>CM029631.1:23018503-23618503 GCA_017311315.1 Dendrocalamus latiflorus
CGCTTGAGTCGGAGTCCGAATACTCCTCTTCGGAGTTTCACTCACCAATATGGGCTTCATTCTTGCCATCCTTGTGAAGCTTCTTGAAAAGCTTCTTCTTGCCGTTGTAGTTCTTCTTCTTTGATGACTTCTCCTTGTCATCCTTCTTTGTTGGACATTGAGAGGCAATGTGCCCCTTCTCATCACATTCATAGCAACGAATGTTGCTAAACTTCTTATTGGAGGAAGAATGTCATTTCTTGGTCTTCTCATGGCTTGTACTCCGAAATGGGCGTCTTCTCATGAACTTCTTCATTATTCTTACTAGAAGCGCAAATTCTTCTTCGGAGTCCTCCTCATCATCTTCTTCGGATTCTTCACTCATTACCGCTTTAGCCTTGAAAGCGGTGATCTTCTTATTTTTGGAAGAAGATTGCTCCAAGAGTTCTTCCTTGTCTTTCTTGTAGAGCTCGTTGGTGATGAGGTTGCCCAACAATTGCGTTGGTGTCATTCTTGCCAACTCCGGTGAGTTGAGGAAGAGAGTCACCAACACTTCATATTTCTCCGGCAAGGCCCTAAGCATCTTTCGAACAATATCAAGATCGGAAAGGTTAGTTCCAAGGCCCTTAAGCTCATTCACAATGTTGTTGAGCCTTGAGTACATCTCATTGATGTCTTCATGGGGCAACATTGTGAATGTCTCATATTTGATCCTAAGCCGATGCAATTTGGCCTCCTTGACCGTGGATGTCTCTTCGTGTATTTCCGAAAGGGTAGTCCAAATAGCATGAGCCGTCTCAAGATTGCTCACCCTATTGAACTCATCCGCGTTCAAGGCTCCAAATAGAGCATTCATAGCTTGGGCGTCTAAATGAGCATTACGCCCGTCTTGATCCGTTGGGTGATCCGGATCAAGAGCCACAACGTAACCCTCATTTACGACTTTCCAAATTTGAGGACTCATGGCCTTTAAATAAATAGACATTCTAATTTTCCAATAAGCATAATTTGAGCCATCAAATAGAGGTGTCTTTCCTATTGCTATACCCTCACTAGCCATCCTTTTCTCTCTAGACGGTTAAGTCCAAATTTGAGAGACCGGGCTCTGATACCACTTGTAAGATCGAGGAGGCCGACTAGAGGGGGGTGAATAGGAGGTTTTAAAATTTTCGTCTAATTCTAATTAGCAATTTTAAACTTGATGGATTGATAGAGCAAGATAACACTAACACTAGCACAAGTAATCGACTAAGAGCAATAACGAATGGTAGAGAACAACAATTGCTACTCTAACTAAGCAAGCAATCAAATGATATAAATGAAGAGCGTTGCTTGAATGAAAATGATCACAAGAGAGCAAACCACAATTGACACGATTACTTTTTACCGTGGTGATCGGAGACTTGCCGGTCTCCCCTAGTCCACGTTGAGGTAAGCCCGAACGAATCGGACCGGCTCCACGAATGAGCCTAAGCACCTCGATCACTATTGGATGCCCTTTCCCTCTCCGGGTAGGCGAGCTCCAAGCCTTCACAATCTTCCGGGCCTTCTCACAATCTTCTTGAGAAGATCACCGAAACTCCGCCAAGCCGTCTAGGTGCCGGCAAGCACCAAGAGAATAGACCACTGCGGCTTGATCTCACCCAAGTGCTCAATGGATCAACTAGAATGCAATGCACTTGAATTTTGGGTCAACTACCTCAAGTGAATGCACAAGTGAGTAAATGAGGTGTGAGAGGTTGCACTAGGCTCAAATGTATTCAATGGATGTTCAACAACATGTCCAAGTTCTGGTGGGGGTGTATTTATACCCTCACCAACCTCAAATAGCCGTTACAATAAACAATCCTGAAAATTCAGGAAATCCGGTACTACCGCAGGCAAAACCGCGGTACTACCGGACTCTAGCTGACCGGTCAGAACGGCTATGTCAGAGAGTCAGAAGTAACCGTTGGTCAATGAGTGCGGTACTACCGCCGTTAAAAACGCAGTACTTCCGGACGTCCGGAAGTTCCGCTCCAAGACCCGGTACTTCCGATCTCAACGAGTCTAAGTCTTATTCTCGGCGCTCTCTGGAAATAACATTCCGCACTGGTATCCGGAACTTCCGCACATGCGGTAGTTCCGCAGGTAAAACCGCGGTACTTCCGTTTTCAGAGAGGCTAAGTTAAAGTCCGGGCGCTCTCTGGAATTAAAGTTCCGCTCGGGTGCCCGGTACTACCGGCCATCCGGTAGTTCCGCAGGTCAACCCGCGGTACTTCCGTTTTCCGAGAGGCTAAGTCTGAGTCCGGACGCTCTCTGGAAAAAACGTTCCGCCTGGGCGCCCGGTACTACCGGACCTGCGGTAGTGCGGTAGTTCCGCCGAATACACACCGGAACTACCGGATTTTCTGACAATGCACAGATTTGGATTAATTTCAATTTCTAAGTGCATGCATGATCCTAAATTGATCCATAGGGCACATTTGAACATGATCAAGCAATCACCATGATCCCTCTTAATAGTACGGCGTCTATCCTATAATCCGGTCTTCCAACCTAACTCCAAGACCGGTAAAACAAAATAGATACCTAAACTATTTACCTTGTCGCCCTAGAGATCTTGAGTCTTCATGGGAAATTTTGTGAGCCTCTTTCTTTGCCATTTGAACTTATCCTTTCAAACACTTAATGCACACATTAGTCCCATATTCACATAAATTCATTAATTACCAAAACTAACATTTTTAGGGGCCTAGATGCTTTCAGGCTCCCCTCGCCGTTGGTGAGATCTGCCTCCCTTCAGCTGAGAGGAAGCCCTGTAGTGACGCGGTTAGTGGTTAAGCAAGTTAAATTAGTGTCTTAATGATGATAGTTAGTGTCAGGTTAATTAGTGGCTGGCATGTGGGCCTCCTCTTTTATTTAAGTTAATGTCTAACTGACATTGGGCCCCATTTCCTTTTAAAATTCTTTTTAAACCAGATTTCAAAAATAGAGTCGCTGACATGTAGGCCCAATTACTATTTGCAAAGTGCCATGGCCCCACATGTCAACCCCTGGCCCTTTTTCTTTTAAAGAATAAATCGATTTTAATTAAAAAGCAAGGTATTGTAGCAGCTAAACACAACAGTTTTGCGATGGAAAATTCCGACGCTATGGTTAACTTTAGAGAAAACCGAGGGCATGGATGGACTCCTAGGACTAAGGAGAACCCATTTTTGGGCATGGGCGAGGTCGGGGATGGCCGATGCTTCGCCGGCAGTGAGGGAGTTCCGCGACGGTTTTTAATGGCAACAATGGGGCTTTAAGTGTTAAGGGGACAAGAGCACTAGTGTTTGAGCATCCTTGGGGTGAGGGGTGTCAATGGTATGGTTGGTACAGGCTGGGGCAGCTCATGGTGGCGCACCCACAATGGGGTGGTTTTGTACGGTGGAAGAGAAGGTGGCCAAGGAGCTATAGGGCTTGGCTGGCCATGTCGATTCTTCGATGGGGTTCCTGGGGTCATGAATATGCTACCAGTGCTAGCAATTGAAAAATTATAAACTATGCAAAGAGAATTGAAAATTGGCTTACTTAGAGCTTTTCCGGTGTTGCTGGTGATACTGTGGTCGAAGGCTCAATTGGGGTGTGGGTGGCTTGTTTGGGCACCAGTGCGTCTCAATGGAGGGGGCTCAAGGTTTTAAATAGGTGTCTTGAGGCGGTTCGAGGGAGGGGGAGATATTTCGGGTTGGGGAGGTGTTGGAGAGTTCGCTGGCTTGAGGAGTTTAAGACCGTGGCGTGGTGCCTTGGGCATCGAGAAGTCCATGGGCGCAGGTTGCGACTGTGATGGGAACGCTGGGTGTGGCAGAGGCATGTACTGGGTGGCGGCTGGTTGTGAGAGGGAGTGGCAGCGGCAAATTTGGTTTTGGTCACTCCAACATGCGAACAGGGTATAATCAAGGATGTGTTAGTGCATTGCAGATGAGGTGTACGGTGGTTGGCGACGTGGACCGAATGAGAGGGAGGTGGTGAGACGGCGGCGGTGAGTTTTGTCGTATGATGAATAGTGTCAATCGGTTGGTTTTGCAC
Source organism: Dendrocalamus latiflorus (assembly GCA_017311315.1). Lineage (NCBI taxonomy): Eukaryota > Viridiplantae > Streptophyta > Magnoliopsida > Poales > Poaceae > Dendrocalamus > Dendrocalamus latiflorus. The sequence continues at coordinate 23,022,530 of CM029631.1, forward strand.
AAGTGAGTAGAGTAGGTAGCAAAATTAAGAAAGGATTATGCCAAAGAATGGAGGGAGTGTTGAATTGGGCAAAGATTCAAATGAAATCAGAATCCAGTGAAATTCAACACATTTTCAAATTTTGGGTTGTTTCATGTGCCCAGTTGCTGAGCTGTTGCTACTGCCACCTCCGGCATCTTCGTCTGGCTTAAAAACCAAAGTGCCACCTTGTGATGCCAAGAGGCCTTATCGACCCAGGAATCCACAACGCACTTGCTTGAGTCACGGATGATGGGTTTAGGGGATCTAATTAGGGCTTTGCGAGGTGCTGTTGGCCTCTCAGCCGTTGGATTCGTGGGTTAGCGACGGCGTTAGTGGCGCACGCACACTAGGACGGCTGCTGCTTGGTTCGACTTGCGCACGGGGAGACGTTCTAGTGACAATGACATGTGGGGTAGGAGTTTCATGGGACCGGATGTCATTGAGGTAGGGTGGGTTTGTGTCGGATCCAGATTTAGCTAATTCAGAATCCTTTGTAAAACCACTACATTATTCCCTGGATCAGTAGATAGTGCTCACAGATACAACACTGAATTATTTTAAACAGGATGTAAATTGTACCAGGCATTAATATTACAGATCGTCAGATTTCATATAGACCACGTCAAGTCGAGTTTACAATAGGGCCAGCTAGGCCAAATGGATACATTACACAAAAGCAAAAGTGGTAGAGGAAACAAGAGGGGAAGGTACATCTCATTACAGGCAAGCGACTGGAGTGACCTATGTAAGACCGATATTAACCAAGGACTTGAATAATATTGGAGTACGCAAGCATCGACTTAGCCGGCTAGACTGGGATATGACTAGACTACTAGAGCCTAATCTAATCTCCACCGTTTTCTTCACCACCAACTCTTAAAATGTCGTAATAGGCATAGTGTTCTTGGTCTACAGGCTTTGAGGGATTTTGTGAGCCAGAGTGAATATAAACAACGGTGCTTCGCAAATCATCACACAGAATACAAATATTTATATATGCAAGGTTTATCAAGGACGCCTCAGATTCTTTTATTTGCTAAAAGTAGCATTTCAAATTACAATAATTAGAAATTCATGTAACTTAGTATTTTAACCAAAATCAGGTTTTATTAAAGAGGGTGAAAGTGTACAATACTTATACCGGTGTAGATTTCATCCACCATATGCTTAATTTTGATTATTAAGATTACATCCACCCAATTAACAGCACTGTGTTATATCCATCCAGGGAAATCTAAAATCAGAGTTGCATCAACCTAATTAACAACACTGGATTACATTCAAAATCAAAGTTCAGCCTGACAGGCTAAGCGGACCGTGCCTAACGGGCCTATACTGAATAGGGTTTGTGCCGTGCCGCGCATTTGGCCACAACTGCTTCCAGTGCTTTGTTGTCATGCTTTGTTGTTAATGAGAGAAATTGGGAATCTAGCAAAATCAACAGAGCTTACCATGATTTGTTGTCATCCAAATGCATGCCAAAATACCGGGACATACCAAAATTAGCAACGAATCCCTGGCAGCAATCTAAAAAACGGCAGCCTAAAGAGCACCCTGGCTCGATCACTGCTCTCCAGCGATCACTCGTCAGTCATGAGCACGCCGGGCAGCGTGCATGCAGCTTAGCATCGGCACGTTTGATTCCGCACCTTCCCTCCGGCCCCAGCGCAGCATGCCGCCGTGCGCGCACGACCGGCAGGCACTAGCCGGGCGTGGCCTCTGCGGGCGTCTATCTCTCTCTACGAGAAATCTAGTTCTCTCTGTTGACCTCCCGTCACTGCGACAGGAGTCATGTGATTAATGCTTTAATTAAGCATATAATTAACATAAATTAATTATAATTATTACTAATTAAATAGAATTAAAACAAATTAAACCGCTTACTAAACATACACGATGCACCTACTATAGCTCAGTAGATCCACAAAGAAGACTAAATTTGCAAAAATAAATGTCTGAGAGCCAAATTTGAAAAAAAAAATTGGCTACAACGACGTGTGAACAGTTCCGAGTAACTCCAACTCAAGCAAGAATAAGATAGGACCGTAGTGAAGTTACAAAAAGGACAGGACCGTAGTGGATTGAAAATAGAAGGGTTGTGCAAATTTTCCTTTAGATTCCGAATGGATTAGTAAATGGCATTACACTTGTTACAGTTACACTACCACTAGTCCAGTAGTTGCTGTACTTAGCAGCTAGCTAGCCATGCCACAAAGCTAGTACTGCTATATAACCAAAGCAACCGATGCCTCCGAGTGCTGTACCGGGAACACGGCGGGAAGCGGCCATGAATTTCAATAGCTCTCAGCTGCATCCGAGAGTTGAGCGCTGACTCTGTGCTAGCTAGAGTTCCCTGGGCCGCGCCATCCATAGGGAGCTCAACGCCCGGAGCCGCGAGAAGTAGTCGCTGATGACGAGCAGCGCGCGAGCCGCCTGCCGGGTCGTCAGGATCCGGTTCATCTGCTGCAGAGTCTGCTGCCTCAGAAGGTCAGCCTACGATTGGGCACGAACAACAGCACGCAGACGACCGTCAGGCAATGAACAATTCAGGGCTTGAAAACTGAAGTGGCAATGGATTGATTTATCAGGAACTCGTAACGTAAGCACGGGCACGAGCTTGTGTACCTGACGGACGAAGCTCTCGAGCGTGCCGAGCTTCGCCACCGCAATGGCCATCTGGCCCACGTAATTGGTGACGTTGTCAGCGCCAGCTGACGGCCCGACCGCGGCAGCGGAAGCGAGAGTCTCCGCCAGCGTCTGCTGAAGGGCTTCCATCCCCTGCGACAGGGCGTCCTCCGCCTGCTGGGACGACTGCTGAAGATTGCAGATGCCCATCAGCTGTTGATCCGTCAGGGGCTCAAGACGGCTGGCAAGTACCTGCACACATGTCCCAAATGGCCGTCAAGACTCAAGATAATGGTGACTCGAATTTAATTTTCAGCGATTCATAATCCAGCTTGCTAGCTTACTGAATACCTTCAGGAGTTCCGACGAGCGGAACCCTCCGAGCGACATGAAGAACCGCTCGGCAGGGCTCATCCACATGCCTGACAAGACATGGAACACATCGGACTTTGTCGCGAAGCTCTTCAGCCTGAAGACCTGGTCATAGTGCATCATCACGACGTCCACATGAACACGCAGCTCGCCGTCGCCGATCTGTGCATTTAGAGCCACCCTGAGGTCGTTGATGTGGCGCTGGTGGTCGTCAAGCCACCGTGCATACTCCAAATCGAACGCCAAAGCACCTGCAAGTATAGATATTCTTTCGAGTTAATTGTTTAGCAACACAAATAAACTTTTGATCCATGTAACATTACAAATTTGAATCAGACGTTTCCTAGCAATTGGAACTACAAAGAATTCGACAATGCAATACCACATTAAACACTATACACAAATCTGAAGCCAAAATTAGCTTACGGTTCCAAGCTCCTAACAGAACTACACTGCAGAATCAGTATTGCATCGATATTTTCGAACAAGTATATTGTGTAAATGCCACGATGAAATAAAAAATTGAGCACTGGGAATACCATTTCCTCCAATTGAGTATCCATGATCGCTTGAGCCTCCACTCGCGATGAAGATTCCCTGTAACAAATACCAAAGTGCATACATCATCAGCTATTCAATCGATGATCGCTCAAAACAAAAGGATGTATATACTGAAAAATGAAGGGTTTACCTGCTGCCTTGCCCTCTGGAGCTCTTGTTCAAGGTGCATCAGCTTGGATCGGCTGCTCTCCAACTGCTTAATGTATGCCTACAAAAACAAGATTTTTTTGCATTACTTATAGCTGTCATGTCCTGAATATACATTGCAAGAACAAGTTGCAACAAAGGGGAACAATGATGTTGTAACCTGTAAACCAAATCAGTAAACCCAAGATTCCCTACAACAAGACATTTTATAGGGTTCACGTTTTTTTTAAAAAAAAATACAGTCAACAGAATCACAACAAAAGAAAAACTGTATTGATTGTGGTATTTTAAACTTCTCACAGATACCAAATGCTAATAGACCCAAGTCACCAATATATGCTACCTCCTTAATCCTCCTGCAAATTAGCTCCAAATATCAAACGCATCCACATCGACCATACCAAATGTAATCACGAAGGGCAACCTCCCTTCCCGGTAGATTGCAACAGCAGAATGCTTTGCTCAAGTCCAAAACAACGCTCTGATAGCGCTATTTTACCAGCACCAGTTATATTTTTGCCCCTAGTTACATTGTAAGCAGAAAAATACATAGGATTCAATGGCAACCAATTACATGGCTCACTGCATCTCCACTATTCAAACGAACACAAATGAACCGAATTACAGAAGGGGACAATCATAGGTACAAAGGATCACCTTCTTCCTCATTCGGCTTTTCCGGGCAGCCTTGCGGTTCTGCGCAAGCCTCCGCTGTATCTGCTATCACGGTGGAATGCACATCACTCACAATTGTCAACACGATCATACATAGAGAACACAACAACATTTGCTACTTGTATGATTATATTTTATTCCCGTTCCTATGTATGCACCTTCTGATCCCCTGTTCTTTCCTTGGACACCACAGAGGAATCCACGCACACCAAACCGCGTTGCGCGCCGCCACCGCTACCCTGAGAACAAAGCACAATGGCAACACGCGAAGCTGCATTACATAACAAGCAGAAGTAATCGGAACAGAGTGACGATAGAAGCAAGTAAGCTAGTGGGCACCATTGGGGCGTGGTGCTTGTCGCCGCTGTCGTCGACGTCGGTGGAGGTGTCGGTGAGCGGGCTCGTGACGACGATGCCGGAGTAGCCCCAATGCTCGAGCTGCGCCACCGCTGCCGCTGCCCTCGGCAGGCAGAACCGGCCAGCCTCCGTCGCCATCCCCGACGCCGCCGTGCCCAACGCAGCCACTACTCCATGCTGCACCAAGCCACCACATCAATCACACACAAGAATGAAGAACCCACAACCAAAAACCAGACTTCTCAAGACCACTAAGAAATTTGCTCACCGCATTGGCGAGCGGCGCAAAGGTGGCGACGGTGAGGTTGCTCGAGGACTTGGATCTGGGGTTGGGGCCTTCTCACATTGCGCGCGCACAAACCAAACAAACGCACCAAAATACGCACACGGGCACACACAGCCAAGAAAAGATCAAAAACAAAAGAAGGAAAATACTGAATAGTTCTTGGAATGCAGGAGTCAGTGGCGTTACTGCGAGGATGGAGGTCGGGAGGGAGTGCGCCATCTCCGATGTGGTATGCAGCTGTGCTGCCCTGCTCTGCCCTGCAGCCACGCAAGAGGACAGCGAGCGCCACCCGGCGCAAGGCAACAAATGGTTAGCGAGCTGAGCAAGCTGGTCCAAAGAAGGCAGAGCTCGCAGCACAAGAGAACAAAGGACAAGGCAGGTAAGCTAGGTTGGTTGCTCCTTGCAATAACTACTACGCTATGTATTTGCTACAGTGTGTTACCTAAACATGTGTGAGGGATAATGCATCGGAGGAGTCCAGGACGACGACGAACGGGAGCGAGCGGCGAGATGGGGACAGGAAGAAGAACAACACCTGGAACGCGTGCCAGTGTGGCGCCGTGCAGACGCATTGCCGCTTATAACGGGAGGCGGAGGATGGAAAGGGCGTGCAAGAATTACATCTAATACAAATATATTTAGATAAAATGAAGTACGTATGATTACTAAATATATCTATATCTGTCTATCTAGCTATATATGCATGGACATTGAGAGATACTATTTATATAAATAGTACTTCTGAGAAAGATGTATTTTTTTTATAAAGTAGGTATTTTGACTACTAAACCTATCTATGTACATACATACTTTACTATTTATATAAGGTACTATTTATATAAAATAGTACTTTGATAAAGATGTAACTTAAAATGTACTATTTATATAAACACTTCTGAAAAACAAGACGTCACGTAATTTAAGAGGTAATATTATATAAAACAGTATTTCTGTAAAATGAGACGCCCCGGTTTAAGCATGGACGGATGGGCTGCCCGCCGGCAGCCTCACCATCGGACCAAGCTCGGCTCTCGGCGTGCAAGAATTCTAGGAAGACATGATCGAAGCAAGAAACGAAAAACGTACTATGATCTGTCAATCGGTGCATGTCAGAGGGATTCATCGGTCCATCCGTCCGTCCATCTTTCAGTCCATCAAATATCAGGCATCAATCAGTCAAAATTGGCATGCATGGCAGGCAGCGATGGTGTAAGCTTCTGTATTCGAGTGAGTTTGCGTATGGGACGAGTACCGGGGCATGAATTGGCAGGGGAGTGTGAGAAGAGAGAGCGCGAGCGAGTGAAAGGCTGTGGCCATCTTGAATTGAGGTTGTAGGCCTGTAGTTATGCAGTTATGCCTACCCTCATCTCCTGGTGATGGTAGGAGTGTAGGCTTGTAGCCATCGTTGTTTGGTCCAAGGTTAGGGGACACTGTTCTAACTCCACTTCTTCTTTGACTGAAATACCTATTCACACGATCGAACTAGGACAGTAAGAAAACTAGCTTGTCTCACTCTAAGTTTGATTAGAGCCCAGCTCTTACTCTAAATGAATCGAGTTCGAGTTTGATTCTAAGCTTTAACGAGCCGAGTTCGATTTGAGCTTGAAAATTAATGTATACTAATTTTTATTGGGTTTACTAAAGCTAAGTTCGAGCTTGAGCTTTTCTATTGGTGAAAATTAGTGTATGTTAAATTGTTTTTTAGTGTTATCAAGTTTGTTCGAGCTAAGCTTGAGTTCGAGATTTTCTTATTATTGAAAAATTAGTATATATTAAATTATTTTAACTATTATCGAGTTTATTCAAACTAAGCTTAAGCTTGAATTGAGCCGAGCTCGAGCCTAAGACCAAGCTCGAATCCCAACTCAGACTCGCTCGAGCTCGGCTCGTTTACAACCCTAGGTCGAATCGAAGTTGCTGCAACATATCGTGCTCTTCTTTTCGATTCACACTTTCTTCGAATAAATAAATAATCAGTTTCTTTATGTTGGACTCAGAGGGCAATTTAGTAATTTTTTAATTTGTAAAAGAAAAAAAAGAAAGAAAGTGGGGTCCCGCCTATCGATGGGACTGGAGAGGAGATAAGACTTTGGCCTTACCTCTCGTATGGGCGTGTGTTGGGTCTTCGACTTGACCGCATCACCCGATCGACCAGGTCTAGCAGGGCAGCAATGGCGACGTAGGTGCCACCGGCCCAGGTGCTTCGACACCAGTCGTGGCAGTAGCCTGTTGGCCTCCACCTCGCTCCCCTATAAGAGGTAGTCTCCCTCTCCTCTCTTTAGCACCAAATGTAGTGAGTCTTCTTCCCCTTAATCTTCTACTCCTCTCGATTTGGGCTTCAGGTTCGCCGGGTGTTTCCCCGGTGCTGATGGTTGTGCAAGGCCAAATAGCTTCCTCTGGGCTTTTTCTCTGTGGTTCCTTCCACCATCTCTTTTGATATCTGAGGGAGGAACCTTGGGGATTTTTTCATTGTGGGTTGGATTTGGTTTTTGTGTCGAGTTGAGGAGGAGAAATCAAGTTGTGTTCTCGAGAGCTCTTTGGCCGGAGTGCTCGTCGGTCTTGTGAGGCAACACCCCCAACCCTCAACTTCATACTTCGGCTTGCCAAGATGTGAAGGTCAACATTGTATCTCCGTCAACCTTCGTCTCCTTGAGCGGCAAAGCGAGACGCTTGGTTTTCTGGGACAACGCTACACACGTGCCTTGCCTTGTCTGATTTCTTCTCAGTGATTTCGAGTATCACCGGCGTTGTGAGTATACCGCTCGTTTATTCTCTTTACTTGATCTATATCAGATATCTGTGATTCATCTCTGGTTGAAAGTTGCAAAGGGTTCTGTGGATCAGATTGCTCGGTGCTGAAATGACATTTTACTGAAATTATATATGAATGTGAGGGTAGATGGATCTTGAACTTTCGGCTTGCTTGCTATTTCATATGCTCTGATCATTGATATTGTTGTATATTTCTTGATGCTCATTGTGAGATCTCAGTTCTGAGATTAAACTTCAGTCAATCTAGTTGATATCCGAACATTATTGTTCTGTTTTAATCAATATTGTTGATGTTGTTTGAATGTTTGATTGATTAAAGAGGTCATTTATTCTGTTCAGCAACATACATTCATGATCTGGTAGCTTTCTTTAATAGCCAATTTTGATTAAAGCTCAAGATCTAATCTATAACTGTCATTGTTGTGGCTACGGGCCAAACAGAGAGAGAGATGGTAGTGGAGAGTGATGGAGATGAGTGAGGATGATCCCCCACTCCCCCTGGCCGGTATGCTATATATATACATAGGGAGTGCTTTTACAATTATGCCCTTACAGCTGATCATCCCCTTCAGGGGTATTTGTGTCATTACACGTGGCCTATTCTGGGCCTTATAACTTCCTATCAGGCCTGCTGGGTTTAGGTGGGGGCCACCCCTACGACAGGAGCCTCTCATGGTGAAGGGCTTCATGGGGTCGAAGCCATGTCGCCGAGTCCTTTGGCCCCCTCCGTCCCGCGGCCTGTGAACTTCTTCAAACTTGACCCGGGGCTGCGCTGTGGCCGAAGCAGATGCGTGCGCTCCGGCCTTCACCCTTCGAATGGGGCGGTGGCGGGAGTGGCCCCTGCCGAAGCAGACGCGCCCCGAGGGCGCTGCACTGGCATAGGTAAGCGTGGCGGGCCCCTGAGCCGCCGCGTGAGCCTTAAACGATAAGGGACGCGCTGCAACGCTCGCTCTTCCGGCCGTCCACGTGGTGAAGCGTGCTTAGCGCGGTGCGGGCCTTGAGGCGTCATGACCATCAATGTGATGGCGGACTCCCAGCTGTTGGATTTCTGCCGATTGGCCTTCCGCCGGTTGGCCCCCCTGCTGACGGGGTATATATATGTAGCGCTGGCGCGGCGTTGCTCCTGTGTATATTGTGATAGAAGCTGCTCCCCTAAAATGGGCCCCTGCCATGCATCAATATTCCTGGGTGACGCTGAACGGCTTGGGGAATGTTGATGCACAGAAGGAGGTCCATTTTTCTTGGGAGCTTGATCAGCGCCGGTTATCGACAGCCAGTCGCGCTTCCTGCCCCCACACCGTGCTTCCGCAGGCGACAGCAAGGTCTGCCTTGCTTTTCTTAACAGGCCTACCTACAGTCGGCGTTCCTGATGGAGCCCGCCGACATCACCTTTTATGTTGATGCACTTTAGGTGGTCTGTTAAGGAAAATGAGGCAGACTTTGCGGGACAAGACCTCCTCCTTTGCGGTGCCCAGCCGGGGTAGACGCGCGCGCTCCGTCCCCTACCCTCCGAACGGGTGGCAGCGGAACTGGCGCCCAACCGGAGTAGACGTGCGCGTTCCGTCCCCTACCCTTCGAACGGGTGGCAGCGGAGCTGACGCCCAGCCGGAGTAGACGCGTGCGCTCGGTTCCCTACCCTTCGAACGGGTGGCAGCGGAGCTGGCGCCCAGCCGGAGTAGACGCGCGCGCTCCGTCCCCTACCCTTCGAACGGGTGGCAGCGGAGCTGACGCCCAGCCGGAGTAGACGCGCGCGCTCCGTCCCCTACCCTTCGAACGGGTGGCAGCAGAGCTGACGCACAGCCGGAGTAGACGTGTGCGCTCCGTCCCCTACCCTTCGAACGGGTGGCAGCGGAGCTGACACCCTCGTCCCGCGAACACCGCCACGCGTGCGGTGACTTGGGATCTTGCGATACGGTCTTGCGCTGTAAAGGTTCCTGGAATCACGTCGGCCCCTGGTCTGCCAGGGTTAGGTTCCCGTACCGCGCGACCCGACGCGCTCGGGGCACGCGGCGGCCCATGACTGGTGGGCGGCGTGATGTGGACGGTTGCGTGCTCGCGGCTGCTCGCCTCTTCCCTAGGCAAGGGGGACACGGGGCGGCAGTGAATGGCGCGGCGCCGGAGCTGTTGTGATCCCCTGGCCCATTAGTGCGCCTGTGGTCGTGTCCTTCCAGCTTTGGGTATGGGGCATTGCGCTGGATGGGCGCTTATACGACTGCGGTCGCGCCCCGTACACGGACCTTCGCGACACTTCGCTTTCAGTTACGGGGAATCGTGCGGGTTGGGCCTTTACACCGCTGCAGTTGCATCCGGCACGCGGATCGTTGCGACGCTTCGGTGGCGGCGGTATGGGCGAGGTGGCTTGAAATAGCCCCCCCCCGGTGACAGCATCCCCGCACCCTTACGCCCTCTTTCCTGTCTGCTCCACCCTCTACACTTTCGTGATATCTTCACCGCTTCAATCTCTTTGTGGAAAGCGATGGCCTCCGGTGACAAGCGCGGCCAGACGGTTGGTGGCTCTGACATTCGCCGGCGGTCCTTGCTGTTGGAGGTGAAATACGCGCTCCAAGAGCGCGACCCGGCGGCGGCGGACAGGGAGTGGCTGGTGGCGGAGGAGGAGGGCACGTTCTCCCACGAGCTAGGCCCCTCGCTCGTCACCGAGAAGACGATCCAAGGGCTTCTGCGCGCGGGGAAGTTGTCCGAGCGCCAGGAGGTACGATTGCCCGCCGCCGACGAGACGGAACCGCATCCCGAGAGGTCGGAGGCGGTCATGTTCGTTGCCTTTTTCGACGCGGGCTCCGCATCCCAGCGTCGGCTATCGTGGGCGACGTGCTGCGGACCTTCGGGTTGGAGCTGGCGCAACTAACTCCGAACGCCGTGGCCCGGCTCGCGGTGTACAGCTGGGCCTTGCGCTCGGGGGCGTGTTGGCCCAGTGCCTCATTGTTCGCCTACCTTCACGAGGCACGATGCCAGCTCAAGGACCAGAAAGACGGAACGCTGTCGAGCTTCGGTAGCGTCAGCTTTATTCTTCGTCCGGCGTGCAAGAAGCTCTTCCCTACGAACTCAACTCGCGGGAAGTGGGAGTCTCACTGGATGAGGCGGTGGTTCTACCACCGTGTGGAGAGCGGGAGTGGCCTTGAGTGCACGGGCCGACCGATCGCGTTTAAGCCCTCGCCCGGCCGAACGCTCGATGATGAGGACAAGCGGAGGGTCCAGCGGCTCGTAGGCGTGGCCGCCCGCTTCAACATGCGCGACCTCGCCGAAGAGTACGTGATGTACGGTGTGGCACCGCTTGCGCGCGACTGGCGTCTTGCCGCCGAGAGGCTTCGAGACGACAATGTTTCGCCATCGGTCTGCGTGCTGCCGCCGCCCGCCGGTCTTCGTAAGCCTCGATCGCATCTCTCCTTTTTCGCGCGAAGCGCGTTATATGCTGATGATATTCTCCTTTGCTTCAGGGATTTGCTTGGAGGAGGCGGAGCAAGCCGCACGCGTATTCCTGGGGCCGTACACCGGCAGGGAACACGAGCAGCGCGCGACTGCTATTGCCGAGGCAGGGCTGGGGCGAATAAACCGCGTGTGCGTGGCCCTGGGCCTTGCCGTGCCGGGCCGTATCGCTCCAGACGATGGTGCAGCGAAGAAGAGGAAGGCACCCTCTCGGAAGAGGGGCCGCAGCGGGGTGCCTGCCGCGCTTGGCGCGGCGGCTGCTACTGCTGCTACTAGTGCTCCCGAGGGCGCGGCGGACGCGGAGTCAGACTCGGCGAGGTATGCCGATTCGGGCTTGGGTGGCGCAGACATCGAAGGCGAGGTATCTTCGGCGAGCGCCCCGGACGGTGGGTTTGCCACAAGCAGCCGGAGGGGGGAAGTCTCGCCGCCCACCGAAGTCGTCGAGGCGGAACCCGTGCGGACCGGCGATGCTGAGGTGGATCCTTTGGCCGTGGCCGCTGTGATGCCGGAGGCGCCCTCCGCGGGGTCGCACGGAGCCATGCTGCCTTTAACGACAGTGGCAGAAACCGAGGTGCCCCCTTCGACAATTGCCACCGCGGAACCTTCGCCCCCGGGCGGCGCGACCGCGGGGGCTTCCCCAGCCGTGATTGCGGGGGCGGTTTCGCTGCTGGCTGCCCCGGCTAAACGGCCGTGTGTGCGGCCGGAGCTCCACCGGACACCGCGGGGATTCGTCGTGGCCACGGGCATCAGAAGCTTGTGGGACTCGGCGCAAGCGCCGGGGACCCTGCGGCATACGCACCTTCTGCCCCTCTGGCCACGCCTCTCGTCGTGCAGGGACGGCCGCCACCCTCCCCGAACGCGGAGGCTTCTGCCCGTGGCGTGACCATTCCTTCTGCTACCGAAGGTAGGGTGGCGTAGCTTACTCTGGTGCATGCTTTTATGCCTTGCGGTACTCACCTGCATCCCTGTTTACAGCGCTGCTCATTCCAGAGGGGGAGCGCTTGGCAAAACATGGGACCTCCGCGTGCCTAAGCCCCGCGGACTTCGTGCCGCCCCCGGAGACGCTGAGGGCGTGGCGCGGGATTGTGAATGACGCGGCCACCAGTGTTGACCCGCAAGCGCTGCAGGCCTACGGGGCGGGGCGCCTCGAAGACGCCTTCGAGGTGTTTGGGGTGAGGGTAAGTACTTCATACGATGACGCCTGGGCTGGCTGAGCTTGCTAAGTCTTGCCCTTCTGCAGACCCTCGTGCTGGGGCAGGCCTTGCAAACGGCCTATGCTCGCGACCGAACGGTGCTCGAGGATAGGCTGCGGGCCGTCGAGGAGGAGCTACGCGAAGCCTCTGGAGACCGCTTTGCCCAGGACGCCCGCATCCGCCAGCTGGAAGCGGAATGCGCCGAAGCGAGGGCACACGCCGAGGGACTTGTCGCGTCGGCGCGGGAGTCGGCCGCGGCAGCCGCTGAGCAGGAGTTTGCGGCGGAGCGGGACGGGCTCCTGGAACAGGTCGCCTCGCTAGAGAAGGAAAAAGGCGAACTTGCCTTGACTCTAGCGGAGCGCAACCAGACGCTTGGCGACGCCTCGATGGTTGCGTGGGATGCCATGCAAGCGCTGGAGAGCCATCTTCAAGGGCTGGTAACTGAGGTGCCGGACCGCGCCTTCGGCCCGGAGGAGTTGTCTCGGACGCTCCGCTGGGTCGGGGATGCCGCTAACGTTGCGCGTGACGCGGCGACGTCCTTTGGCACCCACTGCGCGTACACGTCGACATGCTTGGTGTGCGCGCTCCTGCAGCACCGCGGTTGCACGCACGTCACCGGGCTGGATGACCCCCAGCTGGAGATGCCTGGCGGGGCCGGAGTAATGTCCGGCGCCGTCCGCTCCGCTCGCCGTGCCCTCAGGCCCTTCTTCGACCGGATCTGGGCTTACGTCGGGCCGGATGCTGCGCGGATCGAGATCCGGAAGTCGCTCTACGGGACGGGGAGCCTCGGCCAATTTCTGGATGGGGTCCCTCGACGCGACGAGGGCGGCGCTGGGCCCTCCGAAGGTGCCGGGAACCCGCAGGTCTGACGCCGCGATACCTAAGTGTAGGCATGTGTTGTACTGCTCACTCTTTTTGCGAATGAAGTACACACTTGCTGCATGCCTTCTGACTTTCGCCTATATCCCGGGCAGCTTCCTTGCTGGGGCCAGCTTCTTGCGGCCGACCTTTCAACCGGGCGACGCCTTCGACGCTGGCGACGGGCCGAAGAGTCGCTGGACTTTTGGGCGGGCCGGCCTTCTTCGAGCGAGCCCCAGCTTTAGCGCGTGTTAAGGACGAACCCACAGGATAGCGGCTTAGAACGGCAAGGATGTTGCCGGACCTTTGTACTTGTGGTTTTTCCGGTATGCAGATTTCCTGGCATTTTAGGATATGCGCTGTGTGTTGATGCCACCGTTGGCGAAGTAGCTGCGCAAGGGTTCCTTAGAACGGCGCTTGCGGGGGCAGTCCCTTGGCATCTCACCTTTTTACAGCCCGTAGACTGGCGTGCGCGGAGGCGGGCCCCCGCACGTTGCCTTGTTATAGTCCGTAGACTGGCGTTTGTGGAGGCGGACCTCGACACTTCGCCTTTTTATAGTCCGTAGACTAGTGCGTGCGGAGGCGGACCTCAACGCTGCGACTTCCTTTATAGTCTGGAGACTCGCGCGTGCGGAGGCGGACCTCGACGCTACGTCTTATTTAGAGTCCGTGGACTAGTGCGTGCGGAGGCGGACCTCAACGCTGCGACTTCCTTTATAGTCCGGAGACTCGCGCGTGCGGAGGCGGACCTCGACGCTACGTCTTATTTAGAATCCGTGGACTAGTGCGTGCGGAGGCGAACCTCGACGCTACGTCTTGCTTTATAGTCCGGAGACTCGCGCGTGCGAAGGCGGACCTCGACGCTACGTCTTATTTAGAGTCCGTGGACTAGTGCGTGCGGAGGCGAACCTCGACGCTACGTCTTGCTTTATAGTCCGGAGACTCGCGCGTGCGGAGGCGGACCTCGACACTACGTCTTATTTAGAGTCCGTGGACTAGTGCGTGCGGAGGCGAACCTCGACGCTACGTCTTATTTAAAGTCCGTAGACTGGTGCGTGCGGAGGCGGACCTCGACGCTACGTCTTATTTAAAGTCCGTAGACTGGTGCGTGCGGAGGCGGACCTCAACGCTACGTCTTATTTAAAGTCCGTAGACTGGTGCGCGCGAGGGCGTCCCCCCGCTGCGTCTTTTGTTTATACTCAGGCCCGTCACCCTTGGCTACGGCGAGTGCACACGCGGACGTGCGACTTCGATTTATACTCAGTCCCGTACCCCTGGCTACGGCGAGTGCACACGCGAATGTGCGTCTTTGTTTATACTCAGGCCCGTCACCTTTGGCTACGGCGGGTGCACACGCGAACGTGCGACTTTGATTTATACTCAGTCCCGCACCCCTGGCTACGGCGAGTGCACACGCGAACGTGCGTCTTTGTTTATACTCAGGCCCGTCACCTTTGGCTATGGCGAGTGCACACGCGAACGTGCGACTTCGATTTATACTCAGCCCCGTACCCCTGGCTACGGCGAGTGCACACGTGAACGTGCGTCTTTGTTTATACTCAGGCTCGTCACCTTTGGCTACGGCGAGTGCACACGCGAACGTGCGACTTCGATTTATACTCAGTCCCGTACCCCTGGCTACGGCGAGTGCACACGCGAACGTGCGTCTTTGTTTATACTGCGGGGGCGCGCGCGCTGGCCAAGCCTGTGCGCGCCTCCGCCGCGTATTTGCGTGTGATGAAGAAAGATTGGTGGCAAACGGCGATCTTCATTACATCCCCGTTTGCGCGGGTAAGCAGTTACAGGGGGTGGATATACTAACCGTTTGTCCTTGGCGCGGCCGAAGCCTCTAGTCGCTAGACGTCCGCTGGGCCCGCGAAGGTGCCTCCGAGTGGCCCCGCGGACCCCCGCGCTGTGACGCCAGCTCTAAGAGCGCCGTTGGGCTTCGTGACGCGGGTACCTGGTACCTGGCTCGATGCGCCGGGCCATATCCTGGTCGCCCCGGACGGTAATGACGGTCCGGGGACCCGGGATCTTCATGCACAGATAGCCGTGATGTGGTACCGCGCCGAAGGAGTTGAGGATTGGGCGCCCTAATATGGCATTGTAGGGGTACGGAAGGTCGACCACGTCGAAGGTGGCATCCTCGGCCCGCACATTGTTGTCTTGGCCGAAGGAGACTTGAAGACTTATTTGGCCCAACGCCCGCAGGGGCTGTCCCCCGAAGCCCTGCAGTGGAATGCCTGAGGGCCCTAGGCGGCTTCGAGGGATCCCCATCTGGTCGAAGGCTGCCGCAAACAATATGTTCGCGGAGCTATCGCCGTCCACCAAGGCACGCCCCACGTCGCATCCCGCAATCGTGACCCGGATGACCAGGGGGTCATGATGAGGGAAGTCCACGCCTTGGGCGTCGTCGGGTGTGAATGTGACTTCGTGCTGCGCCCAGTCCGGCGGTGCTTGCGCTGGGTATGCCGCCACGTGATGTAGTCTTCGCGCATAGGCCTTCTGCTGCTGTGCTGAGGCGAATTCCAGCGCAGAGCCTCCGGATATGACGTTAATGACTCTGCGGTGGGTTGCCTCCGGGGCCTGCAGCGACAGGAGGCCCTCCCGAGGCTGCTGTACGTGAGCTTGGATCCGTAAGGGGCCTTCTTGGGGTTGCATCCCTTGCGCTTGTACCTGCATGGGGGCCTCGTACGGGAATTGGACGTGGGCCACCGCAGGCGGGCGTGTCTCCGGGTTCCTGTCCCTAGCGACGCTATCGCGGAGCGCCGCGATGGAGGTGCAGGTGCGGGTATCGTGGTTGCCGCGGCCGTGGACGACGCACCAGAGTCCCTGGTGCTGATCGTCGTAATCTCCACGACTTTTATCGTCGCGGCCCCGACCACGGCCGCGCCCGCGGCCACGGCGCCCCCGACCGCCTCGGCCCGCGGGAGCGCCCTCGTCGGAACCGCCTTCAATGTCGAGGGCAAACCGGTTTCGCCTCGACCTCTGCTGGCCGCGCTTGGGCCGGTCGGACGACTCCTTGTGCGAGGCGTCCCTGCGGTCGGGCGTATCCCTGGACGACTCCTGCTTACGTTTTCCCTTTGAAGAACCGTCCTTCAGCGGATCTTCGGCTTTTGCCGAGGCTCCAGCCTGGTTGGTGTCGGAGTCGTCACCTTGCCTTCGCCTCGCGTCCTCTTCCGCCCTGGCGTATTCCTCCATTTTGTCGAAGAGCTTTGCCACCGTCTTGATTGGCTTTCGCGCATTGTACTCGGCCATCGGGCCCGGACGAAGGCCCTGTATGGCTGCATTAACGATGGTGGTTTCGTTAACGTCCTTCACTTGGCATCGAATCTTGGCGAAGCGTTTGAAGTAGTCCCGGAGCTTCTCCGAGGGTTTCTGCTTCACAGCGAAGAGTTGGTCTGCGTCGACTCGCTCGACATAGTTTCCTTGGAAGTTATTGTGAAGGCGGTCGTGGAGCTGCTCCCATGCGTAGATGGAGCCCGGCTCTATGGTAAAGAACCAAGAGAGCGCCACTCCTTGCAGCGCGAGGGGGAGTCCCTTCGCCTTCGTGGTGTCGTCTCCGCCCGCGGCTTCGATCTTTGTACGGGTCGATGGCGCTAGGAAACTTGAAGTCTTCGGGCCATGCCGCCTGCTGCAGCCCCGCCGAAAGCGGGGACTCTGGATCCACGCGCCGCAGCGGCACGCGGCTGGACGTGGGGGCTTCGCGACTGTCCGCCCTCTCCGGCGTGGGCTCGGACGCGATTACTGGCGCAGCCTGCTGGCTCCGAGCCTCTTGCATATCTCGGACGGCTCCGCGAAGGTCCCCTAGCTCCCGCTGGAACGCGTTGAGGGCTGCTAGTATGGCGCCTTCCACCGTAGGTGCTGTCGGGGCCGCCGGAACACCCAGTGGACGGGTCGGTGCAGGGACCACCGCCTCACGATCTCCAGATCCGCTGGATGCTTCATTGCGGCTACCCCCGGCCGCCTGATCCGCGCTGCCGACGAGGGTGGCGGGGGCTGTCGTTGCAGTGCCAGCAACGGGGTTGAATGTCGTTGGAGCAGCGCTGGCGGGGTCGGTCGTTGTAGCGCCAGCGACGGGGTTGGATGTCGTTGCAGCAGCGCTGGCGGGGTCGGTCGCTGTGGCGCCAGCGACGGGGTTGGATGTCGTTGCAGCAGCGCTGGCGGGGTCGGTCGCTGTGGCGCCAGCGACGGGGTTGGATGTCGTTGCAGCAACGCTGGCGGGGTCGGTCGCTGTGGCGCCAGCGTCGACATCCGCGACCACGGCGCCTGCGCTGCCGCCAGCTCCTTCGGCGGCCGATGCCGAAGCCCTGGTATTCACGCGACGCTCCGACCTAGCCGTCGTCTTTCCCTTCGCCGCCGCTGATGAATATTTTTTCAGTGCCATCCTTCTTCTTCGGTCTTTGGGCTTGTCCTTGTCCTCCCCATGGACGGCGCCAACTGTTGTGGCTACGGGCCAAACAGAGAGAGAGATGGTAGTGGAGAGTGATGGAGATGAGTGAGGATGATCCCCCACTCCCCCTGGCCGGTATGCTATATATATATACATATACATGGGGAGTGCTTTTACAATTATGCCCTTACAGCTGATCATCCCCTTCAGGGGTATTTGTGTCATTACACGTGGCCTATTCTGGGCCTTATAACTTCCTACCAGGCCTGCTGGGTTTAGGTGGGGGCCACCCCTACGACAGTCATATATAATCAAGATTACATTTTGTCAAGGCTGTGAGGGCCAAGATCAAATCCTGTGCAACTAGCCTTCTGAGAGCAATATACAACATTCAAAATCTTATTAACATGCTAAATTTGGTCATACATGTTATGTTTATGTTGATATTGGCATTTAGCAAGAATGACTTAGATTGTTTACATATGTATATGTTGTTTAAGTCATTAGAATGCTACTGTAGTCATTCTTATGTCTATATTAAATATGCTAAAATTAATTTGGAATTTATGCTAAAATCGTATTATTTTCAACAATCCAGAAATCCAAGTATTAAACAATTGGCTTCCTCCCTTGATGTCATTAAGATGGAAGTATTTGACAGTGCTGACTTTATCCGTTTGGCAGGCTAAAACTAAACTATGGCTGACTGATGTCAAATTATTTTGGGTGATTTCAAATCCTCTAGTGTTCCTATTGGAAACCGCTAAAATGACGCAGTGGAAGGATGCGATCAATTCAGTTTTATCCTGTTTGTTAGCCATCTTATCCAATCGGTTGTTCGACGTTTATGTTAACTACACCAATGCTAAGCAACTCTGGGATGAATTAGATGAGAAGTATTCTAGAGGGGATAATGGGAGTTCTGTGAAGAAAGTGGAATAATTCATAAAATTACTTCACCATACTCACTCTTATCCAATGGAATAGCCGAAAGAAAGAACCAAACTCTTTGTGACTTGATTAACACCATACTACAGAGTTCGGGTATGCTGGACTATTGGTAGGATGAAGCAGTTCTTACAGCTAATTATGTCCTGAATAGAGTTCTGCCTCACAATCAAGAGGAAACACCCTATGAAGGATGGAAGAGGAGAAAACCTAACTTGTCATTTCTTCGGACATAGGAATGCCTTACAAAAGTGCACGTGCCATTACCGAAGAAAAGAAAGCTTGGTCCTAAGACTATTGATTGTGTCTTTTATGATATGTTATAAAGAGCACGGCTTATATATTTCTAGTGGTCAAATTCGAGGTGAGTGACATCGCTACAGATATAGTGATGGAGTCTCGTGATGCGACATTCTTTGAGCATGTGTTTCCTACGAGACCAAATAAAGTCATTGACCATATTGGTTCAAATGAACACTCTATTCTTCCTAGGGTAGATAACATCGCTCCAGAGTTGGAGTTGAGAAGGAGCAAGAGACGGAGGACTAAAAAGTCACTTAGTGATGACTTTGTCACCTATGTTGTGGATGATGAACCACGAACTCTTTTTGAGGAATACGCATCCTAGGATGTGGACTACTGGAAGGAGGTAGTCCGTAGCAAGATGGATTTTATTATAGCTAATGAAACAAGGGAGATTACAGATCTTCCGCCTAGTTGTAAGCCAGTGTGCTACAAATGGATCTTTAAGAGAAAGCGTAGGCCTGATGGTACTATAGAAAAGTACAAAGCCTGCTTAGTGGGTAAAGATTTTACGCAAAAGGAAGGAGAAGACTACTTTGATACATACTCTCCTGTGGCTCGTTTACTCATAATTCGGGTGCTTTTAGCACCAGCTGCCGCATACAAACTCAAGTACATCAAATGAATGTAAAGACTACTATCCTAAATGGAGAGTTGGATGAGGAGATTTATATGCAATAGCCCGATGATTTTGTGGTTGAAGGGCAAGAAAATAAAGTATGTTAATTGATTAAATTCTTCTATGTCCTAAAACAAACTCCTAAGCAATGGCATGAGAAATTCAATAGTACAATAACCTCGGTCAGCTTTTGTATAAACGAAGTTGATAAATATGTTTACTATCAGTTCAGTGGGGGCGAATGTGCCATTCTATGTCTATACATAGATGGTATATTGCTTTTTGGGACCAATATGGATGTAATCAATACAACAAAGTCTTTTCTCTCATATAATTTTGATATGAAAGATCTAGGTGAAGCAGATGTTATTTTAAACATCAAGCTTATAAAAGGTGAGAATGGAATTACTCTTTTACAATCCCATTATGTGGACAAGATCCTAAACATATTTGGATTTACAGACTACAAGCCAGTTACCACACCCTATGATCCAAATGCTAAGCTACATAAAAACACTGGACATGGAAAGGACTAGCTTAAGTATTCTCAAATTATTATATCCCTGATGTATCTAACTAGTACAAAAAAACCGGACATCTCATATGTTGTAAGCAGATTGAGTCGTTATACGTCCATTCTAGGATATGATCATTAGATAGCACTAGATAGGGTACTCAGATATTTAAAGGGGACCTCAAATTTGGGAATACGTTATTCTAGCCATCCAGCAGTCTTGGAAGGATTCAGTGATTCTAACTGGATCAATGACTCAGATGATATGAAGGTTATGAGTGGCTATCTATTCACTCTAGCAGGTGGTGCCGTTTCATGGAAGTCTTCTAAATAGACTATCCTTCCATGGTCTACCATGGAGGCTGAGTTAGGTAGCACTTGATTCAGCGGCTGTAGAGACAGAATGGAGTAGAGAACTCCTTTCTGATCTGCCAGTACTGGAAAAGCAGATTCCAACAATATTGACCTACTGTGATAGCCAAACTATTTTGGTTAAGGTGAAGAGTAGGAAGGACAATATGAAGTCCTCAAAACATATAAAGGGACGACTTAAATCAATAAGACATGCCAAAGAGACAGATGTTATTTCTGTAGAATACATCTAGTCTGACAAGAACTTGGCAGATCCTTTCACTAAAAGATTGGCGAGGAAGGACATCCATGCAGCGTCAAAGGGAATGGGGCTCATACCCATGTAAAGGCTCACATTGGTGGTAACCTATCCAAGAAGATTGGAGATTCCGTGAACTAGGCTCTAGGACAACATCTAATGGGTCCCATTAGCTATAGTACTCTTTTTTCTGTATGTAAGGTTGAGCAGCAGATCTTAATTAATTCGATGTCAATCTGACTTCAGGAATCGTCCTATAGGATTCCTAGAAGAATTCACTTGCTTGAGTATGATCATGAGGTCGCGATCAAAGGAAGATAAGGGTATACTTTCTTAAGTACTCATGAGCTAGATACGGGGACATGTTCATAACGTCCCAACCTGAGAGGGAAAGAGCAAGCCACGCAATATAGAATGTGGCTTGGGCAAAAAATTCTCACACCAAGGTATTAGATCAAGGCAAAGTCCTTCTTTGTCTATGCAGAGTCGTAGTCCTCATTGCTAGGCTTTGCGTTCAAACCGCAAGGTACACATCATCCAACAGCTATATACTAAATAGGACTTATGAACATCTTTTATCAAATTGATAAATTGGTGGGGATTGTTAGATTCAGAGGACAATTGGGTAATTTCCCATTTGTCAAAGACAAAGAAAGAAAGGGGGTCCTGCCCGTCGATGGGACTAGAGAGGGGATAAGGCTTCGGCCTTACCTCTTGCGTGGGCATGTGCTGGGTCTTCGGTTTGACCGCATTGCCCGGCCGACTGGGTCTAGCCGGGGTGGCGGTGACGGTAGTGCCACCAGCCTAGGCACTTTGGCGTCGGCCATGGCAGCAGCCCGCCGGCCTCCACCCTGCTCCCCTATAAGAGACAGTCTCCCTCTCCTCTCTTTAGCACCGAATGCAGTGAGTCTTCTTCCCCCTCAATCTTCTACTCCTCTTGATTTGGGCTTTAGGGAAGCTGATTCATCGGGTGTTTTCTCTGGTGTCGACGGTTGTGCAAGGCTGAATCGCCTCCTTTGGGCTTTTCCCTGTGGTTCCTTGTGCCATCCCTTTTGAGATTCGAGGGAGGAACCTTGAGGATTTTTCCATTGTGGGATGGATTTGGTTTTGTGTCGAGTTGAGAAGGAGAAACCGAGTTGTGTTCTCAGGTGCTCTTTAGCCGGAGTGCTCATCGGTCTTGTGTGGCAACATCCTCGACCCTTGACTTCATACTTTGGCTTGCCGAGGTGTGAAGGCCGGCATTGTATCTCCGTCGCCCTTTGTCTCCTTGTGCGGCAAAGCAAGGCGCTTGGTTTTCTGGGACAGTGCTACGTGCATGCCTTGCCTTGTGTGATTTCTTCTTGATGATTCCAAGTATCACCAGCATTGTGAGTATACCATTGGTTTATTCTCTTTGCTTGATCTATATTAGATATCTGTGATTCATCTCTGATTGAAAGTTGCAAAGAGGTTCTGTGGGTCAGATTGCTTGGTGATGAAATGACATTTTACTGAAATTATATATGAATGTGAGGGTAGATGGATCTTGAGCTTTCAGCTTGTTTGCTATTTCATATGCTCTGATAATTGATATTGCTGTATATTTCTTGATGCTCATTGTGATATCTCAGTTATGAGATTAAGCTTCGGTCGATCTAGTTGATATCTGAACATTGTTGTCCTATTTTAATCAATATTGTTCATGTTGTTTGAATGTTAGATTGATTAAAGAGGTCATTTATTTTGTTCAACAACATACATTCATGATCTGATAGCTTTCTTTAATAGCAAAGTTTGATTAATGCTCAAGATCTATTCTATATCTGTCTTACATAATCAAGATTACATTTCGTCATGGCTGTGAGGGCCAGGATCAAATCTTGTGCAACTAGCCTTCTGAGAGCAATATATAACATTCAAAATTTTATTAACATGCTGAATTTGGTCATACATGTTATGTTTATGTTGATATTGACATTCGGCTGGAATGACTTAGATTGTTTACATATGTATATGTTGTTTAAGTCATTAGAATGATATTGTAGTTATGCTTATGTCTATATTAAATATGTTGGAATTAATTCTAAATTTATGCTAAAACCACATTATTTTCAACACTTTCTTCAAACAAATGGATACGCCACTTTCTTTACTAGCTTTTCAAAATATTTTATCAGTATTCAGTTCGCTCATATAAATGATCATGTTAGTACCAAAACCCATCAACTGCAACCATAACATATCGACCGCGGCTGAAATAAACATTCCTTGTAAATATGGTTACTAAGACAGTAGGACTTGGTACATAAAAGGCAACAACCTTTTACAGACCTCGATTAAAAATGCAAAATCATATGTTCACATGGTATACGCACTATTTTGATACTAAAAAGTGTCTTAACATTCGTATAAGGGGCATTCAATTATTAGAAAATGAGAGAGTAGTTTTAATTTGAAAGTTTACACCAATCTTAAGGCACAATTGACTATAGTGATAATACATATACTCATATGTATACGTGGAAAAACTACATTCCCTCTATGATCTTGGAGTTTTATAGTATCATATAATGCAAAAAATGCTGTAGTGAAGAATGTTATTTCTACCAAAAATTCCAAATTTCAAACAGCTTAGCTATATGTCCGTAACAACTAAATTGGTGTTTGGTTCAAGGAATGTTAATGTAAATGTAAAGAGAATGAAATTACATGGGATTTCAAGGTGTAATGGATGATTGCACAATTTGTTTGATTGTACTAGGAATGTTGTTGAAAACCATTACAACATTTGGTTGAGGACCAAGGTATCGGATTTGGATCACACCCATAGACAAAGAAGATGCCAAGATGGCCAAATTTGCTTGTCGGAAGCAAAGAAGGTGATAGGACCTACTAGTGGTGAGGGGCAACCTAGATCTAGACAACCAGCGACAGCCCAAGGAAGATGGCCTAAGGCGATGAGATTTGGATCACGTAGCTTAGTCCACTCCTTCTCTTCTTGACTTTGCTCTAACGTGAGACCATTGTTGTGGTCGCCATGGCTGTCGGATCATGCCTAGGGACCAGCCAGATACTACTTCGCATCCTCATCCTGCAAGTAATCCCCCTCCTTCTCCTCCTTGAAACCCATCTCCTCATCTTCATCACCGCTCGCTTAGAGCCGCTGCATCTTGCCTGAATCTCACCGCTGCCACTCAGATCCCATCACCATCGTCACCGACTTGCAAGGAGGGAGGGGAGGATGGGTGCTACAAGAGAAGGTGAGCACATGGCCACATCGCCATGTTGAGGCGAAGCGCATGATCGCGTGGTGTAGGACCGGTATGGCAACAGAGAGGGGGTGAATGGTGCCTTCAAATTACTCCCAACTATTTCCTTAATCTTTACTCCAGTAGTTATGAGAAGCTATGAAGATAATGAAACCAAAAATGCAAAAATTCTCGGTGCTACAGTGATCTCAGCCTATGAATAGTGAAAAACAACACCATTTCAAATCCTAAAAACTATGACACTTTTGATTCGTTGATCCAAAAGACTTAAAACATGAACTAAAGCTAGTTCATGACCTTAAGAACCTATCCTAATAAAAAAACCTAAAATAACTTGAGAGAATTATGATCTTTTGGTTCGTGAAATTCTGTAGAACCAAAACTGGGCCAAAACCTAAAATTAAACTAACTCTCAAACCAAAGCACCAAATTACTTAAAATTTGGTATGCACATTTTTTAGGATGTCAGAACCTATTTCAATTAATAATCAAGAAAATCATTGTGAAAGTTCTAACATTTTTTCATTTGAATACAGATTGCATAAAAAATAGGTCAATAACCATAAAGAGTGAATATAATTTGCTCATGAGTGTATGATGGTCAAGATAGCTCTAAATATGTTTTCACATGTCCTAGTAAGTAAGAATACCAAAAAATCAGGATAGAAAAAAACTAGTTCAAGAAATCACTAAGAGAACCAAAAAGAGTAAAAAAACCAGGTTTCTTCATGAACTTGCCAACTAAGTATCTAGATGGATGAAGATTGTTTTCCAGAGGTTATCTCTATATCTTTTTTTGATAAGAAACCCGACGAGAGGCCCATAGGGTGTAATTAAAATATAAGAAATAAGAGGTTTATGTACAAGAAGAAAAAAGAAAAAACATAATGTACAACTCACACGGGGGCAATTAACTAATGAAGTCTAGCCAGGTAAAGATGGGAGATTTAAATTGTTCTTTCACTCTAAACACATGTAGAGTAAGCTCTTGTTTGAAGAGGAGCTTCGATTTATGCAAAGAAGGATGTTGCCGATCAAAGACTTTGCCATTTCGTTGTTTCCAGATGTGCCAACCTCCAATAATGAATGCTTCCATAAAAATGGCCAATGGAAACTAGTATATCCTTCTTGTATCATGCTCAAAACATCCAAGTGCAAATTACATGATATACCTAGGATCCCCCAGTAGGATTAACTAAATGAGCAAGTGAAGAATAGATGCTTCAAGGTTTCAACAGAGTTATGAGTGCAAAGAACACAAGTAACATCGTTACTTGAATTGCAGTGTTTTCTTTGAAGCATATCCTTTGTATTCAACTTGTCCATGAGCAGAAGCCAAGCAAAGATGTTAAGTTTTGAGACACACTTACTTTTCCAGATCCATTGAAATATCGGCAGAGAAATTATCCCTTGAAAGAGAAAGTTATAAAATTTCCATGAGGTATATTCACTGTTACCCCAAATATAAGACAAACAATCTTTCTGTGAAGAGGATACTTCCAATGTACTGAACATCAAAATGAGAGCATTATATTCCTCAAAAGCTTATGTTGTTAGAGGGATGTGAAATTGCTCCTGTATGGACATATGTTCAAAGAAAAACTTCACCGAACAATCTTTGCATAGCGAAAGAATAGAGTCTTGGGAATTTTTGGAATAAGGTTTGGCCATTCCATAAATCATTCCAAAAAAGAACTAATTGCCCATCGCCAACTTGATAGGAGGAAATCCCAGAGTAGTAGACATGAAGTCTGTGGATGTCATGCCACCAAAATGAGCCACTTTCAACTGCTGTATGAGGCACTCGATCCTGATAGTATTTGTGCCAAATTAGGTTTACCAAGGTAGATCCTGCCTATTATAAAACTTATGGATGTTTTTCAAGAGGAGGGCCTCATTTTGTAATATGAGATTAATGACACCTAGCCCACCTTTGTTCTTAGGCCTACAAACCATGCTCCACGCCGCCAATGACCTCCTTTTTACTTTAATGTCCGATCCTCTCCAAAGACAATGACGTCTAGTTGTATCAATAGTTTCAATCATTGCTGCTGGTAAATGCAATGAACACCTGTAATAAGTGGGTAATGAAGATAGGACTGCATTGATCATGGTGAGCTATCCACCATAAGATAAAAAAGCTGAGGTAGCTGATAGTCTTCTTTCCACCCTGTCCATGAGGGGGTAAAATCTTGCCCTCTAGGTTTTGTGTGGCCTAGAGGGAGACCTAGATAAGTAAAAGGTAATGAACCCCTTTTGTAGCCAAAAACTCCAGTTAGCAAAGGAATTTTTTTCTTCTGGAACATTTAAAGAAATCAGGCAGGATTTACTGTAATTTACTTTAAGGCCAGTTGATTTTTAAAAGCTTTGCAAGAGACCTTTAAAACAAAAAAGCTGGGAAGTGGAAGCTTGCATGATCAGAAGAGTATCATCTGCATATTGCATAATTGGGAAGTCTTGATCACTTGATGTTTGAATGGGTAGTTGAAGCAACCATCTCCAGTATGCTTCATTAACAATTGTCTGGAGTAAATCAGCTGCTATTACAAAAGCAGGGGTGATAAAGGATCCCCTTATCTTACTCCCCTTCTACAACAAAAGTTTTTCTCTGGTACTCCATATAGAAGGACGAATGATGTCCTTGATTTCAAAATTGAACAAATCCAATTTAACCATTTGTCATCAAATCCCTTATATCGCATAACTTGAATAATAACATCATGCTCAACTGTATCAAATGCCTTCTTAAAGTCTAATTTCAATATAATAATTTCCTTCTTGGATTGATGACATTGATGGAGGTATTCGAAATCCCAGGCTAAATAGTCTTGAATTGTTCTTGATTTAATGAAACCACACTGATTTTTGTGGATGTGTGCAGTATATATCACCGGGAATCCGATAATATATGTGCACACAATGCCTTGGGTCAACATGTCTATGGCTAGAAACGAAGCCTACGCCCTAATTTCCTTCGTTGATTCTTCCTTCAGTTGCAGGGGTGTCTTCGTGGGCATAATGATCTTGCGTCTCTGTTTTGGGTAATGCAAGTGTGAGCACAAATCCACCGTGCTCAGCGAGCCAACACACAGAATGCAATATTTAACATGCTCAGCTTATCAAAGTAAGGCTTGGGCTTATTTTTATTTTGCGTAGAGTGCTTTTGAATACTATTACTTAAAAATCCCTAGGACCTAGCTGTTTAAAATCCATGACTTAAGTTTGTGAAATATGACCAACTTAGTATTGACACAGATTTCATCCACCGTTACATGGCATCTGCACCATATAGCATCTTTCAACGTTGTAGCCGCTTAACTTACCACTGGAACGACACCCAAGACAACTCAAATTATGGCTTTTCTCCGCCCTCAACTTTACCAATTCCACCCACAAAGTTTTTGAAACAGAACTATATCTAGTTAACTTCCGTAGGATGCGCACATCCCTCGGGAAGGGTCCCTCGTGAGCCATCACGGGCAAAGGCGGGGATGAGACCATCCATCCCTTTGCTCGTGGTCATACCTTCACGTAACCACCTTAGAGCCACACAAATTAGTAAACCCTGCCTACACTTTGCCAACTTGTGGTTGTACTGTTGTACACTGGGAGGCCATCACGAGATTCAGTCCTTAGGGTTATCTGGGCGGTTCTACCACTATCCACTTTGTGCTTTCACTGCACCACACACACCCTCGAACCATCCGCCCAGATAATTAAGCAACTTGAGGTTTTTGGGAGCATAAAATATCCATAACCAAATATACCAGTCATTTCTACCATGACTGCCCAAACCAATTTCTCATGATTCAAACTGATGCTTTGTCTTCATCTGCGCATTTGGCCAATTGCAGCTTCCTTTCCGTGTCCCGAAGCCAATCTTTGGCCTCGAGTGGCTCATCTGCCGATGAAAAGGTAAGTGGCCTCGTTCTTTGGAAGTCAGCCAAATCAGCTCTATGTCCACTGGAGCTTCCTTGTTGTCCAGCATAAATGGCCTGCAGCAGCTGAGTCTGCTGCGCCATAACTTGAGCATAGTGGGGTTAACTGGAGGGGTCGGAAAGTTATTATCTTGATTCTGGTTCCTGCCTCGTCTTTCGGGCAAGGCTCCTTGGGTAGAGTCTACCTCGGCTTGGTTGAGGTTAGCATTGGCCTGAGCCCTTGTGATCCTTTGACTAGCCATCTGCAGTTAGTGCTTCACAACTTAAAAATAATGCTAAGTAGATAAGGAGAAAAGGATACCCTCCCATGTCATAAAAGAAAACAATAAGACAACGGCAAAGTAAATTCCAACATAAGGCCTATATTTGGCCGAACATTAAACACACAAACATCCACATAGCCAGCTTTTATGCTGGACTTGACAGTTACATCAATATAACTAAAGTTCGACATAACGGCAACTACAATACTAAAGGGCTAATAAATCATACTATGGATACAGGGTTTAGTACTTGCACTACATATGGCAAGTACAACACTATTCCACCTACTCCTCCATAAAGCTCGCACCAGGGCAGGAAGGGTTGTAGTCGGGCGACTGCGAGCGGGACCGGCTGCCGCTGAATTTCAAAGGATCGGAGTCAGAGTAGGAGCGTGAAGTGCTGCGGCGGCGGCTAGTCTCTCCTTGACGAAGAGCAGACTGTGGTCCTGGGGGCCGCATACTCATGCGCGCGGTGCGCCTCGGGCGGGGTCCTCCTGACCCTGACTGAGGTGGTGCTGGTGCTGCAACGGGAGCGGTGGCCTGCTGGGGCTGGGCATGGGCGGTGGCTGCCTCCGCCTTGGCCTCTGCCAAAGCCTTCTCGCACTGGGCGAGCTGCTCTCTAAGGGTCGCCACCTCGGTGTGTTTGGCGGCCAAGTGCTGCCGGAGGGCAGTGATCTCCTCCAGGGCGATAGTATGAGCCACCCCGTTAGCCCTGGTGAGGTCGACCCGATATGTGAGCTTGGGGTCATCCTCGGTGGTTGGCATGAAAGTTGAATTATATCGCGCTCCCTCCGGGCGCATCGGATGGTAGCAGTAGGGAGTACGCCGCAGGGTGGCTTTGTATATATCACATAGCCGCACGGCGGCTAGGCATGCAGCGTCCTGTAGTGCCGCTGGTAGAGTGCTCCTCTGGTGTTCTGTTTGGAAAACATGTGGCGGGTCTTGTTCACTCTTGGCGTAGATGAATATCTCCATCATCGAAGATTCTTCTCCTCCTTCCATGGTCTTAAGGCCGCGATATATGGGCTGCTCCTTATAGCCCAAATAGTGTAGGAGCTTGCGTAAGATACTGGTGAATTCCCCTCCATAAACTCCATGGGCTAGGAAGTCCCAGTTGGCTTCATCTGCCATCTATAGATTAAATTATAGTGTTAGTAATTTTTCAAATATTAATGAAAGGTAGAGTAATGTAGATCTAAGAAGGATACGAAAAAAAGTAGTATACTATATTTTCAAATTTATTTTTATAAGTTCTTCAAATATTGTGATCCTATACCCATCCTAGTGCTGTTCTAAGGCTTTTACCCTACAGTCGTATGCTCTGATACCAGCTCTGTCAAACCCGGATTTTTCAATCCAGAATCTTCTGTGTTTCACTGCACTACTCCCTGGATCAGTAGATAGTGCACAAAGGTACATTGCTGAATCATGTCATACATCGCACAGATAATAATATTACAGAGTTTAAGTTACACCACATCGGGTGACAGTTTACAAAAGGGCCGATTAGGCCAATTGTCTTCATTACCAACAAGCAGCGGAAACAGAAGCAAAAGTGAGACCTTATCCACAGGCAAGCGCCTGATGGGTAATGTGTGCAGTATATATCACCGGGAATCCGATAATATATGTGCACACAATGCCTTGGGTCAACTTGTCTATGGCTAGAAACAAAGCCTACGCCCTAATTTCCTTCGTTGATTCTTCCTTCAGTTGCAGGGGTGTCTTCGTGGGCATAATGATCCTGCGTCTCTGTTTTGGGTAATGCGAGTGTGAGCACAAATCCACCGTGCTCAGCGAGCCAACACACAGAATGCAATATTTAATATGCTCAGCTTAAGTATGTGTAATATGACCAACTTAGTATTGACACAGATTCCATCCACCATTACATGGTATCTGCACCATATAGCATCTTTCAGCGTTATAGCCGTTTAACTTACCACTGGGACGACACCCAGGACAACTCAAATTAGGGCTTTTCTCCGCCCTCAACTTTACCAATTCCACCCACAAAGTTTTTGAAACAGAACTATATCTACTTAAGTTCCCATGTCCGCCCTTAACCGTGGGCACGGCTATTCGAATAGTTTTTGACTCTGCAGAGTTTGCACACTTTACCCACAAGAGATAAATCTGCTCATTGCCCCACATGATTCCTTAGCCATGCGGTTGAGTAGAATATCACAGGATTGTTACAAGGCATAGTCCTACTGTGGTTACGCCCGCTAAGGTCTATCTTTCGTAGGATGTGCACATCCCTCGGGAAGGGTCCCTCGTGAGCCATCACGGGCAAAGGCGGGGATGAGACCATCCATCCCTTTTCTCATGGTCATACCTTCACGTAACCACCTTAGAGCCACACAAATTAGTAAACCCTGCCTACACTTTGCCAACTTGTGGTTGTACTGTTGTACACTGGGAGGCCATCGCGAGATTCAGTCCTTAGGGTTATCTGGGCGGTTCTACCACTATCCACTTTGTGCTTTCACTGCACCACATACACACCCTCGAACCATCCGCCCAGATAATTAAGCAACTTGAGGTTTTTGGGAGCATAAAATATCCATAACCAAATATACCAGTCATTTCTACCATGACTGCCCAAACCAATTTCTCATGATTCAAAGTGATGCTTTGAGACATTTTGGTGCCCCCGATTATCTAAGCAGTACTAAGCATGGCGTATAGTTATGGACTTATTTTCGAAAGGTTACCATTATAATTTGCTAGAGTGACAAGGCTTAGATATTCAAATATTTCGAAAGAGGTATAATACTAGCAAGTCGAGTAATGGGTCGTAACTAGAATCTTCAAAAAAAAATTTGATATTTTAAACAAAAGTAATTTGCGGAAAATGTAGGTTCAACATGATCAAAGTATTGACTCGCCTTGGTCACAGTGGTCTGGGCCTTGGTTGTCATGAGCTTCTAGAGTTGCTGCCTCGGCCTCTTCCTCTTGAGCCTTGTACGCTATTTTATCGTGCGCGAAATTCGAATAAAAAGAAAAGCAGCAAATCAAACAAAATATCACCAGAAATTCAAATGAACTCTAAAAATCATGGTTTCAGTTCCATTGGGTAGATCTTGAATTTAGATGAATTTAGAAATTTGTTTCATTCAATTTGGAGTTAAAATGAAGAAGTTATGCCCATTTAAAGTTTTTAGCTTAACTAAATCCAGAAATTACCAAAAATCTGACAGGTGGGTCCCACTTCCTATTTTTAATTTATTCCTTTATTTTTATTTTCTTTGTACTGTGCCTATGGCAGGCTCCGGCTATTATTTAAATAATTGGGGCATGGCCCACGTGTCAGTGAGAATCTCTGATTTAATCTGACATTAGCATTTGTTTAACCTCTAATTTGTGTTTACTAATCATGGTGTACAGTAAACGCCCCTACTTAACCCCGGTTAATATTAGCAAAAATGGGTGGAATATCCCTACAGTGCTTGCGGCCAGGGGAATTCGAACGCGGGTGAGCAGAGTGAGAGAGTGAGGGGGTAACCAGTCAAGCCACGGGTGTTACCTGCCATGTAAGAAGGTAGATTTACTGATGAATCGGGTGGCTGAAGTGTAGAGCAGAGGAGGTCGAGGGTGGCAGTGCCGACGGCGAGAGGTGGTCGGAGAAGTGCGGGGAAGCGTGAAAATGCGTTCTCGGTGCAGAGGGGATGCCGGCGGTGGGGTCGGCGGGGGCCGAGGGGCACGGTGGCCGGCCGGCGACGTGCGGCGGCGGTGACTTGGCGATGGCTCTCGGTGCCGTCGAGTTGCGGACCACGGGAGGCACGGAGAAGGCCGGGTGCGAGCTCACAACGTTCTGGAGATGGCTCCGGAGGAAGGAATTGGGTTTTGGTGGCAAGGTTCAGTGGGGGAGCACGGTGGCCGGAGTTGGGGAAGATGGAAGCGCCGATGAGCTACGGTGAATGGGAATCTAATTGCTCATGGTGGAAGAGAGTGGAGAGCTTGGGGAATAGTTTGGCGGGGGCGACAGCTTTTATAGGAGCATAAGGAGGGCCGGCATCGGGAGGCTTGCCCGTGTGGTCACTTCGGCGCGCAGCGGAGCAGCGGATGTTGCAGGCGGTGCAGCAGAAGATCTCGTAGGGATATGGTAATGATCTCCTAGCACCGCGCGTGGAGTGGCAGAGAGCTCGAGCCTCGCGCATGAGGAGACTGGTCGGGCAGCGCGGGGGGAGAAAAGAGGGCGGCGGCAGACAGCAGAGTGGCGCGGTCGGAGGCGGCGGTGCCCAGTGGTCCGGATGCGGCCGACCACTGGTCCGAATGCGGGCGCCTGTTGTCCAAGCGCGGGGAGCGGGCTGGGCTGCGGACGGAGCAGGGCTGCGGTGCGGCCTGGAGAGGAGGGGTGTGCTGGAGAAGATAAACAGTAGGGGGAGGGGGCCGCTCGGCAGAGGGATGAGGGGAGGTGGGCCGCGCTGTAAGGAGGGAGGGGTGGGGGTTGGGCTGGCTTGGCCTGGTCTGACCCCCCTCTCTTTTATATTTTTTTGTTTTATTTTTATTATTAGTTTCTTTTGCTATTATCAATATATGTACATGGATATATATATATACTTATGGGTATATATTTGTATATATATTTATCCCCTATTTATGGTTTATTTCCCTAAGTGCCTTTTCTTATTATGCATAGCTATATATATATTATTCATAAATGTTGACCTTTTTAATTTATTTACTCCTTGCTATTCATACCATTATTTTCAGGATTGAGATTTTATGTTTAAACCCAGTTCTCTCCCTGTATTTTATGGATCATCTTTTCATATTCTTATTTTAAGTTCTAATCCTCTATTATTTAAACATGTTTGTTTCTTCTTGATCCTTTTTGCACTTTTTTTAAATTTTTGGAACCTCAACCAAATTTTCAGATGTAAACCATAAACTCCAATCCAAATAAAACATATTGCAAAAATTGTTCAAAAGCTCCACATATTTTAAATTTAAATTTTCAGGATGTTACAATCACCAAATTGGATCCAACGAATAGTGCATCTTTGTTCCAATATTGGTTTTTGTAGGTGAGCAGTTGGAGAGCATGTTTTTTTATAATAGCTCTAAAGTTCCATTCCAATCTAACAAGCTGTCGATGCTCCTCAACCAAGTCAAAGAAAGAGATGACTTGATTGCAATTTTTGATCAAACAACTCAACCGAGAAATATCTCTACCCTAGGTCTTTAGTAGTCTTCTAAGAAATTCAGGTCTTTAGTAGTCTTCTAAGAAATTTGAATTTAGCCATTACTCTACTGGCACTATCAACTTGCTGACAAGAGAGTTCCACGCAAATTGCACTACCTCTTGAAATCCTAGGATGTCCACCCAAAAATTCTCAAATCTGAAGAAATTTGCTCTAGGAATAGATGTTTGAATTTGCACCACACAGGGGACATGATCAGAATGACCTTGGAGCAAATCAATCAATACAAGAGAGATTCGTGGAGATAAATAAAGATTGATGTTTTGATATAGAGGATGAATGTTTTACAGCCACTCTACTTGTAGGGCAAGAGAGCACACCACAATACTCAACTTCTCTCAAACCCTAACCCTAGAACTCATGAACATTTGATCTCAAGACAGGATAGTTGGATGGATAACCATAAGTCTCCATCCCATCCCTTTAAATAGATGGGCTAGCCAGTCACATCAAACCCTTAGTGGATACTATTTACTAAGCACAATGGGAAAAATCCGATAACCCCACAGACATAGATTTTAACTCACACACTATATTTATGCATGTTTTTAATGAACATAAGCCCAAATCTGCTAAGTCCTTAGTCTTGATCCAACTTGATCGTTTTAGCTTCTCCTTAACCTAAACCGTTGTCCCAAGCGTCGTGGTTTTGCTTCAAGATAGCTCCCAATATTTTGGTCAAACTACCAAAATACCATTTCTTGACCCCGGCCATCTCCTTCCATTGCCAGCAATTGCCATACTTGCCACGTTTAGGTGCACCACTGGCTTGCCACGTTAGCAAGTCTTTCCCATTCTGATTCCACCAGACCAAGCCTCCCTTGGACCGACCAAGCCACATGTTGCAACACATCACTTGAACTTCCCTTCAACATTTCTCATCTTCCTTGTACCATGCTTTAGCTCATCCATCTCACTCAGCATCTTTGATCATTTTGAACCTTAGCTCCTCCATGAGTGTAGCCCTAATCTTTGCCATTGACCATGGTTGACTCTAACCAACCCTACACATCTAAAGCAAAGAAATTATTTTTGAACACAAGTTCTTCATAACTTGACCCACATTAGCAATAACATATCTCATAAAACTTATTACCATTGACCTAGGTCACCAAATCATCCCATGACTCAAACTTCCTAAAATCATCAATTTCTGCAACCTGTCTAAAAAAATCTAGAAATTTGCAAATTCCAAACTTCCACTCCTCCAAATGATAGTGGTTCATCACAACAAAACCATAGACCTTCTCACATGATCCTTCACATGGGAAGTGAAGGGAATTGCAAGGTAGGAGGGGATCAAGAGGGGGAGTTACAGGCGATGAGCTGAGCGTAATCGGGGGTGGGAGGCAAAGAGCGGATTGAGCGGTAACAGGATCTGATTCCCCTTGATGTGGAGTGTAATGGGCCTTGTGTTGAGTTGGGATCCAATTACACAGTATTGGAATACAGCCGATGTGAACCAAACACATTATATTATAATCCATTCCCACTTTAATCGAATTATGACATAAAACCACTCAACCAAACCATTGTCTAAAGCATTTTCACTGGTCATGCCATTGGATCTAAATCATACAGCTAGGATGTGTTCCCTCTCCTTGCAATAGATGTCAACCAGAAGTAGTTCCTCCTACAATCTCCCTCCTAGGTTGTCCAATAGACTTAACCTCAAGGGATGAGATCATCCTATAATTTCCATGGAATAACTAATTCCTCGCTTTTTTTACTTGCGAGAGATGAGATGATAATGAGCTAACTCATTCCGTTTCTCAACCTAACAAGAAAATGAGTAGATGACCAAACACTGCTTGCATGGATGATGTTGAGGGTCCACTAATAATTGGACTATTGATTAACACCAC
The DNA here is from genome assembly GCA_017311315.1 of Dendrocalamus latiflorus. Lineage (NCBI taxonomy): Eukaryota > Viridiplantae > Streptophyta > Magnoliopsida > Poales > Poaceae > Dendrocalamus > Dendrocalamus latiflorus. The sequence continues at coordinate 23,057,749 of CM029631.1, forward strand.
TATGTGGAAACAAAACGCATCTGCCTTCTATGTTAGTAGCATAAGGGTATCTCTAATGTATAGGACCAGGTCCTAAGGTCGGGTGACGTGGTTTAGTGCTATTTCTTGCAATGTATGGAATCCATATGGGTACTAAAGTAGGGCCTGCAGCTTAATAAAATATCACTTTCTCCCCCACCCCTCCCACTCTCTCTTCTCCCACCCTTCTTCCCTCCCTATCCTCTCCGCTCCCAACACCACTAGTGTTGTCCGCTCTCCTCCTCCATGGCCTCTAGCCACCACCACCTTGCTACTTCTCCCACTAGATACAATGGTTGTCACGTCCCTCCCCAGGACAGGCGGTGGCACCCCTCCTCCACGAAGATCTAGCGACAGTGATGCCTCTCCCCCAGCCTCTTTGCCTCCTTCCTTCTCTCACATCAAGCGGTGGTGTAGCTGTACCTCTTGGCGGATTCCTCTGCTAGATCTAGTGATGACGGTGTGACTTGCTTCATCTCTGATCGGTGATGTCGATGGCCAAATCCAGTGGCGATGGCAACTCCCCAAGCCTCCAACACCAGACCTGGTTGCGACGCCCTTCCCGCATCTTCATTCGATGGTGGGTCTTCCTCCTTGGCTTTGGGTAATCACATCTGGAGGTTACAGTTGGCTACATGAGAAGATAGCTATAGGCCAACTTCCTGCTCAACACACATAGTGAACCGACGGCTTATCTCCCTTCTCATCTTAGCTAGCGATGGGTGACCACAGTTCCTTGACACCATCCAATAGGTTGTCTCCACTTTATATTTTATTCCTTGGGACTAGCTCAAGCTTGAGGTTGACTCCATGATTTTTTGCCTGTTGCCCATCACAATATATAGGGTTAGTTCTAAATCCTCCCTCTCGTACTTAGTGTTACACTCTGATACCCCTTCTTAGTTGTGTAGTGGCCCTCGAATTGGATCAGAGATTATGAGATATGGCACGAGAGTGCATGTTATTGAGAATAAAGAAGATGAATCTCATAGAGAGAACCAAAATAATAATATTGAAGCAACTACGATGAAAAATAAAGATTTAGTGAAGCAAATCATAAATTTTTTAAGCACAACCTCAGAAGAGTTCAAGGGATAGTTACTCACTCACAACCCTCTCGAATATTTTAAGACTCTCGGATCCTTGCCCTATACAAAAATATAGTGCTAAAGAATATCCAAGCGTTTAATCGTCTCGTGCGCCTTCTACTTTGAATGAGTAGACTTGATTGCTTCTCTATAGTTACCCCTATAGTTTATATAGTTCCTCCTACCCATTCTTCAATTTAGAATAGGAATCCTAATCCAAATAGAAGTAGGAGTCCTAATTCTAATAGAATTCATCTAGGACTCTTTATAGTACACCTCTCTAAATCCTAAAACACTAGATATGAGTCATCGTAATTCAACAATCTCCACCTTAACTCTTACCCATTGATATCACTGTGCTCCTCTAAGAATTCGCTCCAAGTCGGCTCCAACTTTTTTGTTTTTCTCCCACCTTTGGGAGTGCCCCACCACAGGGGATCATCCAGATTACTGTAATGTGCGTGTCAGTGTCTAGGCTAGCCTACTGAAAAGCCCCACTTGAGTGCTCCTTCGTTGTGTAGTTTGGTTAACCACACCTCATGTTCTTACAGCCTTCCATCTCATAGGTTTGTACCACCTTCAAGGTCCACCTGCTCATCGGTACCATGCAGTTGGTCTCACCACATCTTCCTTCTTTTAACATCTCACACCTTCGCCTTTGAGTCTACTAGGTTTTGCAACCATCTTTGCAGTTCCACACATAATTGCAGATGAGATCTGTGTACCTACTATTGATGACATAGTTTGCATCTCCTAACAAGGTTGTATCAGACATCCCATTGGTTGCCCTATCTTTAGGTTTACCCATCAATAAATATCCTCCATTGCTCCATATACTTTTCATGATAACTTGCCTTTGCATGTAACTCGCATGACTATACCTCTAAGTGATATATCACAATCTTCAAGTTTAAGTGAGCTCACAGATACTAGATTCTTCTTTAAACCAGGAATATACCAAACTCTTGTCAATGTGCGATGTGCTCCATCATACATCTCTAATATAACTGTTCTCACCTCAATAATTGTATACTCCTTATAATCCGCTAAGTAAACAGTTCCATGCACCAAGTGTAGAGACCCTTTGTCAAATATCTCCCTCATTGAACATATATGGAAGCAATAACCTAAATCTAATATCCATCCATGAGAAGTAGTTGATTGACCGATTACTAGTACGTCTGAATCATTCTTTGCTATTGCCACTGAGCATACGCCCTTCATTTGCTTCAAACTCAGACAATTTTTTATCATATAACCTTCCTCGTCACATAAATAGTACATAATTATGCCTTTGGTCTTGCTGTTCTTCTTCCCATGACCTTTACTTTTTCTTGCAACACCTACTGCAGCCAATGCTTGATCACCAAGGATAAAGATTCCGATGGCCTTTTCAAGGACTCTGCCTCCAATAGATATACAACTGCCTCATTGAAGTCTAGAGTGTTTTTTCTAACAAGTATATTTACCACTAATTGATCTCATGATGGTGGTAGAGATGATATCAGTATGATAACCTTGTTGTTCTCCTTAATTTTCTTATCTACATTAGTCAGCTGTGTGATTAGCTTGTTGAAGACACTGAGATGGTCAACGAACCATGTCCCTTCCTCCAAACACAACCTTTACAATTATTGCTTTAGCACCCACCTGTTTGTCATTGACTTTACTATATACAATTCTTCTAAGTGCTTTCATAGTTTTTTCATTGAATTCTCCTTGATCATTGAGTACTTTATTTCATCGAAGAGACATAGAGGGATTGTAATGATAGCCTTCTACTCTACCACCTTCCATTCTTTATCAGACATCTTTTCCTGTTTGTCCCCCTTCAAGAGCATTGATCGGCCCTTACTGGATAAGGATATCCTTACCATGCATTGTCATACACTGAAATTTCCTCTACTATTAAATTTCTCTACTTAATTCCACATAGTCGACATCGATCTTGGTTTTATGCCACTTGACGCTTTGCCAACCTTCTCACAAATTTGATTAATCTGGCCTTAGCTCTAATACCACTTGTTACACTCTGATACCTCTTCTTAGTTGCGCAACATCCCTTAGATCAGATCAGAGTTTCCAAGATATGGCACGAGCGTGCATGTTATCAAAAATAAAAAAAAGATAAGACTGATAGAGAAAACCAAAATAACAATGTTGAAGTAACCACGATGAAAAAGAAAAAATTTGGTGAAGCCAGGCATAAATTCTTTAAGCATAACCTCAAAACAATATAAGGGATTGTCGCTCACTTATAATCCTCTCGAGTCTTTTAGGACCCTCAAATTCTTGCCTTATACCAAAATCTAGTGCTAAAGAATATACTAACATCTAATCCTCCCGTGCACCCTTTACTTGGATGAGTAGGCTTGATTGCTTCTCCATAGTCATCCCCATGGTCTATATGATCCCTCCTAGCCGTTGTCCAATTTAGAATAGGAATTCTAATCCAAATAGAAGTAGGAGTCATAATATTAGTAGAATTCATCTAGTAATCTTCATATCACACCTTTCTAAATCCTAAAAAACTAGATATGAGTCACACTAACTCAACTCTTAGACCCTTTTTGTGGCACATTGTGGATGCAATATGCTTTCCAGTGTTTTTCCATTGGACTATGCTGATAATTGAACAACCCTATTGGCATTCATTTGAGGTAGTTGAGATATTTAAATGCATTCATTTGATTTACTTGATCCTTGACACTTGAAATGCGCCAAGCGAAGGTTGTAATTTGTTACTCTTAATATTTGCTGGCACCTAAACGTCTTGGTAGAAATTTTCGCGGTGATCTCTTTAAAAAGATTGTGAAGAGGCCTGGCACCAATTGTATGTGGCTCGGTGTTCGCCATTTTCGGAGCAGAGAAAGAATAACCATTAGTAGAATTGAAGAGCAAGGCTTAATTCGTGTAGCCAATCCAATTCGTTTGGATTTTCCTCAACGTGTACTAGTGAAGACCGGCAAATTTTTGATACCACGTCAAAAACATCATGTGTCTTCATGTGGTTATTTCTTTATCTCTACTATTCCGTATTTATATTTCTATTTATTGAAATTGTTTTTATCTTGTTGAGCTAGAGATATATTGTAGACACTTGACTTATTGTGCTTTAGCGTTACTAGAATTGTATAGGTCTTGAAGTATAATAGACATCTTGCTTAGATTTTAATTTGTAGAAATTAATTTTTAGAAAACAAAAAATTTTAGAACCTCTTATTTATCCCACTAATAGATTATCCTTACTTCTATAGAGGCCTAAAACGTGAATAGTTCCAAAACCTCGGGCTCTGGACTTAGCCCAACCTCAAAAGGTGAGGTGCCTAGCTAGGTCCATACTAAGCGCATGCTTAGGGGGGAAATCACGATGGGCTTATTTGGATTGCCAAGAAATTAGAACAGTGGAGGCAATTTCTTCAATCCAATCCACAGTTGATTAAACGTGAAGCGATGGCGTGATCAGACGCAATAAGTGCGGAAATGACGAAGGGAAAGAGACGGGGGATAGGCAGGAGCACGCAGCAGAACGGCAGACGGTCATGGAGCCCAGAGCGAGAGAAAGCTACATAGCCAGGCAGGCAAGGCAGTGCAGGCAGGGCGCGTATCAGTACGGCCGAACGCCTCTGTTTTCGGCCTCTTCCCATTTGCTTCGCTTCACCTGCTCCGTTTTTCGCCTCGCCTTCTCCTCCTCGCTGTTGAGCCTGCTCAGCTCGGCTGTGCGGTGGACTGCTGGAGCGCACTTACTGCGCGCTGCAGCGGCAGGCAGCCTGCCGTGGCTGCAGTCTTGCCTGCCCTCTGATGCACTCGATGCATGCATGCTTATGCTGGCTTTGCTGTGCCGTGGCACGCATCTTTAGTTTACGTGCTCGATCGCCCACGAGATCCACCACCCATCATGGATGCTATGCTACTGTGCAATGCAAAATGCATGCATCTGTGTGCGTGCGTGCTCGCAGAGTTTGATCGATGCGGATGAATGAATACTGATGATGATTTATTTCCTTCGTTTAATTACTGATGGTGGCCGCTAGTGTTAGACTAACCTCTATAACCACGTACACATGTGATCGTAAGCATCTAGTGGTTATAACAACTATGATCCATCATATGACCATAGCACAGTTATACGACCACTGCACGGTTGATTAACGTGGTCTTAACCACCCAGTGGTCGTAACAACCATGATCGATCATACGATCATGGCCTGAGTGGTCGTAACAACCATGGTCGGTCATATGACCATGACCAATCAAAATCCAGATAACCGCACTACAGAAAGATATGTTTCCTAGTTTGTTAGTATTCTTTTTTTTTTTTGGCATGGATTCGATTTGTTTGGAAAACGTATTATCTCCTGTACTTTATATAAGCCATTGACTCGTAATACAATCTTAAGTGTGTGAATATTTCTGCCTTTATGGTATCTAATTGGTCCTTTCCTGACCATCCCACCACCCGTCCCCTATCTCCCTCTCCCTCATGGCTGGCCTGGTCGATCCCGTCGCCATCACCGAGGCTGCAGCCAAGGAGGACTCGACCGCTAAGGCCACGCTATGGGCACAAGGCATCACGGTTCCAAGCGTTAAGACGCTCGTCCCTATCACCCGCGACATCACCGCCTTCATCTATGCGCACTGGCATGGGTTATTCGAAGTCGCTCTCTGCAAATATACTCTCGAGTACCACATCGCGCCATCGTCCATGTCCAAACCCGACCCCCAGTGGTGACAACTCGATGGCCTTGTCCGTTCCTAGCTATACGGCACCATCTCCTCCGAGCTTGTCGCCATGGTGATGGACTCTACCGCCTCCGCATACACCATCTGTACGTCCATCAAAGGCATCTACCATGCAATGCCGACACGCATGCCATCCTCCTTGAACAGGAGTTTTATGGCCTCATGCAAGGCGTGATGTCCGTTGGTGATTATTGTCGCAAACATGATGGCACAGAAGGTGTGGCAGAGTACATCTCTTGTTGGGGTATTTTATCCCTTTTTGGATTACTAGAGACACATGTTGGAAACATGATTATATACATTAGAAGATAGAGAAAAGTATAACCACTAAAATTAGATAGTTTTTTATTATGTGATATATTGGACTAATATTTTGTAAGCTTAGGTTTGAGTGAAAATAGATCAACAAAGATAAAATTTTAAGCCCGACATAACACTTGATAATGAAGGTATGAAATACATGACGCATAGGTTTTGGTTAGGTGCAAATATTTGCCTGGCTATTTCTACGGTACAAATGGTAACATACATAAACCATCAACCCAAACTACAAGTACAATAAAAACATGCATTTTAGAAAGGAAAAATACTTGACGAATGAAAATCAAGTTAGGCTTGTGGGCATATGACTTACTCCCCTGCAGCTCTCCTCCTGGCCTCGAACTCATTTAGTTGTTTTTGTTCTTCTTTAGTACATTGTTACTCTTGTCTTCTAGAGCTTGTTCCCCACGAACCTTCAGTGCAACAGGAGCATTAGGCACTATTGGTGCCTTTCTCTTCTCTTTCCCACTTCCGGTTGCAGGAGGTTTGTAACAACTTGGCCTAAAACTCGCTAATAGCCCAGCCCACCCACAGGGCAGGCACGTATACGTAGCACCTCACTTAGGCTTTCATCATCTCTTCACCCCAAAAGGGTTAATGTAAAAGTACTACTATTTGGGCCAACATGTATTACATGCTAGTGGAATTCAGTGTAAACTGGCAATGTGGTTCTAAAGGGTGGAGTGTTACATTCTCCCTCTTAATGGACTGCCACCCTTGATAGTGAGAAATGCCCGGAAACACAACTCGGTACACAACCCGTGTCGTATGCCGCTACAGGGCCACACGTACATGCGGCTTGTGCAGCTTGGGTTGATGCTCTAATACCATTTGTAACACCCTAACCTAAAATTCGCTAACAACCCAGCCCACCCCACTGGTGGGCACACATGCGTAGCACCTCACTTGGACTAATGATTTGGGTCAACAGGCATTATATGCTAGTAGAACTCAATGTAAACAAGCAATGTGGTACTAAAGGGCAGGATGTTACAAGGTTCCCAAGTGTAAACGCCTCAGTCGCAACTACATAGCTCAACATGTATTTGTACCCAATAAATACCTCAACGTACTTCTCCAAGCAGTTGATCCATTGAAAGAAGTAGCCACCCTTTTGATTACCACACACTGGTAAGTTACCAACATTTCAAATGCAACATACAATGTAAAATTTTGAGAGGCATCACTTACATGGTGATCCTGCACATGTAGTAAGCCTGGGTGACAGTGCCAGTTTACCGTAGTCGCACCACGCGCATGGAAATTCTGGTGGAACAGGAGCATCCTTGTAATATTTATTGAAGTATGTTCGTGTGTTCTTGGAAACACATTTTCACTTCCAAAGCATCTCCTTATAGTTTGACATCCCAAAAAAGTTGTGCATGCAAAATTGAACATCACTTAAACATGAACGTAAACATAAATTTTACAATACTGCAACATGGAGATCCCAACCTAGAAACCCTTATCTAGGTAAGGGCAATAGTGTTGAACATGGTACTCTTTCATCCACATCTTGATGGCCAACATGGATAGAAATAGCTTGCCCTTTTGAATCAGCCCATCAATGGGTCCAATGACACTCCACATTCATACCACCATCAGGAACAGCACCCCCCCCGGGCAAGACTAAGATCCCTAAATTTTGAGATACAGCAATCACGACCAATCATTTTCTTGAAGATAATAGCATCCTCTCTTAGCAAGACAGCTTCGGGCTGATCCTCCTCATATTCAGATGCATACTGCTCATCCTAAGTCCTATCATCAAGAGTCCTTTCACTAAAGACTCGAGCATCCAACTCGTCGGAGGCGCTTGCAACATCAAGCCAATCGACCTGTGAACCCGTAGGCTCGAGACTCCATCCTTCTAATGGCTTGACAAAGCTACCACGAATGGCATCATCGGGGGAGGGGGGACCACCGGTGATGTCCCATCTAGTTGATCATCCATCTCAAACAGAAGATCATTCACATGATCAACCACCGCTTTAGGTGACTAGTATGCACCTTTCATCTCCTCCTCCTCAACATGGGGAGGGATGGTTAAGATTGAAGGTACCTTCCCGCGGTTTAGGATCCACGACCTTCACTGCCACCAAGTCAAGTGACTTTAGTTGGGACCCGGATATAACCTCCCTATAGGTGTCCCACTTGAGCTTGGAGGTAATTGACAACATTAAAAGTGATCGGCCCCAACACCAACATTATATCTTCCCTCCAACCGAATACCTACATCATGTTCTAACCACCCCAACTTGCCTTTCACACTTTCCACCAACTCGTTGAATGAGGGATGTGAGCCATGCATCAACACACTCAAATACATACTCGCGAACTCAACATCATTGTCATTGTAAGTCACCATATCACCATGATGTACACACATGATTCTATCCATCTAAACACCAAATGCAACAATTGAACAAAACAAACGCCATTCCTTTGCACAACATGAAAATAATACTCCCTCCGTCCAAGTTTATGAGGCGTAGTTTCTCTTGTCACATGAACCAATGAGAGAGAGTGAAAATGGCCAAATTACCTCTAATTATTATCTCTAAGTACTATATTTAATATATGCATGTAGAGAATAGTAAATAGAGATGCATATTTATTAGGGGTATAAAGAAAATATCACACTAATTTTACATTAGAACATGAAATACACCCTATATTTATGGACAAGACTATTAAAAAAATATGCCATATAAATTTGGATAGAGCTAAACACATGAACCGATTAAATTGTATCAAGTCATAAAGAAACATTCACAAATTACACTAAAATACTTACAAACTACATGAACACGACCTATAACGAAATTTTCTCCAAACCTACATGAAGAAAATGCTACACACAATACCACCACATGAGCACATAACATTATTTGTACCCTACATCAACACAAACTATGTCGAGTTTCTTCGATTTTACAACGAACACTAACAATTTCTCCTTGTCCATACCGTTTCCATCCAAACAAGCCAACCATATACAACAAAAATAACAAAATATAGCACACAATTCAAGTATAAATTATCACTAAGCATCCAAGAACAAGTAAACCCAACAAATAACATCGATTCAAGTAGTAAAATTTTCGATCTTTGAGGTCACCTAGAATTTAGGGTTTCCTCAAAATGTCACTAAATCAACATTGATCGATTTTGGCACATATGGGGTGGATTAGGAAGAGGGAGGAGATAGACGGCACGAGGTTGTGCGCATGTTCTTCCTAGGTGTGAGACTGCGAGTGGGGACCTTACATCCTAGGGCTCAGCGCCAACCACCTCGGCGCTTACCTCAGTGCTAATGAGTCCGGTGTTGAGGTATAATAGCTTAGCTTAAGCTTTCCTTGTTGTCCCTTGAGGTGCCATAACTTTGCCACCGAAAAATTGCCTAAGTGTTGGGATGCCAACTCAGTGCCAACATCTTTGGCACTGAGTTTGCCACGTCAGCCCTGCTCATCCCTCCTATACCAGTGTGGCTCAATGGCACTGATCCATTATCTGTCAAGGCCATTCGTGATCGCGCTGAGCAAAGAGGCTATTTTCTGAAATTAGTTTCCTGCGAGGGCTATTTTTGGAAATAAAATACAAAAAGAGCCAAAGTAGGGAAAACACAGAAAACTAGCACACCGGTGTAGACCTAAAAACAAAAACAGAGGTCCTGTTTAGAACATGAAAAAGCTATATGAGCCATGCAAAATTATATTAACTCTGTGTGAAATTCCTATGTTCCCATTGTGCCATAATACGTTGTGAAGACCTGAGAGAAATTGCCTGTAAGTCCTGCTCATACGACCTAATATTTTTCTCCCTAAATTATACAGCTTAATGGTTACATTCTAACGAGTGTCTCACAAGTGGAGTCACGATCCACCGTATAATGTTCTGGCAACGGGCCACCCGATTCGTGAATCTGCGACTACGCACTATCGTGTTTTGTCTGTGAGTTCTCTGGCAACAGTCAAAAACTCATACGTTTGCTGAACAAGCGAACAAAACGTACATTACAGTTGACGTGTGAATCTCCCTGCTGCAATCTACAAAGATGGGAGAGATGATGAAGGGTCATTTCTTTTTTTACTACGGTTTATGTCTTATGGCTTTTGGTTATAGCTTGTGGTTTTTAAGTTGTTCGTGTGAGAGATTACAAAGTAACAAAAATTTACATGTGATTTTTACAGATATAAATAAAGTCGATATAGTATATATTATAATTAACTAGTAAATCCTATTTTTGAAAAAAAAATATTTTTTTAAAAAACTAGTTAATATATAAAAATCGAAAAATAGTTTTTAAAAACTAAAAAACAGAGCCAAACAGCCAAGGCCTCACTCCAGCTAGCACTACCTCTGCCTACATGCACAACTAGCAGGGATAGGGGATTAGTAGGGCACTGCCATGCATGTCCGTAGCTGGGTCTACCGCACTCTCCATCTCATCCCTGGCGATGATCAGCGCCTCGTGTAAACAAGGAGCAGAGGGAGGGAAGGACCAGACTACACGACTCTATTTCTTTAGGTCGTACTAGCAGCCATAGCCTAGCACGTAGCCTGGTTCAGACTTCAGACTATGCTGCAGTTCTAGCTGGCGTCCTACTCCTCCGCCATACAAAGCTTTCGTGCGCTGTGATATATTGGTGCTTGCGTGTTGGAAACTGCAGTTGTGTATGTGTATGTTGTTAAGTAGCTTAGCTAGGGACAGGAGAGGCTAGTACTTCTGATCTAATTGCACGGTGTAGATTTAGTTTCAAGTAGCAGAGCATATTGATAGGTCAGGTTATCGTCAGGGGGAAATTACAAAATCTGGCAGACGAAATGCAGCTTTTGATGCTGCAAATCAGTAACTAACCTCTAAATCAACGGTAGAGGGGGCGTTCTGTCCACGTAAACTTAGCTTATCGTTTTGGCTTCTGTTAAAATCTATTATATTCTTTTTGGTTGGAACTTATGGCTTTTGGTTGCGGCTTGTGGCTTTTGAGCTGATTGTGCGAGAGATTACAGAGTAACAGAAACTCACATATAGTTTTTGTCGATATAAATGAAGTCAGTAAAGTATGTACTACAATTAACTAGTAGATCCTATCTTAAAAAGATACTTCGTTTAAAAGCTAGTTACTATAGAAAAGCCGAAAAACAGTTTTTAGAAGCTGAAAAGAACAGGGCCTTTTTTTGACCGATGACTTATGTCTAATGCTGAACGTATTATTTTTTATTAGAAATAGACCAACCGAATTAGCAACAGAATAAAACCGTCAATATGCTTGTTTTCAGCATTTTGTTATACCAACCAAATTAGACTATTTAGCATATTTAGTACTGTATTTATAAAAATAGCCGTATGCATAGAATATTGACAAAAATAACGTTTTTGCCGTCCGATTGTCGAACTGCAGCGTGCGTGGGCTGACGCGTAGCCGCAGCCGTCCCGCGGTGGGACGGTAGGTGGCCTGCCAACCTGTGGTTGGACGACAGGTCCCTGCTGTCTGGTGGTGGAACGGTTAGCCGCCTGCCGTCCAACCACATGTTGGCAGGCGGCCTGCCGTCCCACTGCGGGACGGCAGCGGCTACGCGTCAGCCCACGCGATCTGCCGTTCGACCATCGGACTATGGCTAGACGGCAGGCGGCTAGCTGTTCCACCACCAGACGGCAGGGACCTGTCGTCCCACCACCAGGCGGCAGGAGATTAGGCTGACTGATTAACTGGCTTAATTATATGTCCTAATTTATTTTTTATATACTATTTATTTAAAATTTTAAATATAATAGATGAGCTCAAAAAATTACAAACTTTTATGTGCAGCCTCCTGACACAATGTTCTTTGTTGTATATTTGTTTGGTAATTATACCCATTGTGAATATTGCTCAAAAATTCAAATGATTTTGATATTTGTAGGAGCTATAACATATAGCAAACGAGCTCTAAAAATTACGAAATTTTGTGAAAAGTCTCCTGACATAGTCATAGTAATTCTACAATTTTTTGGAAATGTTATGTGCTTCGAATTTGCAACGTTAATTCATGTTAATTTAATCGTGAAATTAACGATGCTCAGGCATCTTTTGCAGTTCATACATTATAAATATTTGTAGGAAGTACATGTAATAATACAAAAAATGCATCGAACGGGATGCGATATGGCTCACCTATCTGAGCCACTGCTATTTCCTCGCTGCGTCTGCCTCCCTGTGCGTGATCTTGTCTTTTGTTGAGCACGAGCATGTCCCGTGGAGTGCGTCAGTCGGTCAAGAGATCGCATCTCGGTTCGGAGGAGGTATGGAGACCGTTCCATTTGCTCAGTGGCAGGCGGTGCTCCAGTAGGCTCAAGTACAGCAATCTGGTCTGGTAAGGGTCGATGTCCTCCAATTAAGACATGTCGAACTGCGAGTTGCAAGCAATAATGTCGTGAATAAAGGACTCTAAAAATCCTCCTCATGGTGCGAAGGAGCTCTCACCTTGACCATACGATGTGGTAGCAAAGTCGATGTAGCTCTACCCATCAAAGCCTCCAAACTCAGCGTATGGTGCGAATGCCCGTATCGTCATCGACAAACTCGATATCATCCCCACGTTGAATTGGACGCTGCAAGATGAAACAATGTTAGTCACAATAAATATTCTGGATGTACAATGCAATTCTCATACCACCCAGATGTGCTACGAAGATGAACGATGGGGAGTGGTAGTCTGTGTTGGTGGTGTGGACGTCAAAAGTGATGCATCTCGATGACGGATCTGCAATAGGAGAACGCCATGATGTTAGTGGAACGTAAGGCCTAACAGGAAAACAAAACGTAGGTTTGTATGTAAGCTATCTCTTTGTTGATATGGCCCGCGAATGATCGGAGGCTAGTACTATGACGCCGGGCAGACTCGGTAGATTGCGATGGCTGGCCGAATTTGCTAGGTCGCGATGACTTGGCGGGTGAGCATGGTGCCCCATATGCACGGTGTGATCTGTCGAACAGTCGTAGCTCAGGTTGTGCACTATTTTTTAGCCTGCTTTATGATGTACTTCAAAGTATTCTGCTTGACTGGTGGTGTGTCCAAGCTAGTGAGGGCGGTCTCGGATGCGCTTGTGTGTGTTACGCTCGCTCCAACTGAAGTGACATACAAAAAAGGTTTAGTAACGACAAGTATGGGTTCTATAAATGAATCTCTCAGAAATTGCAACTGTCTTATGCTGTCATATCACCGCGAAGCGCTGTGGCAATCGATCATGCGTTGTAGACTATCGTTGTGCGTGATTTGGTGTCTCAAGCCTCCACCTGCCCACCAAAGCCACGAGCAGGCTACCGTTGATGGTGAATTGGTGTTCGATGGAGACCAGCCTCGTAAAGGGCAACAAGCCTGTGGCCCACAGGATTGGGACGTAGCGCTTGTCCAGCTCACAACGATCCCTCCCTCCGTGTAGCTTGAAGGGCCGATGGCCAGCCGCATCACCCATCATCCATGAGTGGCATCGGTGGTTCTCATCATACAACAGTTCGAAAAGCTCCGGTAATGCCTTACCTCCCAACAAATGGGATAGACCAAATTTTAGGGCAAAGATTGACAATGACAGTAAAATAATACAAGTTAGTGATTACATGCGTGTAATTACATACGAATAATTCATTAATTATCGACAATTTGATTACTCGTCCGAAAAATTACGAGTGATTCATTACCGTCGTCCTTAGCACTTAATTACTTAGCACTAACTCATTACTTAATCCTAACTAATTGCCACTGTAGTAATTACGACTGCTTAATTACACACTACCATACAATAACAAATTATGGGTACCATATGTACACAAAAAAAGTACAAACTATGTCTACAATACTACGACCAACTTACTTCATAATACAAACTACATTAATTATGACTAACTAAATAACACTAATTAACTAAGACTACAGGAATAATGTCGAAAGCACGCGATAAAAAATTACATGTATTTTGGGATAAGCAATCAGCATCGGCGCGTCCTCCCGACGCGCCCTCAATGAGCTATGCACTAGCTTCTCAAAATAATTAGCTATGCACTCCTAATTTAGAGAGCACCTTGCAACAAATGGGATAAATGAAATATTACTACGAAGATTGAAATATTACCACAAGCCACCTGGCTGCACCTCGACTTCGAGTCTGTACAGCGAATCCGGAGTCTACCTCGACTTCGAGCCCCCACGACGACTCCAGAGACCACTTCGACTACGCGTCCGAGGGTTGAGTCGGCCCTCCGATTCGGCCTCGTGCATGAGGGACGACTCCACATCCTGCTTCGCCTGCATGTCCGCGGAGCGACGTCGGATGCAGACTCAGCTTCGTCTTGATGGACCGGCTCCGACAGGGGACGAGTGAAGGAGAACGCCGGCGCGATGCCAAAGGGGGTATATAAAGCCCCCTCGTCTCCTGCGATGGGGAAGTGCGACCACTGATCTATGATAAGTTTTGACCGAACCCAAAAATAGACCTCATTCAGTTTATCAGCGTCCTCCGATCGCGCCAATTAGCGCTAACCCTACTATAAAACAATGCTCTCAGAGAATGCAAATGAACCGAGGCAGGCCTATTTTTGAGAACAAGATCATCCCAGCCACACCCGGCTACGCATCACACGTAGGAGCACAGCGTGCCCGAGCAGAAAGCAACGAAGCGAATCGCCAAGGGTGCGGAAGGACGATGCTGCGGTGGTAGCGGTGTATATATACCCATCTCCCCCAGGCCGGGAAGTGTAACCGGTGGTAGCGCTAATCGGCGGAAGTTCAACCGGCGGGAGGTGAAGCGTCGCGGTGGAGTGTGCGCACGATGCCTCACACCTCACGACGCGCCAGTCATGCCCTGCCACGAGTCCGCTCCCTCGGGAACGAACGCACGACCGCAGTCGCACTGCCGCATGACTTGGTCCACCTTCAGTCACGCACCAGTGGTCGGCGCGATTCTCAGGGCCATTAATGCATTGTCGGTAGGCCACCAGCCAGTCACTTCGACTTCGACGTTGACTCCGCCTCTACGGAACAACTACGACTTCGAATCCGATTTCGAAATTCAACTTACCATCGGGAGTGCGCATCCGCGAAAGCCCAGGCCACCAGGTTGCATGCGCGCGCGCACCGCCTAACAGCCCATGACCTGCCAGTCGTGTCCTGCCACGCGTCCGCTTTCTAGGGATGGAACACATGACCGTAGTCACGCGGTCGCCTGACAACCCACAACTGGCCAATTGTGCGAGGACACGGACGGCCGTGCCACCGCTTGACACCTCAGAGTCGACGCGATCCTCAGCGCCATTAAGACATCGTCTTCGGGTTGCGAGCCAACGGGCCGCACATCGACCGTGTCTACAGGACAACCTCGGAAATCACTTCGGCGACGCGTACGCTTCGGACTCATCCCAGCGGGACGAGCCCGCCCTCGGCTCCAACATCACGCACGTGGGGCAGACCTGCCCCGCGCTTCGACAACATGTCCGCAAGACGAGCCCGACCTCGCCTCGGCTTCAACTCAGCGAGGCGGCTCCGCCGGCAACTTTGACTCCGCGGCTGAAGGACTTCGTGGCCGGAGATGGCTTCGGCAGCTAGTTCGACTCCGTATCCTCGGCGCGAAGCTGGGCTACGCCGGCAAATGCATTTCTACAGAAGATCACATAAGGTCACAGGCCGCAGGGACGGAGGGGGCCAAATGGCTCAGCAACATAGCTTCGGCCCGTGAAACCCTTCATGATGAGAGGCTCCTGTTGTAGGGGTGGCCCGCACCTAAGCCCAGCCGGCCTGTTAGAAGGTTGTAAAACCTAAAGTGGGACATGTATAATGACATAAATACCCTTGAGAGGGATACTTGGGTGTAAGGATATAATTGTAAAATACTCCCAATGTGAATATATATAAAGCCATACAGGCCATGGGGAAGGCCGAAGCATTACTCACCTAACATCTCCACTACCATACTACCATCTATCTGTTTGGTCTGTAACCACAACACTAACATTTATCCAAAACAAAAAAGGTTGCACCAAAACCAGGCAAAAAAGAGAAGCTTTGATTTGCAGTTGCTCGTAATTTCTTGATGATCTAGATGACCTTGAATGTGTTCTCAGATGTCATAGCAACATAGATCACAACACGAACTTAAGTTAAAATGCCCTTAAGATCAAGACTCCAATATCACCCTCTCTTGAGTAAAACCAGGCAATCACAAGAACTTTTTATAGATAGTGCCTAGATCGATGGGATCTAATCTTCAAGAGATATCTCCACCTCTCTAGAATAAACGTACCGCCAGCTAAAAATCAGTCACACCGTATTTTCAGTCGAATTGATTTCATGACCGGTCACACTGAACACCAGTTAGACCACTGTTACACGGCCGGTCAAACTGTACATGCATAGCGGTCACACTGCCACAGCTAGCCGATCAGATCGTTGTCCACCTAACAGCAAAAATCAGAGAGCAAAAGACAGAAAGTTAAAGTTAAACTTCAACTCCAAAGCAAGAGTAAAAATTAAATACTTACGACACGACATGCGATGACCTCCAAGTGGTCTCATACGTTTTTTTTTCCTATACACGTCTGACTTGAGGCCGGCTCGCACGCCTTTGTGCTCTTGCAAGGCAGAAGACGACCTTACCTATGGGAACACTAGTTTCACTTAATGGAGCCTTGTTGCAACCGGAGCTCGATCTTTTCCAAAGTACTAAGCCAAGCCGTCTTAAGAAGAGCGTCGGACGGACTCCCCAATGGAAATTATGTAGGAATTGAGCTCTGTTGCCGGCGTCGAAGTTAACTACTCCTAAATAGCGCTGCATGCTCGCGAAAGAAGTGGAGGAAAATAGTGGCGCACTTGTACGTGAATGACAGTCGTGGTGGCCGGTGGGCACGTACAACGGTAAAGCGTTGCAGATGTGCAGTGCGTGTACAGACGGAGCAGCGAGCTGGGCCGCCATGTATCACCTGGCCCGGCCTGCTCAGAACTACGGCCTGTCCAGGTTTCTCGCTTGGGCCAAGGAGACGTGGTTGCCGGGCCGGGCGAGCAGGCGGGATGAGCCAACCGAGAGAATCCACCGTGCCGAGCTCGGAGAAAGCCCATCTTTTGTGTAACAAGTAGACTGCCCGTGCGTTATAACAAAATGCTAGAGCATATATTAAATAGCAATTTTTTTCACACATAAAGCGAACCAACTAATTAAAGGGAAAATTTGTTCAGTACCACTGAAAGGTGACCGTTTTTGGAAAATACCACTAAAAATTTGGGGTTCCGAAAATTACCACCGAAAAATACATTTTGCTTCGGGATTTAGCATTTTGGACAAAAATACCCCTCCTCCCTCACCTTCCTCTCCCTCCTGCCGCCGCCCCGTCCGCGCCTCTCTCTTCCCCCACGGCTCTGCCGCCGGTCTCCCCGCCTCTCCCTCCTCACGCCGCTCGCCTCCTCCCTCTCCGCGCGCCCCATCCCCGCCGCCGTTGCCTACCTCCGCCCCCACCTCCCTGCGCCTCCTCCTTTCCCCGCTCCCCCGCGTCCGGCCGAACCCCGCCGCCGCCAGCGCCACCTCTTCCTCAGGCCGCCGGCGTGGAGGAGGAAGGAAAGTAGGGAAGCACGAGCTGGTGGAAGATACTAGGATTCTCACCGTGCAGCTGGCCGGGCCGGAGGTGTGCCGAGGTGGGCCGACGGCGGGGACCAAGGGCGGCGCGAGGAGGTCCATGGCGCCGGCGGCCTGGGGCGAAAGGCAGCTCTGGGCGAAGGTTGGGGGAGCTTCGGGCCGTCGAGGTGATGCTCTCCGCGCAAGGAATCGAGGGGAGATCGCCTGAGGAAGAGGTGGCGCTGGCGGCGGCGGGGTTCGGCCGGACGCGGGGGAGCGGGGAAAGGAGGAGGAGGCGCAGGGAGGTGGGGGCGGAGGTAGGCAACGGCGGCGGGGATGGGGCGCGCGGAGAGGGAGGAGGCGAGCGGCGTGAGGAGGGAGAGGCGGGGAGGCCGGCGGCAGAGCCGTGGGGGAAGAGAGAGGCGCGGACGGGGCGGCGGCAGGAGGGAGAGGAAGGTGAGGGAGGAGGGGTATTTTTGTCCAAAGTGCTAAATCCCGAAGCAAAATGTATCTTTCGGTGGTAATTTTCGGAACCCCAAATTTTTAGTGGTATTTTCCGAAAACGGTCACCTTTCAGTGGTACTGAACAAATTTTCCCCTAATTAAAAGGGAGTCATATGTAAAACCATAAAAACTAATCCCATCCGCGGACCATCTAAGCAAAAGAAAAATAATGACAAGCTTGAGAAAAAACTAAAGTAGACATATAGGATTATTTGCATTAGTATCTCTGACTAAAGTCGGCACTTTCTAGAAATGACTAATTATTCAGCCAATGAAAATTTTTGCAATTAAAAAAACTCATGAGTAAAAATATTTATATGAAAGAGAATCATAGCATACAAATTGAAACACATCTCCACAATTTCTTACCAGACTAATGTTTTCTATAAGATGACCAATCACCATATTGTAATTTCTGAAATTAGAATTGAAGAGGCAAAAGGAATTCGTCGTCAGAAGAACTAAAATGAACAGAAGATTCTCAATCAATTTCTAAAAATTAGTTAGGTCAAATATAGATAAAGAATCCAACCACGGTATAAAATTTTGCATTTTACTAGTCTGACAATATGTATATCTCTTACAAAGTCTCATCGTACAAACAGGGAAGATCGTTGAGGCGGCCGGCGATGTGTTCAATGGAGAAATTAACAACAAAAAAAACAGATCACAAGAGGCAGCTTAACACAAATATCGGTAATAATATATTGACATTCGATGGCATTCAAAAAGCGGTGCATCACACATATGAATACCCTCTTTACTTTTAGAATTAAAAAAGACAGCTAAACACTACATAGAGAAAATGCAGCCAACAGAAAGTGCTATGCACCTCAATCGCATGATGTGGAACTTTGTGTGACAGCTAAATTAGTTGCCACACTCCCTTTCGTCACATCAAGGCCCCAGGTCCTTTAGCGCCCTCATCTGCAAACAGTGAATACCAGAACAAAATAATTTAGAGAATTGAGAGCAACGATGAGCACAATGGCATGAAAACAAAGGAGGTGGATTTCACAGTGATATGCTTTATGGCAAACAATAAGAAGCTCGACAGTGATGATCTTTATAGTGATCCTGATGAGGTAAAACCTTCGTATGCTGATTTATCTCGTGCTGTGCTTAGATTAACAGATGAGCTTAAGAAGTATAAAAAGAAAATTAAAAATCATGATTTCATTGTTGAGGACTTAAATTCTGAAATCAATAGACTTAGAGCTTCTATTCCTAATGATGAATCTTGTGAGTCTTGTCAAGTTTTACATACTGAGTTGAAATCTGCTAGAACAATTAATGCATCAAACTTGGTTCAACTTAGTGATGTAACTGCTAAACTTGATGAGTTAAGATTGGCACATGACTCTTGTAGTGAAAAGTTAAAACATGCACATGATAGAATTGAAAAGCTCAAGTTTAGCTCTCCTACATGTTTAGAGTCAAGTATTTCAAATACTCAATCTAAAACTTACTTTAAATGTGATTTGTTAGAAATTATACTTAATTCATCACAAGAAACAATTCAACAAATGCTTTATTATGAGATATATTCTTGCTCTAATTGTCCCAAGCTTAACACTGAAATAGAAGATTTAACTAGACAACTTAATGATTTTGCTGAAAAAGAAATATTGGCTCAGTCTAGTGCTTCTAAAAATCTTATGAATGGATCTGCTAAATGCACAACTTGTCCCACTCTAGCTAAAGAGAATGAGTACCTGAAAGACACTTTAGAGAGATTTTTTTGGTAAGAAAAGTTTGAATATAATTCTAGACAAGTCAAAAATAAGTGTGAAAAATCGTGGTCTAAGATTTAATTTTGTTGAGCATGCCAAGAATAATCCTACTAAGGTTGTTAAGGTTCTTGAACCTGGAAAAATTGAAGTAAAATCTGAAGCAAAACAAATTGTGTTTAAATCTGCTGGCTTTGTGCAAAGTTCATCGAATAATAATGTAGGTGCTAGCTCATCATCTCAAAAGAATTCTGGTTATGTTAAATTCTATTGCACCTATTGTGGAAGAGATGGGCACTTGCACGAATTTTGTTTTAGGCGAGCTAAGAAAGAGAAGAAGGAAAAATTGAATGCTTTAAAACAAAAACGTGCATTGTCTTTTGTTCCTAGATCAAATGCGAAAGCTATGTTTTTAGAGAACTTTCATGATGGCTTTAAATCTGCTTCACATGCTAGATTGGGATCAAATTCAAATAATTCACGTTCTTTTTGGCATTCTGATCACCCACATGCACGTGATTTTGGTTCTAGATTTGTTGCTCCTGCTCGTTGTGTGTCTCAGTACTGGATTTCTAGATTTTATTTCACTAACCCCAGTACCGTGACACCGATGTTTCCTGTGGTATAGGTACAGCTGATGAGGAAGGGGAACACGTGGCTAGTGGATTCAGGTTGTTCCAGGCATATAACCAGTGATTCAAGATGGTTCTCCTCCCTCACTAAGACATCCAGTGATGAGTTGATTACTTTTGGGGATGCTTCGACAGATATTGTGATGGCTAAAGGTACAGTGCGCGTTAATGATAAATTCATTCTCAAAGATGTTGCTTTGGTAAGTAAATTGAATAAAAACGTGTTTCGCTGGTACTGATCAGAATCAAATAGCGATCGGATTTTTTTTTTTGCTACAGTAACTGCTACAGTAAAATCAAAAAGATTTCTTTTGTTATTTCTGGTTTTTGCAGGTTAAACAATTAAAAGGCAGAAAAATTGAAAAAAACAGTTTCCGCTGTGCGATGCAATCATTCACCCCCCTCTGATTGTCATCGATGATTGTATAGAGATTACAACAAAACTTATAAATCACAACAGGACAAGACCAAACAGAAAGCATCATCAGCATAAGAAAATATATACCGTGTCAAGTAGTGCCCCCAAACGGTCACCAAAACTTAATTGCACAATGGTCGCATCATGGTCCGAGTCTTCTATCAGGACAATTGGCTGTGGAACTGCGTCATCAGATGTCTGCAATATATATTTTTTGGGCTAAAATACACAATGGAAAGTATCATTTGGTATTCTATGAATATGTTTTCAAATATTAGAATAAAAACATGCAAAAGGAACACAACATATGAGAAACAGAAAATGCACTATCCAAAGCAAAGCCTGATCATTTGAGTATATCAAAATATTACCAGTCCCTATGCAGATATTGAAATGTGAAGCAACTGTTGACACAAGCAGTTTTTACACCTGAGGACTATTTCGCTTCACAGCAGCTCTCAGATGAGTCAATTGCAAAAAGAGACCTAATTGGTAGACTGGATTGTAGATCCAGATTTCGGTGCTAGGGAAGACTATTAACACACAGGCATAAGATTTTTTGAAAAGCAAAATTGCAAGGCTGAAGGGCATACTGTAGTGCAATGTACAGTGTTGTATGTTCCATAAAATTGTGGTGATATGAGTGAAACGGTCTTGTGAACATACCGTTGAAGACAAACACATTAGCCGAGTTGATAGATTGGCAACAAATACTAGAAAGATGGCAGCAGGGGAAAATGATTAGCATAAATAAATAGTTTAGGGAAGGACACTGACATACTGCACAAGACACAGGCAGCATAACCCATATGACCGAATAATTAAGTAACAATATTAGAAATGGAGTCATGGTTATGTAAGCTTCAAATGTCAGTGCATCAAACAGAAAATACAATTTGTGAAGATTGTATGCCACACTTCAGTGTTGAGCCCATAAAATCTTAAAAATAAAGAGACATGCCTTTGGGAAAATATATAGAGAGAGAGTAAACAAAGCCTATTGCGCAGCAAATTTGTCCTCTTGGTGTATGACTTATGAGAAATTAGAATAAACTATAAAGGTGTAAGTGCAATTTTACATTGTGTTAATTTGATGTTGAATCAAAGCTGCAAACTATGGAACAAGTTCTTTACGTAGTGTTATTTTCCTTTCTATTCAACTAAGGATGGTAAGTGTGAAAGTAAATTTTCCTTGTTCACTCGAAAGTTCTCCAGATGCTATCAATATCCTACCAAACAATAGATGAGTCCTTTGTCCAACTTGACCCAACTATAAATCCGAATTTCACCTTCTCCTTGCACTCTTGTTTGGCTCAGCTCTGAATCTGAATTTTACCTTCTCCTGATCCTGCTCATCCAAGGATCAACTCTAAAACAGTAGCTGGATCCCAAAAACTGGAGTTGGGGAAGTGTTAGATAGGAAGTTTTGCCTCCAAAATTGTGAATGAAAAGAAAATATGGAAGTTGGCCAAACTACCTTGAACACTTCAATACTATTAGTATGAATTAGTACATTCTTCTCATGTTGTTTTTGTGATTGCTACATTATCCCATTGCACAACTCTGAATTTGTAGTTTATGAACTTTTTGCAATATCTGAACAATTACAACTCTGAGTCAATATCTGAGTTGTTTTATCACATTACCTATAGAAAAAAGCACCTAGTCAATACGTCGGTTATGTTGTTAGTACGTCTCTATAGATGATATTTTTTTGTGAAGGTACTATGTGTCTTCCTAGACTTGGCTTGCCTGTCCGTCTCCTTCTCTGCAATGGCGAGAATATTGATGTTGCTCCTAGCAATGGCTTTGGATAGCACGACATACAATTGACCGTGAGAGAACATCAGATCGGGGAGGTAGACACCGACATTTGGGATGGTTTGCCCTTGTGCCTTATTAATCATCATAGTGAAGCTCAGCCTTATCGAGAACTGCTTCCTCTTGAATCTAAAGGGGACCATCTCATCGTCAGATAGGCATAGAGGTATCTGAGGAAGGAAGACCCTCTTCCTAGTGTGCTGGCCCTAGCATGATCTCGACATCTATAGCATTCTTCTGGAACTCTCGGACCACTAGCCTCATCCCGTTGCACAGTCCATTACCAGGGTCAATGTTTCATAGCAGTATCATGAGACAATTAATCTTGAGCTTTAGTACATGCAAAGGCAGCCTGTTAGGGTCATCAGGTTTATGAACTCGAGGGGTAGTAGCTATTGGGATCATCTTCTGCACGATCAAAGCTATGACATACCATCTCATCCCCACAAAACTGGTCAATCATCTTCATATTAATCCTATCGACGTACTCATCTTGAGTCAATAGGATGAGAGATGTGACATAGTCTGGATCCGATAGATTCTCACCAAGCATAGGGAACACACTCTATATGAGTTTGTGGAGGTTGGAGTCCTTTCCGGTATATAGCACGTAGATATCATCAAAAGCCATACATAACCATCCTCATTGGTCTCCTCGATGCCATTCTCGACACGCAGTAGGTACGCTGCGAACAATGGACCGCGTTGGGCCCTCATGTTATGGATGAGCCTAAGTTGTCGTATGCTCACCCAAAGGTAGGAAATATGCAACGTCGCGTCGGATATCTGTGGCCTCATCCCTTTCAAACAACTGGAAGCACTTACCTATAGTCTTCATTGAATAACACTGTCTTCCCCCGAATGGTAGGTTGCTTCAACCCATGATGTCCCGCATGCTACTGTCTAAGGCCTCAACTACCTGCTGCTTTGTCATCGAGGCTTCATCCCATATTACTAGTGATGCCTGCTAAAGAAGTTTAGCAGTCCAACTTTGCTTCGTGAAGTTGCAAACTGTCCCATCTTCAATGTTGAGTGGGATCTTAACCTTGAGTATGTGGTCATACCTCTAAGCATGATGGACGTTGCAACACCTGATGTCACGGTTGCCACAGCTATCTTACCCTTGCCACGGACCTTTGCAAGCAGAGCTTTATACAGGAATGTCTTTTCTGTGCCTTCCAGCCCATCTACAAAGAAGACGCCTCTATTACCGCTGTCAACCGTAGATAATATCTCGTCGTATGTGGTCCTCTGCTCGGTGTTTAGGGAGGACAACAGAGATGAGTGCTCATCATCTACCTTGATAGTGGACTCCTTAACAATCTCCCTGGCTTCACCGCCATCAGTGTCATGTGACTCATCGATCACGGGGAGAGGGAATGTTGTTATGTCATTCCCCTTTGACTGAAGCATATTCCTGATATCCAGCAAGACCATCTGCTCGACTATGTGTAGGCATAAGTGGGAATGATGAAAATCTTCTGACATTTCCTCGAGGTGCCTGTCCAAGTGTCCACAAACATTGCTGGGCTCACAGAAGACCCATATCATTGCGAAGAGCCTCCGGGGTGAGGATGGCAACTAAAACACCTCAGCCTCAGCAAGGCACTCATCGAGTGTACTGTCTGCCTCGATAAGACCCCTCTTTTCAGTGGCTTCATGGAAGAATGGATAGATTACACTGTCTACAATTTTAAGGTCTTAAAAGGAGGTGGAGCCCCTCACATGGTTTAGGAACACCCTAAGATAGTACCGCTCCCCCTCTGCAGATGGGGCGACACTATTATGCCAACCTGTGTGTGTTATGTCCTCGTCTTCCATCGCATAGGGCCTACCTGCCAAACATATGCCTGTCACATTCCAAATTCTAGGGCATGCAAAAATGAGAAAATTTTAAACTTTTTGAATGCATTTTATTTCCTTAGCTCTTTATTGGATTTTCTTTGAAAAGTTTGAATTTCAAAAACAAAAGTGCTTAGAATGCAATTCAAATTAAAACTCAAAAATCATATAAAAAAGAGGATCAAAAGTTGGCATGAGAGAACTTTTGTCACACGCCAAAGGAAGCGTGAAGTTGCCGACAGTATAATTGATTATCTTATGTGGGTAAAGTTGTACAACCTCTGCAGAGTGTTAAAAAATATTTAAATAGCCATGCTCACGGTCATAAGCATGCTTGGATGTAGCCACAATGGGTATAGTTTTTTCTGTTCAAAACTGTTTCACTGAACATAATGAGATGATATGTACGTCTAATTGTGTGCTGTGCCCATGGGTGGAAATTGTGCGATGTTCTCAGCCGAGGAGGGCTGCGAATATATTTGATCTACTATTATGGAAATTATATAAATGTTATTTCATCACCTGTCAAATGCTCTTTACAATTCTGTTGCCAATTACTACTTATTGATATTGCAAATAAAATTTGCTTCATGCTGAAAATAACTTAGAATAGAGCTTGCTAAGAGAATAGGCTTGGAAACTCCACTTTGAGATCCTCATCACGTTCCCAGGTTGCTTTATCTTCTGAATGATTGCTCTACTGAACTTTGCAAAAGCAAACGACCTTGCTGCTAGTCCTACGCTCTCACACCTCTAAGATCTTGACAGGGTGCTCCTTGTAAGAGAGATCCTCTTAGAGATCAGCAGCTTCCACTAGCACTGCCTCCTTTGGTACTCACAAACACTTCTTCAACTGAGACACATGGAAGATATTATGTATCCCATAGAAGGTCGTAGGCAACTCCAACTGATAAGCAATCTCTCCTTTACACTTCAAAACCTTAAACAGTCCAACATACCTCGGTGAAAGCTTCCCTTTCATCTTGAATCTCTTGACTCTCTTGAATGGTATTATTCTAAGGTATACATAATCACTTGGCTCAAAACTCAATTCTCGATGACGAGTATCGGGATAACTTTTTATCTAGTCTGAGCTATCTTCAGCCTTTCTCGAATTAGATGGGCCTTGTCCTCTACTTCTTTCAGACATTTGGGACCAAAGACTTGACTTTCCTCGGTCTCTTTACAATTAATAGGGGTTCTACACTTCCTACCATACAGGACTTTGAACGGTGACATTTGCAGACTGGCCTGATAACTGTTGTTGTAGGAGAACTCCGCAAAAGATAAACACTTATCCCACTTAGCTCCATAATCTAGCACACAAGCTCTTAGCATGTTCTCAAGAATCTGATTCACACACTCTGTCTGTCCATCTGTTTGGGGATAGTACGCTATACTAAAATTCAAGTGAGCACCCATGGCTTCATGGAAACTTTCCCAAAATCTCAACGTAAATTACAACCATGATCTGACACTATCTTTTTAGGTGCATCATGTAGACTTACAATCCTTGACATATATAGATCTGCCAACTTATCACCAGTGTAGGTTGTCTTGATTGGGATGAAATGAGCGACTTTCATCAAACGATCCACAATTACCCATATGGAATCAAAACCTTCCTTGGTCTTAAGTAATCTGGTGATAAAGTCCATACCAACTTCTTCCCACTTCCACTCAGGAATTCTTAATGGTTGTAATAAACCTGCTGGTCTCTGGTGCTCGGCTTTAACTTCTGACATACATCACAAAGCGTAACATACTCCACTATCTCAAGCTTCATATTAGGCCATCAATACTTGTCCTTGACATCTTGGTACATCTTCGTACTACCCGGATGAATCGAATATAAGGATTCATGGGCTTCCTTGAGCAGTAACTCCTTTAACTCTTTTTTGTTTGGCACATATAACTGCTCCTTGAATTATAGCATACCTTGCTCATCCTTAGCAAAACCTGAAGCTTTACCTTTGCTAAGGTTAGTCTTGATTTTCTAAACACCCTCATCATTAACTTGTGCTTGACGAATTTGATCATCTAAAGTTGGTTTCATCTCCATGGTAGCTAGAAATCTTTCTTCCACCAATTCAAGGCTAATCTTCCGAAATTCCTCATGTAAAGCTAGCTGACTTTCTTTGATCATTACGGTATTACAATAGCTCTTCCGACTCAGCGCATCGGCTACCACATTGACCTTTCTAGGATGATAATGTATTCCCACATTATAATCCTTGATTAGCTCCAACCATCTCCTTTGCCCGAGGTTAAGGTCAGATTGAGTGAAAATGTACTTCAGGCTTTTATGATCGGTATAGATCTCACAATGATTCCGCCATGAGATAATGATGCCAATCTTTAAGGCATGCACTACGGCTACTAACTAAAAATCATGCGTAGGATAATTCTCTTCATGCAGCCTTAACTATTGTGAAGCATAAGCTACAACTCTTCTGTCTTGCATCAACACACATCCCAAGCCTTTACGAGAAGTGTCACAATAAATCTCAAAATCCTTGTTGATGTCTGGCAACACCAACACTGGTGCGTAGTCAAATATTCCTTCAACTTTTGAAAGCTCTTTTCGCACTCTAGCATCCAAACAAACTTCTTCTCTTTCTATAATAGTTGCATAAGTGGTTTGGCTAAAATGGAAAATCCTTCAATGAAATGACAATAATAACCTGCCATACCATGGAAACTTCTGACTTGCGGCATTGTAGTAGGGGACTTCTAGTTAACCACATCCTTAACTTTCCCGGGATCAACTACAACACCTTCAGCTAACATGACATGGCCTAGGAAAGCAATTTCCTTCATCCAGAATTTACACTTGCTAAATTTAGCATACAGCTTATGCTCTTTGAGCTTCTACAATACTAACCTCAGATGCTCTTCATGTTCTTTTTCATTCTTGGAATAGATCAAGATGTTGTTAATGAACACGACAACGAACTTGTCCAAATACTCCATAAACACCTTGTTCATCAAATACATGAAGTATTCCAGGGCATTAGTTAAACCGAAAGGCATTAGTGTGAACTCATATAATCCATAGCGAGTCGAGAACGCTATCTTAGGAATATCCTCCTTGCAAATTTTTATCTGATGGTACCCTGACCTCAAATTAATCTTGAAGAACACACTGACTCCTTTTAGCTGATTGAACAAATCATCAATTCTTGGCAAAGGATACTTATTCTTAATAGTGACCTCATTGTGTGCTTGATAATCCATGCACATGCGCTGACTACCATCCTTCTTGACAAACAACACTGGTGCTCCCAACGGGGATGAACTAGATTTGACATAACCTTTGTCCAACAACTCCTGAATCTATTTCTTTAAGTCAGCTAACTCATTAGCAGACATTCAATTAGGTCTCATGAATATTGGTGAAGTACCAGGAACTAACTCAATCGAAACATCAACCTCTTGATCTGGTGGCATTCCTAGAAGATCTTCCAAAAACACATTAGAAAACTCTCTGACAACAGGCACATCCTCCAACCTGATTCCTTTACTCTGACAAACCATAGCTTCCTTCGGTTGACTCAAGCTAGCTTCAAATTTCACCCTTACTCCATCTAAACTTACTAATAAAATAGCTCTGCTTCCACAATCCAACACAGCTTGGTGTTTCTTAAGTCAATCCATTCCTAGGATTACATCCAAAGACTAGATATCTAAGACAATGAGATCAGTGAGAAATTCCACCCCTTGGATGGTGATCTTAACTCCCGAACATCCTAGATTCGTGCTCAACTCTGAACCAGGGGATTGACCCAAAGAACAGAACCAAGAACAATAGTTTCCAACCATTGTCTAACCACAACACTTGGAGAAACAAATGAATGCAAAGATCTAGAATCAAACAAAATTGTAGCGAGTACTGAATTTACTAGGAACTTACCCATCACAACATCTGGTGTTGCTTGGGCCTCCTCTATGGTAACATGGTTCACTTGTCCTCAAACAATGGACTGTTGTGCTCGATTGACTTGATTGGACACTTGAGGTACTCCATGTCCGGATCTTGAAGTAGGGTTATGTCTAGTGTTGCTCCCATATTGAAATGAACTATCATTGGGGCTTGCTTCTACGGACACTTATTAGCATAGTGACCTGGCTCATGGCACTTGAAATAGGTAATTACTACCGTAGGATTGGCATTCCTCTTAGGCTGACTGCTTCCACTGATTGGGCGTGGTTCTGAAGCATTAAAATGGGGTGCCGGTGCCAGAGTTCTGAATACCGACTGCTGCGGCACTTGAGCAGGTTGATAGGCATTAAAGCACAACTTCTGGGACTGATGCATTTGAGCTCCTTGCTGCATCATCCTTCTCTTACAAGTCTCTTCAAACTCACGGTGACTTTCCTCAATAAGTATCGCTTTATCCACCATGTTTTGGAAACTAGCGTAGTCATTGCCCATAGCTTGAACTTTCAAGGCTAGGTTGAGACCTCTCTTGAATTGCTTTTGACGGGCATCATCAGTTGCTACATCCTCTAGGGCATAATGGGCTAGCTCAGTGAACTTGTTGAGATATTCACTCACTGACATATTCTTTGCTACAGCTCATGGAATTCTTCCTTCTTCATCTCGATCACCCTATCTAGGATGTGGGTATGACGAAAGGCTATGGCGAACTCTGCCCAAGTGATGCTATCCTGATCCTCACGCATGGTACAATAGTTTTCCCACCATTCTGGCGTGGCACCTTCCAACTGGTGAGCAGTGCAAAGAACTTTCTCTCGGTCAGTGCATTGAGCGAGATTCAATTTCTTCTCTATGGAACGAAGCCAATCATCAGCTTCCAAGGGTTTAAAAGACCTGGAATATGCCAATGGTCTTGTCCTCATGAATTCTACAAACTTTGACTACTGTCGTACTGGCTGAGGTGCTACTGCCTCCTAATTCTGTCAGTTCATTGCTGCATTCATGTTCGGCATCATGGTGTTCATCAACTGAGTCTGGGCAGCCATGAACTAGCTCAAGATAGGATCCAATCCCAGTGGTGCTGATTGGTGCACTTGGGTTGGTGGGTCAGTGGCACTGTTTCCTGGTTACTGATGATTTTGACTGCAGCCAGCTGAATTCTGAGTATCCACCATCTGATAGCATAACACCAAGCTTACCAAGGAAAGAGGAAAAAGCAATAGGCAAGAGGTAAACTTGTCTAAGGGGGTAACTATTGGTAACATAATCTAAGCAAACACTTAGCTGAAAGGCTAACAAAAAAACCACTTTAAAATACTGCAAATAAAGATCCTTGACGTGGTTGCAACATAATGCCAAAAGCAAAACCGCAGTTCACATCCCAAGCAATTGCAAATAAGAACCAAAACATTCTATTACACACTCTTTATTTGGGTGGCTATAGACTACTACTACTATTCATCCTCTTGGGCATCCTCATCAAACTCGCACTCCTTGGGGTCTTCTTCCTCTTCCGGTTCCTCTGCTTCACTGAGCCATCCCGCTCCTATAAAAGGAGGCCCTGTTGGATGCATCACATGATATTTCCACATAGGCATAAAGCTGTCCCACTAACAAGGGCGCGAGACATTCTTGTGTGTAGTGGTCCTGAGTTTTGGATATCGACGATGAACTAGAGATGCTTCTGGTGTGAACCCTTGAGGTGGCAGCTCTAGAGGGGAGTATGAAGCCTGTTGCTCCTACGGTGTGTGGGATCGATGCTCCTTCTCATGCTCAAGCTCCCGTTGATGCACCAACTCTTGTTGTAGCGCTTGTAGTTGTTGTATGCCTCGGTGTAGCTCCTTTAACTGGGCCAACTCCAACTGTGCCTATCTTAGATTTTCATAGGTCCTCTCCAACTCCAAGCCCATTGGTTGTAAGCATCATCTTGCACCTTGATGTGCAAAGCCATGCGGACAACTGTAAGATTAGCTTTACCTTCTAAACTCCTGAACACGCTGAAGACTTCCCCCTTCTTGCGTAGGGAAAGTAGCGAAAAGGAGTGCCCGCCAAAGGACGACGATGGGTGAAACTCAAGCGGGCGAGGGCTACTCTAGCATCCCCACTTGAAAGTCTCACACTCCATGATGAAGTGAAAAGGGTGGTTGTCTTATCCATTCTTGGAGAAGATGGTGATTCTGACCCTCCAAACCTCTCTACCATCCCTGGTGGTAGTGAATCCGTGCAACTGAGGGCAATAGAAGACAAAATTAATAAGGTACAAATAAAATCAAATAAAATTTAAATGAACTCCAAAAACTTCAAAACTAGAACTAAAGACAGAGCTCAATTTGAGATGGATTTAGGAAAAAGAATCGGATTTGGAAAAATTAATCCTAAAGAAAATACTGAAAATTAGGGAATTCTACTGTGCTGTGAACCGGGTGCATAGAATAGTGGGTCTACGGTGAACTTGGCTTACAGAATAGTATATTGAGCGACTTGGCTTGTTGACGTGGCATCTAGGGCTGATGTGGCTATTGAGATGACATAGTGACGTGGCGTGACACGTGGTAGTTGACGTGGCATGGCAACTCAGCTAGGTGGCTGACATGGCCCCCACGTGAACTAACATGTGGGCTTAGGGCTGACATGGCATGCTTGCATGGCTTGCTGACTCAGCTAGTCTACTGGTGCATGGAACAGTACTGCTGACAAGTAGGACCGGCTTGGTAGAGGAACGGCGCACGATGGAGGTTGTTCACGAAGAAGACGAACCATCCGTTGGTACGGGTGCGGGGTGACGCAGATGGCATGTGGAACGAGGCGACGACTCGGGGTGAAGCATCACACGACGAGACGGCCGAGGCGGCACATCATCGACACGGACCGAGGGAACAACGGCGGCTGGCCAGAAGGCGGAGTAGCGGCAGGGTTGGATGGTGGCTAGACGGCTAGCGAGTAATGGCAAGGACTCACCTATGTCGATGAGTGATGTACTGGATGGCTCAACAGAGAATGATTGGCGGTGAATAAGATGAAGACAACGGCAAACTTGATGATAAATATGCACAGATGCCAAGAGGTCGAGGCGGACACTGCACAGAGTCCCGAGCGGCGACAACACGGACACCATGATAGGCTCAACTCAGACACAACAACAGCTCTCGAATGGGGATGATGAATAGTGCAAGGGGGTCTCGATGGCCGACATGTGGCACTAGGGAGGATCGTCGGCAGGGGAGATGGCCAAACCAAACAGTATGGATGCGTGCAGGTGAGAGGCAGATGCTCGACACTTGGCACGATGGGGGAAAACGTGGGCTGGGCCAGTGGGAGATTGGGCCGGAGGGGATGGGCTTCGGTCCATTTGGCCTTTTAGGATTTTGAGGTTTTAACAATTTCAAAAATTGAATTAAATTAAGTTGAGCTCTAGAAAATAGCAAATAAACATGACAAACTCAAAAAAAATTCCTAGAAGCACAAGGAACCTGAATAAAATACTTATAACAAATATTGAAGTTTAACTTTAGTCATGTTATTGACATTTGATACTGCAACAGAATCTTAATTGTGCAACTCCTCAACTGAGAGCAATATATAAATTGTTAACTTTGTGCATTATACAGATTTTATATGCCCACATGTGTTTTATTAAGTATATTGCAATATGTCAATGCTATGAATTTATTATCTGCTTTGAGAGACAAATCATGTGCTTTCACGTTATTTTTATATTGCTATATGTATATTCTCTTATGCTTTATCATAATTAGAATTAAAATAAAAATATTACTAAAATCGCTTATTTTCCAACAATATCAAACTGCTTTTGTTTCTTTGATACGAGGGAGAGAAGAGGAGAACGTAGTTTGTTTGATGCAAGGGAGAGAAGAGGAGAACGTAGTTTCTTTGATGCAAGGGAGAGAGGAGGGAGAACGTAGTGTTAACCGTACTGAGAGCATCTCCAAGAGATGTCCAATAAATTCACACCCTAAATCTCTTTTTACAGATCCTAACCACGATATAAGGTCCCAAAATAATCATTCCCTCCAACAGATACCCTAAACCAGAAAAACTGTATTGAGAGCCTAGATCATCCTCTATAAGTAAAGAGCGAGAGCCCATTTTTTGGGTGTGTTCTATTTTTGGGAGTCTATTTGGGAATCTGTTGGAGCTACTTCTTACCCTTCAACTCTAAAATTTAAATATTAAGAGCCATATAGAGTATCTCTTGGAGATGCTCTGACTCTTTTAAATAATAGAGAACGAAGACAAGCCCGCACAGCCAGGGAGCGCGGAGGGAGGGACCAATATGAAAGACATATTTTTGGCATATTCTCATACGGTTTGTTACATGTTTGGTAGGATTGATATCCACCGTATTTGGTTAGGTCTCCTACTTCTTTTACCACTGGTTTCCACGTATGTCACGCGTCTATCTGCATGGCTAACCACCGGCCTTTACTTCTATAAGCCGGATGGTTCCGTCTGCATTTGACTTGTATATATATATATATATGTAAACCGTGTGCTCTTCCTATATACATTGCGTGATATTATACGCTATCATGGTATTAGATTGGTTTGCTCCTGCGATCTTCCTTCCGCCCCCTCTCCATCCATAGCCGTTGCCATGGCCGACGATGGTGATCTCCGTCAGACCGCGGCTCACGTCGCGGCTGCCGCTGCTCGCTCTGCCGCTAATCATGCTGCTCGTCAGGACGAAGAGAGGCGTCTGCTCGCTCTCACCACTACCTAGGCTCAGGCTGCCACCGCTGTGCTGCATGCGCAGGCCGTCGCCGTCCTGAACATCAAAGCGTTGATTCCGATCGTCCTCGACCTCACGTCTGCGAACTACAGCAAGTGGCGCGGTATGTTCCTCAACACCCTCGTCATGTACGATCTTTCCGCTCATGTCTTCTCCGACGTTGCCACTCCTGATGATGCAACCTGGAAGCGCATGGATTGCACGGTGCTTTCATGGATCTACGGCACCATATCCCCTGAACTTCTCGAGGTCGTCATGACACCTACCTCGACCGCTCGCCTGGTCTGGACGGGCTTGGAGCAGCAGTTCATCGGGAATAAAGAAACTCGTGCTCTCTACCTCGACGCTCAGTTTCTCACGTTTATGCAAGGCGATCTCTCGATTTCTGACTATTGCCGCAAGCTCAAAGGTATGGCCGATGCACTTGGGGACCTCGGCGAGACAGTCCCTGATCGCACGCTTGTCCTCTCCGTCCTGCGCAGCCTCAACGACAAGTTTTCGTACATGGCTGCTCTCCTCAAACGTCAGAAGCCGTTCCCGTCTTTCGTTGAGGTGCGCTCTGATCTCCTGCTTGAAGACCATGACGTCCAAGCCCGGCTCATCGTCCACTGTCCTCGTCGCCACCTCGTCGTTCGCCCCCCAGACCCCTGCTGCCAGCGGCGGCGCCAATGGCACCGGCCAGGGCAGCGTCAACTACGGTACCTCTGGTGGCAACGGCGGCTCCCGGGGCAATGGTCGCAACCGTCGTCGCGGACGCCGTAATGACGCCTCTACTACATCCACCGGCGGTTCCTACGGGTGGCCGCCGACGTACAATCCGTGGACCGGGACTTTCCATGTATGGCCTACCGATCCGCGCAACTCTCCGGGCCTCCTCGGCACTCGTCCGTCTGGGCACCATCAGCAGCAGCAGCGCGCGCCCCCTTCTCAGCATGCACTAGCCGTTGGCCATATGGGCATGCCGCCTCTACATCAACCGGGCATGCCGCCTCTACATCAGTCGGGCATGCTGCCTTTACATCAGCCTTCTTCTCCTGGTTGGCAGCAATCTCCACTGTGGGCATCATCTCCTGCCAATTCGGTTTGGGACCAGCAGACCTTGGCTAACTCCTTCAATACTATGACGCTTCAACCACCGCCAAACACAGACTGGTATCTGGATTCGGGTGCCACATCGCATATGACATCACAATTTGGTAACCTTTCTGATTCTCACCCGCCCACATATTCTTCTCCTTCCAATATAATTGTCGGTAACGGGTCCCTACTTCCTGTCACTTCCATTGGTTCAGTTTCATTCCCTGCTACCCATGGCACTATTCACCTTCGTAATGTTCTTGTGTCTCCTCAAATTATTAAAAATCTTATTTCAGTTCGTCAATTTACTATTGACAATAACTGTTCTGTGGAATTTGATCCTTATGGCTTCTCTGTGAAGGATCTCCAGACCAAGATCGAGATCGTCAGGTGCAATAGTTCTGGGCAGCTCTACGCCTTCCACCCGCCGGCGCTTTCATCTCAAGCTCTCACCGCTAGTGGCACATCCTCCATCCTTTGGCATCGCCGCCTCGGTCACCTTGGTCATGAAGCCCTTTCTAAAGTCGCTACTATTTCTTGTAATAAACATGAGCTTGAGGTTCTTTGTCATGCTTGTCAACTTAGTTGTCATATACGTCTTCCTTTTCCTACTTCCACTTCTCGTGCGTCCAAGAATTTTGATTTAATACATTGTGATCTTTGGACATCTCCCGTTGCTAGTGTGTCCGGTTACAAATATTATCTCGTTATTCTTGATGACTGCTCGCACTTTCTTTGGATGTTTCCACTTCATTTTAAGTCTGACACTTTTTCCACCCTGTCGCACTTTTTCTCGTATGACACTACTCAGTTTGGTTCCAACATCAAGAGCATTCAATGTGACAACGGGCGTGAGTTTGACAACTCGACTGCTCGCACCTTCTTTCTCACTCGTGGTGTTACCATTCGCATGTCGTGCCCCCACACTTCACCCCAAAATGGTCGAGCTAAACGCATCATTCGTTCCACCAACAATATTATGTGTTCACTTATGTTTCAAGCCAGCTTACCGCAATCCTATTGGGTTGAAGCTCTTCATACTGCTACATATCTTCTTAACCTCCACCCTACCAAGACACTAGGCTTTTCCACGCCATACTTTGCTCTTTATGGTGTCCAACCCTCCTACTCTCACCTACGTGTCTTTGGGTGCAAATGCTACCCTAATCTCTCGGCCACTGCTCCTAATAAACTTTCCCCTCGCTCCACCCTTTGTGTTTTCCTCGGTTATCCACTCAACCACAAAGGATATCAGTGTCTTGATCTTTCCACCAATAGAATCATCATCTCTCGTCATGTCATGTTTGATGAGTCCTCCTGTCCCTTTGCCGAGCTCTCTTCTCCCCCACCTTCCTCAAACTTAGATTTTCTCTCGGAGTTCGATTATGCATCTCTTCCTGTTGGCACTCACCTTTCTGCAGGTCATCCCGTCATGGCTTCATGTCGTTCCGGCCCTGCTGCCCCTGCTGTTTTTCAGCCGCAGGTTGCTGCTAGCAGTGCCGACGTGATCACCTCGACGCGCGACTTGGTGGGCTCTGCTGCCCCTATTGGCATCTCGTCGCAGGACGTTGCCAGCGGCGCCCCAACTTCGAGCGATCCGGCCTCCAGTGCGCCCCTCCGGTCTGTACCAGCTGACTTGCTTCGCGCCATGGGCACTACTTCCGGTGCGGGGCTCTCGACAAGTCCTAGTGCGGCGTTCTCGGTGCCTACACAGCCGTGTGCGGCGCCTACTGCAGTTTCCTCCAGCATCGCCACACAGCCGTGTGCGGCGCCTCCAGCGACTTCATCCAACGTCGCCACGCCGCATGTTTCACATTTGCCGGCTCATGCAGTCCAGATTTCTCCTGTCGTCAATGATCACCCGATGGTTACCAGGGGTAAGAGTGGATTTCATCAGCCACGCCTTCCGTACAACTTACATGTGGTGTCCCTCTCGCCACTACCCAAGTCATATCACGGCGCATTGGCCGATCCCAATTGGCGTGCTGCCATGGATGAGGAATTTTCTGCTCTCCAAGCCAACCGTACTTGGGATCTTGTTCCTCCACCACCAGGGGCCAATATTGTTACTGGCAAATGGGTATTTCGTCACAAGCTTCGTCCTGATGGCTCTCTTGATCGCTACAAGGCCCGATGGGTTCTTCGGGGCTTCACTCAGCGACCGGGCATTGATTTTGATGAGACCTTCAATCCTGTTGCCAAGCCTGCTACAATCCGGACTGTTCTCACGGTTTCCATTTCCCAGAATTGGCCAATTCATCAGCTTGATGTCAAGAATGCATTTCTTCATGGGACTCTTTCAGAAACTGTCTACTGCGTTCAGCCGTCTGGTTTTATTGACAGCTCTCACCCGGATCATGTCTGCCGTCTCAACAAATCTCTCTATGGTCTCAAACAGGCTCCTCGAGCATGGTACAGTCGCTTTACTTCATATATTCTTTCCCTTGGCTTCACTGGAGCAAAGGCTAATACGTCCCTCTTTATATATCGTCGAGGCAGTGACACAGTTTATTTGCTACTTTATGTTGACGACATTGTGCTAACTGCTTCTTCTGAGTCCCTTTTGCATCGGGTTATTGCCTCCCTTCAGCGAGAGTTTGCTATGAAAGACCTTGGTCCTTTACATCATTTTTTGGGCATCTCGGTCTCCCGCAATGATAATGGTTTGCTTCTCTCTCAGCGCCAGTACATTCTTCAAGTTCTTGAGCGAGCTGGGATGTCTGACTGTAAGCCTTGCACCACGCCTATTGACACTAGTGCCAAGACATCTGCTACTGACGGTGATCCGGTGTCCGATCCTATTCATTACAGAGGTTTAGCTGGTGCCCTTCAGTATCTTACTTTCACGCGCCCAGACATCACTTATGCCATTCAACAGATCTGCTTACATATGCATGATCCTCGCGAGCCACATTACGCTTTGGTCAAGCATGTTCTCTGGTATCTCCAAGGTACTCTGGACCACGGTTTGCAGCTTCATCGCACGGATATTACATCTCTTGTTGCATACTCTGACGCTGATTGGGCCGGCTGTCCAAACACACGTCGCTCTACTTCTGGCTACGGTATTTTTCTCGGTGATAATCTTGTTTCTTGGTCTTCCAAGCGACAGCCTACCGTCTCTCGCTCCAGTGCCGAGGCTGAGTATCGTGCCGATGCTGAAACTTGTTGGTTGCGCCAACTCCTTCTGGAGCTTTGTTGCCCTTTGCAGCGTGCTACACTTGTTTATTGTGATAATATCAGTGCAGTTTATCTCTCGACCAATCCAGTGCAACATCAGCGTACCAAGCATATTGAAATTGATCTTCATTTTGTTCGTGAACGCGTCGCTGCTGGTACGGTTCGAGTTCTCCATGTTCCAACCGCATCTCAGTATGCTGATATTTTCACAAAAGGATTACCAACTTCTGTCTTCACTGAGTTTCGATCCAGTCTGAATGTTCGCCCGGCTACCGTTCCGACTGCGGGGGAGTGAAAGACATTTTTGGCATGTTCTCATACGGTTTGTTACATGTTTGGTAGGATTGATATCCACCGTATTTGGTTAGGTCTCCTACTTCTTTTACCACCGGTTTCCACGTATCTCACGCGTCTATCTGCATGGCTAACCACCGGCCTTTACTTCTATAAGCCGGATGGTTCCGTCTGCATTAGATATATATATATATATATATATATATATATATATATATATATATATATATATATATATAGGAAAATTACATAAGGCACCATGGTGCCTAGGCACCAATATCCGATACACGTGTATGATTGATAATTTTTTTGAGTTTGGGTATGAAAATGTTTTATACTCTTGATATATTTATGGTAAGTAAGTTTTGAACTCAGTTCAAATTAGTTTGAACTACTTTTGAGTTCAATGCAACTACAGTGAGTATATACCATAAAAATAGTTCAAACTAATTAAACTGAAGTTGAATTTAAATTTTTTCGGAGTTTGACATCTCAAATATACTTTTTTATGGGTATATGAAGATACCCACATCAAACGTTGCGAATCTCGAAGGAAATCAACGGGTATTGATATTGGTGCCTAGGCACCATGGTGCATGAAACACTCGTCCTATATATATATATATATATATATATATATATATATATATATATATATATATATATATATATATATATATAGTATAAATAACAGGGGCACCATGGTGTCTGGGCACCAAACCTTCCTGTCTTTAGATTGCTTTTAGATGTGTGCTAGTGTGATTAAGACTTTCCATCCATGATTAAGACTTTCCATCTATGATTGATTTACCATGCATGATATATTATATACCATTACACTAGCACGCATCTAAAAGCAATCCAAAGGCAGGGAGGCTTGGTGCCCAGGCGCATATATATATATATATACAGGGGCGGAGCTAGGCCTCGGGCCGGTTGGGCAACGGCCCGAGGCCTAGGAAAAATAACAGTGTAAAACTTTTGATAGTATACCCAAAAAAATGGTGTATAATAATTGGGCCCGAGGCTTTTCGGCCGGCCCGAGACTATTCTCGGCCGGCCCGCTACCAGCCGTCGGAGCAGCCAGCCCAGCAGCAGATGAGCGTCCATCTCGCATTCGCGCCCCCGCGGCCCAATCCCTCCGGCCTACCCTAACCGCAGGCGCCCTCCCGTCTCCCCAGTTTCGGCGTCGCGACCCCGCTCCAGCAGCCGCATCTCCGCCGCCTCCGCGCGCGACGCGCCGCCCCCAGCCCCCCTCCGCTTCGACGCCTCCTCTCCGTCGATCTCCGCCGCGCCTCCTCTCCGCCGATCTCCGCCGAGGCACCACCCCCTGCCTCGGCTTCTCCTCTCCACCTCGGCCCGCGGCGGCGCGGCACGGCCTCCGCCGATCTCCGCCGAGGCACCGCCCCCCGGCCCCCCGCCTCTGCTTCTCCTCTCCGCCGATCTCCGCCGCGCCTCCTCTGCGCCAATCTCCGCCGAGGCACCGCCCCCCGCCTGTCTCCTCTCCGCGACTCCGCCGGCGCCTCCTCTCTGCAGCTCCGCCAATCCGCCGCGACGCCGGCCCCACTGCTCACCACCGTCCGCCGATGCTGGCTCTCCCGGTGAGCTTCTGTGACTGAATTGTGATTGACTGATTGTTCATTGTAACATAGAGACTATTTGGATTGTCTGGCATTAGGTTGTAACATAGTAGCAACTTAGCACAACATTGGCGAAATGAGAAAATAGGATAGTGTGTGCTATCTTTTATCTTGGATTGAAGAAAATGATAAATTGCCTTTCTATTTGGTTATGTAGAAATGTTCTCTGAATTTAGGTGTGTTTTGATGATGCTTGGTTCCAATCCTATAGATATGTAACTCTGAAAATGGCCATTTGAAGCAAGTATAGACTGCGAACCCTGATACTGATCTTTCACACAATCTTTCTACCTCGACTGTTATCAAATATCATATGAACTTTAGGTAGCCAGATTCAATCAAATGGTTATAGTAGATCTAGTTGAACGCTGTTAGTGCAGGCATGTAGTTACTGAGTTCTCATTATTCACCATGCTTCCTATGTGGAGCTTTTAGTTACTGAGTTGTTATGTTTTATCTATTTTGTCGTATCGTTCAACATGGAATTCAAATTTTATTTTGATTATGTATTTTGTATTGTACTTTTGTTATATTTCAGTACTGATAGTATTTTATATTAGTTATAAACTTATCTCCTCCTTAGTTTTGGGCCTGAGGCTCCGATAAATTCTGGCTCCGCCACTTATATATATATATAAACCGTGTGCTCTTCCTATATACATTGCGTGATATTATACGCTATCACAATATGCCATTGCCAAATCCCACCCATTCATCATCTCTCGCTTTGCTTACCACATCTAGTCCTCTTCCGCCTCTAGCTGCCCTTCGCCGATACTGACGGTAGGTGCTAATTAAGCCATCTGGTCGTAAGCACCAACAGTTACTTAAAGCTACAACAAACCAAGCGTACGTCATGACTTGCAGATGCACCTTGAATCTCACGCTTAACCAGAGTATGCAAGTAAGACATGTTTATGCGATGCATTCCTCTCCTCACACACACAAATAATTAGTTCATGGTAAGCACAGGCATTCAATCATTCAGAACAAAGCAGAGCACTCGTTTGAGGATCATAAAGCTTAGCAGAGTACTCGTTAGAGGATCATAAAGCTTGAAAGGTCCCACCAAGCATGTGGTATTGTCTCCATTTTTTGCCTTCCGGGAAAACACCGAATGGTACTAGTACAGCAATTAACATAGATAAATAGTAGATACTCCACTTTAGGAGGGGGGATTCACATTAATTTCACCCGAGGAATCCTCACTCTCCCGAGTCTCCTCTCCATCCTAGTCTCATAAATCATAAAAGCAACCTCACCAAGTAGGATTCCTCCTACTAAAGCCCACTGCAACAGCTACCAGATAAATTCATTACTTAACCAGACTAATCAATCAATCCCTGGTCTAAGCAAGGTAATCTAGCCATCTAGGGGCACTTGGGCCCTCCCCTCTTGGTCTTCCAGTTGTTGTAGCAGGGGCACGCGCCCTTGTTGCCGTAGGTGCCCGGCGGCACGCACAGGCACTTGGCGCAGCACTTGTTGCAGAACGTCAGGCAGGCCTTCTTGTACTGCGTCCCCCCGCACCGCGCCGAGCACTTGGACGAGCACTCTGCACGCCGCACGCCCAAGCACATCAGCAAGAAAGAAGCTAGATAACAGATGTGCAAATGCCGAAAGATTGCGAGCGAGTTTGGTTAGTTACCCCATGGCTTAAGGTTGCCGTCTCCCATCACCTCCTGCCACAAGCCGAATACAAGATTGGTCAGTGAGCAGTAATGCCTGATAGGGTGAAGGTGAAGTGAGCTTACCGCCGGGAAGGCGACGGCGAGGAGGAGGAATGCAAGGAGCACAAAGGAGATCTTAGCCATCGCTACCTCTCGCTCCTATCTGTGCCTTTGAGAGTTGAGCTGTTTGAAGTGACGTGAACTTGTGAAGGTGAGATATTTGGTTTGCCTTGGCTGGTTGGTTTATATAGGGCAAGGAAGAGCAAGAGGCAGGAGAGGAGGGGACGGTGGTGGAGAGGAGGTAGTTCAGTGGGGGGTGAGCAGTTATGGAAGCGTACTGTGGAGAGGACGGGCCAGCCGGCCTCGGCATGTGATGCGTCAGTGGGTGCGCAGAACGGTGCGCCTGCTTTTCCATTATTGTGCTGTCTTGTTGCTGTTGGGTTCCTGAACGGTGAACCCGTGTCCAGCATTAGTGCTGCATTGGCTGCCAAACCAAGAGGGCAAAAGAAGCAAAAAGATTGGAATTGCTAAAATCCTATCGAATGTTTTTTCTAAGTTATGATACGCTTGGAGATTCATGACCGATGACATCTCTTGTCTGGTGGTGGCAGCGGCGAGTTAGTGCAGGGTTCAGCGGATTATTTCTCGAGTTCATTGGGCTAGGATTCGAGTGCACTTAGGCTTGGATTTAGGGGGAGGTCCATAGGTTGGAGGAAGATGGTCGACGACAGAGACTACAAGGACATCAACGAGCATTAGGAGGTGGTCGACAGTGGGGGGCTCTGATGATGATGATCGAGGAGGGAGAGAGGCGGGGTGGAGAAGGAGACAGGTGGGCGGTAACGGTGCTTAGGCGACGGTAACTGTGTTGGGGAGTGGCAGCAGCGGATCTCATCGGCACTGGTGACGGCGATGACTAGGCGGCGGATGGTGACACATGTGAGGAGCTAGGGGCGGCGGTTGCTAGCTTGTGGGGATTATGGTTGGGTGTTAGGGATGGATTTGTATAAAATATTTAAATGTCATACAGTGTACTGTAATTTAGTTTTTACAGTTCTGCGCCTTTGGTCAGCTGGTGGCTATCGTACAGTGTACTGTATATTTAGTTTTTACAGTTTTGCGCCTTTGGTCAGTTGGGGCTTTTAGCCATTACGAGTCACAACTCACAAAAGCGCCGCTTTGCAATCTGCAAACTGAGCAGCCTGCAAAATGCATGTCGTTAACTCCATCAAAATATTAAATAAGTACAGGTGAAGTAGGAAGCAAACCGAAGAGATATACCATGTATACATTCTTTCGACGAAGATGGTCTTTTTAGTTTTTTTATAGCTTATAGTTTATGGTTTTTATTTTATACTATAGTAATTAATTTTTAAATAGTATGTATTTTTAAGATAGGGTCAATAGAAATATTATAGTAAAAAATATACTGAATTCAGTTGTACCGACCAAAATCACATGCGACTATTTTCTTTTGCATACTGTCTTTCATAAATAACCAAAATTTAAAATTCTAAACCATAAGTAATAAACTACAGCAAAAAAACTCACCTATATCGTTAATATTCCCACAGGATAACAGCACATGGCGTGTATATATGGAGTGCATCTGTGTAGCAGTAGCACTATGTCCGTTCTGGGAAGCCCAATAGGAAAAGGTCAAAAAGCTAGTACCTCTTTCCGAAGCAAAAACCACTTAAAACGTTTTGGTTTCTTGTTTTCTTTATTTCTTTCTTCTATTCACGACGATATAACGGTTTTTTATTCATTCTCTTTTTTTACTCCGAAAAAGTTAACAATCGTTACAGTGTATTTATAGCCAACAACAGAAGCTAGAAGCTAGGATTTTTAACCCGGTTGGAGCGGAGCCTAAAGCTTATTTGGACATTGATAAAATCTCTAAATTACAACTTTGACAACTTATTTGTATCGTAATGTATTTTATAAAATCTAATAAAATTATAATAATAAAAATACCTTTTGAGATAAATCTACATATTATTTTTATATTTAAAAATATATTAATAACTAAAATTTATAATAGTTCACTGTACGTAACTTAAAACGACTTCAGTTTAGGACTGAAAAGAGTACTACATCCAGACCACTGGCCAGTAAAACAGGTGGCTAGGAGAGGCACATGCTTACTGCTGTAGCATTGGTGCGATTGGTCTATAAATGCAACTTATGTTAGACGGGCACCTAGGACGAGCCATGCATTGGGCGTTTTGCTTCAATGCCATACTTTGTGGCGCCTAAGAGCAAGTTTAATAAGGTTGATTGTGCTAGCTATAAGGGAATCCATG
This sequence comes from Dendrocalamus latiflorus, assembly GCA_017311315.1. Lineage (NCBI taxonomy): Eukaryota > Viridiplantae > Streptophyta > Magnoliopsida > Poales > Poaceae > Dendrocalamus > Dendrocalamus latiflorus. Next base: position 23,101,298 of record CM029631.1, read on the forward strand.
TCAGTATAGTTCTATATGGAGGGGAGAGAAAAGGAGAGAGAGCCAAGTCGACTCCCATGCAAGAGTCAGGCTATAGCACAGGAAAAGATGCATTATCCATGCATGTACCAATAGAACTAATTGCTATACCTATGCATGTATTAAATTATCAATACCCATGTATGTATTAAATGATTGAGAGCTCTTGTGGAAACAACTTATAGTCAGCTTATTGTATGAGTTGACTGCATCATTATCTTTTGATGACATGGAAATGTATTGAAGGTAGCAGCTATCTGTACTGTTAAACTTGCTCTAAACCATTCTATTCGTAGCCACAATTTTAGTACACTGTACTTTATCAGACGCATGAATGGCCTGTCAACATTTCCATTCCAGCAATAGTTGCCTCGGATAGATGTGTGGCTCATACGAGCTAGCTTTTGTATTAAGCTTATAATTTATAATTTTTAGCTGAAATTATATATAATCGATTAGCTTTTTTAATAAAAATAGTAAAAATAGAAAAATATGAGAGAAAAATTAAAAAACGTTATATTATCACGGACAATACAAAACAATAAAAGAAAAGGCCAAAAAAAGTTAAAAAAAAAGCTCAAATAGAAACCGAAACATTCCAAGTGAATTTCGATTTAAATAAGTCGAAAGCCAGAAAAAGTCAGAAGCTGAAGCTATTTGGAACAGGTCTATGGCTGCGGCTTTTGACTTTTGGTTGTTCGTGAGAGAGTACGGAGATACAAATAACTCGCGTGTGGTTTTAGCCGATATAATGAAGTTGCTACAGCTATACTATAATTAACTTGTAAACCCCGTTTTGAAAAAAGATACTTCGTTTGGAAACTAATTACTATAGAAATATCAAAAAACAGTTTTTAGAAGTCGAAAAAAAGATGCCTAATGGGTGGATTCAGCAAACACGAGGCTAGGGCGTTCTTTTGGCAACGAGTTACGGGGAGCGCAAGCCAAGTCGCCGTTCCATTACGAGGCTAGATCTGCGGCGCGGTTGCCGGCCGTCGGTGGGGCGGTAAGACCGCACGCTGTCCCAGGACCCCGACGCTCGCGTACTGCACTGGTACGGCCTACGGCGGTAGCTACCATTTACGTCCGCTCCGCCGCGTGTGACCACCGCGCTGCTGCGCCTCCACATGGTGGCGCCCCACCAGCGCCCGCCCTCGCGCGCCCGCGCCGAGTGATACGCGGGCCCAGACGCCGGTGGGGCTCACTCGTCAGGAGGGAAACGCGCTGCGTTTTGTCCATGGGTGGTTGGTTTGGCCGCCGAGCGGTGGGGAGGAGTAACATGGGTTGGGAGCTGGGAACTCGATGGGTCCGAGCGCGCACGGTCGTCGAGGAGGTTTTCCACTGGCTATTCCCCATGCCGACCTGCCCTTTTATCCGCGCGCGCTCTCATTCATCAGATCAACTGGCTACGTACACCACGCGGCCTGCGATTCAAACGAGCGCGAGCAGGCACGCCCCCGATCAATTCGGCTTTGCCCATGTTCTTTTTCTTTGCCTGAGAGCGCGGGCATGGCATGGTGCTCCGCAGGGCCGGCCCATTTACAGCCCGTCCTATATTTACCAGGCCTAGTCAAATGGGCCGTTTCACAAGGCACGGTATATGTTTAGATAGAACATGATTTGATTAGACTAGACCTAATATGATTGGTTCGAATAAGTTATTGTGCTGTGCTAGGTCACGTGCCTACCCTTCGACCCAGACACGACATGATACGTAGAGAGGTCGGACCGTGCCGGGCTGACCTGGACAAGCGTAGCCAAACGGACCACCGATAGCCTGTTGATTTAATTGTCAGTCGCAAGTATTTTACTATTAGTCATAAGTAATTTTATTGCCAATCGTAAATAATTTTACTGTCAAATCACCTATCCACGCTCAAAAGAGTATAGTAAACCCTACTATAAGTAATTTTACTGCACTACTACATGAAAGTTACTTTGCATATCATGATAGATTAGTGTATCATGCGGAGGCACCGACCTAAACATGACACACCTAATTAGACTAGATCACACGGTCTATTTATTATTTATACGGTGTCGTGGGCAGTTGGGGCCAAAGGTACACACAGGCTAACAGGGCCGTAGCCAGCCATCGGGCCCAACCCACTAGAAATAAGATTACTATTATTACTATAGCTCTATATAGTAGGATATTTTATTCTGACCCTTTGGGCTATGGCAGTGCCTAGCTACACCCCTGCAGGTTAATATTTATGACTCCATCTATGGACCGAAGACCAAGTCAACCCCCTACAGTGATAGTCCATCAAGGGCCACGCAAAAACCCAACTTCTGTATGCTCCGTCCACACACCACTTTTCATCTCGAACGTCCACTGTTCCATCGGACGTATGAGGTTCACCTAACCATGGACGGTGTCTGCCCATGGCGCAGTGGACCGCGTGAACCTGGCTTTTACATGCTTTGCTTGTTCTTTTTTGGTTGGAGCTTATGACTTTTGGCTGCAGTTTATGGCTTTTGGGCTATTTGTGTAAGAGATTACAGAGTAATAGAAACTTATGTACGGTTTTTGCCAATATAAGGGCATCTGTAGTGTATATAACCCAAGAGGCCTTAAGATAGGTCACATCTAAACCTTAAGGCTGACTCCATAGTGTATATAACCCAAGTGACCTTAAGACGATCCTACTTGGTAGATAAAGAAAAATTGTATTTTAATGCTTGTGGTCAGGCCTTTAGAGCAACTCCAGCAGGGCCCCTACTTGAGCCATTATCCTACTTTTGAGGGTCGAGGGGCAAAAAACTCACTCCAGCAGGGCCCCTACTTGAGCCCTCAAAAGCCCCTACTTTTGAGGGCTCGAGGGGGAGATTTGAGGGCCCTCTACTTTTGAGGGCTCAAGTAGGGGCCCTACTGGAGTCAGTTTTTTGCCCCTCGGCCCTCAAAAGTAGGATAAGGATGAGGGTGAGTCCTATGTGTCATCCCCTCTAAGAATGAATTTGAGGGTCCTGTTTTGAGGGCTTTTGCTGGAGTGTAGCCCAAAAAACAGAGCCCTCAAAAGTAGAGAGAGCCCTCAAATAAAAAGTAGGGGCCCTGTTTTGAGAGCTACTGCTGGAGTTGCTCTTAGCTTGAGGACCAGCCTTAAGCCTTTTTTTGCTTATAGCCTGCTTAAGGTCACCCCTGTAATGTATAAGGTTGACCTTAAGGTGGCTTAAGACTCTCTATTTTCATACACTACAGATGCCCTAAATAAAACTAGTAAAGTATTATACTATAACTAGTAGATTCTATTTTAAAAAGATGTTTTATTTAAAAGTGTAGGAACAATCGAAAAACAGCTTTTTAAAGCTGAAAAGGACAGGTTCTTTGTGTCGCGCTTTAAAAAATAAACCACAACCACTGCGCCACTTCCACTTGTGGCGCCGCCGTGCTCGCCTCGCGGGAACCCTAGGACGGACTCTCCGGCCGTCGCAGGAGACGCGGCCGCCGCCATGACCGGGTATTGCGTGCTCCTTCTCGATTCGATCCTCTTGCCCTTACGCCGGCGATTCGGTTCGCCGGAGGGAATTTGATTTGTCTCGGTCGGGAAAGGCAGCGCCTTTTTTTTGCTGGGTCTGGGCGGGATGTAAAGGAGTTCAGCATCCTTTCGGCCTTGAGAGTTTGTGGGATTAAGATCCCCTTGGCATCTGTGGGATTCGGTGAATGCACGATTTGGGGCGTCGGAGTTGTCGGATTGCGTTGGGTACAGTTGTTGCGCTATAGTTGTAACTGGATGTTTTTTTGCGAGCGTCCTCCATTTTGTTAATTGGTTTGGATCGAAAATAGCAGTCCTTTCTTGTTTATGAGGCCTGGTGTGAGGATCACGCTGAACATTTGTGGTATGGCGGCTTGATTCGGTGAATCTGTAGCGTTCTTGCTTCGATTTGGGATGAAAGTGTTGGCAAATGACACAGGATCGCACACCCGATCTCTCACTTTTGTGGTAAGGTTCCAACTAGCCAACTAGCAGGACTGAGTAAAAACAAGGAAAGAGAGCTCAAGAACAAAGAACTTGGGGCAATTTTCTGGTTCAATTCTTTGAAGCAAAACTCTTACTTGCTTGCTACAGTGTTTTTAGCTACTGCTATTTATAGAACACATGGAAGCTTAAAGATCATGCCATCCCATGACCTTTTACATTCTCATGCAAAAACTCACGCGTTCACACAGTTGAAACGCTTCGTTGCTTGCATTCTGCATTGAAGAAGAAACGCCTCGTTGCTTGCAGCAGCTGAAACGTTACTTGCATTGAATAGTTTGGGACCACTGCCATGAATAGCATTCAACATTCTCCCCCATAGTCTTGGCGTGGTCCGAGTTCGCGGACACCAAGCAGGTGCCGTATAGTCGCCAGCCTTGCTGCAGGCAACGCCTTCGTCAGTGCATCAGCCCGCTGTTCATCAGTGCGGATGAACTCGACGCAGATCTGACCACCTTCGACACACTCATGAATGAAATGATACTTTGTGTCGATGTGCTTACTCTGGCCATGAAAGACCAGATTCTTCATGAGGGCAATCGCGGACTTGTTGTTGACGAACAACTTCACCAACCTTGGTTCTGTCCCGACTAGCTCGGCCAACAAAGCCCTGAGCCAGAGTGCCTGGCACGCTACCGCAGTCGCCGCCATGAACTCAGCCTTGCAGGATGAAAGAGCTACTGTCTTCTGCTTTTGCGAGTTCCACGTAACCAGGCAGTCGTTGATGTAGAATGCCATGCCGCCTGTGCTCTTCCGGTCATCAATATCACCGGCCAGATCACTGTCTGTGAAGCTGATGATCTCCTCTTCTCCGCCACCTCTCCTATACACCAGTCCGAACTCAATTGTACCTTTGAGATATCGGAGGATTTGCTTCACAGCCTTGTGATGCATCACCGTGGGCTTCTCCATGAATCTACTCGCCATGCCAACCGTGTAGGAGAGATCCGGCCTGGTGTGAAGAAGATAGCGTAGACATCCGATGACGCGCCGGTACTCGGTGGCATCAACCGGGTGCCCTTCTGGATCCTTGTGCAGCTGGGTTCTCGGCTCCATAGGAATCTTGGTGGAATTACAATCAAACATGCCAAATTGAGTCAATACCTTCTTGGCATATGCAGTCTGCTTAATCGAGATGCCACCATCTCCTTGTGCCACCTCAATGCCGAGGTAGTACGCGAGTAAGCCGAGATCGCTCATCTCGAACTCACCCATCATCTGCTGCTTGAAGTCTGCAATTGCTTCTGGATCCTCCCCAGTCACGATCAGATCATCCACATAAACATCGACAATGATGCCGGTGTTGGCCTTGCCCCTTGTGTACACGGCTTGCTCCTGTGCACACCTTCTGAAGCCAAGCTGCTTTAGACTTTTATCAAGCCGCGAGTTCCACGCGCGCGGTGCCTGCCGAAGTCCATAGAGCGCTTTGCTCAATTTGAGTACTAAGTGCTCCTTGTCTTTTACTGTGAACCCTTCCGGCTGGGCCACATAAACCTCCTCCTTCAGTTCGCCTTTTAAGAACGCTGACTTGGCGTCGAGGTGATGTACTTGCCACCCGCGGTTGGCTGCAATAGCAAGAATGACACGTACTGTGTCGAAGCGAGTGACTGGTGCAAAAACTTCTTCAAAACCAATACCTTGCCGCTGCACATAACCTTTTGCAACCAACGTGGCCTTGTGCTTGATGACCTCGCCGTCCGAGTTCTTCTTGAGTTTGTACACCCACTTGAGCCCGATCGCCTTATGTCCGACTGGCAACGTGGTGAGTTTGTACACCCGCATTTGGTCTCTTTGTGGTTAATGCTGTTGATAGATTGATAAATATGGGATTGAAATTCAGGTGATGCTGTTAGGGTTGTAGAACACTTTGCTTTATTCATCTGTCTTAACTCTACCGTTAATTTTTTCTGCAGGACATCCTGGCTAATTGATAGCCAAAGAATTGCTTCAAAAATAAAAAATGCGTCTGGGTCATTGGATCCCAGTAAACACAACTGGGTGAGCAACCCAACTAAGGAGTGCCCAAGATGCAATCATGTCATTGATAATAGTGATGTAAGAGCTGTACATTTCTATTATGTGTAATTGAGCTAGCTGCAATTTTTTTTTGTTACTTGTATCCTTTTCATTTCATTGTTACTATGCCTGCTTCACACTTATTTTTAATCAAGGATTAAAGAATCAAACCACATATTAATATTTTAAGTGAGTAATCCTATTGTTATCCGGCTTTTTGTTCATAGATTGCTGTATCTTAATAAGCCAACCACTTGTTCCTAAAGCTGGAATCGATTTCTGTTGTTACAATTAACTATTTTGTCACTTCGACTTTGGTTCTTTTGTTCCAGATCAAGTGTTATACGAATGTATTATTTCTGAGCTACGGATCAATTTTAATTAGTTATGTCCAGTAAGGTGTTATGTAAGTGCAATCCTCTGATGAATAAAGGTTTCACTGCAGGTTGTTAACCAGTGGCCTGGTTTGCCTAAAGGTGTAAAGTTTGATCCATCTGACCAGGAATTGCTTTGGCATTTGCTGGCAAAACATGGCAAAGCAGGTGCAGAACCTCATCCATTCATTGATGAATTTATTCCAACAGTTGAGGAAGATGATGGTATCTGCTACACTCATCCACAGAAACTTCCAGGTACCCCTTCCAAGTACCCAGATATCTTTCGTCTTGAAAAAATAGTAGATAACTTGCATACAGTTAAAAAATATATGTTTGTTTTTGTCATTGTATGGAATTTTCCTGTATTGATGTTCTGAAGATGAGTAAGAAATGACACTTTTATTTTTAGATAGGAGTAAGCCGTAATATCTACATTTTATAGCTTTTGTTGAATGCTTCCCTGTGTTATTTTTTTCCCATTTGGTATTTGTTTATCTTAATCGCACCCTAAGACCAGCATTTCCACCAAGTCTAGCAGTAGTGCTGGTGTCACAATACACCTACTTATTTTAATTATATTTATTCTCTTAACTTTCCACTGTGTCACTCAGCAACAATCTACCACTCTATATGACTGATTGCATTTGCTCAAATGTGACATTCTACTCTCTTTTTTGAAACAAATATTTCATTTTCTTTGCAGCCTTCTTGAATTGACTTTATCCTTTTCAGGTGTTAAGCAAGATGGAAGTGTATCACACTTCTTCCACAGAACCTTTAAGGCCTATAACACTGGGACTAGGAAGCGTCGAAAGATAAACAGTGATGATCTTGCTGATGTCCGCTGGCACAAGACGGGCAAGACAAAACCAGTAATAGTTGAAGGAAAGCACCTTGGCTGTAAGAAAATAATGGTGCTGTATATGAGTACTGTGAAGGGTGGGAAGCCTGACAAGACTAATTGGGTGATGCATCAGTACCATCTAGGCACTGGGGAGGATGAAAAGGATGGCGAATATGTCGTCTCCAAATTATTTTTTCAGCAACAGCTTAAACCAGGGGAGAAAAATGCACAAGAGTTAACCGCTGCAGATGCTTTGGAAACTATAGCTGCCGAACCAGATCTTCCCACTTCTTTATTGCCAATGGAAGAACATGTTAGCGATAGTTCTAATCAAGAAATTCTTCAGAACAATGAACATAAAACTGACCAGGTAGTTGCACATTCATGTTTGCTTTATTTCTTCTCCTGTTTCCTTTTCTTTTTTCTATGTGCATCACACATTCATAGGTAAGTCAAATTAGCAAAGAAAACATGTAAACTTGTTCATGATAATTGAAAAAGTCGATAAAAGTAGTGGCTTTTTCTTCAACTGATGTGCAGGTAAACGGGAATTCTGAAATAAACATGGAAGAAAAAGCTGTTGAAGAGAATGCCGTCCATCCGTCCTCTGAAAAACCTGAGGACGGAGATAATCCCTCATCACAAGATCCGAAATGGTGGGAAGGTGAATCCCAGTTTCTGTTAGATTCTCAGCAACTGGCAGAAGGCCTGGCAATCTGTGACGAGTTCCTTCAGAGTCAGAGCCAGACCTCATGCGGCGATGGAGATGAACCTGATAGGATCAAGCCTCGCCTGGCTGTTTATGCCCAACTGCCTGTAGAGGACTTGAAGAAGGATCTGGAAGAATGTCAGGAGTTGGACCCCTCAGACAGTGCAAATCTTGAGCTTGAAAACACAGCTGAATTTCGACTGAGCCAAATTGTATGATTCTGACATCTTAAACTATCACCAGTTATGTTACATGTTCAACACCCCCCCCCCCCCCCCCCCCCCCAATTTGCTAAACCTGTGCCCTACCTGCAGGAATTTTCACAGGACAGCTTTACGACGACATGGGCTGGTGGCAAGATGATTGATTGAGGTGGTTCCAAGAGGTCACTTTCTGCATGATTCTGTACATGAAGAAACAACTGAAGCCTTTTTTTGCGAGATAACAGTAAGGTGATGTGCATTGTCAAGTATGGTTGTCAGCCTTTTTCTCGTGCATGTGAACTGTAAATTATTATGAAGGCGGCCAAAAAGTGTCGTGCTGCTCACCGATGACTGTTCAGTGTTAAAATTAGCTTTGCCTGGCCGCAATGCTTTTGTAAATCATAATGGTAAGTTGGTAACTGCCTCATTTTGGTTGGCCATTCTGAATGGTAAAAGAGTAGTTAAGGCAGGCGATCAAATCGGCTAGAGCTGATAGTTTTTGGCATCATGTAAGGCAAACGGTGTGTTTCGTTCGTAATGCACTGCATTACAACATGTTACATTTGTAAACACTGTAGTACAAGCCTTGCACAACACACATCACCCTACAGTTCATTGTACAACATCGATCGAATTACATCATGATATATGTTTTCTAGCACTGCATTACAGGTGATTATATATTACAATATGGTAGAGTTCATCATGCAACATCGACCGAATTACATGGTACATGTTTTCTAGCACTGCATTACAGGCAATCATATATTACAATATGGTAGAGGTGATCATATATTACAACATGACAGTGTCACGTACCATATTATAACATTATACATGTTTGGTAGCATATTTTCTAACATCACATTAGAGGCTATCATCCATCATCGAATTGGCAAATACATCATGCCACTAGCACCACTGCAATAGCATCCTACAGCTTGTTCATACCTATGTTAGACCTGCCAAGACCGAGTACTAGAGTGGCGTCGCCGTCTAGGAAAATAGTAGGTCACGGTTCGGCTGATGATGAAATTTTGCAAAGATGGTACTTGTGATAATTTTCTTTTAAGTCTCCACACCATAGCTAGGAATATTCTGCATGATACGCCATTTGTTCTTCCAAACATCGAATGCGCGTTTGATGATATTGTGTAGAGACGAGTGGTGATAATTGAATGTCTCTTTCATTCCAACTCACTGATGACCAGGACCGAATTTTGGTACGTGGTATCTTTGGTTTTTGTATGGAGCTAGGTACCCTTCTTGGTTGGGATATCTAGAGTCCACCAAGTAGTACTTTCCTACCGTTCAAGTAGTTAGCATGGCACAACTTGCAAGTTTGAAATGTAACTTATCGAATTTGCATTCCTTACGGTGGGTGTGGGAATCTATATGCGATTGTGATCACCGTGTCACCAAGTATGCACGCGTTGTGCACGCACCCAGGCCACCTAGCGTACACAAAGATGAACCGCATGTCAAAATCATATACTGTAAGTATGTTCTGACTCGTGTAGCCATGATGGTTGCGGTATATGTGTTGCATGTGGTTTGGAATGGTGGTAGGATACACGCGTGCCATCAATTGCACCGATGTTGTTTCTAAAATAGGGCGGTGAAATCTTACTGCCATCAATCTTGGATAGATAAAAGCAAAGCTCGGATCTATCAGTGTTATGATGTCCCTCCCCATCTGGTCAACACAATACATAACATTTGTAAACATTCTGCTGATGGACCCACTGGAACGAGCAAAGCGGCTCGCCATATGTCTGTTGGACTGCGGCGCACCACACACCCACAGGAACATTCTCAGTGCCTCCTTTGAGTTTGTTTCGAATGTAGACTGAAGACCATAGTTTTGCACTAGTGCCATGTAGGGCATGGAACGCTGACCTTCCATTATGAATATCCCCCTACATAGCTGCGAGTCCCACAGCTGCTGCTCTACCCACTGGATCCTAGACATTTTTGGAATGGACCTTGGCCTCCTAGATGAGCTTGCCTCGTCGTCAATCAATAGGGTGAATAGGACAGCTATGGCCTGTATGTCTAACACACTGGAGGCGGAGGCAGCGTTGCTGACGCTGGGTTCAAACTTTGTTTCCTCTTTCATCAGGTGATGTCATCTGTGAAATGGAAACATAGATACCACATCATTTCTACTGCCTATTCGTTCAAGTATTCGAACATACGCAATAGAGACGATCGGAAAACATGAATTTGTATAAGAAAAAACTGAAGCATGAAGCAAGACACATTGTTCAACCAATAGCATGCACACATAATATCGACGAAGCGAATTCAACACTTCGGCAAATTGCGAAACAAATAAGTATTTCCGAACAATTAAACAAATGATGAAATGCAATTTATGAAACTAAAAAAATGACAGACAGCACGGCGAGCATAGGAACACAAAGCACTGGTCTCATATCCTGTAAGTTCGAGGAGGCCAACTAGAGGGGGACCGGGGGGGGGGGGGGGTGAATAGGCTTTTTTAAAAATCGGTTTTACACAAATAAGGCCTAAATCAAATAGGTTTACCTAAGTGTATCAACACCTTAAGTCTATGTCAAGGTTTGCAATCCTATGGTAATAAGCAATTAATTCAATTGTATGAATATAAATTGCTTGAAATAAATTGAGTACAAGAAAGCAAATCATAATGACATGGCTTTTTTTACTGTGGTGTTCGTAGACTTGCTGGTCTTCCTGAGTGCACATTGAGGTAAGCCCAAACGAATTAGATTGGCTCCACGAATTAAGTCAACCACCTTAACTTCAATAGTGGTAGCTCTTTCTCCCTCCAGGTAGGTGATCTCCAACCTTCATAACATACCGGATCTCTTCACAAGCTTCTTTGAAGAGATCATCAAACACAACACCCCCAATGATATCTAGGAGTCCTCAACCTCCAAGAATAATAAGTTAAGACACTTACTAGACTCTCACCAAGTGCAACGAATGCACAAACTCAAGCAAATATGAAATCTACCTCTAGATACAACACATGTAACTATAGGCTGCTCTTCTTACTCACAAGGTGTAACATATGCACAATTGATTAAAGAGCCTCACTCTTGCCTGGCATAGAAGGAGGTCGGGGGAGGCAGTGGCCCGGCAGTGGGCGGCGGTGGGGGCGATGGGCAGGGTAGGGGGCGGTGGGTAGAGCCAGAGGGCAGTGGGTAGAGCCAGAGGGCAGTGGCAGCGGTGGCTATGGCAGTTAGGTTGAGCAGGGCGGCGCGGCAGAGAGGGGTTGGGGGCTATGCGGCGAGGCGGCGATGATGCCGCCGGTTGCAGGTGGTGGTGGAGAGGTCAGAGGAGGAGGCGTGTGGAACTACCCAGGGTAGCACGATGATGACCAGCAATGAGATACCATCCTATATCGTTGAAAGTGCTCCAAGGATATATCGTTCGCTATTTGCTCTCATTCCATTTCCATATGGCTGTTGGAAGAGCTGGTGACGCATTGGACGAAAGGGTCAAACACTATACAGCGAAGGCTTCCATTTTATAGTTTTCACTTGTATCTACTTCAATTTTTGTCCACCCCACAGCCCCTCAAAAGAAGCAATCAACATGTTTGACGCCCTCCGCCGCCATCTCTTCCAGCGCCGGCGACCGAGCCGAGGTAAATTAATCTTCACGCGCTTAACCACGAGCTCGTGCACGTCGTATATATGTACACGTTCAGGTATCTTGGTGCCTCTGACATGTCCGTGTTGCTCGATATGTGCACGCATGTTCTCGCGATAATCACGAGGAAGGTGGTGAGGCGGCCGAGCTGGAGGCGATCGCCACCACGGAGCAGAAGGCGTTCCGGTACGACGCGCTGGCGGCGGCCACCGGGAACTTCTCCGATGAGCTCGTCGCCTGCAGGGACGCTTCCGTCCACGTTTTCAAGGTACGTACGTGAGTAGAAAGCTAATTAATTAGTTTCAGCTCTTACGCAGACGTTGTGAGAACCGAAGGCGTATGTATGTACGTAGGGGCGGCTCGAGGACGGGAGGGATGTGGCGGTGAAGCGGCTACCGCTTCGGCGGGGGCGGCGACGAGGGCACGGTGACGGGGACGCCGCAGCGGAGTTCACGAAGGCGGCGAGGGCGCTGTCGCGGGTGCAGCACCGGAACGTGGCCACGCTCTACGGCTACTGCGTCCACGGCGGCCACGGGTTCCTCGTCTACGAACGCTTGCCCAGCCTCGACGAGTTCGTCTTCCGTTCACGTACGTAAGCTCCGACGCTGTGCATTTCGTCCTTCTGCCGCGTTAATTACTTCTACGTCACAATCGATAGATCGAATCAGTCAAACAAATCAAATACGGATTTTCTATCGTTAAATGCAATCAATGTTCAATGAAGCGCCGAGAAAAACGTACCATTTGGACTCGCTTTGCCGGCCGTCCATGTTGACCAAACCACTAACTTCCAGCCTTCCAATTTATCTATGATTAATCATCACTTGGCCGAAGTAAACGATTACCACTGATGTGATCGGAGCCGGGGAAACAAATTTCGGCCAAAATTTCACGAATTTCACCGAAATTCAGTTTTCTCGAGGTGAACCGAGAAAAGCACAACTCGGCTAAAAGCTTCGATCCGTTCTAAATTTTTTTTGGCCCATCACCTCAACCAGCCCACAGCCTCACACACAGACCATTCATCCCATTAGGCTCTCTCCTTCCCCATCCAAACCCAAACTAGATCAAGCCATGGAGGCGGCGTGAGGGGCGGGTGGTGGCGGCTGCGCAGGGGAGGCAGGCGGTGGGCGGCTGCGCAGGGGAGAGGTAGCTCGGAAGTAGGCTATGCGGTGACAGCGGCGGCGTAGGGAAGGCAGCGGTTGTGCAGTAGTGGCGGACGCAGGAATTTTAGAATGGGTGTTCGAAGTTATACAAAAAATTTTCAGTGCAAAATATAAAGATCTACAGTAGCAATAGTTAACATACAATTATTCGTACTAGCGATAATATATCAAATAATATAAAGAAAATTACAAAACAATTGCAAAAGTTCACAAATTAACTTGGCGATGCTTCATGCCTTTTGTTGTTTTGAGTTTGAAGCAAAAGATTCCTCAATTGATGCTTTAGGTTTAATGAATAAATTGTATTTCTCTTGAGCTTCATTATGGACATGTTTGTCCCGGAGGGCGGAGGCGCAGTCGCGCGGTCTGGTCGGCCGGTCGTGCGGCGCGGAGCTGGCGGAGCGGATGGTCGAAGGCACAGTCGCCGGTCATGTGGCGTGGAGCCGGAGCCGGAGCCGGAGGTGACGCGGTCGGCGGAGCGGAGGGCCGGAGGCCGGAGGCATGGTCGCCAGTTGTGCGGCGCGCCGGCACGGAGCTGGACTGCTGGAGCCCAGATCCACCCTCCAGGCGGTGTCGCGGACTCATGGTGCCGGCGGAGTCCCAAAGCGGCCGAAGGGCGGAGCGGAAGGCCAGAGCGGAGAGTCAGAGCCCAGATGGCGGTCGCGCGGCGCTAGGCCGGAGCGGAGCGGAGGGCCGGCGCGGCGCCGGAGGCCGGAGACGCGGACCGCACAGTCGACGTGGGGTCGCGGGCTGCTGCTCACCTGCTCGGGCAGCTCGGCTAGGGTTAGGGATTGGGCAGGATGGGGATCGGATGGACCGGGCCATCGGGGAGATGGGAACGCCGTTTCTATTGCGCGAATTAATGGGCTGGGCCGCAGGCTGCAGTGCGTTTCCGGTCGGGCCTGCCAGCTGGTTGAATAGTGATGGACTGGAGGCTAGAAATAGTTATTTTGGCCCAATTAAATATATGTATATGTGTTATATCTTATATATACTAGATTTTTTGTCAAAAAAATTTGGGTGTTCAATTGAACACCCATGACCAACATTAGATCCGCCCCTGCTGTGCAGGAGAAGAGAGCGCGGCACCAGCAAGGAGAGGGAGGTGGCGCCCACAACGGACTGCAAGGCATGGGATTTTTTAATATATTTGTATTTGTTGAATTTAATTTGTTTGTTTGAATATTTAGACTGAAATTTTCCGAAAAGTCTCTGAAACTTTTGAAATTTGGTTTTCTCAAAGGGTTCCGATTTTTTTTATTGAAATTGTTTTTCCTAACTAATCGGAGCCGTCCATTTTGTGTCCAGCAACGGATCGCGCGGCCCAGGGCGTCGGCGAGCTAGACTGGCCCTGCCGCTACGACGTCATCCTCGGCCTCGCGCGGGGGCTCGCCTACCTGCACCACGGGGCAAACGCGGCCGTCGTGCACGGCAGCGTCAGCCCGCGCGCTGTCCTCCTCAAAGACGTCGGACGGGTCCCCAAGCTCGTAGTCGACCACCGGAGCTCGGGCCTTGGCCCCGCCGCGGCTGACGACGCGTTACTGCGCGTGGACGCGGCCAGCGTCGACGGACACGCGGCGCCGGAGTACGCCATGTACGGGCAACTGTCGCCCAAGGCCGACGTCTACAGCTTCGGGGTGGTCGCCCTCGAGATCATCACCGGCCGCGATTGCTCCTTGTCGCTGGCTGTCGGCGAGGACGGCGGCGGCCACAACCTCCTGCAGTGGGTGAGTTCGGTGCATGCCCAAGCTTTACAAGATCAATGCATTTTTTTTTCTTTTTGCAAACAATGTGATTGATCTCCCTCAGGCGTGGAGAATGCACCGAACAGGTACGATCTTGCAAACTATGGATCCTGTTATCAAAGCAAGCACGAAGGATTTGGAGCAGGTTAAGCTGTGCGCGCACGTCGGGCTGCTGTGCGTGCAAGGCGACCCCAAGCTGCGGCCCGACATGAAGCGGGTGGTGGTCAGCCTCTCCAAGAAGCACTGCACGCTCGGGGAGCCCACCCGGCCCGGCGTGCCCGGCGCCCGATACCGGCGAAGAGCTAATCTCGCCGTCTCGGAGAAGAGAGACTGCCGATAGATTCTAATCCGTCGGCTCAAGTGCTGAATGCAATCAGCGGAGGGGGAGACAGGCTGAGATGGCTGGTTGCTCGACAAAGTGCCCCGACATGCTATGTTCTTCCGTTGTAGAATTCCGGGGCGCTCATACGGGCCTGTTCTTTATCTCACAAGCTGGTAGCTTTTGGTTTTTACTACAGTACCTAACTTTCAAACGGAGTATTTTCTCAAGGCGGGGTCTACAAGTTAAACGATCTACACGTTAAAAGCCCAACATCTGTACTAGCCAAAATCGCAAGTGAGTATCTGTCTCTCCGTAATCTGTACCGTAAACAACCAAAATTCAAAAATTTCAACCAAAAGCCGTAGCCAAAAAGAACATGTGGTCGTCATGCTACTTCAATCCAAGAAACTTTACCGAGCTAAGCAGAAAATGGGCCTCCCCTGGTTTTTTAGAACCTGTAACGCCCCCGTCTCTGGGAGGAACAGGAGCGTCACTAACCCGCAACCACCCAGGAGTTGGTTGCGGACCGAACAAGTATCATGCCTGTTTACGAACATTTAAGAATGATTAGCTTGATTGAAATAAGACCTAACGGTCAATTTTTAACAATAAAATGGACATACAAGTCCAATAGTACTTACATACAGAAGAAACGCAGAAAGCACCACAGGAAAGCCTGAGTGCGGTCGCAACCCTAACACGACATCTTGATTTGCCTTCTTTCTTTTGGTATCTGTTGGGGGGGGGGGAATTTATGCAAGCCTGAGTACCAACCACTGTACTCAACAAGTCACAAGGGAAACCCTGTTTTAACTATTTGCACGGATTGCCAAAGAAAGGGTGTATACTTGTTTTATTAATTGAGGTGGATGCACTTTATTTCGCAAACAATTTGACAAACCAGAACCAAAAACTACTCCTTAGGATCTCAGGGGGTTTTCTCAAAAAGTTGATTAATCAGCTAGTCAGTTTAAAACACTTATGAAAACTACTCAAGCCTTGCAGCTGGAATCACCCAAGTGACATAGCTCCATTAACCGGGAGCACGGCGTATTCGAATACCATTTTATTGACTCTACAGAGTTGCCCAACTTTACCCACACGATTCCTTAACCCTCATGACTGAGTTAAGAAAGCCAGGTCGTTTCACTGCTCAATTCTTTATATAGACTCTACCCGGTAGAGTCCACTCAGGTCTGGCACATTAAACTCCCGTCCGCTTTGAGGGAACTTTACCATTGTTAGGTACCCACAGCACGGCCTACCTAACCTTAACTCCCTGCCTCCTGACTTCTTACCACATGTAGAGTTTCAATCGAATTGAGCAGCTACTAAACCAGTGTTGACAAGTCAACTCCTGTGGTTGAGCGATCACTATGTCATTTGCTCGGCGTAAGGGTCTAGTCCTTACATTTTCACGGGGTCCGCAACCTCGCCAGGCCCGCGACCCTCAACCTAGGGTAAGCGGTGGGCGCTGACCGTCTCGCGGTTCCCCACAACACCCTTACCCTAACTCCAATCCTAGGGTAAGAGATGGGCGAAGACCGTCTCGCGGTTCCTTCCCCAACACCCTTACCCTAACCTGTGCACGTCGTCACTCTCCGCCCTAGGGCACGGTGTCCCATACCACCCTACCCTAGAGTCGGGTTTTCCAAAACCTATTGGCCCGCAGCCACAACCTTATTAGTATAAAGACTTTGTGTGATATAGATAGCCTACATTTATCTAGATTACCAAGTAATTATTTCTAGGGTTAACAAAGGCGGGGCTACAAGTTTAACATGACATTTATCGGTGGTAGGATTTATCTACATAACATGTTATTCTAAACATTTTATTTTACTTTGAACTAGCATTTCACAACTAGCATAATGCAAATAGCATAAGTACATAATTTAAATGGCATGGGATTTAACATGATCAAGGACTTGTGACTTGCCTTGCGCTCAACTGGTTCGGCGACTTCGAAAACCGTGCTCCTTTGATCTTGATCTCGCACTGCAGCTTCCGAGGACTCCCACACTAGCGCAAACACACAAAAATAACATAAGTCCAGCTTGAACCTAATCAAGCGAGGAAAACAATCTATGAAAAAGGAGTAAATTGCATAAAACTTCAAATGGGATATTTTTGGAATTTTTCTGGGATGAATTTGGGGAAATGGAGGCCAAAAATGGATTCAGGACATCAAAATGAGTAAGGTGGTGAAATTTGGGAATTTTTGGGATTTTCTGCGATTTTCTAGGATTTATTTGGATTTTCTGGGATTTTAGAAATTAGGAAATCTTTGAAAAATTGGATGAATAGTGACAGGCCGGCTTCAAAGCCACAGTGCGGCCCGGGCATGGATTCGGCCTGCGCGGCCGAACGGCCCACGCGGCCCAAGTGTGAGGTGGCTGGCGCAGCTGAGCAGGCCGCGGCCCAAGCGCGCGCGCGAGCCTCAGGCGGATGGGCGACACGTGGCCCAACATGCGGTAATGATGTGGAGGCCGCGAGCGGTCCAGATGAGGTGGCTTTAGTCACAACCGACGGTCACGATTGAAAGTCATCGAAGGGCTCGGATGAGACGGCACGGTTGGCGCGGACGGTCGAGACGTAGCCACGTCGCCCGGGAGGGGTCGTCTTCTTCCTTCGGCTGCTACAGGGTCTTCGGGACAGAGGGATGATGGCGACGACTGATTGAACGCCGGCGAAGGTCGCCGACGGCAGGCAAGGGCATGGATGGGTTAAGCTCGGGCTAGGGATTCCATTTTAGGGCCTAGGGGAAGGGGAGCATGGGCGGCGGTAGC
The DNA here is from genome assembly GCA_017311315.1 of Dendrocalamus latiflorus. Classification (NCBI taxonomy): domain Eukaryota; kingdom Viridiplantae; phylum Streptophyta; class Magnoliopsida; order Poales; family Poaceae; genus Dendrocalamus; species Dendrocalamus latiflorus. The sequence continues at coordinate 23,119,109 of CM029631.1, forward strand.
CGGGGGCAGGAGAGAAGGTGGCGGTTTCCATGGCGGCTCCCGGTCTCTCCAAAGACCCTTCAGCGAGGTGAAAACCCATCCGAGCATCCCCGGGGCACCAGGATTACGGCGGCGTGGTTCGCTCAAGTAGGGGAGCTCCAGTTGAGGCTAGCCACGGAAGGGGTCCCATGGCCAGCGGTAGCTCACGGTGGGGGAGTTCCACAGAAAAGCTAACGGAGGATGGAGCTCAGGGATGATTTGGTGGTGCTTTGAGGATGCTAGAATAGCGAGGAATCGAAAAGAGGCGGGCGGAAACAGAGGGATTAGGTGCATGGCCTACCGGCTCAGGGGAGGTTGGCGGCAGAGCTGCGGCAAGGGAAAGCTCGATTGGGCGGCACTGGCGAGAAATTGAGTGTCACAGGAGGCTGATGGCGCGATGGGAGAAGCTTTGGAGGTGAGGAAGCGTGAGGGAGAGGGGTTTAGTAAAAGAGCTCCGGTGGAGGGGGAAAAAGGGGAGGAATGGGGATGGGGTGCGGCATGGGCGAACAACCGGAGTGACAGAGGTTGCTAGGGGGGTCGCCTCTGAGCGGTGGAGTTGCAACGTGGCGTGGAGGCGAGTGATTGCGAGTGACGGCCACGCGGGAATAGGTGAGCAGCAGAGATGGCGTCGGCGTTTCGTGCGGAGGAAGGATGAGCGATGGCCACTGACGAGTGGGGCCAAGGGGAAGGGCAGAGCGACCCGGGCACGACAACGTGGTGCGGTCAAGGCGTCAGCGCGCGGCTCTCTCCTCCGCTGGCGTCAGCGCGTGGCCGGGGCGAAACCAGGGCGGCGACGCCTCTCGCACGCGCGGGCACTGGCGAAAGGAGGAGGCGGGGTCGTGCGCAGGCGCGACCAGAGGAGGGAGGCGGGGAAAAGGGGAAGGCGCCAACGGGGAGGAGAAGCGAAAGGGAAGAGGGGCGCCAGGGGAAAGGAGGAGGCGGTGAAGGGGAAACGCGCCACTGAAACAGAGAAGGCGCTAAGCCAAAAAAGGAAAACGGGGAAACTTTCCGAAAAAGGAAAGTTGCCGAAATTCACTCAAAAATTCAGGTAAAGGCTCAAAATTTTTTGAAATTTTTAGGGGTGTTTCAGAACCTAATTGATCATGTGACGATGAGAAAATAAATGATTGTATGTAAGTTAGTGCCATCTTAATTTACATAAGGGGCAGCATATGATCTGCACTAACCGGAAATATTGTCGCCAGTTGAAAAACAGGCCAATTTTAGGGGGTCAGGCCCACATTCAAACTTGTTTTCTGAAATCCCATCTCTATTTCACCTCTGTTTGATGCCCATTTCTATAGAATCTCAACCATTTTCGTCTTTATATCACAAAATTTTCAAAACTTAAAAAAATTGAAAATTTTTAGTTGGTTTTCAACCAGGTAGTAACCGATGAAAACCGGCTATTGGCCAGTGCCAAGAATTCATTTTTTTAGGGGCAAATATGGCCCATGAGACCATTAACTTTGGATTAATATCAACCACACTAAATCTTACATAAGGGACCCTAATAAAGTAACATTTCATAATCGGTCCCTAGCATGTAAGAAAAAAGACTACCACAAAAGAGAAAATTATATACAAGCCCTCTAGCAGCTGAGAATGACGCTTCTCGCCTTAAACACTCGTTTCTAGCCACGGCTCAACTACCTGCTATGCGTTTGCCGGTGATCTCAGGCGGCGGAAGTGGAAAATGGGCCTCCATTGGTTGGAGGTTGAGGGAGATACCAGAGGATCAACGTCGGTGAGAGACGCCAGTGCCGTACTTGGGAAACACCGGTGTGTCACCGAGAACTAATGATGTCTTGGTCTTTGATCTCGGCAGTTGCACTGATGATCCTCTGGTATTAATGTCACCTAGATAATCCTCTGCTCAATGAAAGTCTAAGATGTCTCCTACAACCACTATCACTACCAATTCAAACCATTAAGCAGATATTAATGTCACCTAGATATCAAGAACAACATCCCACATGAAACTAAATATAAATTTCAGCAACATGATAAATTATAAATTTAACTTAATCCAAACTAAATAATTACCAGAAACATCATAAATAAGACTAAACTAAGTAACACATCATCTAACATTATTACGATCTATAAGAAGCCAAGAGAATTCATAAGTTAATCAATTATTACAATGAATGAAACTAACATGTTCATGACCAAAAGTGATATATCGCTAGGTGAAGTGAAGAGCTAATAAGTACAAATATCCATGTGATACTCCCTCCCATGCATGACGCCTTCAACTCTCACATAAAACAACAAAATAAAGCTGGTCCACAACTCAGCAAGTACACAATAAAATAACAGCATTAACAACATAATCAATTTATCATTTACTCAATTTTTCACTATTATCTTTTCTTATCTCAATTTTTTTAGTGCAATGCAATATTCATGCTCATGTCTCCTTTATAGTTTATACTGGTATAGCGGAGGGTATGCCGTCGATATCACCCTACCCCTCTATCCCGTGAAGGTGCCTACTGAAGTAGATCTTTCCCTCTATCCCGTGGAGGTGCCTAACTCTGTAGGTATTACTTAAGAGCATGCCGGAACAGTCACATAGCTTTACTCACAACTATTAACTTTTTTACCGTCCTGATTCATAATGCACATGTCATGTCATAAATGCCATTTATCAACAGTTTGTTGCATGTCACAATTGTCATCACTTTAATACCATAATGAATATAATATGAATAGGACCGCGTGGCATAACAAAACAACAATTATCAACTATTAACCATCATTTTACTACGCACTTGTCTCTTTCTTAATCGCGACGACCGGAAAGATTTGAAAATGATAACACACCCAAAGCTACTTCTACAGGAAATATTCACTCCCAAAACCAGCCATAATAGTATAAGACATCAATCAGTCGACACGCTCCTACACGCTTTCCAAAACCACCCTTTTTTGTCCTTTACCAGACAGTCTCCCTTTGCTGTCTCAGTATTCAAAATATCATAACTCTTAATTCCCACATTGTAAAATAGCAAACCATACTAGTTCTGGAATCTACCCAAAATTTTCTCTGTTTTCTTAGTTGGCCAAATCCTCAGATTAAATAATCTATCCCCGTTTTAACCCAGAAGACAGATCTGTCATCTTCTGGACAACAGCAATTAACAATTTAATTTCCTTTAGTCTACCTAAGTAAATACATTAAACAAGGACATTATTAGATTCTACAGGAAATTTTTTATCACTTTCTACTTATTCCTAAAATTTAATTCTGGTATTTAGTTAGTCAATTAAAGTTTTCCCACAACTGCGTCTAATAGCAATCGGTACTGGATAGCAACCTCTCAAAATTCATAACTTTTAATCTACTTATCTAAAATTTATGATTTTAGATTTTCTGGAAATCTTAAGAAATTATCTACGAGATTCATGCTGATCAAATTCACAGATTGGACCATTTACTATTTTTAATCTTCTAATTACTGCAGACTGAAACGACTAAAATTACCGGACAACAGAACTATAAAATTCATAACTCACAATCTACTTAACCAATTGATATGAACGAAAATTCTACCGAAAGCTATCGAAATTCTCTACAACTCTCTAGTAGATGAATTCCCAAACTATGACCATAGAATACTCGTAAAAATAGTATAGCAGTAATACAGATCAAATCGATCTGCTACACGATTTTTCCTTGATGAGCACTTGTTATCTTCCTCTAATCTGGAAACTATCCTCTAATTAAAAAATAAGCAACAGAGGTAAAATAAATTACTACCCACACAATCTAATGGCTTACTGTTCAATAGTACACAAGGGCCACAAGGCCATCCAAAGTAACAAGCACTCACTTCTATTGCCCAATGGAAGCACTGTGCAAAAGCAACACCACCTGACACAAAGCGAAGACAGCAAATCCCCGCCGCGCAAAGAAAACACGCGCTGCCAGACAAGCCTGGTCCACGTGCGGCCGATTGGTCAAGACGGGTGGGACTGCCACCCAGCCGAAGCCACACACGCCACGACGCCGTCCCCACGTGGCAAGGCGGCTGGTCGCACGAGGCAACAGGAGACGCAGTCGCTCGGCGTGCTCCCGCACTCGCGAGCTGGCGTGGCTCCGGCAATTCAAGCGTGCCTAGATGACAGGCGACGGCGACCAAACGTGACGGCTCAGCTAAATAGGTAGCGGCTAGGGTTTAATTATCCTGATTTTGTTAGGCAGGCTTCACTCGTTTCGGAAGCAGCTTCTGGTTTTTGACTTATTTTTTATTATTTATAAATTTCATATTTTTTTAAACTTTTGGTTTTTTAGCTTTTTTACCAGTTCTTTTTTCCCGTATTCGTTTGCGTTGTCCGTGATGAGCTAGTATATCTTTTTTATATTTTTAATTTTTTAAATTTAATTACACCAAATAAGTCATCTTTAGCCACAGTGAAATTTCAGCCGCTACAGTACAATTTCAGACATAAGCCACAGCTTTTCAGCCCAACCGAGCGGGGCCTCCTTAATTTTTTTTTATTTTGGCAAGCCCAACTCGTTTTCAACTCTTTCGTATGACTTGCTCCACAGAACCAAACCAACTCTTCCCCAATAAACCAAACATCCGCTTTTTACTAACTTCTTCCCCACTAATTACGCACCAGCTCTTAAGAATTAGTTTCGGGGTATTACACTCCCCTCTCACTGTCGATGAGCACGCCGACCGCCGAAGATGGACAGGAGGGGCCCGAATCTAGGAAAAGGGTGAAGATAAGGGGATGGAGGTTCCGAGAAAAGGGCACCTAACCCGATCAGCTAGTGATGTCTTTGAAAGTTTGACACTTGTGGCTGGTTAACCTTGGGGGAATGCAAGTACCTATACAAAGAATCCGTTGAGAGTACAAGATTTTGTTCCGGATGCGTACGTATATATTGCACGGATGAAACTAACATTAGTTTGCCATCGGAAATTACTTAACTGTAAACTTAGTTAAGTATGTCGCAGTTACGATGTCAGAAGAAATCTCGTAGCCAACTATTTAGCCCCCATTTGGTGGGTGAGAGGTGTAGAGCTTGTTTGGTTAGCGTCCTGGCACTCTCTGGCCTCACCAGGACATTACCAAAAATGCACTAGGTGCTGTTTGGTTGACTCCCTGTATGCATATGCCTGTTAGGGCGTCCGCAATAGTAATAGCTAGTACTAGCTATATAGTCAGCTGACGAGGAGATGAGAGACAAAAGCAAAGACTATTTTATACTGTTGGACCCACATGCTCCTCTCTCATGTTCTTGGACTACGTGAAATAGATCAGCTATTTGCTCGTCGCTAGTGACTACTCTCTCTCCTACTTTTTCCTTGCCACATCAGATCTAGCCAACTAAATAGCCAGCTGTTGAAGACGCCCTTAGACGTACTCTCCAGGTCTAGGGTGAATGATTTTGAGTGCCTAGGTTCCCCCATCAGGCGCGTTGCTAAAAGTTGTTTTTCCACGTGGAGTTAATCCGATCGTCCGTTACTTTCTTAGGCCAGGCTTTCAACCGAATAAACCATCTTTAAGTTTGTCTGGCCAGGCAAAAATTATCAATTTTTTAGTCTACCTCTAGGCAACACTTTTTGCTAGGCAGCCTCCTACCAAACAGGTTCTAAATCCACCAAACACATTTAGATTAGAGAGGATTAACCTAACTCGGTTAAAACCTTCTAACCCTCTTAACCCAAGATTAATGAACTAACCCATCACAATTAACCCTCCTAAGTTCTATTTTTCTAAACCTAACCCAGCTAACCCATCTAATCTAGCCAACTAGTAATTTAAATTAACAAGGATGATTGCCAAGCACAAATTTTGGGTTAAGCCAAATTACTTTTTTGGCTAGATTAGCTGGATTAGCAGTAGAAAAATATAATTTAGGAGGGTTAATTGTGTTTGGTTAGCTTATTCTACTAATTTAGTGGTTAATTTAATCTTAATTAGGAAGGTTAAAAAGCTTGGACTAAGTTAAGTTAATTTTTTCCTAAGGTGTTAATCTCTAATCCTTCCCCTTCGGTTTCTCCCTCCTCGCCGAACTTCCAATTCCAATCGCCTCCCGCAATAGGTAAGTTTCAACAATTCGCTATTATATTGCCCCACTTGGGCCTTGGAGTTCTAGATGCCTCCAATGGAATCCGTGGCTTGCTGGCTCCTTCTAGATCCTTCCCCAGCCCCATTTTAAGACCAGCTCATCGCCCCCCGCAGCTAGTGGCGATGGTGTGTTCGTAGATGGATGGATTTGAATGTACTCGTTTGTTGGGCTTCTAGAACCTTCTAGTGCTAATGATAATATCGTCGCTGTGTGGTATGTCCATTGGCCATTAGAAATGGATCCGGGCTTTTGTGCGGGATTTCGATGGAGAATTCATGAATAGGTTGATATGAGTTCATGAAACACAGGGCTTTTAGATTAGATGAACAGCTTCAGAATGGTTTTTATCAAGGAGCTTCTTGGATGGGTGTGATTCAACCTGGCCCAACGGGATAGGCTCATTTGTTTGAGGCAGATGAGGTTATGCAAGTGTGAGTTGTTTGGTTGGTCGCTTGAGGTCACACAGGTAGGAAATATGTCAAGTTGTTAAAAATACTGAACCTGGTAATATGCTATTTGTAACACTTTTTTACCTTCATAATCCTTAATCCATGCTAAAAATCCGTAATGCACATTGATGGCTTAACTAATAGCATCATCGGACAGTCTTGACTCACTTCATTCGAGCTTATCCACCACTACTACTACTACAAAATAAGCTATACTGAACGACTCATTACAGACGGTTCATAGGGAACCGTCTGTATTGTAATTATCACAGACGGTTTTACAAGCATGACTGTCTATATTACTAGTGATGGCTAGAACCATCCGTGATACACAATTATCACATATGATTCTTGTTAATAACTGTCTGTGATAATTGCAAACATCATAGACGGTTTTTAATTATAACCATATGTGATATTATCACAGACGGTTATTAATACAAACCGTCTGCGATAATTACGTATCACAGACTGTTTGTGGTTAGAAATGTCTGTGATATGTATCTCTTATAAGCATGAATGACACTTCGGCTCTACGATGCATCTCTTCGTTTCGGCTCCCCAATGCATCTCTTCCTCTAACACGCCGAATTTATTCCTTATTTTATAAAAATGATCATCTGCCACCAAAGATGAATCCCCACATTACTGATCTATTCTTAAGTACAAACAAATGGCTCCCTACTCTTCCTTGTCGCTAGCATTGATAACCTACCTGGCCATCCTATACGAGCATCTCGCCGGCCGTACACTGGCAGATGTTGTGGAAGGACATTGTGCCAATAGTGTCATCCCTCCTATGTCCAAGGATTCGCCGTCTTGACATCCTCCTTTGTTACGTCTTCCAGTTGGTCTCCTATTTCCGGTGAGCTAACCTCACCATCGACATTGTCCTCTACAATGACGTTGCATGTCTCCAGAAGGCTTGTCGTCGCTTGGACTGCTTAGTTGAGGCGGCGGGCGGCTGAGTCAACCTTGCCGAGACCCCTCAAACAAGAGAAGAGAGCCTATGGGCTCAATTCAATTCGACTTGATTCATCAGTCGAAGGGTTTGCGAGAGACACTCAAATGAGTGCGTTAGTGGGTGACACATTTCGGGCTTCATTCGCTGATGGTCCCGAACCATATGATGTTGACAATGTCGCATATGAAGTTTTAAAGACGGAGATAGCATGCTACCTCCACCACTAGAAAACTTTGATTATTTAGGTTTTTACTTTTTTAATATTTGTAAGAAGCGACTGGCAACGCTATTTGGCTATATATAAATACAAAAATAAAAAACTGGCCATGATGTATGTTTATCACAAACGTTTCTACTATAGAACCGTCTGAGATGTCCTGCCCAATTTATATTTGGACTCTAGAGTTTGCCTGTGCCCCCACTCAAACTCCCCCTCCTCTCCCGAGCCTCCTTCTCGAGCCCGGTGCGCCTCCTCCCCGAGCCTGCTGCCTCCTCCCTGAGCACGAGCCGTAGTAGCCATTCGACATGCCCACAGGCAATCGACTGGGTAGCGAAGTCCTAATCCGTGAAGTTGTCAAAGTATCCTATTTCAAGTACCTCATACTGGTATGATTCTTCTCCTTTAACTGAGCAAGTATAGATATAGCCGTGAGTACATAGAGTACTCAACAAGTCGTTTGTAACAAAAATGCAATATAGTATGCAAGGCTCCCCAAAGGATGGCTGGAAGGTTATTTTGTAGAAAGCTATAATTTAAAGTAAATACAATAAATAGATTGAAAACAAACTTTGAAAATGAATAATAAATAGGTAATCAAAGGAATTGAGACAAACCACAAGTGAATTGAAAACAAACTTTGAAAATGAATAATAAATAGGTAATCAAAGGAATTGAGACAAACCACAAGTGAACTGACTATTCACCCAATGAATCACACGTGAACTAACCATTCACGTAATAAACTACCAGTGAACTAACCATTCACTTCTCCAAACTTAACCCAACCAAGTTTTTATGAAACTCTACCCCTCGAGTGAAATCGTCGAGCATTGTCCATAACCAGGGACATGACTATTCGAATAGTTTTACACTCTGCAGAGGTTGCACAGTTGTACCCACAAGAGATAAGTCATCTTAATAACCAACATGCTTCCTTAGGCATGAGACTCAGATAAATTATCACAAAATATTTGCCTCACTCCAATCTAGTTAGACATCACCCGCTAAGAGTTAACCACCACAACAGAAGTCCTCTCTTACGCCGTATAAGTACAATAACCCTGTTCCTCAATGTGAATAACGCTGAAAGAGCCGTAGGTGTTAACTGACTGCAAGTGTCGCCTTCACCACAAACTAGCTGAAAACCAGCGAATGAACAAAATCTTCTGCCAAATCCCAATGACGTGTTTGGTTACAATCTTATTTTAGTACCTATGTAGTATATGCGTATCTATATATAAAAATACAAACAACTAGTGGTATTTAATACACCCCATTTATTCTAAGGGAAAGAAAATCCCAAAATAATCCTTAATAAGGGGAAATTATAGAAATCCTCTCATTAGTCCAGAGAAAAAGAGAAGGATTTATACCACTTGTTTCGATGAGATCAAATAATAATAGTATAAATTAAAAATATATATTAGAGTTATATAATAAATACAACTGCATCTCAATATCTAATCACACAATAACACAGTAATTCCGCTAGTTGAGAATGTTATGAATATTGTGCATCTATTCATGAGGTCCAAAGGGCAATATATATAGAGGTACAAGGGTGATATACAGAGGGAAAACAAGGCCTATTAGGAAACAAATAACAATCCTAATCTATTTCCTATTCTATCCTTAACACCCCCCCTCAAACTCATGGTGGATCACACACACTGAGTTTGGAGAGAAAAAACAAATGTTGTGCTCTAGTCTGTGGCTTCGTGAAGAAGTCAGCAATCTGTAACTCTGAGGACACAAACTGAAGAGCAAGGACACCCTCCTGCACCTGGGAGCGAGTGTATGAAGCATCCACACCAATGTGTTTGGTGAGCTCATGCTTCACTGGATCACGAGCAATGCTGATAGCTCCTGTAGAGCTAGGGAAAAACAAGCGACGAGAGATGGTCCCACGCAAGTAGCGAAGAACACGAAGAAGATGACTGTAGTGAAGATGAGTAGGACAAGCCATGACTGACTCAAGATATGGACAGCATGAGCAATATCAGGACGAGTGCTCACAAGATATACCAAACTGCCAACAAGATGGCGATACCGAGTAGGATCCTCAAGAGGATCACCATCAGTAGCACGGAGCTGAAGAGAGAGCTCCATAGGAGTCTCAGCAGTACGAGTATCAGTCAGACCAGACCGATCAAGAAGATCCTGGACATACTTCTGTTGGGAGAGGTAGTAACCCTCAGGTGTGACAGAAACCTCAATCCCAAGAAAGTATGTAAGCAAGCCAAGATCAGTCATCAGAAAATGCTCACTGAGATGCTTCTTCACATATGCAATGAACGAGAGATCGTCACCAATAATGAGCATATCATCCACATATAGAAGAAGCAGTGTCCTACCTCGAGGTGAGACATGGATAAATAGAGCAGGGTCATGGGCACTGACAGTGAAACCGACAGCGGTGATCACTGAGGTAAAACGCGCAAACCAGGCACGAGGGGCCTGTTTGAGACCATAAAGAGCACGACGAAGACGACAGACATGACCAGCTGGAACAGAATACCCAGGTGGTGGCTGCATGTAAACCTCCTCATGCAAGACACCATTAAGAAAGACATTCTTAACATCCAGCTGAGAGATAGACCACTGGCGAACAGAAGCAACCGCAACAAGAGTGCGAACAGTGGTCATATGAGCAACAGGAGCAAATGTCTCATCATAATCTCGACCATATTCCTGCTGAAAACCACGAGCCACAAGACGAGCCTTGTAGCGCTCAACGGTACCATTAGACCTGGTCTTAATCTTGTACACCCACTTGCACGTGATAGGACGAGCGTGCACAGGTGTCGGGACAATCTCCCAAGTCTCCGTACGGCGAAGCGCATCAAGCTCCTCAGCCATAGCGAGCTGCCACTCAGAATGAGAAGCAGCCTCACGATAAGAACTAGGCTCAGTGACAGAGAGAGCCTGAGCTGGTGAAGCAAAACCAAGACGAGCAGGAGGTCGAATGGTTGCCTGGTCACGAAGGGCGTAACGAGGAGCATCATCAGATGAATCAGACGTCGGTGTCGGCAAGAGACCAGGAGAGGGATCTGGTGAAGGACGAGAACGTCTGGAGTAGTGCACCCCAGAGAAACGAGACGGTGGTGCCATAGGAGCAGGAGGCGGTGCTGCAGGAGGCAACACAGGAGGTGAAGGTACCGAAGGCGGGGAAAGCGGGGAAATGGGTGAGGAGTCAGGAAGAGACAACCAGGAGATCGTCTCAATGGTGGAAGCAGTGTGAGGAGTCGAATTTCGATAGAAGAAAGGTCGAGATTCGTCAAAGACAACATCTCGTGAGATCCTAATCCGTCGAGTAGAAGGATCATAGCAACGATAACCCTTATGCTCAGAACTGTACCCAAGAAACACACACTCGACTGACTGGGCTATCAGTTTAGTGCGCTCACGAGGCGGCAGCAGGACAAAACAAGTGCAGCCAAAAACACGAAGGTGATCGTACTGGGGGGCTCTAGAGTAGAGACGCTCTATAGGACTGACATCCTTAAGGGCAGTGGAAGGCTGCATATTAATGAGATATGCAGCCGTAGAAACAGCCTCAGCCCAGAACTGTGGGGGAACGTGAGAAGCAAGAAGAAGGGTGCGAGCAGTCTCAATCAGATGACGATGCTTGCATTCATCAACCCCATTCTGAGCATGAGCACCAGGACAAGAAGACTGATAAAGAGTGCCCTGCTCAGAAAGAAATTGTCTGAACGCACTAGAACAATACTCTCCAGCAGAATCACAGCGAAAAGTACGAATAGAGGACTCAAATTGAGTACAAACCATCATGGCAAAGCTACGATAGATCGCAAGGAACTGACCACGATTAGACATAGGGAAAAGCCAAGTAAAACGGGAATAGTCATCAATGAAAATAACATAGAATTTATGCCCGCCTTTAGAGATAATAGGCGCAGGTCCCCATACATCTGAATGAACTAAATCAAAAGGACGAGAAGACAGTGACTCACTAGAATGATAAGGAAGTTGCAGCTGCTTGCCCAGCTTACAACCTCGACAAAACATGAACGTGTCAACAGTAACACGTCCAAGTACACCTTGACGAACTAATGACGAAAGACGAGACCCACATAGGTGACCTAAACGGTGATGCCACTGCGCAAAAACTCCAGAGGTGGTGGCAACAGTGGCAGTGGAGGTAGACGTGGCAGGAGACGTGGTAGGAGCAGCTGAAACGGACGGAAGATGAAGACGGTAGAGAATGTAGAGACCCTGACGATCCCTACGGCGCCGGCCAGTCCCAAGTATCGTCCCTGTCTGTCGATCCTGAACGAAACAGGTGTGAGAGTCAAAACCAACCCTACAACCAAGGTCAGTGAGCTGTCCCACTGAAAGAAGCTGCATGGTTAGTTGGGGAACATGAGAAACAGCTGGAACAGAAAAATCAGTGGACAAAAGAGTGCCCTGACAGCTAACAGACAAGGGAGTACCATCAGCAGTCTGAACAGAGATAGGGAGGGCAGGAGGTCCTACTGAAGTGAGAGATGTGGAATCTGGTGTCATGTGGAAAGAGGCACCAGAATCTAGAACCCAAGAGGTACCTGGGGAGACGTCTGAGCTAGACTAGCAGAACCCGCTGAGCTGTGAGAGAGCTGCTGAAGAAGAGCCTGGCAAAACTGCTGAACAGAGTCACCTCGCTGAGATCCTGATGAGCTGATCTGTCCTCCTGTGAAGGAAGGGCCTCCCTGCCCCCCTTGGATCGTCCATCCCCACGCGCCTTATTCCGCTTTTTTCGCACCGCACAACGCTGGTAGTCATGCCCGAAGTTCTTGCAGTAGTTGCATTGAACTCCAGTTGGTGCAAAGGCAGGAGCGGCAACAGGCACCTGGGAAGGAACCGTAGTCGTAGCAGGAACCGTCGATGTAGTCGAAGAAGGAGCAACAAGCACAGTCGGAACGGACTGTGCTGCTAGCCCGAGACGAAGCTCCTCAGTCCGAAGTGTCGAAAGAGCCTCGGTGATAGTCGATCGTGGCGAGCGGCTCAGCAGCTGAGCTCTGACAGGCTCAAACTCTGGGCGAAGACGGCAGACGAAATCATAAAGACGGAGGCGATCATGATCCGCCTTTTGAACTTTGTGGCACTCCTGGCACAGTGAAGAAGCCAGCTCATCTAGCTGTCGCCAGATACTAGTCAGAGCTCGAAAGAAGTCGTCGACGGAAGAATCTCCTTGGCATAGCATCTCCAACTCACGCTGAAGCGAAAAGAATTGAGCATCACTGCTCTGCTGGTATCGCTCACGCAAGTACTCCCAGATCTGTCGAGTAGACCGCAGACCAACAATATCTGGCTGAATGGAATCGTCGACACTGACCACAAGGATGGCACGAACACGGGCCTCATCAGCACACCAGCGCTCAAAAGCGTCAATGGCATACTGAAAAACCTCATCAGCAGCAGCAGCATCATCCTCTGCCTTCTTCTTAGCAGTCTCATCTGCTCCAGGAGGTGCAGAGATAGACTGCCTAGGAAGAGGCTGAACCGGCGGTGGCGGAGAAGGACGAGCACCGGTAACATGTCCCCAAAGGCGGAGACCATCAAGCGTAATCTCCATGAGAGAAGACCATAACCTGTAGTTTGTTCCATGGAGCTTTGTTCCCGAGAATGGGATCGCAGCAGATGGAACGAAAGCCATCGGTAGGCGGCGCTGGACGGCGCGGCGACCGAGGTAACGAAGTCTAACAGGCGGCGCTGGACGGCGCGGCGGTTAGAACCACGTTTTTTTTTTGCTTTTTTTTCTCTTTTTTTTGACAAAGATATAAAAAAGAGGCAGCCGGTCACTTCATTGGTTCACTTGCAACCAGCAGAAAGTAGAGACGGTCCGGAGGCGGTAGCGGCGGCCGGCGCAGCCGACTGAGCGAGCGACGGCGGCGGCGTCCCGACGTGGGCGACGGCGGCGGCATCCAGGCGTGGGCGACGGCGGCGGCGACCCGGCGCGAGCAACTGCGGCGGCGACCCGGCGCGGACGACAGCGGTGAGTGACGGCGAAGGCGACTCGGCGCGGGTGACAGCGGAGGCGGCCCGGCGCGGGTGACAGCAGAGGCGGCCCGACGCGGGTGACAGCGGAGGCGACCCTGCGCGGGCGATGACAGCGGCGACCCTTCGCGGGCAACGACGGCGGCAATCCGGTACGGGCGACGGAGCGGCCGACGGCGGCAGTAGGCGGGCAACGGCGGCAGCAACCCGGCGCTGGCGACAGAGCAGGCGACGGCGTCGGCCGGCGGCACAGTGACAGATCAGATCTAGCGATCCTAGATCGGATCTGGCGGCGGCTCGGACGTCCTCGATCCAGGCGGCGGCGGCGGCTCGGGCGGAGGTAGCCCTGGCGGCGGCGGCGACTTGGGTGTAGGTGGCCCATGCGACCACTGCACGAGCAGTGATGGCCCGAGCGGCAGCGACGGCACGGGCAGAGATGACCCGGTATACCATGTTATGAATATTGTGCATCTATTCATGAGGGCCAAAGGGCAATATATATAGAGGTACAAGGGTGATATACAGAGGGAAAACAAGGCCTATTAGGAAACAAATAACAGTCCTAATCTATTTCCTATTCTATCCTTAACAGAGAAAACACCTTAACAAATGGAACACACGGGAGAACACTTAGTTTATGGCATTGGTGGCTACCTGCTCAAGGTGATAGACCAAATCTTTTTTACTTTAAGGGACCTAATCGCTTTTTATCTACCTAATTATCTGCAGCATTGGAACTGACGTCGTCTTATTCAGGCTTCTAACAGTTTTTGTTAATTTTATTCTAACAGCAATATTGTCTGCACTTGTTCCAAAGAGATTCTGTAAGTGCCGCAGAGCATTTTTTTTGCCCTATTGCTGTCTTTTTAACGGCTTTTGGTTTCTCTCGGCAATCACTGTTCATTCGACTACTAAACCATAGCCTAAAAGAACTACCCATTTTCAATCGCCTTAGTAAACTAGAGTAAATTCGTGTACAATACAAGGAACTCTGCTCTTGTGACAGATTTCCTTTTACCATGGAAAAACATTGCGCTTTTACGCTCCTTTATATGATTTTTCACTTCCGTCAAGTTAGATGCATACATGCTGCAACTTGGCCTTTTGTGCACTATCATATACAGCTCAGAAGTCCAGAAAGTAAAATACGGAGATCAGGTGCTTAGTGTGCGAGGGCAGGCAGATAGTGGGAGCTCATATACATATTTCCCACAGGAAGCAGTGGCGGAGCTAGAGCAAAATAAAGGGGGTGCACCACTTCAAAACGAATGGGCTGGACAGGGCGAGTGAGGATGTTTTTTGAGCTAGGGGTACACTATATTGGGCCAAGGGGGTGCACAAAGGGTGAATATTTACTAGTAATAACTAAATTTTGTTTTGGAACCGGGTTCCTGGGAACCCCCTCCGGCCCATGTGCCTCCGCCCCTGACAGGAAGCATACACAAACCTGATTTCTTCGGTGAGTGTTTGTATTAACTCTCCTGCAGATGAAACGAGTTCAGTTCCATGTTACTTATACTGATTGTTTTCTTGTACCTTAACAGCTTGAAGATGTCTCGCCAAGCTTTGTACAAGATGACTCGGATCAACTCTACCTTTCTGCATGAAAGCCAATTTTCCAGCGAGGTAATGTGATGGAAATCTGTTAATAGATCGTTTGTTTTGCGATCATCAGATAGGACGTAAAATTAACAAATCCCCATTTCCACAGAAATAATCCTCTGTTATTTTCTTGATGGCATTTGCATTTTCAGGTCTGTGGATGATGTGAAACATTTGTTCAAGCCTTCGCGCCTGCAATTCAGGAAAAGATTGTTTGTCATCGCAAGAACATTCACCATTCCTCCTGAGAACATTTCGTGGTCAATAATTTTTAAACAAAACTGGATAAAAGAGAACAAGGTTTCAGATGAAGGAACCTTACAGGATCATCGTCAATGTCAACTCTTCAGTCCTAGACATTTGCATATGTTACCCAGAAACCCACCATTACCTGTGCTAGCTGCAACAGGCTCCTCCACAGGCTCTTTGAAGTTAGCCTTCTCACTCAGCTCTTCAAATGCGTTAACAACATTCTGTAACCGGGCAACAAACTCAATTAGAAGCGAGGCAAATGTGGCCAAGGACAAAGAACTTGCACTTTCATATGTTTTGGACTCCTCATCTTCAAGTGGCAAGTTTGGATGGAATGATCTTCGAGCAGGCCAGGACAGTAGTGGCTTGAAACTGTCTACAGTTGATGCTGAATCATATCTACTCAGAAATGAATTAGCAACAAAGCTCTTAGAATGCCGTGCTGAAGTTTGATCAACAATGGTAGGTTCCATCACTTCATTCTTGTTTTCTTTTTCCACAATGCCAGTGCCATTCAGGACTTCTTTGATTCCTTCAGCTTGCTTGCTAGTGTCCCATCTTTCAGTATTCACCAGAAGATATGACTTCTCATCAATCTTTTTTTGCAACTCTTCAGCAGCCAAGTGAACTTCTGATAGAATGTCTGAAGAGCTCAACTTGGTCATTGTCTTAACTTTGTTTCCAAGCTCACACAACACTTTAGCACCTTCTTTGCCCACTCTATGAATTTCTGCACCAAAAACCTTTCTGCTTTCTGGTGGTGCCTAAAATAAAATATACACTTGTTTAGAAAAAATGAATGCAGAATTTCAACAGGTTGTCATTAAAACAACTAGCAGATTTACAGTGCGATTAGATATTATGACACAGTTGTCTTTGGCATACAACTCTACTGTATATAATTAAAATACAATTGTATTTACTATACAACTCTAATATACATATATGATTAATCTGCAATGTTATAATTTGACCCCACCAAAATTAGTTGTGGAGATGCTTCTCTTTTTCTCAATTAATGTGAAAATTTCTAGATTTTTTTTAAGATTATTGTGGGATTTTCTTATCTTCGAAACGAAGGTGCCTTGAATCTCGCCAGTTGTTTTTATTTATATAGATATGAACAAACCTGAATTTCTGAAAGAATGCAACCATGCAATGCCATGACTGCAAAGGAACAATGCCTCAATGCTCCACCAACTTTAGTGAAACTCTTCCAAGGATAGCTCATCATTTTGTAAGGGCCATGGGGTGGCTCCCATATAGCAAAACCTAACTGCAAACACATACGAAAGCACCAAATCAAAATTGACCAAAACAAAATCTTAATATAAATGTTAAATTTAGAGCAAGCTCAAACCAGGGTTTCCTCTTGTGCTGATGCCTCAACAGCTGCCCTGTACCCACTGTATAGAGGATCATCAGAAGCTTGATATACAAGTATTTTTGAAGGGATCCTTTCATATTCCATGCATTTCAGATATCCATCAACACAGCCTACAGTGGACAGCAAAAAAAAAAGGAATCAAGCATACAAGGACTTGATATCATTAGTTTGGAAAGAAAGGCACAAAAAATCAGATGTATATATACTCTATAGCCATTGCAATGATGCCGCAAATAATAGTTTCTACCCTTTTCTAGCAGCAGAAAGTCAAATAACGCAACATGGCAAATACTATCATTCTAAGAATGGATTTTTAAGGGGATGGAGGGTTATACCTTCCAAGGATTTTGCAACACCAGTGAAATTTTTTGCAACCAAATTGTGCAAATCCTCTCCAGCCCAGATTGGATAAATACCTATATTGATTCCTAGACTGACAGCAGCACCAACAGCAATCAATACAAATCTACTTACAGCCGTATCAGTGAATTTCCCTGTGTTGTACCCAGAGACCATGACATAACAGAATGTCAACAAGAATACGCGAAATCCATACTCATACGCCTTCATCTTCGGATGCAGCTTTGTCAAGGTTGTGCAAAAAGCTAACAATCAAAAACATAAAAGCAATAGACTACAAGTTAGATATACTCATAGAACAAAACAATATAACATGCACCAGGAAATGATCTCAGCATGCCCCAATGCTCACCAACAATAAAGGTGCTCATAATAAGAATCACTTCCTCCAATTTTCCCAGGTTTTTGGACAATTCGGCAACTGCTAGAGCAAGCCCTCCTGCAGTAAGTGTTCCCAATCCCCTATTAAAACCTTTGCTTAATGTTGCACCTGCATGAACACTGAACCAAATTAATGAAGGACAAAAATAAGTTTTACAAGTGTACACACCGTGTAATTTAACAAATCATGAATAAACAGAGGTTTAATTAAGTGAAAGATAGGTACGGAAAATAGTAAATATCTTTATGTTTGGTACTTTCTGCATCACAATGGTATCATGCAGACCAGCAAAGTTACCAAAAAAAGAAGCTTCTCCAGTGGCTAGATAAGAACTGCAGGTCACCAACAGCACCTTTGGTCAATGTCAGCTTGTCTTCCAAACAACATTTACATCCTAAGTCAATATGTCTCTGTGTTGTGTACTTGTGTGTGTCTCTACTGTTTCATATGAGTTTGTCAAGTGGTCCTAGAACAAAGGGGTCCCAACTTAAATCTCCAGCAATTAAATTTAGTGGTACTTTCCAGCACTCATAGATAGATTGATGACGTTTCGAAAAAGCAACTGACTCAAATTCCAAGATGTAGTGGTTCTTAACAACTTTAAATATGGATCTTAAAGTTCTAAACATCCCAGCGCACACATACTTAAAAAGTAGCAATCTGTAAGAGCAAGTACAACAATGGTCTTATAGCCAAGCTAGTCAGCATTTTTGCTGATGTGGAGGAGAGAAGAGAGGAGAGAGAGGAGAGAGAGGAGAGCTTGGCTCTCATGCAAGCAACAAGCTGCACACGGGAGCCTATGCAGTGGTGGGTCCAGATAATAAATGTATGTGAGGAGTAGGAAAAAGAATGTGAGACATGGTACCACATAATAATAAAAAAATCTTTTGTAGACAAATAGAAGACAGATTATTGTATAACTTGGCTCTTATAACTTGACTTATAGCCAAACACTTGGCTCTATTATTGGACTTGCTCTAAGAGCAAGTTTAATAAGGCTGACTGCGCTAGCTACAAGGGAATCCATGTTAGCATAGTCCTATGTGGAGGGGAGAGAAAAGGAGAGAGAGGGCCAAGCCAGCTCCCATGCATGTATTAAATTATCAATACTCATGTATGTATTAAATGATTGAGAGCTCTTGTGGAGACAACTTATAGCCAGCTTATTGTATGAGTTAGCTGCATCATTATCTTTTGATGACATGGAAATGTATTGGAGGTAGCAGCTATCTATACTATTAAACTTGCTCTAAGTGAACAATATAAACTACACAAACACCAGTATCTTAATTTGGGTCTTCCCCAAATTCCATAACTCGGTCGGACGTTCTCCTTACAACAGCCTAATAACGGAAGGTCAACACATAAACCTAATGGACGACAAGTTCTCTCTTTTCCCTTTGCAATAGAATATCTCATCCTCAATGCTTTCCCTCTGCACGCTGCTCACGTCACAGACTTAATACTGCTCGCATCATCGCCCAACAAAGAGCCTAGCTGCCTATCATCATAGCACTCTAAGCTGCCAGATTCGCGTGTTCTTCACTGCAACAGCAACTGCTGATCTCCAAATCAGATCAGAATGGCACGGAAATGTTTACCCCCAATTTACCTGACCATGCTCCACGCACTGATGCATCGGGCCATAGAAAAATGGAAGAGGCGATCTTTGTCAAGAAAGTCCCAATACGAGATCAAGGCACGCAGAAGGATCAAGAAAGCGAAGAACTTTACCCCGGATCCTCGAGCCAAGAACGCTACAGTAAACAAATCGCTGTAAAGCTGACATCTTTACACCACCGGAACTCAAAGAAGCGTAACGGAAGAAGCAGAGCGGATTGGTACGCACCGATGCTGAACTCGAAGACGACGACGACGGTGAGGATGGCCCAGACGGAGTGGCTGACGATGTCGCGGGGCTCGCGGAGGAAGACGAGCAGCGAGATGAGCGCGAGCGCGAGCCCGACCTTAGCCGCGAACACGGCCTTCCGCGGGTCGGCCCGCGCGAACGCCCACATCTCCGCGGCCGCCGCGCCCAGCTTCTCCCACCCCCGCGCCACAGCCGCGCCGGCGCGCCGGAGCAGCCCGTCCCCTTCCCCCCCGCCGCCCTGGGCGCCCGGCAGGCCCCACGCCGACGAGAGCAGCGGGACGTCCCGCGCCCCCCGCTGGTCCTCCAGCGTCGACCACAGCGTCCCCAGCTGCGGCGGTGGAGGCGGCGGGGCGGCCCCGCCGGCGGCCATGGGTGGATCTGGAAGGTTCTAGAACGTTCCGGGATCGCGCGCGGGGGCGGGGTTGGTCGGTGTCTCTGTTTGTTGGGATCTTTTTGCCCCGATAGTTCTCGAAATCTTGGGTGTGTGTAGGAATGGGATTGGGTGCCCGGGAGGCTGGGACCCTGGGTGGCTCTGCCTTGGAATGTCAGTTTTGGGCTGGCTACTTGGCTGGAGTGCGTATCTGATCTCCCTGCAGCTCGTGCGTGCCGCGAGCGTACACAATAATATATGGAGTGATCGAATTGGTTTTGGCCTGTAGTCTGTAGAGACTAGAGATGGCAATGGGCACAAATTTGCTGGGTTTTGCTATTTCAAACTTGTGCCCATGAAAGTTAGACGTGTCCGCTAAAAAACCCATGCCCGTAACGGGTGCAGATTTTTGCCCAGACCCATGCCCACTGGGTTAACGGGTACCCACAGGTCGCCCGTCGGGTCAGTAATGCAAGCTGCAACAATGGTTAATGGAGAGGAGGAAGAAGTTCACCGGCCATCTTCGTTGGAGCCGGAGGGCAGCGCCATGGCCAAGGGCCTACTGCTGCGATGCGCGTTGGCTGCGGCGTGGGGGCGGCGGGCTCTCGCCGTGGGGCCACGGGCTGAACTGGAAGGCGAGGCGACGGCGAGGGCGTGCGGGAGGACGAGCGTGCGGCGAGAGTGGCGGGAGCAGGAGCGGGAGCTGCGGGACGGGAGGGCGAGCGTGGAGCGCTAGATGCGTCGCCGCTGCGGCGGCTGTTGAATCGGGGTGAGGACTGGGGAGGAGTGAGTAGTGACCGTGACCGAGTGCTAGCTAGGGTTAGCCGTATGGGTAATGGGATATTACCGCATTGGATTTGGGGGCTTGGGGCTAAATGGCTAATGGGCTATGGGATGGACTGGTTTGCTTGGGAGGCTGGGAGCCTGGGTTTATAATTCCTATGGATCGGGTTTATATTACCCATGGGTTTACGGGTTTGGGTACTATAGGAACGTATCCAAACCCGGCAGACCCGATGGGTTGGGCTTTTTGCCCATTAAGAGACCCATGGGTTAGGAAATTGACTCAGACCCATACCCTAATAGAGTAAAAACCCATCGGGTATCGGGTTTCGGGTACCCATTGCCATCTCTAGTAGAGACAGAAGGCGAAGACCTCGGCTTTTAGAAGCCAAAGCTATTTTACTTCCCGCTCATTTTAATTTGAGATACTAGTTTCTAACTTAGTTTTTACTATTCCTAAATTTTATATTTTTGAATTTTTAGCTTTTTTGTTGGTTCTTTTTTCTCGTATTCATTTGCGTTGTCCGTGATGAACTCACATATTTTTTCTATTTTTAAACTTTTTAAATTTAATTACACTAAATAAGTCACCTTCAGCTACAGTGTAATTTCAGCCAGCTACAGTGCAATTTCAGCCATAAGCCACTATTTTTTGAGCCCAACTGAGCGAGGTGGTTTCCCTAAATCGTTTTTAAAAGCTATCAGTTGATCTTTATTAATTTTCTGTTTGTATTTTTAGAAAACTGTTTTCTAAATATTATTTTAAAAACTAGTTCTTTCAATTATTACTATATTATTTTAACCTAAAACTATTAGTTTCAGCCGATTTTAATAGCCGCTAGTATAGCAGTACTAGACTACGTAAGTAGTACTGCCCACAAAAGTTGGCATTTGTTTCGTGCGTATGCTGGCTTGTTTTTGCTAGTACTTCACCTAACAACCAAGAGAGTCGAAGGCTTCCCATGAAGTCCCTGTTGTCACGCAGGAGGAGGAGCATCTGGCAGGACTACAGGTGCTTCAGCGGGACAATTTCACGTATCTCTGGCTGTTCCATCACTGGATCTCATGTTATAGAGTCCTATTTCAAACCGCTTCTAACTCCTAATCTTTAAAAGCTATTTTTAAACGAAATAATTTTTATAAACTGTTTATAAGAGTTACTGCAAAAGTTATTTTAAACGAAGTGACTTCTTAACATGAATGTCCTTTACTTTTTTAATCTTTCTGGCAATCAGCCAAAAGCTATAGCACTTTTAAACGTAGCATAGATTCATTGACAGAACTAGAATGCTATATCTATGACGTCAATTCCGCTAGAGTTTTTACAATTTTTTGAACTTCTACGTAAATTTACGAGGTTTTGGGTCTCTATGCAAAATGCTATTAGGTGTGCCACAACTTGTACACATGGCCCTGATCGGTTCGGCTTGAGCTTCTGGCTTATTTTTTTTACTATTCATAAATTTCGTCTTTTTTTGAATTTTTGGCTTTTTGTTGAGCTTTTTTGCTAGTTCTTTTTTCCCATATTCGTTTGTACTATACATACTGGGCTAACCTATTTTTTATATTTTTAAATATTTTTAAATTTAATTATGCTAAATAAGCCTCTGTCAGCTACAGTGTTTGTTTCAGCTAGCTACAGTGTTTTCAGCCATAAGCCATGAGCTTTTAAGCCCAACTGATCACCACCATAGATACGGCATTGCTTGGATTGTGCCGCGGATCACGTACAAAAATGTTGCAGTGTGATTCTCTTTTCCTGTGGTGATTGACACTGAGGCTCGATTTAGCCTTCACGATGTGTTCCATGTGTAGTAGGTTACTACTACTATACTTCACTATATTTATTCATAACCTACTATATATATAAATCAATAAAATACTAAATTTAAAAAATATTTAATAAAAAATAACTATACATCCTAATCTCTGGGCCGAGACTAGGAATAGCCGCCAAGGCCAAGCGGCTAGGCGCAGCGGTCACAGGCACACACTGTGCGGCTAGGGTGACTAGGAGCGAGACTAGGAGTCGCCAAGGGCCAAGGACAAGCAATGAGGGCACAATGCCCAAGGGGCAAGGGCTCAAGTCGTAGGCGCGCTCGTGGTGGTGTGGTATGGCGGCCAGGGGCAAGAGGCAAGAGCAAATCAACATAGGCTTGTGCGGTGGCCAAGGGACAAGAGGCAGGAGCATAGACCGCCCGATGGCCAAAACAAGCAGGGGTAGGAGGTAAGAGCATATGCTTATCAAATTGAGGATACAGTTGCACAGGCTTGTCAAAATAAGCAACCAAGGCAGCAATAAAATGGGGAAAAGCTCCAATGGTAAGTATCTAAATGATATATGTGGTCTTTACTCTTTACTTGTGAAAATCAAATGGAGTATTGAAATATAATTACCATTGCTTGCTTGTTTAATTTGGTAGAAATGGATTTGAAGAGCTATTTTAGCAAAGTTTCAAGCAGAAGAACCATGGAAAAAGTGGAATAGCAGTCGCACATGCACAATCAAGAAATGGTCTCAAGACATGAAATCTCATATGTTAAAACTTTGTTCCTGGAAAAAACGCACACATCGCAAATAAATTGAGAGAACACTGGCGAATTTCTAAATTTCTCTATTCTCTTACTTGCTCCCCTTTTCTTTTTTCTTACAAAATTGGCCACAAGCCTTCTCAATATATAGGCTAATAATCTCCTACTCATATATATATATATATATATATATATATATATATATATATATATATATATATATATATATACGGACTTCAAGTTTGACACAACTTCAACTTGAGTTACACACGGAAAACTACGTCTTAAACTCTAAGTCAAGATTATTTCTAACAATCTCCCCCTTAATCTTGACTTGATATACTCTAGTTTTAGTCTCAATGCATTATAAACTACTAGCCACACCTCCACATGAAGCGTTCTACATGCAAGCTATATGTAGGAACTCAACTTAACTGGCACAGGTTCATCCGGATGCAAAGATTCTAAAACATTAAGGTAGTCGGTCTCAACTACGACTTACTAAACTCAAACTTGATATAGAATGGTGATACATCTTCTCAACGTTCCGATTTCTTTTCACCTTATTTGAGTTTGGACGACGACACATCTTCTCAACTTCCTTGACTCAACTCATCATCAGAGCACTGTTGATTCATCATCACTGAGTACTGTAGTAAGAAACGTTTTCTTCATCTTGATTGCCCAGACTGCATAATTGCTCGTCGTGAGCATCGGATAATGCAGCGAGATAGCGGAACTCTTCTTCGCCATCATACTAGATGATGCCTCGTCACCGGTGACACCACTTCCCGGAGAACGCGACATGATCTTGAGCACGGATCAAGATCTCGGGCTACTTTGAAGTGGCTCTTGGACCGAGGGAACGGAAGGACGTGCCACGCACGTCTTTTTCCTAGGAGAGCTGCGGGAAGACGAGCGACGTGCGCCTCAGGAGCACCGCGTGAGACACGCTGAAAACGAAATCGCTGAGACGATTTTTCCAGCGACTCGGTTCTCACCTATGCTCTGATACTACTTGTTAACTTTATTCCTAGAGAAAACGTACATATCGCAAATAAACTGAGAGAACACTGGAGAATTTCTGAATTTCTCTATTCTCTTACTTGCTCCCCCCTTTTTCTTTTTCTCTTACACAATTGGCTATAAGCCTCCTCAATATATAGGCTAATAATCTCCTACTCGTATATGCATTCAGACTTCAAGTTGGACACAACTTCAACTTGAGTTACACACGGAGACGGACTCTACTACATCTTGAACTCTAAGTCAAGATTATTTCTAACATCGGAGAATGAAAATGCTTCGCTCTCCTAGATATAATTAGTGCTTTAGTGGTATGTCTTTTGGCTTCTCTTTTTTTGCATCTTTCATTGTTTATTATCAACTAATTGTGACACTACTAATTCTTCTCTCTTTGGCAGGTTGTTTCTTCTATGTCTCATCTTTTGTTCAAACTATTATGTTCGATAACTTGGTAGTAAATCGTTGAGTAGGCTTCATTTGTAAAGTACTTCTCTATGTCTTCTCTATGTCCTATCTTTATCTTCACATATTCGCATGTGGATTTGTAAGATCAAGGAGGCCAATTAGAGGGGAGTGAATAGGCGGTTTAGAATTTTTTTTGGCCAAAACCAAGATTTACATGTGAAAGCATAAATCAAAATGGTTTTTGTCAATTAAAGCCTAAATCAACCAATCGCACTAAATGCACCAACAACCTAAATCTATGTCAAGAGTTTGTAATCCTAGAATGACAAGCAATTAATTTAATTCTATAAACGTAAATTGCTCGAATGTAGATTAAATACAAGAGAACAAACCACAATTAACAGACAATGTTTTACCGTAATGTTTGGAGACTTATCGGTCTCCCCTAGTCCATTCGAGGTAACCCTAAATGAATTGGGCTAACTCCACGAATTAAGCTAACCACATCAATTCCACTAGTGGTAACTCCTTCCCACTCTAGGTAGGTAAGCTCCAACATTCACAACACGTGGAGCCAGGGCGAATCTACAGTAGTTCATGGGTGTTCAGCTGAGCACCCAAATTTTTTGGCAAAAAATCTAGTATATATAAGATATAATGAATATGTATATATTTAATTGAGCCAAAATAATTAAATTCGTAGCAGTTAGCCCAACATCTTGCTTGGCCCGATCGGGCGATCGGCCCACCCGGCCACCCCCGCACCCTGCATCCCCGTGTCGGCGCAACCCCGCAAACCTTGCCCCTCGTGGCCCCGTGCGACCTCCCCTCCATTTCCCCTCCCACCTCCCGTGCCCCCGCGGCCCGCCGATTTGGCGTTCCCAAATCTGAAATCCCAATCCCTAACCCTAGCCTCAGCCAGTCAGCCCTCCGGCATAGATCCGTCCAGCTCTCGTCTCCCAAGCTCCGCGGCCTCCGCCTTCGAGGTTCCAAACTCCAGTCCAGCAGTCCAACTCCCACAATCTCGAGCTCCGCCCACCGCCGACCGTGCCTATGACCCTCTGGCCTCCGCGGCTCCGCTCCAGTCTCCAGACTCCATAGATGAGCAGTGCTTTTCGGTGTGATTTGGTTGGATTGTGGTGATTTGAGTGTGTGTTCGTGTCTCCGTGTGTGATTTTGGGGTAGGTTTCAAAAGGATCAGGAGGCTCGTGCCTAGGGTCGCCCTCCAGAGCGAGGATGTCGAGCTTGTCACCGTCAATGACCCCTTCATCACCACCGACTACATGGTATACGCCTCAATCTGTGGTTTTCACTCGTTGTGATGTGTAGATATGGTGCCTTGTAGGGCTTTAGGGTGGTTTTAGCTCCGATTTGTATTAGGCTATCAGCTTGCATGCTTAGGGTGTTTTTCATCTTGATTTGGTAATTTCCTTTCTTAGATCTGAGTGATTGTTGGTTTAGTTTCCTAATTATGCTATTTAGATGGCAGATATGGCTTGGTAGTTCGTAGATTTAATGGTTTGCTCTATGTTAGGTTTGTTTTTAGGGTGTTGAATTGTATGGCTTCTCTATGTCATGCTCATAATCCGTGTCACTTTTCTGATGTCATCCACCAGGTCATTCATGATAACTTTGGTATTATTGAAGGTCTGATAACAACTATTCATGCAATCACTGGTAAGATTTTGTTGATTGTTTGGCAATGCTGTTTCTAAGATTATTTAAAGGTCTAGTCATTATTGTAAATTGAAATTGTGGCATCCTTCTTTCAACCACCTAGAAGACTATTGATGGACCCTCAAGCAAGGACTGGAGAGGTGGCAAGGCTGTCAGTTTTAACATCATTCCCAGCAGCACTGGTGCTGCCAAGGTATGTCTCAAACAATGTTGGTATATGTAGTAAGCCACTGTTTTGAACCCATTTCCATTTGTTCTTCACTTCTGTATTGCTTAGTTTGCACATAGTGAGTATATGTATTTTGATACAAATTTATTAAGGGATGTTTAGTACACCTCGTGATAATACTAAGAACTGAAATCTTTTCCCTTTATTTTGGATTTGCCCAGATGGGTTTGATGGTTGTAATGTTGTTCATGCTCATTTGAGTCCAATTTTCGTAGATAAAATCATAAAATAGCATGTACAAAATAAACCGCTGGCACATGATTTTCCAAAAAGAAATATTGGAGGTATGCGTCACTTCTTAGCTAGTTGGTTTGACCAATATAATTGGCTTGAGTTTGAACACTCATTCTAAAATTCCTACGTCTGCCACTACGTGGAGCCTTCTCACTAGGGTTGTTCACAACTGTACCGAACCAAACAAATCGAACCGTATCGGTCAACTCAGTTTGATCGGTAGTTGGTTTTCGTTACGGTATGCGAAAAACCTCGTTTTTGGTTATTCGGGAAAAACTGATTGAAAACCAAACAAACCGAATTACAAAAAAACTTTTAACATTCATTCCCTTCTAGTCCACTATTGTTTACTTGTATGCTATATGTGCATGTTTGTTTTTGTCTTTCATTCCCTTCTAGCTACCATCCAGTGGTTCTATAGTTTGTAATTCCTATAATCTTGTTTGCTTGTTGCTGTCTATCATTGTTAGTTTGTTATCAAGCTAAAATATTATCATATTGTTTCATAATTCATGTCAATTTTGGTAAATATAGTATTTACTAATACCATATCGAAATAATTTGGTATTTACCGATACCAAACCATATTTTTAAAAACACCGTATTTACCAAAATGACAATACCATATTTACCAAAAATACCATATTCACTGAACCGAATTCACCAAAAATGCCGAATGAACAGCCGTACTTCTCATAACCTTCTTTGAGAAGATTACCAGACTTGACGCCTCCAACGTTATCTAGGAATCGACAGCCTCTAAAAATAACAAGTCAAACCTATTACTTAACTCTCAACACGTGCAATAAATGCACAAGCTTAAGTGGATACAAAATCCACCTCTAGGTGTAATACATGCAGCTAAAGACCTTTCTCCTTACTCACAAGGTGCAACACATGCACAATTAAGAGGAGAAACTCACACTAGCTCAAGAGAGTGAAAATGGGTGCAACAACTACCTTTCCATTCGGCCACAAGGGGATATTTATATCCCACACAAAGAAGCTAGCCGTTAGAGACAAAATCAGTACTACCGCCATGGGATGACTGATAATAGCTCACCTACTGTTCAATGGCTATTTGAGATTCATTAAATGCACAAAAACTAGCTGTTAAAGTTTAATGCAGTACTAGCACAGTCATAGCGGCTGGTACTACCACTCGACAATAGTACCACTCGAAATCATGTGGTACTATCATTTTCTAGGGGAGAAAAAACTCCCAAAAACATGCTCTATAGAAAAAAGGTACCGCCATATAAAAATTGAACCTACCATACTCATAGGGGCCGGTACTGCCTCCAGCAGTTGTACCACTCGAATCACACGGTACTACATTTTTGGATTTCAGCACAAATGATACTCGGTAAAACAGTCATAACTTTTGACCCTGATATTGGAATTGAGTGATCTTAGACTCTATGGAAAGCTTATTCAGAGAGCTACACTAATCATCTATTCGTATGATGTCAAACATATTAAATCAATGCAAAAATTATAAAAACTCCAAAGAGCCACTATCATGGTCTAAGTCAAGGAAATAGTAACAGGTAATCTTAGACCATGCTAAGGGATAATGCATGTCCTTCAATAATTTGCAAATTTAAATCATGCTACAAGGAGTAGGTATATGAACTTCAACCATTTTCTAAACACATTTGCAAAGTATATTCACATGTTACAAGGATTAGATGCATGAGCCTCAACTGTTTGTAAAACACATTCACAAACAATAGCATCACGCCATAAAGAGCTAGAGCAAGAAGGATTGAGATATCAACACATGATGAGACTTAAGCCACCAGATAAGACCCCTCTTAACAGTACAACAAACCTATACTAGCAATCCAATCTTCCAACAAAATACCAAGACTGGTAAAAGATTAGAAATACATTACTAACCCTAACTAGTTATACATTTGCCTTGAGCGTCCTCTTGAAGCTTGATGATGTACGCCTTCACTATAAGTCAGGATCATTATCTTGATATGCATCAATCCATGATGCATTCTTCAATTGCCCTCTATCAATACATGATGGGTCTTCTCTTGATCTGATAATCAACTCATGATCATCTCTCTTTAGGATCTTGATCAACTCATGATCATCTCATCTTTGGGATCTTGATGTGCATCAGCACATGATGCATTTTCTTCTTGATGGCCTTCAACTCATAAACTCATCTTCTATCCCGAACCTTGGCTTGATGATCTTCAATACATGAAGACATCCAAAGTCCTCATCATCATGGAACATAACCTATTCATCCAACTCATGACAAATTTTAGTTCCATATTGTGTTGTCCTATAATGTGATTGCCATTAATTACCAAAATATACCATTAATTTATAATGGAGGGTCTTGATTCTTCAATCTTTTCCTTTTTGGTTATTGATGACAACTATCACAATTACAAATAATTGAATATAAAATAATATGAGTATATATAAAACTATACAAGTTTTATATTCTTAAAGGATATGTTTCAAACTAGAGATCCCCAATATATGTGAAAAAAGAAATATGGATCAATACTAATGAAACCACAAAATATATGGTAAATTTCCCCTAAATGTGTGCATGCATGAATGTGTAATAAAAACATATGTATATATTCGAGTTAGATTTTTTATGGAGATTAACCTATATTTTGGACCTAAGGAATGCAACAAGATATAGAAATATGATGTCGAATACATACCTCTGTAATTTTCAAAATTTTCATCCAAATAAGACTGAAAAATATCACACTCAACAAACGAGTTAGTCTCACATTTAAATTTGTCATTAATCACCAAAACTAATTTAATGAAGCTTAAACTTACAATCTCCCCCCCCCCCTTAGTGATTGATGACAAATCCATTATTAATAGCAACATTTTGATATAAATCAACATATGGATGGAATTTAAGCAATCGAACTATTTCCATACATGTCACTAAGAAATTCGAGCATTATGCATTTGAGAATAACATGCTTGTACACATGATGTATGTAGGAGGCTATGTATATGAATGAGATGCTTCTCCTCAAGACATGCACCAAATAAGGTGAAATCACAAGAGAATATACCTCAAGATATGCACCAAATAAGGTGAAATCACGGCACAATATATCAATCATCCAAATATGGCAATTATCTTACAAAAATTCTCCCCTTTTAGCATTAATCACCAAAAAAATGCAAAAGGAAATTAAGCCAAAAAGGAGTCTTTCCAAAATAAATATGTTGGCTATGAATTCATCTTAATTTGGTCATAAAAAATATAAAATAAATACATATGATCTATTTGGGGTTTTTATTTTAAGAAAATTTCAATAAAAGCCAAGAATTCCATATACTCCCTCTATATGGCCTAAAAGAGCAAAACAAGTTGAAACGATGCCATATTTGAGTTATGCAAGAAAATGATATTTGAAACATATTCAAATAAATTCACTCTTGAAATCTCCTCGAAATACTTTGTTTAATTTGAAAAAGAGCTCATTTTCCCAATAATCAAAGGGATATGTGCTTTTGAAGTCATGTTGAGCTCAAAAAGATATAGCCAAAACTCGTTAATGCATTGGAAAAAGTGAACAAACAAGTTTCCAAAAATCTAAGATAAATCATGGAGCTATAACATACAAATACACACAAGTTTTATTTTGGGAGGCTCTCCCAAATGTCAAAAATTTTGAAGATATGAAAATTATAAAGTTTCAGAAAACTGAAAGTTTCAGGTTTTCAAATTTTACATTCCATTTGAGCTTTGAGCTTCAAAAACTAGCTGAAAATCTGGTTAAGACGGCTACAATAAATCTAATAAAAATTTTCATAACAGACCAAACATAGTGGATCAAATGTCATTATAACAACTTCCTCATATTATGAACCCACCTTGAGATACAAAAATAACAAATCAGTCTAAAACTATGCAAAACTTTGAATTTTCAGCATTTGACCAAAGTAAGAAAGAGTAAAAACAATTTCAAATCAAGTTGCAATACTTTCAAATTTGGAGTCTCCAATTAAAAATATGACAAAATACGCTTTGTAGGCAAGAAAAGGGAATGATTTTTGTCATCCAAACTTCAAGATGCAGTCCAATTTGAATTCATGGCGTTTTTCACTTTTTTAGCTTTCTATGAGTTATAATGCTATTTCAAGCTAATATACACAAAGAAATCTGACTTAAATAGCCAAACTCACTATATGCAAGAATATGTCATGTTAGGTTAAGACTGGTCTTTCGTAAAAAAAATTTCAACTAGAGAGATATTTGAATGACCAACCCTACGAGTTTGGCATTGACAACTTTTCAAAAACTCAATAGATTTTGATTTATAGAAATATATCATTTAATCCAAAATCAAGATCATACACGATACTTTTGGGGCCAAATTTTCTACTTTATTTCTAAAATAGAAATTTTTAATCAAAAGTCATTAGAAAACATTTAACATACTTATTTAGTTTTTCATAAATTTTTGTCTTTTAAATAAGATATTTGCCTTTTAACCAAAGAGGCTCTTAAGAAAGGCTAAACTTGCATATCATTGACAATTTCACTCCAAAATTACCAAATGAAGTAAATGAAAAAAATATACATTCATAAGATCCATAAATCATTTTGGGTAGTTTGGTAAAATAGTTTTCACAATATTAATATTTTACCATTTTTAAGTAAGCTGAAAATATTTAATAAGGTTTTTTTACAAATGAAAATATTCCTTAGATATAGAATCCTCTTGGCATTTTTTTATTCTTATTTGACACACAAAGGATTCTTTTTCATCTTCTCCTTCATCATCTCTCCCCTTAAGCTTATGCAAATTTCAATTGCATTTCTCTATAATAGGCGCTCTTAACTTTTTGTGTTCTTTTTATCTTTTCCATGAAGAGCATATACCACTTTGAAATTGATAGCACTTATAATGACATTTGATACTACTTGTGAGAATAACTGATATCAAGAATAATTGATTCCATATGTAGAAACTTGATACCACTTGTATGGACAACTAATATCCCTTGTAAACAAAGTTGATTTGGGCACTTGATCTTCTCTTCAAGAATTGAAATCCATTTGTGAACACCATTTTTAGATTCCACTTGGATAATGAATGTATCACTTGTAGATCACTTGTAAGCCACTTGATACTAGTTAAGAGATCTTCAATAATTGCCACTTGAGATTAGGTAATCATTTGGAAGTGACCAAATCATTAGGCAATCATTTTGGTTATCCTTGATCCTACAAGTGGTATCAGAGTTTGATCTCTCATTTGTTAGGCTTCATCACCTAGATAGTAAAGGATGGCGACTAGTAATATAGTGTACCTTGGTGAGACACCTCTGTTCGATGGCACCAATTACGCTATTTGGAAAATCCACATGTCATGTTACTTTAAAGCCACGAACTCTAAAATATGGTGGATTGTAGATGTTGACTTTTCTCCTCTAAAGGATTCTCTTACTCTAACAATTGAGAAAGAAAAATTCTTACATCTCACAGAAAAATTCTTACATCTCAATGTTCAAACAAATAACGCTTTATTTAGTGCCTTGAGTGCAGAGCATATGCTTGACATGCCTTTTTGTTCTCAATTAAATGCTTCTACATTCTCTATGCTTGTTGAGATTAACCTTGTAGAAGAAAACAAAGGTCTCAAGGCCCAAGACACCAAGATGAGTAATGACTTGAAAAAGTGCTACAAAGAGAAGGCATCTCTTGATGATATGTTGAGCAAGCAATGGAGCTTAAATGATAAGAGATGGATTGGCTTTGTCTTCAACAAGAAGGAAACTAGTAAGATAAGGCACAATGCAAGATACACAAAGAATGTCAAGTGTTTTGGTTGCAATGAGAATAATCACTTTGCCTTGGTGTGCCCTAATAAGATGAATAACAAGCAAAGGTCATTAATGAAGAGGCAAGCCGGCAATAAACAAGATAAGAAGACAAAGATGGAAGGAAATGCCAAACTTGCTATAATTACTAAGAAAAGGGATATTTTAGTAAGGATTGTCTTAAAGGTATCACTCCTAAGACAACTCTATTCAATAATGATTATTTGCTTAGGAATTGTAAAAATTGCAATGTATTTGCTAGACGTGTTAACTCGCATAAAACTATTGCTAGGCCTACTTGGGTGCCCAAAAGTATTATGATTAACATTCATATACCCAACCAAAAGATTGTTCGGAAAAGAAGATGAAGAAGAAAGAGGCTTCAAGAATCTACAGAGACAACGAGTGAACCTTTGCACTTGATCACCTTCTCGGCGGTCGCCATTCCTCTCCCACCACAAGAACAGATCGATCACTCTAGAGAGCTAAAAAAGTGACCTTTTCTGTTGTCATGATTGTGGTCGGTCTTGCGGATTTCCACAGTGGTGTTGAAGCGATAGCACTGCCCCTCGTCCACGTCCGCTGACACCTTGTAGCCCTTGTGGCAGATCTCCGCCTACTCGTTCGGCCGATGAGACATCCTTGCCTTGCCTCTGCTGCCTCCCCAAACTCTAGTGAAAGGGAAGCTAGAGAAGAAGATGATGGTGGCCATTGGATCCGACGACGCCGTGCTTGGCGACAGCGTAGGGAATGGGAGAAGATGTCAGAGAGCAGAGACGCCGGGGAGGGAACAAGCGGCAAGGTGGGGAAGGAGTCAGATGATGGGGAGGGAATGGGGAGGAGTAGGGGGAGGGGAAGGAGGCAGCAGCGAGCAGATGTGGTGGGGAGGGGGAAGCAGGAAGATGGGAAAGGAGGTGGCGAGTGGATGCGGTGGGGGAGGTGGCGACGAGGGGATGCAGTGGTGAGAGTTGAGGAGAGAATGGACAGTTTGTGGGCATAGTGGGGAGCATTTTGGAAAGTGAGAGTTTGCAGCTATGTATATTTGATCGAACGGCTGGGGAGAGTTGAGGCAGAATGGACGGCTGCAGAGGGTTGAGGGAGAACACACCATCGATCACCAACTCACATTTATAAGTAGTAGAGATACCTAGCCAACAAGCAACATGCAGAGTAAATTGCGCTTTTCACCGTCTAATTGTACCTTTGTTACACAAAACAGCGTCTATCCTTTGCAATCCGTTGCGCTTTACACCATGGCTCGCCTCCAAACGGATCGATGGATCCTCCCCCAAATGTGGCTGCTGGACGGTGCTACCGTGCACCAATCATTGCTCTTTTCAACATCAAGTCCCACGGATTGGTTAGTTCATGAGCTCCATATGGTCGGACGTAGGAGTCAACAAGAGCAATTTCTTCTGTAGGCTGCGGTTGTACGGGGCCGGCTCTTGGATGTTGATGATTCGTTGCCGCTGCCGTCACCGCCTGCTCGATGATCTGCCATTAGGGCGGGAGGAAGAAGCGCAGGTGGGAACGAGAGGAGGAGGAGGGCCATGCGAACCGCGATAGCCTACTGCCGATCCGCTTTACTCGGGACGACCCAACTCTTCCTCAGGACTTGCTCAACTAGGAACAACCTAACAAGTAACAACTATGTAGCTGCGTGCAACACCAACTAACACATCCTTGCATCATCAAGTTGGTACTTGGTAATAACTGGACAACTTGCATGTATCATGTTGAGTTCTTTACTGATGTTCTTCATATGTCATTAGGTTGGTGATCTTCTAATTAAACCTCCTTAGTGCCTTTTCTTTTGCAATTCATATGCTCAGAACAGAGCATATTTCCAGAAATATGAAGAAAGGGAATTTCCTAGCCCTTGTTGGATGCGAGGTTGGTTTTCCGACTGAACCTCAAGGCTTGTCTTGTATTTATGTCATGAGTTCTTCTCACTTCATCTTGATGAGGTTCTTAAACAATTTGTGTAAACCAGGTCCTTGTTGTAGCTCTTGTATCAACAGCCTCGTTCATCATTAAATGCTTCCTCCAGAATGTGCAACACTGGAATTTAAAGTTACAGCCATCAACAAAGTTATTTGCTATGATGGTATCATTTCCTTGGCTAGCGATACTCCACACAGGCATATTCTCAACCACGTTTTGTTTATGGGCAGAGGTTAGTTTTGTTCTCATCACACCAATTCTCTTCACTTGATGACAATTTTATTTTTTTTAGCACTACTGATTAGTGGAGTTTTTCCTGTGGCTGCTATGGGTGATGTATCAGCTACAGAAACTGCAATAATTTATGGCCTGGAACCAGCATGGGGTGCTGCTTTTGCATGGGCGATGCTCGGCGAGAGATGGGGCATTAGTACGGATGGAAACGGATCTGGTACCATTGAATAATACTAAATACGAATACGAATCCATATTTTTAAAATAAATACAAATTCAAATATTCTTAAATACAGATCGAATGTCGTAACGGATATGAATTCGAATTGAATATGTACTTAATTCGGTCGAATACGAATATCCTCCTATAACTTCTGTAATAAATCTCGGTAGAACAAATTTCTAGCGGTTTTGCTGGTTTTTCACCGGTTTTGACTGGTTACCGGAATGGTTACCGGTTTCAAACTGTCCAAATTCAAATTTCGAATAACAAAATTCGTCTGGATTTTTTCCAGATTCTGGAAACGGATTGAATACGAATTGAATAGTCTCGAATACGAATGCGAATACAAATATTCTCAAATAAGGATATGAATATTCTCGAATACGAATACGGACATTTTCGAATACGGATTTTACTTATCACATTCGTGTTTTCTCGGATATAAATATCAGATAAAACGGATTATCCGTCACTGTTTCCCATACGGTACAGGGATGCTATCTTCATCATAGGTACATTTACTCACCACGTTCTTAGTGAAACTCTGGACTATATATTTTCAATGAACAAATTTAATGATTAGTTATAGTTCAAGACATCAAGGATCCTTCATTGGAGTTCTCAAAATGAGATGACCCTGGTTTGGTTGTTGATTTTTTTTCAGCCGGTGGCTTGATAGTTCAGATACTGGGATCATTTCCCGATGTACCTAGAGGGGACAGTTATCAGATGAACAGTTAAATACATAAATTGCAGAAGAAGAAGATGGCTTTTCATCATGCATAACTCAGAAGGCTCTAACTGTTGCGACCTAATAAGATGAATAGCTAGCATGACAGTGCAATAAGATCTAACAACAGTTATGGCCAGTAGCGCAAGGAAGGGAAGCTCTTACTGGCTTGACGAAGATGGAGGTGGCTTAATGGTGTCCCGAGCAACTCATGGGCCCGAACCATGGTGCGCAGCTTTCCTACCGTGTGACCCAGCTCAGAGCAACGCAAAATGGTTGTTTGGATCCACTTGACTCAACACGCTAACAGGAGCTTGATATTTGTATCTACAACATTTTAAATCCATTGTTTCTCAATGTAAATTCAACTACATGATAATAGGTAATAGCTGTGTTTTGAGTGTCATTTTCTGTTGGACCTGTTTTTCGTGCTGATTCTGCATCAAGCTTTGTTTCAAAGCGTAAGAAATATGTTTTTCTTCATTGTCATCAGACCCAGAGCTAGAGACTATGCAGCCCACACCTCTGTCCCCGAGCAATGCCCTCTGACCTATCCTGATCCTGGGTATCTCCATTCCATTTCACCCATTGCTTCAACGGTATCCCATTGCTACAACGTTATTGAGCATTTCTGATAGTAGACCTTCCTTCCATTCGAATCGAAACAATCCAATTTCATATCTCGTTTGGCTCCATCCTTGAATCAAGCTACGCATGAGCCGACATCCCGGGTCCACCTGTCAGTATGGCCGCAGGGTGCCGACCCCTCGCAATAAAATTTGTCATAGCTCTGACCGCCGTCCATATGACTGTATGTCTCCTGGTTGTCCTCTTTAGGTGAGTGTATTCACCAGCATCACGAGACCAGGAACCAGAGGCCACGAATTCTACCTCTGACTGGCATGGTTTCCAAATGTTGCAGACCTCCAAGAAAAAAGAACCCCTCTGTGACTGTCACTGCAGCAAAGCAAATTCAGCTGATCAGCTCGCAGAATTTGTTTGCCCTGTCCATCTACATGTGCAATCAGGAGGCAGCCGACTGAGACAGAGTGAGAGCTTCGCGTCGGCCCACCACATGTGCTATCTGCCTAGTATCTATGTATCTACATGATATCTATCATCAACCTGGGATTCGCACCTGTGTTCAGGTCGAATGGCACAGGATGATGGCACTCCTAGCGAGAGGGGCCATGACTTCTTGTCTCCTGATCGAACAGCTCAGGTGTTCTGAAACACACACACACTGATAGGCATCCATGACGCCA
The DNA here is from genome assembly GCA_017311315.1 of Dendrocalamus latiflorus. Classification (NCBI taxonomy): domain Eukaryota; kingdom Viridiplantae; phylum Streptophyta; class Magnoliopsida; order Poales; family Poaceae; genus Dendrocalamus; species Dendrocalamus latiflorus. The sequence continues at coordinate 23,156,188 of CM029631.1, forward strand.
TGCGGCTCTAGGAATGCAAGAGATCATCATGATTATGATTCATCAAAGCAGGTGAGTAAAATACATACATCATGAAAACGCTAAGAATCTGTGATCATCAGGGTGTACTGCCAAAACCCCAGCTTTTCCATTGCACAAGTCAAGACAGGAGATTAGTACATCTACTTCCTCCGTTTTTTCTTTTTTGTTACAGGCGTTGCGGAGGACAGGGGATACGAAAACGAGCAGTAAATCTAATCATGTAACAAAGAAACAAAAAAAAAAGAACAAGAAGGGTTGATTGTTTAATAGTTGTTGTTACTGCTGTTAGAGCCGATGCAATTGTTGCGGTACCACATCCCGTACTGCTCATAGAATGAGTCTCCATAGTTCACGGCCTTGATCTCCACCATGCGCTGCTTGCTGCCCACCTCCTGGACCGCGCCAAAGACAATCTCGTTTGTCGTCTCGCAGCTCTTCTCGTAGATAGTGTGTGGGCCTGCAGAGTACTGCCTGTGCCGCTGCAGGTGCTGCTGGGGATGCATCTGCTGCTCCGGCTGCTGCTGATGAGGGGTGTGTCCATCCCAACCGTTGAAATAAGGCCGTCCATGCCGGATGTGGTGAATTTTTTCAGGCTCCTTCGTCATGAAAGCATAGTTCTTCCGAGGGGTTGGTGCTCTTGTGTCCAGATGTGGAGGCGTCTCATCATGTGGGATGGCATAGCTTTCTTGCACTGGCCAAGGGTTAGCTCTTCGCTGCTGGTGGTGAAGGTACTGGCTGGCTGGGCGCTTCTTTCTGGAAAATGCTGCACCAAACATCTGTGCCACAGATGATTCTGCTCCTCCGATGAGTTTACCAATTGAAGTGAAGAATCCCTCTTCAGCTTCCTGTTTCCCAGCCTCATCTTCAGCCGGGATTAGTGGGGGCCGAAGAGAAGGCTTCAATGGCTTCTGATATGGAGGGATGCTTGCAATGCTGGGTCTTGCAGGAGTTTGTGGTTCCTGTACGGTAAAATTTCCATTCCAAAGTAGGTAGCAGTAAATTTACTACATAAATAAGGTGAAGCAAACAAGAGAACATGTATGGTGTTCATCTTTACTTTTAACTATAGTTTAGATTTTTTTTAGGGAACTATGGTCTGAACTCTAGAGGGTAACAAAGTTAATTGTATTATTTTATTTTGTATGTGCTATTCTGTAGATATTTGCGTGTCCTTGACATCAGTCAATTATGGTTAATTAAAGAACTGAAATGCTCCATTGTCTAATAAAATAAGTAGTTATATAGTTTTAAAGCTGTAGAATCATTTATTTACTTGAACCATTTGTTTAGATGCACAAAAAGGCTTGCATTTTAAGTTATGTACAGGTCTACAGGATCATTATCAACTCCTAAAAGTTACCACCATGCCATAGTTGTGGTAGTTGTGAGGATAGGTGTGGGGCATTGCGACTAGTGAGTGAACAGGTTGGGGCCAAAGGACGATGGACACTAGCTCTAAGGTAACCAAAGGTTGACGGCAATGTATTCATGCACCGGTCTGCTGGTTTACAGCAGGCCTGTGGCCTGTGGTCCATTACAGCCCTTGCCCTAGTTGCCAACTCTGCCATGCTGCCAGCATATGTACATGATGCCTTTCTCAGAATAACAAAAACAGTATGAAGCACTTACCTCTGTTGTTGATACCATTCCTAAAACCCGTTGTTGGACCAATGCAAGCGTGTAACCAAAGAAACCAGCAGCAAAAAGCAAAGCAACTCCTGTGAGCATTCAAACTCAAAGTAATTAGTGTTTGTAGTTTTAGAAGGCCGTTTTCTTTGTTATTTTAGGTCATTTGAGAAGTGAATTTACAATAGTCTAGCCTTTTAGAATAACAGTATTCTTTGGTCAAATAGTACTAATGGAAAGCTTAAGTGGAATGTACCTAGAGGAAAACCAGCTTCATACCGATAAGTGCAGTAATCCAACTGGAGTGGAATCTCCCGAATTGCTTGGTTTCCTCTATCAATGACCAAGAGGGAGCAGCTACTGCTGATGTAACGGATTTCAAAATCAGTAGAAAATTTTGCATCGTCGCTGGGCCCATCTATGTGTCCACCTTTCATTGATTTCCCCCCGGCAATGGTTGTGACCCCTATGTGTTAGACCACAATCTGTCAAGAACTTCTTCATTTACAAGTTTATAAATTAACAAGGACATTTATGCTAGTCACTACATGACTCCTGAAGATCCAAACAAATTTCAGCTGAAGCCAAACTTAATTAGCATAAAGATCTGTAGTTCCCTCTGAAAATAAGTTAATTAACCACAAGAAAAAATATGCAAGCTAAAAGAATTTGAAAATACAAAAGTTGAGGTTAAAATGGCTGGTGAAATTCAAAGCAAGCATACCAAGTTATCAACAACAAATGATATTTACCTTAGAAACATGTAACTGTTTTGTGCATGCAAATCCTTGGTTTAATTCAACACACTCAAAACATATACAATCTCAACGAGCAATTATGATGTCAGACTTATTTCTCTCTTGTAGCTTTTCGATATCACAAAATTTTAAAAATGAGATCATTTAATATCTAAAGTCCAATTATGTATTTCCACTAAGGCACTAACCACATTAAGGTTTCAGCTAAATGTGTGATATCTGTTCCATGTTTGCAAAGCACGTGATATTTAATTTGTTGGTATCAATATCCATATCATTACTGGGATGTTTTGGAAAAGTTGGGGAAATAATTAAGACCGGTACTGATTAGATTTATTTTTTGTAACCATAATCTATTGCAGGGATCACACTCTAAATAGACTACATGTTGGCATTTAAAACTGTGTGTTTGATCTTCGCATTCACTCTGACAGCCTACCTCGTTCCAAATGCAACTTTTGGACGCAAGTGTTAAGTAAGTCCTGGAGAAGCTCAATGGAAAATCAAAGAGCAAGCATAGGATGCTTGGGAACCAGACAATATCATGTGCACATGCCCTACAACGAGACATTTTAGCTTACCTGTATTACTGATCTTTCTTATTGCCATGTTCATAGCGTCTGCAACATAAATGTTGCCCCTATCGTCCACTGTAAACCCCTTAGGATGGTTCATCTTCGCCTCTCGCAGTCTCCCATCGACATGACCGGATAATCCTTCTGGTGAACCAGCAACAAGCTTTGGTCTGCTATCTGCATTGTTTGATCCATTTTCAAAAGATGCAAGAGAAACTGGTATAAAGCTGAAAAGCATCTATTGCTAAATAAGATGTGGATGACAGTTTCACCACTCTAGAATAAAACATTGTTCTAAGGGAGGGAGACCACAGTATGACCGATATAGAGCACTCGCTCATACCAAAGTTGGAATGTCAAATTTTCCCATGAGACGGGAAAATTGGCTAATAATTCTGGCGAACAATTCATACTATATTTCGTTAATAATTTTTCAGGCGACCAATAATTCATGCTCTGTTTGTTAAACTCCTAAAATGTGGAACTACGAAATAAAAGTTAAATTCTCCATAAACAATGGAAGTGGAAGTGACCAGGCAGCACAGCAATATTACATCATGAATTCATAATTGCAAACTAGGAACTAACAAACATCTCGCAATCAAGAAACAGGCCCTGACCAAAATCTAACAGGCCCTGACTAAAATCTAACATGCAACCATCACATCACCCCCGACCAACCACCCAAACACTTCACATCATCTAGTCAACCGCCACACTTAGCAGAATCCCACGAAGACGGAATACCATCACAACCAAACCAGAAAAGGACCGGAAGAAGCGGTTAGAGGTAGAGCATGCTCACATCGAGACAGCGGTAGCTGGACCCTGTAGATGTTGCTGTTCATGGAGTCCAGCACGAGCAGCTCGCCGGCAGGGGTGACCTCCACATCGTACGGCTCGATCCCCAGCTTGCTGCCGTCGAACACCGTCTCCACCGTGTACCCGCCCTCGTACTTCACCATGGACCGCCCCGCCAACGCTGCTGCGGACAACAAAATTCGACCAAAATCCGTTCAAGAAACAGAAACCAAGAACCGGAGGAAACGCTGAAAGACCACACCAACTACCCGTCCTGGTGATCGATTTGAGCGACCACAGCTGCTTCACCAGCGCCGACGCCGTGCTGCTCAGCAGCCCGCTCACAACCTCTGCCGCCAATCGATACGAATTAGCCCCCAAGAAACCAAACTCGAAACCCAAGAACCGAGCTCACTCACTTGCAGGGTACGAGGACGCGGCCGACGCGGAGCCGAAGGCGCTGAGCAGGAGCGTGGCCACCAGAAGCGCCGCCACGCCTCTTGCTCTTCTTGCCGCCACCTTGGTCTCCATCACTTGCAAGAAGCGGGGAAGCTTGCAGGGGAGGGAAGGGGGAAGCTGCTAGGGGAAATGTGCGGAGGGGGATGAGGCCATTTGAGGACAAGTAAAGAAGGTTCAGAAAACAGCAAGAATCCGACCTCTTTTGGGGCCCTGCAGTTCTCGCTCCCTGCGAAAAGAAGGCAAGAAAAGGACGAGGAGAGAGCGTGAAAGAGAGGAGAAGGTGGCGTGGTGGTGGTGGCGCTCGCTGCTACTGCCGCCGCCGCTGTTATCACTGCTCGCTGTCTTGCCCCCGTCCGCTCGGTTTTCCTTCCGGGTTCTACAACTTTTTGTATTGCTTTTTCTGTGGAGGTTTTAGGCGGAGGGAGGGCGAGGGGGAGCGCGTATACTGTATATGCTCCGTGGGCCCAATATAGATCATGACAAGAGAGAGAAAAGGATAACATAGACTATCTACCGTTTCTATTAGAATAGAAAATGTTATGGCTACATACTTTTTGACTGCAACGAATAATTTATAGATGTGGTGGATGATTTTTTTTTTGCTTCTAGAGTGATGTTTGTGCGAACGAATCGAATACCAATAAATTGTTTCGAAAAGATAACGAAGAAACTATTCTGTTTTTTTTGTTCGAGAGAAGTTATAAATGATAAGCTGATAATCTATGACTTCTAATTGAATAGACGAATAGATCACATGAGAAAAGAGGGGGTGCAGCTGTGTGGGGCATGTACATTCCCCTATTTTGTGGGCCCAGTGTAATATACAAGTGAGAGAGGAAGGGTCAGGCACTTAAAAAAAGGATTCACTACCGTTTCTACTAAAATAGAAAATGTGTATAACATCAATCAAATAAGTGGATAGACATGGAAGGAGAGAAAAAGGTGCGGTGTGCGTGTATGCCCTTGTGATGTGGGCCCCTATGCAGTGTACAGGTGAGCATGATGGGAGGGAAGGTCGCACACTGAAAATAGACCACCACCGTTTCTATCTACTAGCTAGAACGAAATGTTTGTATGACGTCGCGTCAAATAGTTGGATACAACATGGAAGGAGAGACGGAGGTGTGGTTGGCGTGTATGCCTATACGGTGTAGGCCCCTTTGTTGATGGCATGACACCATTAACCACTTGGCCATTTGCACATAGCCTAGGGCAATGGTAGTTTTGTTCAAGGTTATCACAATCGCGATGCCAGGTAGGATCATTTTTCGTCTGATGGAATCGAATCATAGAATCATGATTCTATTAAATTTTTAAAAGTATATATTGTTTATATAAAAATTGAATTATATTTCTAAATATGCAAATCTATAGTAGATTTTTTGAATTTAATTTTGTAATTTGAGTACATTTATTCATGTTATATTGAATTAAAGTTGATTTTTGAAACTTATTTAATTATTTTTAATAAACTAATAATCTAAAATACAATATGTCAAAGATAATACTTTCTTACCTTAGAACAATATGTAAACAACAAAACAAATCAAATTAAACTAGTGCAACTTAAACTAGCAATAGGTCATATCAAATTTTATATGCTAATATAGTTTGTTGTAAGGATCACGATCCTACTGCGATCCTACCTGATCTTAACAATTCCACGAGTAGGATCATGATCCCACTACGATACTACCTGATTTCGATCTATATTGTGATCCATATCATCTATCTCCGGTAGAATTGTAGGATCGTATGATACATGTTGCGATACTGACAACCTTGGTTTTGTTTACCATTGGAAATTTAGAAGATTTAGGTAACCCTTGCATTCTATTTCATCATCCCACACTAAACCAAATATTAATAGGCCTTGTGCTAATTGCTCATTTAAATGAGTTTCTTTGCTCTTATTCTCTATAATATATTTTTCGGGGCCTCTTTGGAACTCAGAAACTTTAAAACACAAAAATAAGAAAAGCGTAGGATTGAAATACTATGACTTGTTGAATCCCATAAGAAACAAAACCACATAAATTGCTCAAAAAAGGTGTTTGGTGTCTCACAAATAAAATACATGAATTTTGAGGTTGGATGTTACTACTTGATTAGAGAGAGAAGGTGCATTGGAACTAACATATGAAATTTGACATGATGTTAGAGCTCATATTTGGTTTTCTATAAAATTTGTAGAAAAAAATCTTATCCTATGAAATTCCTTTGATGCAATCCAATGATCCAAGCATCATGTACAAGAAATTTTCATTTGGATTGCAATCCTTTTTTTTCTCTAAAATTCGTTTGTTCTAAAGAATATAGGAATGAAAAGGTGTAGGAATAGGAAAAGCATAGGGATAGGGTTGTTGACACTAAATACATGCAATTAAATTAACCACAGGCGTACCGGTCAGCTGTATATTTTGAGTACTCCAGAGTATCGAATCATAAGGAATAGATGGGACCACAATAAGGCACAACTATTACTACTAACAATACGATGTATGAAAGATTATTATAAAAGCAACTACCACTGAAGAATGAGATTAACTAGGTCCTACCAAAATCTAGCAACTCCTCCCAAGGCTAGGTTCACTTGCATGAATAAAGACGAATCAATCTAGGAATCGATACTATGTTATGATAGCTCTCAACCTATAGATCAATATCACTTTTTTCACCTTTGCACCTGTCACGTACTAGTGTTAATCTAAAATGACAAAATCTGCACTACTTGATATAGATTGGTTGACTAAATCCAAACATCATGTTTCAATCTAGCAACTAATAAGTTGATGCTGCAGCAAGAACTAAATATCGCAATATCAAGTAGAATAATCATAGCAAAGAGTACCAAGCATCAAAGATTAAACAACGTCGATTACATAACAAGATCACCAAAACCTAGGGGAAGAATAGGGAAGTTACTCCATACTGGATTGCGTGAACATCATGGAAGCAGAGCAAAATGTCATGGAAGAAGAGGACAAAGCAGGGGGGCACTGCCTGGTGCTAGCGTCAGTGGGCGCCAGAGGCACTGCCCTAAAATCCACACGACAACTTCCTCTCAGTGACTTCTCCTCCTTGGTGACTTCCTCTTCAGTGAAACCCTAGTTTTCTCTTTCTCTCTCTCTCTCAGCTTTGTTGATTTTAGTAGAATTTGGCATGTTCTAGTGTGAGGGGCCCAAGGCAAATATATAGGTGAGGCAGGAAAGGTGTCGTAGATGTGGCTGGCAAGTCAAGGGGCATCGCCAATTCGAGCACCATGGACGCCACCAGGGGTGCTACCCTGACAGGTGGGTCGTGGTCTCTGTGCTGAGTACTTCTCAAATACATGACTTTTTTGGGGTAATTTTGGCTTCTAAAAACCGACATTCCTTTCCTTTCTTCTTTGTCCTTTTCTTCCAGGATTATCTCTGAAATTGCATATCTTCCATAATTTTCCCGCACGACACATGAAATACAACACATCTCCAATATTTGTTAGGGTTAGTTGCCAAGTGACACAATTATCCACAATTATCGCATATAGAATGACAGTGTTGGTGTATAAAATAAGTATATAATGAGCATCAACAAGGGTGAGGATTAGAAAACATAGGATGTTTTGTAGGAAAGACCATTTGGATATGTTGAAAAAAAACATAGGAAATTTAGAAGAATTTTGGGAGTGAACATATTATTTTATTTGCTTAATTAACTTGAGTTGTAATGTTTTTGTCTGTTAGCCCCCAAAACATAGGCCAAGAAACTGAGGCTTGTTCATTCCTCGTGCATAAGAATTTTATGAATAGGTTGCCTTGGATGTTAAAATTCCTATGGAATTGGCATGGGAAGGAAAAAATTCCTATGGAGTATTGTTCATGTTTCCTACATACCATATTCCTGTGTGAATAGTATTCCTCTAAAAATCCTAAAAAAATTATGTACTCCAAAGGACCCTGAGTATATGTTTTTATCAACACACAACTAATTAGCAAATGGTAAGTATGTCCAACTAAGATGAACAATAATAGAGCAAGTCTTGTACCAAGGCAAATGCTAGTAGTATTTCATATACTAGCACACTAGTGATGCATGCTTGTTTGTGAAATTTAATCGACCTTCACTAGCATAATCCTGTTGCAAATTTTCTAGTAGTCACTTAGCATGCATGGTCATGATTCTTAAAGGTCGTAGGACAATACAAAGCAAATATTTATGTCACTGCTCCTATATTTTTTTAGAGAAAAACTACTCGAACGGTATAACATCGTCTGTCTCACTTACTCTCTTGTTATCTCTCTTAGACACCACTCCACTGTGCACACACACACACACTCTCTCTCTCTCTCTCTCACTCTCGCTCTCGCACCGATAGGGAGCGTCATCTCCCCTGACATGTTCATCGTGCCCCCTAGATGTAGTGGGAGGCCAGGGAGGTGGTGGTCTGGTACTGGGTAGTGGTCGAGGGAGGCACAACGAGACGGTGCACTGAATATTAGGTTGGATGGGGAGGGGGACGACAGCACGACAAGGCAATGAAGTCGCTGGTAGCCATCGGTGGTGGAGGAGGTGACAGGGGGAGGAGGAGGAGGGGTGTGAAGCTAGGTTGGCATTGGAGAAGAGAGTGGGAGATAAGGGGAGTGGCGGGAAAGGGGAGGGCGAGTTTGCCAGCAGGGGAAGCTTTGCCGAAGCTAGAGAAGAGAGCGGGAGGGGAGGAAGAGCGGTGGGGGAGTGGAGGGGAGGGGAGGGAGGAGGAGGCTATATTGTCGGGAGCTCCCCCGACGGTATAGCCCTAGTTGCTCCCTATTTTTATTCACATTATGTTGTTGCTATTACTTACTAATACTGTTTGCTTATTTCGATACTGATGTGCTTATAGGGTTTTTTAAAAGATCAACGTGTTTATAAGATTAATTATGTTATTTTTTCCTAAAACTTGTGATGCCCCGTTTGGAGTACATGAATATCATAGAATTATTACTAAATTTTGCCTGCATCAAATAGTGTTATTCCTCCAATATTCATACCATAAAAATCCTCCATTCCAAATGATGACCGAATACTCTTGCTCTAGCTTGTTACTACCTTTGTTCCTTTTTACATTGTATTGGAGATTGTGTTGATGTCCAAAATAACATGTGTAGCGCCAAAAGATATTTTCCATCTAAGTGATTTGCGACAATACTTTTTACTCCCACCAATTCAATGGATTCACACATTTATATAAGTTCTCCAAATTGATGTAGAAGGCATTTCCATCTAGCGTTTCCTATGTAGACTACAGTTCAAGGTAAAACACCTATGGTTGTATCTAGGGTTGGGAACAATTTATCCCTTTCTAGTATCCATACCTCCCCGCAACTCCATCTTTCTACGCAGCCTTCTGACTGTCACCGCACAACCTCCATCTTTCTTTGCCACCGCCACAATTCTTCACCACCAATAACCAGCACCCTCTTTCCTTGCCAATGTGCCCTCATGTCACCACTGTCGTCCCCCGCACTAGTGCCATGTCATCGTAGATGCTCACATGGTGCAAAGACACCACCGACCTATGGCTCCCTATCCTCTTTGTTTTTCTCGCATGTGTTTCATATCTATTTCTTTGATGTTATTTGAAGTGTATGTTTGACCTGCATTTGATGTGTTTTCTCCTTCTTCTTCATCAATTTGGGATTTAAATCCTATGTCAATGGCCCCACCTTTCTTCTCCAGTTTGGGATTTTTACTCCAATGGCAATAGTTGCTGACTACTTTATTTGTACTTATTTATTATTTCGTAGGCTAATATGGTGCCCCAAGTTCACCAATCAGTAGATCAGATGGAGACTTCATATGCTGCTCTTGGTCATAATGCAATCGAAGTGACCATGAATGGAAGATTGACAAACATGGATCTGGAACTAATCTCCAACAGAGGTTTAACCCTATTATGTTTCCATTTTCTTAACATATACCTTCATAAACCTATTGGTAAGTTCATTATTCATGAAAATGATTGTTACTATTTTTTCCTTGAATTTGGCTATGTCTGTCGAAAGGCAAGTCAAGGTGTCACTATAAATGACAAACTTTCAAAGGTAAGAGCAAGAGGGATACCGCTAGACATTCACTTTGCTCGACAATATGGAAAAGTTTGTGGTACACATGCTACAATCTTTAGAAGTGAGGTCACTATTTGCATTAGGCAAGAGGCTCCTCGTAGAGTGAAGAAGAGAAATATTGAAAAAGACTTTCCTGGAACCATGAATGCAATTTGGCATTTTTTCAAGGTCTGTCACTTACGAAGCTCATGTTATTCTTAAGGATCATTATTTTGTCTTGCATTAATCTATTATTTCTATAATGTAGGAGAAGTTTCATGAGATTTCAGTGAACGACTATAGATGTGTCATGGCACAAGTAGAGTATCAGTATAATATACTAGTTGCATTATTTGTGATGAAAATAGTGTCACTGATGTGACTCATAGCTGTGAGAACATTGAGTTATCACTAATGGATCCATTATTAGTGATAATTTTATTGTCATTAATAAACATATTATTTGTGGGGAGCAAAAAATCATCACTGTGTTATTAGTGAGGCCAATATCAGTGACGATTAGAAATTTCATCACAAGATGGTAATTGTGATGAAAAATGGACTTACAATGACGAAATTTGTCATGACATAAAGGGTAATCCCTTGTAGCGAAGCAACATGTTGATCATGCACAACAACAAGCTGCTGTTTTGTAAAAAGAAGTTCAAAGATTGATTGAATCAAACTTGCAATTACATGGTGAGTTGCAGTCTCAACATGAAGACTTGAATTCTCAAAGAAAAACTGTTGACATAAGGTGTAGACATGGAGCATTTGATGGAGCAAAAACTTCAGGAAAAACTGAACGCCATGTTGGTAGGCATGACCTCTGTTGGTGCTTCCTTTCCTCCAGCATCCTTAAGTACACCAATCAACTAAGCAAGATTAACATCTGACATAATATTCAATATTTATTATTTAATTTAGTATTCCAATCTATAATCTAATTAATATCACTTTTTTTTGCAAGATGTCACAAATTAACAAAAAATTGCCATACCAAGTTTCCTTCATCTAAGGGAGCATCCAAAAGTTAGCATCCTAGTTTTCCTTACTGGTCACCCCCATTCCTCTCCCATAACCATCGCCTAGCCTCTGGCCATCTCTGTGCCCTCTGGTGCCCATGCCCTAACCGCTGCCATCGAGTCGTGCAACCTCCTCCATGACTCTAACAAGATCCAGCGTGCAGCCACTACTGCATCACAACGGGAGCCACCGCCGAGGGGAGCTGGAGGTCGCCGTGAGCAGGGAACGTCACCACGAGCAAAGGAGCACCAACAACGGGAGCTGAGGTCCCTGCCTTTGCGGAGGAGTGCCAGGGAAGAATCCGGTGGTGGAGGGCCAGATCTGGTGATGGAGAGCCGGATCTGGTAGAGAGAGTCGGCGCACAAGGAGCGGAGGGAGGGGGTGGTGCACTGGAGGTAGCTTCGATAGCAGACGCATAATGGGCGGCGACAACTCTAGGTTTGTGTGTTTGGGTTGGGAGGTGAGAGGGAGAGAGATATTTATACTGATTGAGGAATATTGGTTGAGATCTGTTAGATTTTGATCCAACAATTCAAAAGAGATGAGATACTTAGGACATTCTCACTACCTAGTTACCACAATACATCCCACCCCATCCTTCTAAACAAACACCAATTTGTACCATCCCGAACCATTCTATCCTTCCAACCAAACAAAATCCAGCACCATTCTCATCCCCCAACTAAACATTCTACCCGAATCACCCCATCCCATCCTATCCCAGAAAGCAGATCATCCTACTTCATCCCTTCACCCAAACACACTTTTAAAGATCTCACCGGCCTTATCTTAATGAGCCGATCCATCCTTGGCCCATTCCACTGCCTGTCAAAATTCGGGCACAACAGGTGCATACTAACAAGAGATTGAAATTGGCGTGTTCGGTATATCGTGAGAAAAGTTCCTCGCTGTCTTATGGGCTGTTTAGAACATGGCAATCACGCACAAATTTTAAAGGGAAAAAAGTGCAGTTCTCTACAAGAACTCTAGACCGTTGATTTCTAATGAAGCGATCAAATGTTAATTTCCTATCAAGTGACCAAGCAAAGGGAAGGCCGACACGTCCTCTGAACCGATAAAAGCCCGTGCGCGTACATGCACCCGGCCGTTCGATGTCTTTCCATGTCCGAATTAGCGAGCAGCCGTGCGCATCGATCCAGCGATGACATGCATGCGTACAAGGCAGTACAAGCGTCAGTAGCTTCGCATCACAGCAAAAACCGTACCACGTTCGGCTGTTGGAGCTAGCTCGGCGCATCCCATCTCCATCCGACCAACATTCTCTTCCATGATGTATCGCACGCAACAACTGCAAGATTCACATCCATGTCTCCCCCATGCACCCTTTATTCTCCTCCAATTCCATCCAACCTCAGTTCAAAAAAAAAAATCCATCCAACCTTTCTTCTCTCTTTCTCTAGGGCACTATTGCACGCAGGCGACATCTTTTTGTGATCGACAAAGAAGTTTGTTCTAGCTTTGCTTTCCTTGTGTCTTCACCGTCACACCAGCTCACCACTAGATATACCGAGATCTGCAAAGATCAAAAGGGGCATTGATGCTGTATCCATGCTTGATGCTTCTATTCTGTGGTAGTTATCTCCTTGTGCGCTTAAGCTTGGCCCAATGAGGGGCCTTCTTTATTTAAAGTACCTGGGATCGATGGCCTTAATCCTTGTCTTTGCTGAGATCTTCGCCAAACTTTGATACTTCAAGGATTAAAAGTTATTCCTGTTAATTTTCCTTTTTTTTTAAAAAAAAGACACTGTTCTTAGTTTTAGTCTTGCGACCATTGGCTAAAGAAGCTTATGCCTTGCCATGCGGTTCTAACAGCAGGGCTTATACATTATATCTCTCTCTCCAAATGGAGACCACATGAACCTCAAATGCACTAGTATTTCACAAAAAAAAAAGGAATAGTCTGTCAGCAATGATTTCTGATCAGATAATTGTAACGGTTAGGATAGTAAGTACCATTTAAAATGCCAAAAAAGGACATGATCCCACTAACAGAGTGTTCGAGTGAATCGGATGGTATAGACTCGGGAGTTCCTCTTTACTTTTGGCGACCGTAGATATGCAAATAGGAGGAGCTGGAGCACGGTTGAGAGGATGAGAATAGATCACAGCATGCGCGGACAAAAGGGCGCCAAGCATCGAGCCCACAACACAGCACAACGGCGGGCGACGCAGCCTGTGAAGATGTGATTGGTTGGTGACGGGTGCCGCCTCCTCGATATGCGGACAGTCTGTTGGATGGGCCGGAACCTCAGTTTTTTGGTTCATACTTAGGGCATGTTTGTTTCAGCTAGAGATTCTGAGAAGTAGCTGGTGAGTATCCAGCTAGTCAGAATCTGGAGAAGCTAGATAACCCCAGCTTCTGGTTACTAGTTCATTTTCTGGATTCTGTAGCTTCTGGCTACTTAGAATCTGGATGAAAATCTGGACTGTTTGGGAGAGCTGCAGATTCTGGGAGTAGCTGCAGCTGCCAGAAGCTGAAACAAACATGCCCTTAGGCTTTAGCTTCTGTTTTCACATTAATGCTTTGCTAAATAGTATGTTTTTTAAGGTGAAATTTATATATAAATTATAATAAAAAATTATACCAAGTTTAATTGTATCGGTCAAAATCATATGTAACTATTTTTCTCGGTATATTGTCTCTCACGAACAGATCAAAATTCAAAAACCACAGCCATAAGTCTCAGTTCAAAAGAACCCACAAGCACATATGATTCAACAACTTCAATTTGCTCTTTATTGGCCCCCAAGAGGGAAGTGACTGCTTGGACCTGAAGTAAGAAGGCCGGTCAAAGGAGAAGTGAAAAGGCAAAACGATGGATGCCAAAAATCGGACCGGAGATCGGACAAGGCTGCCGGTTCACCGGCTCAACGGTTCAACCGCCGAGTCATCGGTTGAACCATCGGTGAGTCAATGGTTTCTCCCACTCCAGGGTGAATCCCTCAACATTGGTGATAGTGACTGCTTCATTCCCAGGCTAAAACACTCCCATGTCAGGCTACATTTTTAATGAGAGACATTGTTGTTAGGGAGTCTATGACCCTTCTCGTCAAAAGAAATCCACAAGGAGCAGTTGTCGTTGTGGGCCACTCCTAATATAATTATAATAGAAATTTAGAAATCCACCTATCAATCTATGCGTAGGGGTCACACCGAAACTAAGCAAATTAGTTAGCCAAGTCCATCCCATACTGAACTTGTGGTTGCATGATTTGGGTGTAGAAAATAGTAGCACAAGATTCGGTCCTTAATCGACTTAGGCGAGGCCAACCAATAAATCCAGAGCTCGTGCAAGCCCTACATAGCTATTCCAATTCGCATATTCAATCCCTGCGTGACCAATCCATTCAATATGTACAATCCCTGCACTGGCCTCATTCCAACCACTCGCTCGAGTCTCCACCATTTTATAAAATATTTTCCTGTTTCTAGTGGTAACCTATGTTTCCAATCCCATTATCATATTCTCAAGTTTCAGTTGACAATATTTGTGTTGTATTTTATTTCACCACTAAAACAATTCTAAGCACAACCATAATTTAGTACGGTTTAATCAATGGTGGAGTTATTACCATTATAAGTGTCTTAGGCTGACAAGGTGAGGATATCATCTACCATCATGGAGGTTGGATTAATAAGTATCAATTGCATGCTATAGCTAAGTAATCAACATTTCACATATCATTTAATTAAGTAACAATAATAAACATGCACTTGTATTTGAAAGCAAAATATTTGCTTCTAAAAACTAGATTCAACATGATCAATTATAAGGGCTTGCCTTGGTCAAGTATGAATAGCGTAAGATCTTGTTCATCGGCGACAGGAGAGTCTGAAGCATCAAAGTCTATAAAATTGCAAATAACCACATCAACACAACTTCAAATAAAATTCAAATTAACTCTAAAAATTATGGTTTTGATTCTGTTGGAAAGATTTTGAATTTAGACAAAATTAGAAAAAACAAGTCATTTGGATTTAAAATGAGAGAGAACAAGCTCTTTGAATTTTGGCTTGAGGGGAAATTCCAAAAATTCTGACAGGTGAGGTCAACCGAGATTTTGTTTTTCTTTTCAATTATTTTTCTTAATAAAAACTTTCAGCGGCTAACAGGTAGGGTCGAGTTGGTTTTAATTTCTTTTCTAATTATTTTTATTCGAGAAAATATGAAAGATCGACAGGTGTGGCCATGGTCCACATGGAGTAAGTCCATACAGCGGTTTATAGGAATTGGGACCCACGTGTTAGAGACAGTGGTCTACGTACTGGGTCTGCACGACATTTTTACAGGTGCGAGTTCACTTGTAGTGACTCACAACTTTAAACCGAGGTTAATTAAGATTTCTAATTACATATGGCCCACATGTCATACTAATGTTAACTAATTCCTTAACTAACCACTAATTACCGATTTAACCTAATTTAACTACCACGCGGGGGCCACTAGTTAGCAACCTATGGTTGTCTTCCTCCTTGCTCATAATAGAGGAACAGGGGAGGACAACCATGGCGGCTCAAGCCGGGCTCGACGTTGGTGAGGAAGGACACGACATCCACTTGAGATGGCCAAAATGGGACACGGGGGGTCATGATGAACCCGCTGGAGGTGACGACATGGAGGGAGACAGTTTGAGGTGGCAGCATGATGGTGAGGGCGACGGCGGCGCTACAATGCATAAGGGCGACTACAAAAGGCTAGCTAGAACTTCGAATTGAAGTTGACGCGAGCATCTACAGGCTACTACGAAGCTAAGGGTGGCCTCGATACTATAGATGTGGCGGTGAGTGGAGCTCTCCACGACGGCCAGAGGTGGCACGGTGAGGCGCAACGTGTTGCAGTGAACTACACACGCCATTGGCTAGCCTACTAGGTTTGCCATGTATTGAAGCACATGGGAACAAAGGGGCTCACTGAGAGATGGAGCGGAGGGGGATATCAACGGTGGGGGAGGGTTGGTAGCCATTCCGAGTCGACGACGGTGTTCCAACAGCTCTAGTACATGGCAAGGCAAATCAGAGAGTGCATTAGCATGGGGAGATCAAGGAGAATACTAAGGACATGATGTCTGTTGTAGGGGTGACCCTCACCTAAGCCCAGCCGGCCTGTTAGAAGGTTGTAAAGCCCAAAATGGGACATGTGTAATAACATAAATGCCGTTGAGAGGGACACTTGGGTGTAAGGACATAATTGTAAAATACTCCCCATGTGAAAATATATATATAGACCATCCAGGCCATGGGGAAGGGCCCAAGCATTGCTCACCTAACTCTCCACTACCATACTACCATCTCTCTGTTTGGTCTGTAACCATAACAATGTCCATTGTTGAAGCTCACCAAAGCGAAGAGGACGGGAGGCGAGGTCGACAGCAACACTACACATGGCAGCGAGGTTGATGGCTTCGGCTTTCCTAAGGGCAAACAAGCATGGAGAGGTGAGCACGAGGTAGAGATAGACAAGATGAACATGAATATCATGATGGCGTCGTCTGGAACTCATCAAATAGTGAGGAATCGAACAGTGAAGCTTTCGGCCAGACTTAGGGAAGTAGGCTAAATCCTTCCTCTCCGAGGGTGAACGGGGCATGAGAGCTTAGGGGAAAAGGAGAGTGGTGTAGGGCAAATGTTTTGACATGCGAGGGATGGCTTAAATAGAGGGGAGAAGAGAGAGGGAGGGCGTGGCGCCATGGGTTGGCTTCGGGAGAAAGGCAGAGAGCGTGTGAGAGTGAGAGAGAGCGGGCTGGCAATGGAACAAGGTTGCGGCGACATAAGGCTTGAGGCTACATGCTTCTTCAATACCCTTCTGTTGCACGTGAACGCATGCGAGGAAGAGAGCTCGAGAGAGCATGAGAGAGAGAAGAAAGAAGAACAGTGCCAGGACGACATAGGAAATTTGCCCCAAAGGTGAGGGAAAGAAAAAGGTTTAAACTTTATCCTTGATTTTAAATTACTTTTGAATTTGAAATATGAATTTCATAGCGCATTGCACACAAAAATTTTAGGAAAAATTTATTAACACCCAATTAGCTTTTAGAAATTTTGACATACATTTTTTGGCTAAGAAAATTATTTTAAAATCTTAAAACTCAAGCAAGGCTTTTAGGGAAAATTATAAAATGCACCAAAAAATTTAAAATCCATGAAAATTATGCATGTTTTATTTTGAGGCAAATTTGGGCTGTTACAAGCATCCTCACAGATTGTGCAGCAAATAATTTCAGCATATAACGTATTCAGATTCTAATACAACATGAACACAATTGGTTAAACACCCAACTCAAGCACAAAAAATGCTATCTTGCTTGTCGCTCTACATCTCTATCGCCAAATAATACGACTGCGACAGCAACTGATAGGAAAAAAAAACCGAAACAAAGATCAACTCAACACAAGAGAAAACTATGCACGCTTCTTCCACTGTCCAATGTTCTGCACTTGCTGGCCAACGGTGTCCTGCTTCATCAATCATCTACCTCTTTCGTTAGGATATATATATACACACAGAGATATATGAACATGAGCTATCTCTACCTCTATACAACCGAGCGTGATGATATCATATTATCAGACTTGGCAGACCATCCCTACCTCCAGTGTGGAAACATGCGGTATGTTAGCTGCGTAGGCAGGGCCTCGGCTGTTCCTTCTCAAGAACTCATAGCCGAAGTTTATTGCAACCTGCTTTATCAGACTAGACCCACTTTTCGCCTTCATGTAGGAGCGCCCCATTATGAAGGACATGCCTGCCTCTCTTGCCTCCGTCAGCTCCTGCAGCTCACCACGAACCTCGCTGTCGATCTGTGCGTTCTTTGGAAGCACAAACCTTACCCTCTTCGACTTCGGTGCAATTGGGTTCGGGTTTATCTCCTTATGAGTGGATGATCCCGGTGAATCTGATCCATCAAGGCCGCCGTCCTTCTGAAATGGAAGACCTTTACTGATGAAAGACAGCCCCTCATAAGAATGGTCTTCACCGTCCAGAAAGCCATTTTGGTCAGAGTCCCCTCGGCGGATGAATTCTGCAATGCTGCTCACTAGGTCCTTCTCAAACTCTATGTCATCCTTCTGCACATCACGGTACCCATATCGGACAACCACCCTGTACAGCCTATACTGTTTCGGGCCAACGCGACCGACCAAAAATCGCTCCTCAGGTTGGACGTGTGGTACAGATACTGATTTAATGCATAGAAAGACCATAACCTGATGAAAAATATATTTGGTTATTGTAGGAGTTAGTTAGATGCACGTACTGGTTCACTAAGATAAATTATTCAGCAGCGTGTGCATGGAAGAAAGCATAAAACAGTATGGCTTAGATATTAAAACAGTTT
The DNA here is from genome assembly GCA_017311315.1 of Dendrocalamus latiflorus. Classification (NCBI taxonomy): domain Eukaryota; kingdom Viridiplantae; phylum Streptophyta; class Magnoliopsida; order Poales; family Poaceae; genus Dendrocalamus; species Dendrocalamus latiflorus. The sequence goes on from CM029631.1 coordinate 23,174,875, forward strand.
TCTTGTCTATTCTCAAAAAGAAAACAATATTCTTGTCAGAACAACAAAAGAAGTATGGAAAGATACCTGATGAAATGCAGGCAGATTGGTGACAAAGTGGGAGAAAATGGCTGGAATCCCAGACACAAGCTCTGTATGTATCAGGCCAATGCCTCGGACCCGAACAAACCCCAAGGAAGGGCCAAGATTTAAGAGCCAACTTATCGAGACCTTGTTTTGCACATCAAACTCGTACTTCTTTATGGTGCCATAATGCCACACACACATCACCATCATGAAAATGAAGGAAAGGGTGATGGGTACCCAAGCCCCTTCGTGAAACTTCACAAGGGATGCCGAGAAGTAGAGTACTTCAATTGCACCAAAGAAGATAAGGAAGCTGAGAGCAAAGACTATGCTCTTGTTCCAGCAAAGAACTATAACCAGTGACATCAAGCAAGTTGTGACGAGCATAACAGTTATGACTGCCAGTCCTGAACAAAGAAAAAACACATCAGCTAAACATGTAGATTCGACACTAAATATAGACAAACAGAAAGGGCTCGTATCTTGTGGCTGTTCATGGTAAAAAGAAAGTATGCATGCGGTATCTTGAACACAACAAAACTATATGCTCATGGAACTGTACTTTTACCTTGTGCATTTGTCAAGTGCTTTGTATCTCTGAAGCCTATAGTAACAGCCAGGCATAGTATCATCAAAATCCAATTGATCTCTGGTATGTATATCTGACCATGTACTGTAGAGGATGTATGCACAATCTTCACCTTAGGGAAGCAATTTAAGGAACAACACTGCTTGATAATTGAGAACGTGCCAGTAATAACTGCTTGGCTCCCAACTACAGCTGCGAGTATTGCGATCCCCAGAACAGGCCATCTGATTTTTTCTGGAAAGATATTATTGAATAAGTAAATACCAAGAAGGGGAACTTATATTCACTAAATGTTTATCTATGAGGGTACAAAGGCATATAGAAAGAGTACCTGGCACTGATACGTAGAATCCAATATGATAGCCATTGTCAAAACTATGATGTCGTGAAATGTAAGCAGCTTGCCCCATATAGGCCAGTATGAGGGCTGGGTAAACCACCAGTGTGAAAGCTATCTGTTGGAAGTAAAAAAAAAGACCAGTAATGGATTTTAGACTTAAATAAGAACTTGGGGTGATGATTAGGCAAGGTAGGCACATGTCAAGTCCTACATCAGGAAGATAGGTGGCATATGTCAAGTCCTAAGGATTACAATGTTCAATTATCATGCAGCTTTTGAAGCACTTCAAATTGAAACATCACACAAATTGTTGCAAATATAGGTACGATGAGAACATCTGTGTTAATATACAGAATTTTTAGTCTTAAGTGTCGGAAAACAACCAACATTCCGATATTCCAATTCCTAAGTAAAGTCTATTAGTGAAGATCATCAAATAATTTACTAAGATAATCATGCTTTTAGTGCAATTAAGTAATCAGTTGTGTTGACTCCTGGCTTCATCGACTCTTCGGCCTCAAGTATAATTGTATACAAAGCAGAGCTTAGTGAAGGGTTAAATTCTCTCAGCAATGCTATTCACCCTGTTAACAAGCGCTGCCAAGTAGCTATCTTACTGTTTAGCATTGTGGAATAATTAGGCAGAATACATGGAAGTACTTCTTTCTTCATAAGCAAATGAGAGGGTATAAGTTATCATCAATTAACACAACAACTTAAATCAACATATGCTATGTATACTAGTAAGCAATGATGAAGTTTGAGATTCAAGCTCCACCCCCCTATTTTTCTGTAATCCAAAAATGTTCACCACTCTGTATTAGTTTATCCCTTCAACCAAATTAAAGGTCAAGTTTAACTAATCCAACTAAATGCATTTGCTTCCACAATATTGTCACTGTTTATGAACATTTCATCCAGAAATGGATGAAATAAGTCGTACAATGTAAGTTTATGAAATTTTAGGGCCTGTTTCAGGCAGTGTAAGTTTTTTTGATAAGACAATTTTTAGGGCTTCAAAGTGAGAACTATAATAAATTAGCCAACAAAATAGTCGTACAAGCTGCTCCACAGAAACAGGTTCATAAGCTCCAAATTCTCCATCTCCTTACAAAATAAGACATATAAGTAGTTTTTAGTGAACTCAACCTCTAATATTGCTTTTGTGATTTTTTTAGTTGTGCATTATACGTATTTGCACTAGCTACCAATACATTATCGAATACTAAAATTCTTTCTTCCCGCTTTAAATTCATCAACTTTGGCTATCCCAAGTTGGTAATCTTTCATTCTTCATGTATTACTGACCTTATTTATATATAGACTGCAAAAGTTCTCCTTAGATACACCACACAGTGCCTTCTATTTTGATGATGTGTACAGAAATACTCTTTGTAAACATGAATTCGATGTGTTCTATCTTTATTTGGTTAGACATGTAATGTAGATGCACCTGCACCCTCTTACTAGCAAGAAATTAAGAGTCATCAAATCCAAAGGGATGACAATTCAGGCAAGTGGCAAAGGACTATGTAATGTGAGCCTCTTGTAGCATGATCAATGTTATAAAATGCTCATCACATACCTTGATTGAAGATTGTGTAAAATGTCCAAGGTCCGCATACATTGCTTCAGAGCCTAAGAATTTCAACAGTTTCACAAGGGTCAACTTATCATCATCATTATGCAAAGTGGCAGAGTTGAACGGGGTGGAACAGCCTGTTCTCTTACCAGTTACACATAGAAGGATCCCACCCAGCGACATCCAGCCACCTGTTTGAGTCTTCTGGAGAAATCTGTACATGTAGTACGGCGAAAGAGCTTTATACACATGGGGATTCCAATGGATGATGTTGTAAACCCCTATGACGCTGATGCAGAGAAGCCACAAGCAAACAATAGGCGCAAAAAGAAATCCGACCCTGTGTGTGCCGTAGTGTTGCAAGGCGAACAAGCCCACCAGTATCACGCATGTTACTGGAAGCAATATATCTGCAAGTTAACATGTCACAAAAGAAACACTAAACATCAACCAGGTATTCAGAAACAAACATCACAACGCAAATCGACAAGTAATGCAATAACTAGAATCAATTCAATTAGAATTAGCAAGCATGAAAATCACTCATTGCTATTGAGCAATTATAAACGTAAATAGAGCAAACAATTGACCTACATTCGTGCTGCTCATTGACCATCGACAACTCCAGCCCGGAAACTGCTGAGAACACTGTAAAAGAGAGCAAGAAGACATCAGGCTCTAACACCAACCAGTGCAATACCAAGAGCGCAACCAAATCTCTGGGGGAGGAGGAGGAGGGCGAGACCAGAGACGGCAGGGGTGAGCACGCCGTCGCCGATGACCATGCTTGTCCCAAGCAGAGCGAGCAGCAGCAGCACCCTCTGTAGGACCCTGTGCCGCTCCAGCGCCGCGCGCAGGGTCGACACGGGCGCCGGCGTCGAGCCATCACGCTGCCCCGTGAGCTCGTCGCCGCCGGGGAGGAGCCCCGCGCGGACGCGGCGGCATATGAGCGAGTAGAGCGCGAAGGTTCCGCCCTCGCCATCGTCGTCCGCGCGCAGCACGATGAGCACGTACTTGAGGAGCGGGATCAGTGTCAGTGTCCAGAACACGAGGGAGAGCACGCCGTAGATCTCCTCGTTGCCCACCGAGTGCTCGATGTCGCCGCCGGCGAAGGCGCTCTTGTACACGTACAGCGGCGACGTCGCCACCTCGCCGTACACCACCCCGAGGCTCTGGTACGCGAGCACCAGCTCCGCGCGCCCCGGCTGCAACCGCATCAAGAAACAAAGAAATTAACCGCCATCGTCATGATGCCCCAAACCACCAAAGATCGAATCTTTCAGACGTAATCCCAGAAACGGCGCTCCGGGCTCACCTTCTTGCGCGCCGTCCTCGCTGCGGCGCGGCCGCTCTCCGCATCCATTCCCGTCCGTTAGCTCTCTCTCGCGCGCGCGTCTCTTCACGGTGCCAAGCGCGCGCAAGTTGCCACCTTTGCTGCGCCCATGCGCGCAACTCGCAGCGCTGCTGTCAAATTGAGAGTGGAGAAGTAAAGAATTTGGCCAGGGAAACTATATTTTGGCAAGATTTGTCGCTTTGGACTTCGGATGGGAGGAAACAGCAGAAGCCAGCCACGCTCACTTCCCTCCTAGTAGCTTCTTGCAAGAACTACTATTACTACTAGCTCTTGTCCTTGCTTGGCGCTCTACTTCTACTACGCAGCAAGAAAAATCCAAATCCAAAAAGCACACTAGGACAAGAAAAGAGAAGATTTGGAAGAAACAAGAACTGAACAGGCAAATCAAAGGAAAGGATGGCTTCCTTCTACAATTCTATTCTTCCTCCTCTTTTGTTGCAATCTTATAGCTGCAGACATCAGCACGGCCACACGAGGATTGGCCAGATTGCAGAGTCGGTGAGGTATCAGGTATATAACCGTATCAGAGTCAAGTTGATATGTTGTTGCTCCTTTTAGGCCCTTGCGAACGTGGGTGTGGTCTTTGGCTGTGGCTATAAGCAGACGCCAAATGCGCAGCACGACATGGCACGGTTAAGATAGAGCACGGTACGGATTTAGACAAGGCATAGCTTAATTAAATTAGATATAGCTAATTTGAATAAGTTATGTGTTGTATCGTGTTGGTTTACGTACCTGTCCTTTAACCTAAGCACAGCATCGAAAGGGTTTGGATCATGTCGGACCGGTCCAGGCACACTTAGCCAAACAGACCACAAATGGCTTGTTGATTTTACTATCAATCATAAGTAATTTTACTGCTAAATCACTCGCCTACACTCAGAAGAGTACAATAACTCTAACATAAGTAATTTTTACTACACTAACATAGGAGAGTTACCGTTCGTGCTGTGCTAGACCGGCCCACCGTGTCGAGGTAGCAGTCCAAACACGACACATCTAATTAGACCAGACAGACACGACGTGTTTACTATTCATACCGTGTATATGTCGTGTTTACTATTCATACCGTGTTATATCTGGGCTAAATCAATAGTACAGTAACATGATCGAGCATAATCGATCGCACCGTTTGACCAGGTCTAGCTATAAGTACGAAGAAGATTCGGAAGACTATGGAGGCAACATGATGACAAAGCATCAAGCAGAAAAAAAAAGGAGGAGAAGGAAGAAAATCGGCATGTACCTGAAATGCTCGTCTCATGAAAACGACAGCTCTAATGGTGGTGCTGCATCAGCACGATATATTGATTGATTGATGTGTTAGGTAAGTGTTTGCTGCATCCGGTTCCTGGCAAACATGGCAAAACGACCACATTTTCTCGCCTTTTAAATTACGACCGGTACTATCAGTGATGTGTGCAATGACAAAGTAAACGATTCGATCTGCGTAATAACTCTCTTGACCGGTTTACTTGCTTCTGGCTGGAAGTAGGCTACAAATTAATAAAAGCTCCGCTCTAAACAGGTTTAATTTTTTGTTTTTTATTTTATTTTTAGAGTTATTTATTTATTTTTCTCTTATTTTTTTTACATTGTTCGAGATAATATATTTTTAAAATTTAATTACTTTGAAAAAACTAACAGCCACTATAGTGGAAAAAAATAGAAACCATGGCTTATAGGTCACATTGAGCAGGCCTAAAAGATTTCGCATAGTTAGTCGCACCTGTGTCTAGATTGTGCTTAATTCACATTTGACGAACAACTGATTTGTCACCTATCGTGATTGGTCTTATTTTAGGCTATGGATTACTGTTTTTAGCTGCAATCAATGGCTTTTTATCTGTGCTTTTTTTAAGTCTGTAGCATACGATAAGGATATTGACACAGGCGGTATACGTGATTTTATATTTAGAAAATATGTTTAGAAAGTATCATATTTATTTTGATATTTAGATAAATCAAAAGATGAACAAAAAAACCAAGAGTAAAAGCAGAGCCCATGTTCCCATCAAGCAGGAGCGTCTTCGAAGGCCTCCCCCTCCCCCAAACTAGTTCGTACCATCGCAAACAACTCCATCCAGTACGACTTCAAATCACGTAATCCTCGTGTTAGTTTCCACCAACCGCGAACCAGGAAGTTACATATATAGCTCCATTGGAATACATGTTAGCCTGTCACGGACAGTACAAACGAATACAAAAAAAAAATAGAACCGACAAGAAAGCTCAAAAAGCCAAAAATAAAAAAAGACTAAATTATTGAATAGTGAAAAATAAACCAGAAGTCAAAAGTCCAAACCAAAACAAACAGGACCCATACGACAACATCAAAACATACTACTAGTTTTCTTTTTCTGAAAGAACGGAGAACATACTACTAGTTGCCTAACGTACGAAAAGACATACCACTTACACCAATTGCCGTGGCGTTGACAAGAGACATCCCACACAGAAATCAGGGGATGATCACAGGTTAGCCTTTAGCTTGTACAGATCTTGCATGCGTGTGCTTGTTCGTACTGTGCAATCGTGCATGCAGCTATTTCGGACTTACGTGATGGGCTTCCATGTCCATTGTTCGTCACTCCTCTGACGAAACAGATGGTAATGAATGGCTTGGTAGGTAACTACTGACTAGCCCATTCAACCACCCATATCAAGACCCGAATTAAAAATACCAAGGAAAAGAAGTGTAGGAGAAAATAAACGTTGCTGTCTCCTGTCGCCCGAGAAATTTTGTTATACAACGAAAACATAAACTGATTTGTGCCACCCATATCAAGACCCGAAGGAAAAGAAGTCTAGGAGAAAATAAACTTTGCTGTCTCCTGTCTGCCCGTGGCGCGGTGGCGTGGGCAAAATCCGGCTCCTTTCACATCGGCGGCTGGCCGGCCGGCCAAAGTCAACATTGCAAATTATCTGTCGCTGCTGCACGGATAAGGCCCTTGACTTTTCAGTTTGCTATGGCTGGTTGGAATAAATAAACGAGATAATTATTTTATTGTTATTTTGAAGTAATTTATCAAGATAAAATTTTAAACTGTTTATCAGTATTCAGTTAATTCACGTAAACACTTACGCTAGTACTAAAAATCATAAGTTAAGGTATAAGTCATAAGTCGTAGCAGAATAAATCTATCATATATCTCCTTGCTCCCAATGATCCCGGAAATGGATATACTGTATCGGGAAAACAAATTTTGGACCTTTTGTTTGCATTGGCATCAAAGAGAGATGCCATTTTGCGGTGCTCTTTATTCAGATTATTATGGCACTAACTCGTCCATATTTAGTGTTGCCACGTGTCATACTCGAAAATAGGTCCAACCACAAATACATAAGAACCCTGTTTCGTAAGATTATTTTCTTTTTTCAATGGTAAATACAACATAGTCCTATATTACATCCAGGAAACCGGCGAGGGCTGCCATGTCAGATTCTTTGTGAATAGGCCTTTTGGATTTTTGCAAAGTCGCGTGTGGGTCCTCGGTTCTTGTAGAAAGGCCCTTGCCAGGCTAGTTTTTTTTGCGAAAAACCCCTCCACTTCTCCAAAATTATGTACAGGTTTCATAGAGACCCTCCTTTTGCTGGATAACATCCTGTGATTTTTTCAAAATTACTCATGAGTCCTTGGTTTTATGTGAAAAACCCTTCGATTTCTTTGGAAATACATACTATAAAAATTCATTTATCGTAGAAAAATAAATTTACCCATTTGCAGTTTGTACATACAACAGTAGTTGTAGTCGTGTCCGAGAGGTTTTACAATAGTAGTCATAGTCGTATCCAAGAGGTTTCAAAACAGTGAACTAACTCAACGACATTGGCCTAGTGCATTCTGGGGCCACCAAATCATTGGTTCATGTACCATTTGAGGGAAGCGTCGCCGAAAGATATAGGTGGTGCTTGGTTGGGCTGATTTTTTTGTGATTTATAGCTGAATTTTCACTGTAACTGATGGTGGATTATTTGGCATAATTAAATTTTAAAAAAATTAAAATAGAAAAAACGGGTTAACCCAGCACGTATAATACAAACGAATACAGAAAAAAGAACCGGCAAAAAAACTAAAAAATCCAAAAAGTCAGAAAAAAACGAAATTTACGAATAGTGAAAAATAAGCTAGAAGTGAGAAGGCCAAATCCAAACGAACGGGGCCTAGTGCGGGTGCCTTAGGCCTGATCTCGACCGTCGGATTTGATGCGAACAGTTCGAACGAACTTCTATAGCAAAACGCTACAGCAGAAGCTGCACAACTCATCGGATGAAACACTACAGTAACTCTCCAACAGTGCCTGCTGCCATAGTTGCTACAGTGCCATGCCGTTCTTCTCTCTTGCCTTTTCGCTGTTTAGCAGTGTATCCCTCTGTCTTTCCCTTCACAAGGGCAGAGGATACATTTCCATCATTAGAGGTTGCAATCTTATTTTTGCTTCGTTTTCCCTTTTCTAGCATGAAACGAAATGGGCCCAGCAGTCCTGCGCTGCTGATTTTGGCTCTGAAATGTGCACGGTTCAGTGTACGTGATCGACGTGACGCACTGCCGGTTGTTCTGTGCTTCTGTTGCTTTTCTACAAAGCACGACTGAGAGATGGTGAGGCTTGAATATCTCTCCTGACTTTTATCTCATTTGAATTGAATAGGAGGTGCTCACCTTTTTCTGAATGCTTTGGAAATGCGATGCAAGATATAGGTAGTGCTTCAAACGGTTTAAAAGTTATGGCTTTTGATCTCTATTTTAGTCTGTAATTATATTATAGTAGCTGTTAATTTTTTCTAATCAAAAAATGAGAAGATAAAAAATATAAAAATATCACTATATCTTTCAGGATAATACAAAAGAATAAATGGGAAAAATGAAAAACAACAAAAGACTAAAAGACAAAAAACTAAAATTAAAAAACCGACATGTTTCAAAAGCGGGGCTATAAAATGTAGTGGTGTTGACCTAAGGAAAACGAATCGGTGAGCGCGCAGCCTGATTGTGCAACAAGCAGAATATTCTTCAATCAAGCTTCCTAATGTTCTTTGCAAAATATGCTCGTACAACAAGCACGAAGAGTTTGGTGGTGGCATTCACGTATGACATATTTAAGAGATGTACTCATCGAGGAAGTTGTGAGACCACATCCCACGTTTATCAGCAAATTACTCTGGTAGAAGTACTTAGAGTAACTCCAGCATGGCCTCTACTTGAACCCTCATCCAACTTTTGAGGGCCGAAGAGCAAAAAACTCACTTCAGCAGGACCCCTACTTAAGCCCTCAAAAGTAGGGGGCCCTCAAATCTCCCCCTCGAGCCCTCATTCCTGGGGTCTGGAGGGAGCCCCTACTTTTGAGGGCTCAAGTAGGGGCCCTACTGGAGTGAGTTTTTTGCCCCTCAGCCCTCAAAAGTAGGATGAGGATGAGGTGGGTCCTATGCGTCATCCCCTCTAAGAATGAATTTGAGGGTCCTGTTTTGAGGGCTCCTGCTGGAGTATAGCCTAAAAAACAGAGCCCTCAAAAGTAGGCAGAGCCCTCAAATAAAAAGTAGGGGCCCTGTTTTGAGGGCTACTGCTGGAGTTGCTCTTAGTAAAGCGTACATGTGTTAGCTGTAGTAAAGAGTACATGTGTTAGCTAAGTACGTATATCTTTTTCAAGTACAATAAGTACGCGTACACACTACATGACTTTTTGCCTGTATTGACACTTTTTATGCTCGTATTTACAAAAATAGCAATCGTCGCGCGGAAATGGCAGTTCCACCGTGGCATCGACCTCGGGGGCGACACATGGTGAAACCGCATGGCCACTATTCTGCAGAGGCAAAACTGTAGGGCCACCGTGCGGTGGAGCACTATAGCACCGCATGGTGATCGTGCGGTGTACTATAGCGCATTGTAGCAAGTTTTCTAAAAAAATCCATTTATGTACAATTTATGTTGAAATTTTTAAATATAGCAAATGAGCTCCAAAAATCACGAATTTTTATGGAGTCTTGCAACACAACGAACTTACTTGTATAATTTTTCTATAATTTTATCCATTTTGATTTTTTCTTGAAAATTTATTTTAGTATGTAGTTTGCAGTAATTTTCTCAAAAATTCAAAATGGATAAAATTATGGAAAAATTACACAGGCAAGCACACTTTGTCGGGAGACTTCACAAAAAACCATAATTTTTGAAGCTAATATCTATATTTAAAAATTCTGACAAAAATTATATATAAATGAATTTTTCTGAAAACATTGTTACAGTGCACCGCATGACACCGTGCAGTTTCACTACGTGTCGTGCCGGGGTCAATACCGCATGGTGGCCATGCGGTGGAGGTGTCATTTCTACTATTTCGACGCGATGACTATCATTCTTGCAAATACGAGCACAAAAAGCGCCAAAACAGCCAAAAACTCCACACGACACCACACATACACACCCACATGGGTGTATCTACTCCACATACTAAGATAAAATAGAAACCTAAAACTAGAGGTGAAAATAGATCCGGATTCGGTCGGATTATCTAGATACTGAATCCGGATACTTAATATCCGAATCTGAATAGAAAACGAATCCAAATTCAGATGTTGAACTAGTGAAGTCCCGTATGTCAAATGTGAATCCGGTATGGTCGGACGCGGATTCGGAGCCGGATATTTGAATAATATCCAGATATGGAGTCGAATATTCGGATTGACAGATATAATAGTAGCAACTAGTGTATATATATATATATATATATATATATATATATATATATATATATATATATATATATATATATATATATATATATATATATATATATATATATATATATATATATATCGACGAGCTCGTCATCATGATGAACTCTAATTTGACATCTCATATTTTTATTTTGGCACATCCCCCAATAAAGCTTTTTGCATGTCCTTTTTAGCTAAATTTGATGTGTTTATAACTAATTTATTTGCAATATATCTATAGTTAGTTAGGATTGGTGGTAAAATGACACCAATGATCAATAATTACGTGATAAAATAGAAAAAGGTATAAATATTACTATAAAATCAGTGTCAAGTTGCTAAACTTCATTGTGCCATAGGATATAAAGCTATCCTCAGAAGTTGTATTATATAAATATGTGAGATGAATGATTTATTTGTTTCTGTCAATATTTAATACGCAGTTACATGTTAGAGTCAACTATTTATTAATTTAAAATGTTAAAAACAATTCAATGCCATGCTTTAAATAGAAGATGCGATGGATAATTATTAGAATCTAAAAAATAGTCGAATTTGATCTGATTTTGAGTATAATCCAATCCAAATTCGTAACCGACATTTGTTCGATCTGTATTCGTATTCGACGTTTGTGTAATTTATATTCAAATCTGAGAAAAAAATATAGATATAAATATGGTTTAAGCACTATCCGACTCGTTTTCATCCCTACCTAAAACGTCACAGAGCATGAGCAAGCGCTTTGACTACTATACATATGCACATGCACACGTGCTCTTAAGGATATTATTTATATAAACAGTATCCAAATAATACTATTTATACAAATAGTGCGCCTAGAAAATAAGAGGCACTGGGATCGAGCTCGGACGGGAGGTTTTCACGGCGGAAGCAATGCTCGTTTCTCTAACGATGTGTTTGGTTGGAGTGATGAAAGTGGAATGGGATGGGATGGAATAGGATGAGATGGTTCCACAAAAAAGGTGGAACCACATGGTCCAGCATCTAAGAAAATATTCTCTAAATTTGCACAGGCTCATCCCACTTTGGACCATTCCATCCCACCCCATCCCTCAAACCAAACACATAGATAGGCTTCCATCCCACCTCATCTCTCAAATCAAACACATCCTAAGTACGTATATCTAATCATGCACTATAAATTATTACGCCACGCAAAACGCACGAGAAAACGTTTAGCCTGCCGATCATTTAGGCGGTCACTGGCCTGTTAAATCAAAGCAGTCTACCGACGAGGGGCGGCTCACATCTTGATGCGCTCATGCAACGACCGACTTGCCCTGTGCTGTGCGCGTGGAGAAGTTGGAACCGCTCGTGAAGTTCTCGACACGTCCTCACGAAAGCGAAACACGGAGGGAGACTCGTTGATACGTAGACCCTGCAGAAAAAATTGTAGTAGTTTGGTCTCGGTAGTATATATCCTCGACGGAAACGCATCTCGCCTTGGTACTGTAGTTGTGACGGAGATTTTGTTTTGGCTCGTGATTGACTCTTTTTTTCCCTTTTGTTTCGGACTCTGCCTCAAACGTAGTTACTAGAAATGAACGGCAGCGTAAGGGCATAGGCGTCAGAGACATGCCTACCCTAGAGGTGATTATGAAGATAATTATATTATTTTATATTTATGATTTTTAAATAATAAATTATTTTATCATTTGAATAAATATCTTCTGCATTGGTCAACAAGTATGTGATTTATTCGTATAACTCTTTATTCATATTTCGATGTTATTCTAAATCATACATAATCTTACATCATTATGTGGGACAATAATGATTTAAAGATCAACGCATGTATTAATTGATGATCTTGTTTTACGGATCCTGGATATAGAGATATTAAATCAATAGCATGGACACATGTTAGATAACATGTGTTGGATTGACTCACCTTGAGATACTGTTGAGATTGTTATATTTTATGTATTATCAGTTAGTCTCAAGCAATGATAATATATAATCCTTGTACATGAGATCATCATAGTTTTCTATATGTAATAGCGCATTTAGAGGTTGCCAAATGCGACTCCATAACTAGGTAGTTATGAAGGTAGCTTTTCGGGCATACTATAAAATATGGGAAGAAATGTGACTAGTTGGATATAGAATTTGTCTCTTCTACATAACAGGAGAGATATCTCTGAACCCCTTGAATGTGGTGGCATAAAGGAAATGCATGGTCATGTCACGAGTGGTTGACGAGTTGACCATATGAAGTTATATATATCACTAGATTAGGAAAAGATTAAACAGCCTATAGACGATACGTTTCTCACTTTGAGTTCAATCATGTATTGTGGAGCAAAAGGAGAATATATAAATATGTCGTTTAGTTCGACCAGATACGAACTGATCGTATGGTATATGGCTAGTTGTGAGTTGGTCGGACATATCGCAAACTGGTCGTATGATGATACAGATCGGTTGTAACCAGATACGAACTGTTCGTGAGGAGCTATGAAATGATCGTAACTAAGACTTCATTGCATATCATAGGGCTTGTCCAGATTAATCTGTGTGTATATTTGGGGGTCGATATGTCCTGCTAGGGACCACTGGCAACCAGTGATTGGAAAGGTGTTTCTGAGTTACAACCAAGTATACCTGAATCTACATGATCACACATTTAATGGATTATAACAGTAAGGGTCCGGATGATAGACTCCTAGTCAAATACGATCACTGCCTGTATTGGATAATGATCTGGTTGAAGGCTCTCTGAGTGGGATATGATTTCTACTCATGTTTGATAAAAATCTAGTTGGAGGCTCTATGTAAAGGGGCATTGGGTTTTGGAATTAAGAGAGCCATCTCACCGCCCACCGAAACCCTAGCCACCTCCTTTCAAAAGCCCCTGCTGTGTGCATTGATGCTAGCACACCAACTGACGACGTTCCATTCATGGACGTGTGAATTTCAGTAGAAGTGCTGCTACGGCTGCGGTGCTAATTGGGACGATCCGAGGAGAAGACAATCGGCTCGTGGAGATCGACTACTGTTGGAGGACAATAGGTTTCCAAGGATTGTTATTCAAAGACGTTGGACGATGAACTACGTCCACTACATCAACACACGCTACATTGAATCAGACTGCTTCAACTCTTCTTCCGTTGCACTACGCATCTAATGATAACAATTTATAATCTCTTACTCGTATGACTTCCTATTATGGTAGAAATTTTAATTTACACTAGTATAGTTTACCCAAATTCCATCAATAGGTTAGGTTCAAACGATGCATTTGTTCTCAATATTGTACAATTGTCTTGTCTTTTCTAGACTTGTTCACAAAAGGTGCATTGCGAATATGGAAGAGGTTTGTATGTCCCCACCCATTTGTGTTCCCACGTTCACAACATCCGGAGATAGTGATCTACAGGGAAAGTCATGATATGCACTACCTCCTCCTGTCACACAAGAGTAATATTTGGGACATTGACATGATCCCTAAAACACAAACATAACCATTAATCTCTTTGAACCTGGGGGAAGTCACCAAGATTAAAGATTCTGATAGAGAATTTTTAATTATAAATTTTGATGTGTAGGAGCCGAAGACTGTTGTCTTATTTAGTATGGAACATAAATTCCATAAATTCTGGGATCTGATCATAAACCCGTGTGTTCCCTCCCAATTTTATCATAAATTCTGGGATCTGATAAAATATCTTTAGAAAAAAAAAGTGGTACTGTAAACGACTGAAAGAAAGAATAAGGATTACCCTCTGGTTCTTATCATCATTGTCTAAAACAGTTGAGGTGTCAGTCCTAGAACCAGCATCTGCCATCACAAGGCCTCAATGGACCATAATCACTAGGAGACAGCAAATCACTTTGCTCTCCCCTTTCTAGCAGAGAGGTAGTGAGCCCACCCTATGTTCCGCGAGATCAATCGTCGTCGGAATCTTTACATTGCAGTGAAAAAGGGAAGGGATTTTGATAAATTAGTAGCTTAAAACCTGTGATTTGATACAATTAACGATGTAAAGTACATGCACATGCTTACTTCTTTCCAATCCAAGCCAGCAACTGGTCAGGTTTTGATGCAACCGTATGATCTGCCTAAAAAGACACATTGCTAAGTACTTAGTATGGAACACAATACAATCCAAAAGGTTAACACGTGGGAACACGAATATGCACATTGATGTGCTTGTGTCGACCAGCACAAAATGGGAACATTGCTCTGCAACCGGAAGTAGAGACAATTTGATGATTTGAGCATGGATAATCATAACACAGCAAATCAGCTACTAGAGCTTAGAGCAGAAAATTTATACAGCTCATGGGAATGCATGAAAAACGTGCACCTGCCAACGAGTGCATGCGCAACTAAGTAACACATGCGTGGAAGGCACTAAATCGATGCCTAATAGAAGCACGTGCAACCACAGCAGGCAAGCCATCAAATTTAACACCGCTGCAAGCATAAATTGAACATGCTTTTTGACATGGGCATAACGCACGCACGGCAGCTTCATCTACAGGCCTGTTTGATACGGCTGCAACTTATGGCTTTTTGTTAAAATTTTTGAATTTTTACTGTTTGCGATAGAAACTACGGAAAGAGAGATACTCGCTTGCGATTTTGGTTGATACAGATATTAGGCTTTCAACGTGTACTATAATTAACTTGTAGACCCCGTCGTGAGAAAATGCTCCATTTAAAAGTTAGATACTGTAGCAAAATCCAAAATCCGCTTTTAGAAGCCGTTAAAAACACACCTGTTAACATTAACAACCGTGCACCACAAGGAACTAGATGGATCACCATAACTCATCTACTACTAGGAACACCGCTAAAAGGGGCACGAATGAATCTCCATATCACAGTCCATATCTTACACTGTTCCTAAGAAAAATTTTCAAAAACCAATGGCAGAGGAACTGATAATCTTGCCCATCCAGTGCTTAGATTGATTGATGAGGTAGAAGCAGCACGAACAAGCTCCGTTCTATTCCATCAGCTTGAAACTATCCTAACCCGCACAGATCACTACCTCACCCACAGATCCACACGATCCAAACCCACAGAACAATCAACCGGTGGCAGATACACACGATAAGCGGCATGCGAGGGGAGAGAGCGAGAGGGGTGAGGGGGAGGGGAGCGCCTTACGGGAGTTGGCCATGAGATCTCATTGACCTCATTGGGGTCAAGCCAAATCTTGCACTTGCCGCCCTTGAGGATGCTGGTGGCGAGGCACTTCTACAACTTTAGCGACACCAGGATCCAGGGCTAGGAGGTAGCAGGATGTGCCTCTTGTTGTAAATAATATGGTATAAACATATATTTAAATTTAATTCTACAAAATAAAACATAATTAAAGAGTATTTCTAGCAGAATATAAATGACATAAATTGCATATAAATATGTAATTCTACCATGTCATTTATACAAGAATATATACTCATCATATGAACCAAAATTACTGTTGAAATAATCATGTAAAGCATTCTCATGAACAGGGAATTAACAAAACTCAGCAAAAAGCATAAGTTTTAGTTATTGTTTAGTACTCTCAAATATATGGTTACGCAAGATTTAATCTTGGCCGTCTTGTTACTATGGTCTTATACTCTTCACTAATTAAATATGCCAAATGAGTTTCAAACCTTGAGCTCTAAACAAAAATTCTGACAAACAAAATACTTTCGGCCAGCAAACAACACAAAGCAGAATGATCACCAAATAGCTTTGAAGTTAGCCAACTAACTTGATATACTTCCAGAGTAGACTCACAAATAAACAAGTTATGCAGCAAGCTGAAATGGCTAACAGAGGTATAGGTAATATGGTAACAGTGATCACAGGCTGCAAAAATATTTCAAAAGTATCTAACTGTAGGAATAAGACTAGTGTAGGACCGAAATGACGACAAAGGAGGGGTGAATGTCGATCTTTAAAAATCGCCCCCAACAAGTATCCTCACTTAAGCTTCTTCTCCAATAGCTATGCGAGCTATGAAGATAGAAAATAAGCCCTCACTGGAAATCACAGAGACAAGGAAAAACCAGATCCAGAAAGAAGCAATCAAGAAAAATAAATTCAGCGCAAGTCTGGCTGCAAGCGGTAGTACCGCTGTGACGAGCGGTAGTACCTCTGGGCGGTAGTACCGCTATGCCGAGCGGTAGTACCTCTTGCCGGAAACGTTCGGACTGTCCGAACGTTTCATCGCTGCCGATCGGACTGGTCCGAACAAAACCGGTAGTACCGCTAGAACGAGCGGAAGTACCTCTGAGCGGTAGTACCTCCCGAGGAGCGGTAGTACCTCTCGAGAAAAACGGCAAACATGATTTTCGGGCAGCAGACCGAAACTTCGGATTTTTGGCTAAAAAGAGGGTTTGCTCTCAATCTCTTTGATCCAAAGCCTTACTACAACGTACCAAATAGTAAGGGGACCCTGAGAAACAAGAGAATCAAACCAAAAAGCAAGAGTTTTAGATTATGGGTAAAAATCTGAAGTTTTGCAAGACCCGAGCCAAAAATCAAATTGCTTCCCAACCTTTGATCCTATGGCCAAGAGATTTTGCAGATATGTTAGCAATAGCCATAGAACTCCTCAGACAAAAACTCAGGGCAATTCCTTAAGAGAATCAAGAATTCAACCAAACTCTAGAAAAGCTTTGAAGAACAGGGAAGCCTCAAAAATGAAATCTTGAGATTAAATGAAGTTTGCTCTTGGGAAACTTGATCAAATGATCTTGGAGAATCATCCCAACCTAGAGCAACCCATTTTGGGCCTTCTCAACAAGAAAAACACAAGAA
This sequence comes from Dendrocalamus latiflorus, assembly GCA_017311315.1. Lineage (NCBI taxonomy): Eukaryota > Viridiplantae > Streptophyta > Magnoliopsida > Poales > Poaceae > Dendrocalamus > Dendrocalamus latiflorus. Next base: position 23,192,310 of record CM029631.1, read on the forward strand.
CTCAAAAACTCAAGAAATGAGGCATCGAAGGGAAACAGAGAGCACGGGAGAAGAACTTCAAATTTCATTACAACCATTCAAAGATTACAAGGGATACAAGGAACTACGTCCCCATACGCATGGACATTCGGAGGAATGATTACATGGATTCACTACTCAATCCCTCTCCTCACCCTCTCAATCCTCAAGAACCCCAAGAGCTACACATGCATCTTGGGAGGAACACCAACACAGAGAGGTCTCAGAAACCCATCGAAGGGGACACAGAGGGAACACAACTCTGCCTCCACCAACAACTCTCAACCACTAAAGCCTAAAGCCAAAACAAACTCTAAAGCCTATTTTGACTAAAGGAAACCCTAAAATCCCTTCAAGTGTTCAAGTGGGCATGCAGCCCCTCCAACCTATTTATAGCCCACGGCTAACGGGTCTCCGTCCCGTTACGCCCGCTAAATCCAACGGAGCCCGCTCCCGCTTGTGCAGCCTTGCGAAATTCCCGTTTCGCCCCTCCTGCACCTTCCGGGAAGCTTCCGCGCTCGTTGTCTCGCATGCCTCGCAACCACCTCGAGTCCACGTCGACTTCGACACATCCTCGACCGTTCTGACCTCAGCGCCACCTGCGCCTAGTCCGGTCCACCGTGTCTCGCCACGACCCCGCCCGATGTCCTGCAGCCACACAGACAAGAAACACATCAAATAGCACCGCTCGATACATGAAAGCATAAATAACATCATACTTACCACAGATGAAGTCCAAACCTGTCAAATCAAAGAATCAGAGTCCTGATCCTATATGACCAAGTTTGACCAAGTCCGACCGAGCCCGTTGCACCATGCAACGTCAAGGTCCAAACCACCCAAACGAAACTCGACTTACCTAAAGCGATGTCAATTACTCATCATAAACACGGGATGACCTCCACATGGTCTCTCAATCTCCCCCTTGATGAGTATATTGACAAACTCAGAAAAAGCACGAAGTTGAGTTTGAGTTTGAAGAATCCAACATGGTCCAAAGAAGGAATGTGAAGCCAATGACCATGTCGACACAAGGAAACACTAGAGCAACAAGCTAAAAGAGCAAATTTTTCTCCAAAGCTCTAAAATGTTCCCAAATGCCTTTTTCTCCACTAATCTCCCCCTTTTGGCAATAAACACATCAAGGATGCAAAAGAGAGAATATGACATGTCAATGGATGAAAATGGCTGAAGTTTATTTATTTAAGCATTTAGAGCCATGAGAATTATCCATAATGACCATAATGAACTATACCAAGCCATAACTCAATAAAAGGAAATCTAGATCATGACATGATATGTATATCCTAGCTAGAGCACATAGATGACGATCTGAAATGTAACGCATTTTATGAGCATGTCAAGTCATCAATAAGCAAAGTCTAACTAGAGATATCCAAGGATGATGAAGGCCATGTCAATTAAGCTAAGCGGAACAAGGAAACTAATATTGAGTACAAATAGTGCTATAAGCTCAAGATTGAAACATTGGTTAAGTAGTTGGTTCTTTTTGTAGCTTAAGCAAATTGAACACATAAAACATTGTCTTTTTAAAGCTCATGGTTGTTTCCAACCTAGTTATTTTTTTTATGTGCTAGATCTCAAGCCTTATGCGACTACTCCAAGCAAGAAGCTTAAGAAGATAGTCTAGGTCATCCAAAACTCCCCCTGAGTTCATGCCTAGTGCAATGGCAAACCGTCTCATGAGAAAGAATTGGTGAAATCAGTTTTTTCGCACAAAAGAGATCATTTTACCTTTTAAACAAGTTGAACTAACTTATGCATCATCAAGAATTAATATAGCTCAAACTAAGGCTCAATAGAGATTCAACGCTCAACTTAGCCTACTTGACATGGCATGGATCATACAAGGATCGCTCAAGAAAGACTAGACTCAAATGCTAGCATGACAAGTTTTAATTCAAGTTGAGCAATTTTAATTAACTTTTCATGGCAAAAGCTAGTCTACACATATGAAGTCATGATAAATCTAGCATATAAGCACAAGTCATGGCAAGGTGTAAAGCATTGTAAACAAGTCATAATAGGATAATAATCAAGGCTCAATGTAGTTATATTACAATGCGAAATGCTAAAATGCAAGAAAATCCAGTCCCCCCTCAACATGAGATGCAAATTTTAGTTCAAGTTGAGTTAAGTCAATATTAAGCTCCAGAAGCTCCCAATGAACTCCCCCTGAACCAAAGCAATAAATCGAGAAGCTGGTAAAGAAAACAGCAAACGGGCAGTCCTTAAAGCATAGATAAGATGTAGAGGATACTATGGCTCAGACAGACTCTCATCTACCCCACATGACTCCAAGACTATTAGCTGACCGTAAACCACACACTAGAGAGCAAACACGTACTCTGTCTACCCGAGGGTGGCCCGACCCTCGCTAGAACCTACAAGAAGTGAGTGAGCTCAATCTAGTGAGATAAGAAACAGCTAATATGCAGCATCCTGGAAGCACAAGATAAGAGTAAGAAGTCTAAGCAACTCGGCAAGAAAATTACTCTAACCTATGCTGAAAGGACTAAACCCAAATGCACTTCAAGTGCAAAGCAACAGAAAAGAGACAGCAGCATAATCAATATAGTAAAGCAGTAAAGCCCAAAACTCCCCCTCACTACAGTCCGTAAGGACAAACCACCCCAAGCTCTCCCCGCAGAGCTGAAAACCTCGAACTATCCAAAGGCTTGGTGAAGATATCAGCCAACTGGTGGTCACTCTCCACAAACTGGAGCACTATATCACCCTTCTCTACATGGTCTCTAAGAAAGTGGTATCGGATGTCAATATGCTTGGTCCGAGAGTGCTGCACTGGGTTCTTGGCAATGTTAATCGCAGAAGTATTATCACAAAAGAGTGGAACACTGTCTATGACCAACCCAAAGTCCCGCAGGGTCGAAGCCATCCAGAGCACTTAGCTACAGCAACTGGTTGCAGCAACGTACTCGGCCTCCGCGGTAGACTGTGCAACGCCGGACTGCTTCCTCGAAGACCAGGAAACAAGAGAAGTGCCAATAAATTGGCAAGTGCCAGAAGTGCTCTTCCTATCTATCCTACAGCCAGCAAAGTCTGCATCCGAGAAGGCTCTCAAGGAAAGACAGGATGAGGAAGAGTACCAGATACCATAGTTAATGGTAGCCCGAAGGTACCGAAAGATGTGCTTCACCGCCTGGCGGTGAGATACGCGAGGAGAGGCCTGAAAACGAGCACACAGACACACAGAGAAGCGTATGTCTGGTCTCGAGGCAGTGAGGTAAAGAATGGAGCCGATCATACTTCTGAACTCTTTCTGATCAACTGGCTCGCCGTCCTCATCTGGGTCAAGATAGGCGGTAGAAGCCATGGGAGTCGACACAGGCTTACCATCACTCATGTCGAAGCGTCTCAGAAGGTCACGAGTGTACTTTTCTTGATGAAGAAATGTACCTTCCCGAGTCTGCTTGATTTGGAAGCCAAGGAAGAAGGTCAACTCGCCCATCATGCTCATCTCAAACTCGGTGCTCATGACATCCGAGAACTGTGAAACCAGAGCATGGGAAGAGCCGCCAAAGATGATGTCATCGACATAGATATGGACGAGCAGAAGGTCATTGCCAAGCCTACGGATAAACAAGGTCTTATCTACTTTACCCATTTCAAACCCATGACTCAACAAGTAGGACTTAAGCCTCTCATACCAAGCCCTGGGGGCCTGCTTAAGTCCATACAACGCTTTGGAAAGCTTGAAGACATGGTTTGGGTATTTGGGGTTCTCGAAACCTGGAGGCTGTCTGACGTAGACTTCTTCCTCAATAAAGCCATTGAGAAAGGCACTCTTGATGTCCATCTGGTAAAGTTTGAAACCCTTAGTAGCTGCAAAGGCAAGCAGGATTCTAATGGCCTCAAGTCGAGCTACAAGGGCAAAGGTCTCCTCGAAGTCTAGACCCTCAACCTGGGAAAACCCCTGAGCTACCAGTCTAGCCTTGTTTCGAATGACTACCCCATCCTCACTCTGCTTGTTTTTGAACACCCACTTGGTTCCAATGACATTGTGACCTCGCGGGGCTCAACAAGCGACCAGACCTTGTTTCTCTCGAAATTCTCTAACTCCTCATGCATGGCATTAACCAAAGACTCATCGGAAAGAGCATGAGAAACATCTTTGGGCTCAAAGGAGGCGATGAAAGCAGAATGGAAACAGAATTGAGATAAGCCAGATTTTGAGCGGGTAACACGCTCGGAAAGGTCTCCAATAATCTGCTCTGAAGGATGCCTTTTCTGGATATGTCGGGGAGGTCCAGGATGAGGAGAAGAAGTGGCCTCTACCTCGTGTGCAGAAGAGGCAGGGACAGAGCCACTAGCTCCGGAGGAAGTAGTAGGCAAGGGCTGATCACCTTGAGGTACCGTGGAAGAAGGCATCTCAAGGGGAGGATGAGGAGCTGGGTCAGGTAAACAACCATCGTCTCCATCGTCCTCATCATCCACAAAGATGGTCTCGGACTGCTCTAAAGAACCTGAGATATCTGGCCTAGTCCCTGGACTGGCCTCGTCAAAGGTCACCTCACAGGTCTCTACCATTTTGCTAGACTCGCAGTTCCAGACCCTATAAGCCCGCGAAGAAGGCGAGTAACCTAGAAAGATCCCATCACAAGAACGTGACTCGAACTTATCTAGGTTCCCGGACTTCAGAATAAAGCACTTGCAACCAAACACACGAAAATGAGAGACGCTGGGCTTTCGCCCGTATCTCAACTCATAAGAAGTGCGGTGCAAGTGTGCCCGAAGAAAAACTCGATTTGAGACATGGCACGCGGTGGCTATAGCCTCAGCCCAAAACTTCCGCGGTGTAGAGTACTCATCAAGCATCGTCCTAGCCATCTCAACCAAGGAACGGTTCTTTCTCTCCACAACGCCATTTTGCTGTGGGACGTGCGGAGAGGAGAACTGATGCTCTACACCTGTCTCACCACAGAAACTTTCAAAATAGGAATTCTTAAACTCCGTGCCATTGTCACTGCGGATCGCTCGTAAGGCACCCGGGAGTTCAACAGAAAGCCTACTGAAAAGACCTCGGAAATGTGAAAACATCTCATCCTTCGAGGCTAAGAAAAACACCCAAGAATACCTCGAGAAGTCATCAACCATGACAAGGGCATACCACTTCCCTCCGGCTGACTGCACTCGAGCTGGTCCGACTGTGTCCATGTGGAGCAGCTGTCCCGGTGCATCGGTCATGGTCACTGTGACCGAAGGGTGAGAAGCGGCAACCATCTGGCCATGCCGGCATGGAGCACAAACAAGGTCTTTGACCATTTTGAGCTTCGGCAGACCACGAATGAGGTCGTGGCCGCTAACTCGGGTCAAATGGTCAAATCCGATATGACCAAGTCTCCTATGCCAGAAAGAGAGGTCGCGGGACTCAGAAGCAACTAAACACCTGAGAGGATCACCAGAAGACTCAGAAAAATCAGCACGAAATATCCTCCCAAAACGAGAAATCCCGCAAACCAGACTACCCGAAGAATCAAGAATTTTGTAATTGTTTTTCTTGAAGCTCACCTCAAAACCATCATCGGTAAGCTGAGAAACGGAAAGCAAATTGTACTGCAGCTTACTAACCAAGGCAACATCCTTAAGAATAAAAGAGGCATTAACACGCACAGTACCTTTGGCGATAACGCGCCCAGATGAAGCGTCTCCGAAGGTGATCGTCTCATCACCTGGAGCGCGGGGTAGGGAGGAGAACCAACGGGAGTCTCCGGTCATATGACGAGAACAACAGGAGTCTACAAGACAAACCTTCTCCTTCCCTACCCGGCGAACCTGAGTCAAACAGAGAGTAAAGTCTCAGTACTGGGATAAATCAAGAGAGATTTTGGCATCCAATACCGAGTAACACGTGGAGCAGATGAAGTAATCAAACACGACTGACCTCTATCTACCCTACGCTCTCCGTGACTCAAAGAAGCAGAAGGTCTATGAGCAGACCTCAAGCTGTTGCGGGGTCCGACTGCTACAGGAGAGCGAGTCGGAACACCGGCAACCCGCTGATCACGCCGTGGGTAACTGTCTCGACGGGGCAAACGAGATGTACCCTCAGGACGGCGGACGTCACGACCCGGAGCAGCATGAGGACGAAAACCAGAAGACTCAGAAAAACCAAATCCTCGATGCTGCCCAAACCCGTCAGAAGCAAACCTGGACCTCGTGCTAGTCTTAGGTGCACTCAGGATCTGGGGCTGACCCTGAATACGCCTAAGTGCCTCTGCACGGTCTCTTCGCGCAATCCTGGCAGAAGGTGCAGTGGTACTTCACCTTCTGAGAGGTGGAAGTAGCACGAAGAGGTTTCGCCTTCTGAGAGGCCGAAGCAACAGGTGGAATCACCTTGCTGTCAGAGATCCTTTGGACAAAGCCCGCTGATTTGAATTTAACCTCATCAGATCTGGGCTCAACCTCGATCACACCTCCTACAATGGGTCGGAGAATAGCAGGTGGATGCTTTCTCATATCCTCATAGATATCATATCCTAGACCTTGATTGAACTTGCAAATCTTGGACTGGTCTAGAATAAGATTAAGCTTCTTCTTGCCGCCTACAAATCTCTTGAGAGTGTTCATAAGATACTGACACTCCCGAAAGAGAGAGGTGCAAGATCAGGGGGAAGAGGGAACAACAGGAGGTAAGGGAGCAGATGAAGAACCAACAGTAGAGGAAAGAATGGCTTGTGCACGCACAGCCGACTCTGAGGGGACAGTCCTACTACTAGTAGGTTGGTTCGCGTCTCTAGGCGTCTCACCCTTACCCTGGGGCTTCTCCCCCACACCATCAATCACATCACAACCAGATTGTGGCTTCTCTAGTAAGTCCTTAGTTAGCTTCACACATTTGTCATTCAATGCAATGAGTTCAAGTTTTAGTTTATCACAACTAATGCATGGTGAGCTAACAGGATCCTTAGTCGCATATTGAGCCATTTTCTTGTTGTTGTCAATTATTTCTTGAAACTATTTTGAGACAGATTCAAGTTCAGCAGTTAACTTTGGACAGTTCAAACATGAATCAATAGGCTCAAGTAAAGAAGCACTCAACTCAGCAATCTTGTGATCTGCCCGTTTTAGGTTCATCTTCAATTTATTGCAGTTTTCACAAGACTCGGGCAGATCAAGGAGCATGGTATAAGGTCCTCTAGCAGCAATGTCCTTATCCTCACATGAGGTGGGAGGAGTAGTCTCATCAGTAGTAAGAAGAGTAACAGCCATCCTACTCAACTCTAATTCGGCAAGCAGACTAACATTCTCCACCTTAACAATATCAAGCTCGGAGGACAAACTATCATGCGAGGTCCTTAATTTCTCCATATCACCCAACAAAGCAGAGCATGTATCACAATCATCACGGGAGGGAGCAGATATAAGTGAAGTAAGCTCCCGTGATAATCTATCTACTTCCTTCTCTAACTCGGTACACCTAGCCCTAGCTCTAGCATGAAAACCACCTAGCTTAAGAAAAGCATGATTGAGCTGGTCGTAGGTGGGGTATACCTCGTCCGAGTCGGAGTACAGCTCGCTGTCGCTCAGTTCGCCCTTGAGGGCCATGAAGCACATGCCGGAGAAGTCGTCGCTGCTCTTGGGGTCTTGGTCACCCGTCCCGTCGTCGTCGCTCCATCCCTCCACCTCGCTGAGGTCGAGGTCGTCGAAGGCGGTGAGGACGCGGTGGAAGAGCTTCTTGGCCTTCCCGAAGTCGCGGAACTTCTTCTTGCCTTGAGCAGGTGCTGAGGGCTTCGTGTTGCAGTTCTTGTCGGTGTAGTCGTTCTTGCCCGAACCACCGTAGTCACCTTTGCCCTTCCCAAGCTTGGGGCAGTTTGCTCGGATGTGGTTGGGGACACCACACTCGAAGCAAATCACGGGTCCTCCTCTCTTTCTGTCCCTCCTCCCTTTGTAAGCGTGGGAGAATCTTCGAGCAAGGAGGGCAAGCTGCTCTAACTGATCATCAGTTATGTCACAGAGAGCAGCAAGGGAGAATCCGCAAGAAGACTCTGAAGAGAGACCAGAAGCTGAACTGGGATCGGTGACCAAAGCCATCGACTGTGACTTCGACCTACGAGAGACAACGTCAATCTCGTGAGTCTTGAGGCGCGAGTACAGCGCGTCAAGAGTCAAGGTCGAGAGGTCTGTCGTGTCTTTGATGGTGGTCACTTTCATCTCCCATACACGCAGATCGAGTGCCGCGAGCATCTGACGAGCGTTGTCCGAGTCGGGGTATGTGAGACCGACCGCTCGGAGGTTGCTCAAGATTTTGTGAAATCGCGAAAAGCACTCGTCCAGGGACTCACCAGCAAGCATCTCGAATTTGTTGTATTCGCGCTTGAACTGGTCCTGTCGAACCGTCTTAATCTGGGTGGTGCCCTCATGGTATGCGTCGAGGGTCACCCAAATATCGTAGGCGGACGACAGGTGAGAGATGCGATCAAATTCGCTTCTGCTCAAGCCCTGGATAATGATGTTCCTTGCCTTCGCATTTGCCTCAACATCGGGCATGTTTGCCACGTTGATGTTCTCATCGGCAGGAACAACATATCACACCTTCACCTTCCGCCAGATAGCGTACCCCTGAGCCTGGATGTATGTCTCCATTCGGCTCTTCCAGAAGGGGTAATCGATGCCATTGAAAACGGGCGGCTTGGTGGAGTACTTGTCCGTCGCCATGGCTCTATAGACCGGTTAAGATCTATGAAGAAGAGCTAACCGGCTCTGATACCAATTGTAGGACCGAAATGGCGACAGAGGGGGGGGGTGAATGTCGATCTTTAAAAATCGCCCCCAACAAGTATCCTCACTTAAGCTTCTTCTCCAATAGCTATGTGAGCTATGAAGATAGAAAATAAGCCCTCACTGGAAATCACAGAGACAAGGAAAAACCAGATCCAGAAAGAAGCAATCAAGAAAAATAAATTCAGCGCAAATCTGGCTGCAAGCGGTAGTACCGCTGTGACGAGTGGTAGTACCTCTGGGCGGTAGTACTGCTATGCCGAGCGGTAGTACCTCTTGCCGGAAACGTTCGGACTGTCCGAACGTTTCATCGCTGCCGATCGGACTGGTCCGAACAAAACCGGTAGTACCGCTAGGACGAGCGGTAGTACCTCTGAGCGGTAGTACCTCTCGAGAAAAACAGCAAACATGATTTTCTGTCAGCAGACCGAAACTTCGGATTTTTGGCTAAAAAGAGGGTTTGCTCTCAATCTCTTTGATCCAAAGCCTTACTACAACGTACCAAATAGTAAGGGGACCCTGAGAAACAAGAGAATCAAACCAAAAAGCAAGAGTTTCAGATTATGGGTAAAAATCTGAAATTTTGCAAGACCCGAGCCAAAAATCAAATTGCTTCCCAACCTTTGATCCTATGGCCAAGAGATTTTGCAGATATGTTAGCAATAGCCATAGAACTCCTCAGACAAAAACTCAGGGCAATTCCTTAAGAGAATCAAGAATTCAACCAAACTCTAGAAAAGCTTTGAAGAACAGGGAAGCCTCAAAAATGAAATCTTGAGATTAAATGAAGTTTGCTCTTGGGAAACTTGATTAAATGATCTTGGAGAATCATCCCAACCTAGAGCAACCCATTTTGGGCCTTCTCAACAAGAAAAACACAAGAACTCAAAAACTCAAGAAATGAGGCATCGAAGGGAAACAGAGAGCACGGGAGAAGAACTTCAAATTTCATTCCAACCATTCAAAGATTACAAGGGATACAAGGAACTACGTCCCCATACGCATGGACATTCGGAGGAATGATTACATGGATTCACTACTCAATCCCTCTCCTCACCCTCTCAATCCTCAAGAACACCAAGAGCTACACATGCATCTTGGGAGGAACACAAACACAGAGAGGTCTCAGAAACCCATCGAAGGGGACACAGAGGGAACACAACTCTGCCTCCACCAACAACTCTCAACCACTAAAGCCTAAAGCCAAAACAAACTCTAAAGCCTATTTTGACTAAAGGAAACCCTAAAATCCCTTCAAGTGTTCAAGTGGGCATGCAGCCCCTCCACCCCGTTACGCCCGCTAAATCCAACGGAGCCCGCTCCCGCTTGTGCAGCCTTGCGAAATTCCCGTTTCACCCCTCCTGCACCTTCCGGGAAGCTTCCGCGCTCGTTGTCTCGCATGCCTCGCAACCACCTCGAGTCCACGTCGACTTCGACACATCCTCGACCGTTCTGACCTCAGCGCCACCTGCGCCTAGTCTGGTCCACCGTGTCTCGCCACGACCCCGCCCGATGTCCTGCAGCCACACAGACAAGAAACACATCAAATAGCACCGCTCGATACATGAAAACATAAATACCATCATACTTACCACAGATGAAGTCCAAACCTGTCAAATCAAAGAATCAGAGTCCTAATCCTATATGACCAAGTTTGACCAAGTCCGACCGAGCCCGTTGCACCATGCAACGTCAAGGTCCAAACCACCAAAACCAAACTCGACTTACCTAAAGCGATGTCAATTACTCATCATAAACACGGGATAACCTCCACATGGTCTCTCAACTAGAATATCAAATATTTAGAGCTCAAGCTTTAACATTCAATTTCAGCATGAGACCAATATTCTCATTGAGCTAACAGCTGAACCTACAAGCATCTCTTTGCAATAATCAACCAGTGACAAATCACAAATGTAGCCGATATACTCACAAAGCCGATGATACTTGAAACCACCGAGAAGAAACAGAACAACGCAAGGCACGCACACTGCGCCGTTCTAGAAAACCAAGCACCCCGCTGCGCCGAGCAAGGAGATGATGGCAATCAGATATACAATGCCACACTTCCACCTGGCTAGAACCGAGGTAGAAGCCAAGGGTCAGGTGGACGCCACACAAGACCTACGAGAGCTTCGGCTGAGAACACTCGTGAACACCAAGAACAAGTCACAAATCTCTCTCAAATACTCAGCACAAGTCCGAGCCGAGTCAACCTCTAGAGGTAACACCCGAACCTTTCCTCATGGCTAGATCCAAAAAAAGGCACAAGGAAACCGCACGGGAAGAACCCTAGAACGATGATTCGATCTCCTTAGCTGACGGTGATAGGAAGGAACCCGGCTGGTGGCTCTCAAGACTCAAGACCGAAGAACTACTGAGGGAGATTTGAGATCGAAGAGGGGAAAGTGAACTCACTGCTTTCCCAAGGCTTTCAAAGGTGAAGAGGAAGTCGCCATTTATAGAGGAGCGGGGCGGAAGCCGGCGGGCTACCGTCACGGCTGGCGCCGAAGTGCCCGCGCCGGTGACGTCTCCATCACTGCCATCGCTTGACTCGGCCACCCCTGGGCAAAGTTGTCGAAGCCACCCCGTGCCGCACGCGAGCGCACACGCACGGGGGGAGACTTGTCTCCTCCCCCTTTTCTCTTGCAACCGGCCAACTGACAGGTGGGCCCCACCTTCCTCTTTTTTTCCTTTTCAATTGGGAAATTACTGAAATGCCCTTGTAACAATCCCCACTAATTTATCAATTGATAAAAGTTGCTCAAAGTCTTGTTTAATATACAGCTGTTCAATGACTAGTACGTTGCGGGTTTGAATCCAAAGCCTAGCCACAAGGACTATGCTCTGCACAGACGAAGGAAGACTTTGCCTTGATCCAATGACTTGGTGTGAGAATTTTCACCCAAGTCACATTCTGTATTGGGCGGCTTTCCCTTTCCCTCTCAGGTTGGGACGTTACGGTCATGTCCCTATATCTAGCTCATGAGTACTTAAGAAATTATACCCTTATCTTTCTTTGATTGCGACCTCACAATCTTACTCACGTAGGTGAATTCTTCTAGGAATCCTGTAGGATGATTCCTAAAGTCATATAGACATCGAATTCATTAAGAGCTAATGCTTAACCTTTCATACAGAAAGAGCATTGCAGCTAATGGGATCCGTTAGGTGTGTTCTCTAATCCCATACAGTTTGTTGTCTTAGAGCCTAGTTCATGGGATCTTCAATTTTCTAGGATCAGAGACCACCAATGTGAGTTTTTACATGGGTATGAGCTCCATTCCCTTAGATGCTGCAAGAATGGCCTTCCGCGCCAATCCTTTAGTGAAAGGACCTATCAAGTTCCTTTCAGATTGAATGTATTCTACAGAAATAACACCCGTCTCTTTGGCATGCCTTATCGACTTAAGTCGCCTCTTTATGTGTTTTGATGACTTCATATTGTCCTTCCTACTCTTTGCCTTAATCAGAATGGTTTGGTTATCATAGTAGGTCAATATGGCTAGAATAGGCTTTTCCAGCACAGGCATGTTAGAAAGGAATTCTCTAATCCATTCTGCCTCTACAGCCGCTGAATCAAGTGCTACTAACTCAACCTCCATGGTAGATCGTCTGTTTTGAAGACTTTCACGAAACGGCCCCACCTGCTAGAGTGAATACATAGCCACTCGTAGCCTTCATGTCATCCGAGTCATTGATCCAGTTAGAATCACTAAATCCTTCCAAGACTGTCGGACGGCCTGAATAATATATTCCCAAATTTGAGGTCCCCTTCAAATATTTGAGTACTATTTCTAGTTTTATCTAATGATCATCTCCTAGATTGGACGTATAACGACTTAATCTGCTTACCGCATATGAGATATATGGTCTCGTTGCACTAGTAGGTACATCAAGGATCCTTTTCTTTGAGAATATTTAAGTTGATCCTTCCCATGCCCAGTGTTCTTATGCAGCTTTGCATTCAGATCATGCCTAATTTAGAGGTCAAATATAAAATATCAAGTATTCCATGTACCACATTATAATCCAGATAATATCCGTATATGTATTCGTTTAGCACTGTATTCCGTTTACCACATTTGAATTCGTATTCGGAAAAAATTCGGATACTACCCGCATCCATATCTTTTTTTTACAATATGAATGTATTTATGTTTCCTATATTTGCTACCAGCTGAATTTAGATGCTGGATGATTTGGATTCGATTGATACTCTAGTGATAATATGTGTGCGTATGCGTCTCTTTTGTTATAAAAAAAATCACTCTTTAATGACCATAAGAGTACGCGGTAGAGAGTGCAATATAGACACGTCATGACACAACACAAAAAGAAGATGCACGGCATGTACGTGCCTTTGATGAGATACCACTAGAAATGAAAATCGTTGGAGTACGAATCGATTAGTCGTAAATATAAATATAAATTTATATTTTTAAAATAAATACGATTGTTAATTCAAACATTCTTGAATACGAATACAAATTGAATGTCGTAACGAATGTGAATTTGAGTCGAATATGTACTTAATTTGGTTGAATACAAATATCCTAAAACTTTTATAACAAATCTCGGTAAAATAAATTTATATAACATGACTACACGAGCTAGCAGTGTAGCACATCGAGTTGAAAATTATACAAAATAATTTTCACTTCTTTCTTGTGAATCTTGGTTCATCAGAAGATTGCTTCTATAGTCATCCCTACGGAGATCGCCAGGGTAGAAATGAATCGAATAGTCTTGAATATGAATACGAATATTCTTGAATACGAACATTCTCAAATACAGATATGAACATTCTCGAATATGAATTTTGCTTATCACATTCATGTTCTCTTGAATATGGTTGTCAGATGAAATGGGTTATCTTTTACCGTTTTCTATCCTAGATACCATTTCTTTTTTCTCTTTTTTACTCTTGATGATTTGATGAGGTACCGCTTGATTCGTTGGTCTAATTTAATTGTTCCATACCTTAGTTCACTGGACTTCCTTTTACACATGGAAATGACCCATTGGGTCAAAATGTTCCAGCACACACACTAGCCGGCCATCTTGGACACGCTTTGGACTTCGGCCCAACTTCATCGGTGGGCTAGCCTAATAACCTACGCATATCTACTAATGGACTCCCAAATTATGTTTTGTTTGGATGTTACAGCATTTGTAAACTACATTATTTCAAAACCACAGTTTTTAACTTACTACCTATACGATACTACAATTTATGGATACTACAGTATTTTACAGTTTTGAAAAAAACCATGGTGTGTTTGGGAATTGCGGTATTTTGTTAATAAACTTACTTTCTATGCTAGTTAGATGTTACCATGCATAGATATATGTTCATACATGTACACATTTTTGCTAGATTGTACCCAACAAATGCTAGAAGCCCGGTACGTTGATGCGCAGCCTTGAGCATCAATCCAAGTTCATGTGTCCTTTTACCCTACGAGCTTTATGCATGGCACGATATATGACAACGAGTTGAAGGACCGTGTGCTCATGTCTAGGGTTATGATGTGATAAATTATTATTATTTTAGATAAGTGAAAATTTAGATATTGTATATTTGCGGTTTTTTCTAGACAGCTTGTAGAGGCGTCGGTCTGACCAGCCGGCTTGTGTTGTTTGGTTAAAATGAGTGATTTTAGAAAATTTGTGTCATGTGATTATTTGGTTTGACCAAAATCAATGTATATGTGTGACATGATATATATTTCAGCTAACATAGATCAAATTGTGTAGAACTTGTGCCCTAAAATGATTTCTTGGTCTTTGAATGTGCAGGGATGCTTGAAGTCAACTATGGTCAACGGTAAGGATCAGGGCTACGCTCATAGAGGACCTGAGACTTAGAACGATCAAGGATATCAGGTGAGATGGCTGAGCTCAAGCATTGCACAAGGAAGGCGAGAAATATTGAAGCAAAATTCAAGCGAAGGGTTGCACCATATGGCTTAGTCGGTCAAGTAAGGTGTGTTCCAGTGAAATTAGAACGGGAAAGACTTGTTAATGTATGGCAAACTAGTAATGCATCTACACGTGGTAAATATGGTAATTGCTTGTAAGAGAAAATGAAGACCAGGTCAAGAAATGATATTTTGATAAATTGACCAAAATATCGAAAAGTACTTTGAATCAAAACCGCGATGCTTGGAAAGGCGGTTTAGGTCAAGAAGAAGTTGGGATGATCAAGTAGATTAAAGGTTAAGGACTTAGTGGATTCGGGTTTATATGCTTTGAAAAGCATATATAAATGTAGTGTGTGAGTAAAACCCATGTTGTATGGGATTAACGGGTTTCGCTATTTATGCTACATGGATAGTATCCATTAGAGTTAGATAGAGCTGGTTGCCTTGCCTATTTAACAGATTGGGACGAGGACTTGCAAGTTAACTATCCTAGCCTTACGCGTTGAAGTGAAGTGTTCTAGGGTTAGGTTTGAGAAGTATGAGTGTTGCGGTGCGTTTTCATATCCTCCAGGTGGAGTGACTGTAAAACTTCATCCTAGTGTAACAATATATTAACTTTGTTCATTTCTTTATTGATCTTGCTGCATGTCAAGGATAAGTAAGTGATAGAGATATACCTTACAAATCAATCCTCATCCATCTAGGTATTAGGCTTGGTAAGTTCTTGAAGTTGTTTGGTTTTTACTTGATTTGGCCTGTCGGGGTAATTTCTTGAGCCGGTTGTGATTGCCTCGATTTCTTAGGTGTTCTAGTTTGTTGTGACATGCAGGAATACATCTAGAGCTATATTGGTTATCATTCACCCACGAGCAAATCATATTCACTATTTTTTTATTTTTTTTCGATTTTAGTGCATCCTTTCTTGATTATTGATTGAAATAGATTCCTGATATCCTAGAGAAGGTGCATACCAAATTTCAAGTTATTTGAAGAGTTGGTTTGAGAGTTTGCTTAATTTGTGATTTTGGCCTACTTTTAGTGCAGTAGAACTTCATGAAGCAAAAGATCCCAATTCTTTTAAGTCTTTCAATATTTTAGGTTGGGATAGGTTCTTAAGGTCACGATTTAGTATTGGTTCAAGTTTCAAGTCTTTTAGATATATAGATCAAAAGTTACATGGATTTTTGGATTTGAAATAGTGCTAATGCTACTATTTGCCGAGCTGATTTTAGCGTAGCACAATAAATCTTCAGAATTTTTGTCTCTTCATCTTCATGACTTCTTATTGCTATTAGAGTGAAGAATTTACGGATACTTAGAGGAAAAATTGAAGGTACCATTCACCCCCTTACCATACGGGTCTACCTATACGACCATGCACGACTAGAGGTATAGGTCTTTAAATGGTCCATTGTACAAGAGATAAAGGAGAGGAGGAGAAAAAACGATGAGATTGGAAGCGTGTTTGGTTTAGAAAAAAAGAGGTCATGAGTAGATTTTTAAAAACTCCAAAAATACTCTGGTATCGGGCATACTACGGTTTATAAAATTGCAAAGTTTGTTGAATTCAAACGCCGCAACGTTTTCAATACTATAATATTTTTTAGTAGCCATGGAATTATCTTAAAACTCCAAAAATACTATGCATGCTTAGATGCCCTTGGTGTACTACTACATCATGGGTTTCCTTATTGTGAGACAATGTGGAGGTCACTCTATAGTTGTAATGAGTAGTTGACTTTTAGATTAAAGTATTTATGGAGATTTAGTTTGGTTTTTGAGGGTTTTTGCAAGGATTGCATTTGAGCTGGACTGTTTTCTGGAAGTGTCAGAAAAATCAGAAGTACCGTAGTTGTAAACGCGGTAGTGCCTCAAGGCGGTATTTCCACTTTGAGTTGCGGTATGTTTTTCTAAAGAGGTCTAGTGCGGGTTTGCAAGGTGCGGAAGTACCTCTTTGGGGAGCGGTAGTATTGCAGTGCAGTAGTGCCAACGTGTTAAGAGCGATACTACTGATCTTCCCAGAAAAGCAGGACTTTGGGGATTTGGTCATGGTTTGACCTGGGTGTTGTTGCTTGTGTGCACATAGGTTTATTGTTTGGTCCTAGGTTTAGGATCAGTATTTGGGTCACATTTTGCATTAAGCATTGTTTGAATGAATTATGCAATTGATGACTTTGTGTGTTGTGTGGTGCTACGTGATGGTTTGTTTGTTGTTGTTGGTTGCAGGACTTTGGAGTTATGTCATGGTGAGGCGTAGGAGGACCAAGACTAGGCACAGGGTGGTGTTGAGGTCCAGAATGGCCAGGGAAGCACCGAAGATGACTGAGCCTTGCGGGGTGGTTGCAAGCCGGGACGACGAGGAATCGAAGCGGGAGATACCGATGGTGATCATGATAAGGAACGGTAAGGTGGACCGAGACTAGACTCAGGGAGGAGTCGAGGTCCAGATGGTCAAGGAAGCCGGGTGCCGTCATATGCGAGAAGAAGCATGTGGTGCATTAACTGATTTGGGTCGTTTGCAAGCGAGGACGGTTCAGTGGAATCCGGATGCGTGAGAGACTTGACGGCAAGTCATTGGGGGCCACATGAAAGATGGCAAAGCATGGACAATGCTTCGTGGCAAAGGAAGCGGGAAGTTTCAAGAAAGGCGGTATAGGGGTATTTTGGTAAACTACCTAATACCGAAAGAGTGGCGGTATGTGATATCCCAGCACTGGCCTAAGTGGTTTAGGTCTTGTATGTGTTGAAAATATAAAGTGGATCAAGTGTTGATTCACTAATGGGTTAATGGTTGTAAGTCATTTTGAGAAGCATACGTGAGTAAACCCCGGTGTTTGGTGGGGTTAACAGGTTATCCCTAGTTTGATCTAATGGGGAGATCTATTAGGTTTTAGGTTCATGTTGTGAGCCTATATAAGGGGAGGAGAGGCAAAAGTTAGGGTTTGAGAATTTTGCCTAAGTCTTTATGGTTGCTAGCTCTTCGTCTCTCCCATGTGAGATTAGGGTTTCTTGGGTTAGAGCCTTATGTGTGTATGCTCTAGGCTTAGAGCTATGCTATCATAAAGGATTGGCTGTAAAAATATTCCTCTCTAAGTGAAATGGACATCCAAACATTGCTTAAGTGAGTTGTGCCATGAATCCCCTTATGCGCTTTTGATTTTCTTGGCTTTCTTGTTTGGATTTAATTTCTCTTAAGTTTTTCCGGTGCCAAGGATGTGCAAGAAGAGCAGATGTCTCTTGGAGACAAGATCTCGTCCATCTATGCACGATTTGGAGGAAGTTCTTGAGGAAACCCCTTTTTTGCTTGATTTGGACTAAAAGTGTGATTTCTTGATCTGAGGGTTTTTGAGTTGATTTGTTTAGTACTCTAACATGCTGTGACATGTGAAAATACATCTAGATCCATCTTGGTCATCATCCACCCACGAGCAAGTTGTATTCACCAATTTCAATTTTGACTAGGTTTGAGAAACCTTCTAACAAACTAAAAAAGGTCTTAACTTTGGCCATAATTCTCATGATTGCTTATTGGAATAGGTTCACAATACCCTAGAGAAAATCCCTGCAAAGTTACATATCATTTGGATCTATGGATCAAAAGTTACATCAAATTTGGTTTTTGAAACTCTACTGAAAGCCTCTATTCATTATCTGTTTTCTCTTGTTTTTCGACCACGTTTAGGCTTTCGACCACATTGTCTCTTTTCGACCACGTCTGATTCAACCACTCACTGGTCGTCAACCTTACTAGCAGTGCTTCGACGAGTTTCGACCACTTTGGTTACAACTGTTGATTGGTCGTCGACCTCACTGGTCGAAGTTCGGTTTGGTTCGACCACTTTAATTTTGATCATTCAATGGTTGTTGACCACTCTAATCTTACTCCGAACTGTTACGACTACTCTAGTCATTGACCATGATGGTTTTAGACCAACTGTTAGCCTTCGATCATGTTGGTTTTTGACCACTCTCTAGCCGTTGACCACTCGAGTCGAATTTCAACCACATTGGTTTCGACCATGTTGGTTACGACCATGTTGATTTCTACCACGACCACGTTGGTTTCCGATCAAGTTGCGCTCAACTCTGTGGGACTTCCGGCCACGTAGTTGAATTTCGACCACGTTGGTTTCAACCACGTGGTTACGACCACGTTGGTTTTTGATTAGGTTGTGTTCAGCCCTGTGGGACTTCCATCCATGTAGTTGAATTTTGACTATGTTGGTTTTGACCACGTGGTTACGACCACGTTGGTTTCTGATTAGGTTGCATTCAGCTCTGTGAGACTTCCAACCATGTAATTGAAGTTTGACCATGTTATTTTTCTGACTGGTTTTGCTTAGCTTTGAGAGTCTTTGGTTTTCCAGTGGGATTGTTGTACTAATCTTTATAGCTTTATAGCTATCAAAGTAAAGAATAAGTGAATACTTTGGGATATTTTTAAAGTACCATTCACCCCCTCTGTTGCATATTCAGTCCTACAATTGGTATCAGCGCAAGGTGTGCTCTTTGAGCAATCTTAACCGATCTTAAGCATGGCAACTAGAGTGAGGTCTTGTGAGTCTTTTGTTCTATCTTCTTGCGGCTCTTTGGCTGATGGCCTTGATGAGGCTAGTGACCTTGAATTCATTAATCGAATTATGATAAAATGCAAAAAGGCAAATTGTGACATGTTTTTGGAGCCAAAGGAGAAGGAAACCGCGACCATGGAGGATGATCATGAGGAGTTCTCCAAAGTTTATGATCGAGTCATGCTAAGAATGGTGAGTAAGGATAAACTCATCTCAAAATTAGTTACTATTAAATTAGAGATGAATAATTTAGTGAAAGAAAAGAATGATTTGCTTGATATAGTAGTTAGGATAAAATTGCTTTTGCCATGTGAGTCTTATGAGTCATTACTTGTAGATAATGGTAATTTAAGAACTTCTCTTGCATGCTTGAAATCTGAAAATAAATTTCTTAGATTAAATACTTCTATGTCTTGTGATTCTTGTATTGCCTTACATCATGAGCTTTATTGTGCTAAGCTGAAATAGGCAATTTACTTTTTGGCTAAGAATGAACATGATTCTTGTTCTAGCATGCTTGCTGAAATTGAGTAGTTAAATTGCTTGCTGAAAATAAAAAAAATGGAATTTGAGCTTTTCCAACTGTCTTTAGCAATTAGAGAAGGCTTGGGCTGAAATTGATGAACTTAAGTCTAATTTTCCTAGCATGTGATTGAAATATGATAAATTGCTTGATGGTGACTCACTCTCTTGCAAGATTTGTGTTAGCTTATGAAATGATGTTGATGCTTTGCATTCCATGCACATTATCAATGCTTCAATCTCTTACACATCTTGCATTGTCTTAAAGAATGAGCTTAATTTCTTGAACAGAGTGCACAATGATATGAGTGCTAAGTCTTGTGACTCTTGTGTTGCTTTCTAATCTAAGATTGATGTTTTAAAGGATGATCTTGGCTCTTTGCAATTAGATTGGATTCTTCTCATGCTTCTCTTAAGTTACTTGATGTTGGCACTTGTGCCATTATTTTGGATAACTCTACCTTAACTAGTGATGCTTCTTGTGGCTCTTCCAGTATTGTCCAAGGGACTTATAAAGACAAGAGTGCTTTTTCCCTACATGGTACTACATCTCTCAAGGAGAAGTATCATTGCATTTTTGTAAGAATGATGGACACATTGTTGAATTTTGCTTTCGCCGTGTCAAGCACGAGCGTTGAGTTCATCGCCAATCTTTTAGGAACACACATCGCCCATCTCATAGCATGTGTGGACCCAAAGCTGATACAGGGTCTTCATGCTTGTCCCAAGGGACTTCTCTTTTGAGCAAGGATGGTGCCTTATCCTCTCGGACCATGTCTCCTAGTAGATCTTTGCATCATTACTCATTTTGTTGGAAAGATTGACATCATATATACTATTGCTTTCGGTATGCCAAACACATGCGATGAGTTTATGCTTCTAAGTCTCCAAGCGTGCATAGCCTTTCTCAGGGTATGAACACTCGTGAGCCTAGAATGAAGGCTTACTTTGTTGATGCCTGTTTTGACACCTTTTCTGGTGGTGTTGGACAGAGTCGTGGACTTAATTATCATGGTTTTGGTTTTAGTTCACATGCTGTCCCGAGGAATGATTTTCACCGTTTCTCAAGTGGTGGACCTCGTTCTCCCCATCAAGGTGCGCACCCATGACGAGGAGTTGTGAGTTCTTTTGGTACTCTTGTTGGTTCTCATCTTGGTGCTTTCAGGCAAGACATTTGCCACTTTTTCAGAGATGGTACTCGTTTTTCCCATCGAGTTGTCCACTTGCGGTGTGCCTTTAAGATTAGATTTTCTTGTATGAACCATCTTTTGCATCATGCTAACTCGCATATTTTTAGTGTTGGTATGTATACGTTTTGGTTTCCCAAGTACTTGATTGCTAACCTTTCAAAATCCAAGATTCGGGCACTTTGTTATTCTCGTAGGTAGGTACCGAGTTGTGGGATGAAGAACATATGATTGATTGGGTTGTAGTCTTTTATTTCATCACGTGATTGAAACACTTGTTGGTTCTCCACTCCCTTTGATGGCCTCCAAGAGGCATGTGTTTTCATGTTTGGCGTTTCCACCTACTTTGTGAGCCATTCTATACCTTCATGTACTTATATTTATATTTGATCATAATTGGCATGTTGTGCTTATTCATGTGCTAAATTATACCATATTTGCATGTATTACTCATGTTACATTCATGTCATGCCTTTATGAGTATTTTTCTTAGGTATCCATATGTCATATTATATGCATTAGTTTATTGGATACTTAAGTTTTTACTTGTAGGGAATGTGTTCTTCGTCACAAAGGGAATGTGTTCTTCGTCATTTGTGCTTGTCATGCTATTCTTGTTGTTATATGTTTCAGTATTAGATCCATACTTGTATATCACTTATCCCAGTACTAGGACACCAGTTGTTCCTTTGTTTGAGTTATAAGTTGTGGATCTGAGGGGGAGACCATGTGGCTTGTGTGGATGTTTTGGGTCTCTCACCACCTTTAAGTTTCTGGTGGAGGTTTCTATAGATCTCACGATGCAACTTGGCTCAACTTCAACTACTTCGACTACATCACACTGCCAAGCAGTGTGACGTAGGTTCTTGCTTAAGCTTTGTCAATTCTCTGCTTCCATTGTCAGCATTGTATACCATTTGGGAGTGTTAGGGTTTTTTTAGGTCGGTTCAGGGTGTTAAGAGTCACATCTTCTATCCTGTGTCTTTCTTAGGCACTTCTATTCTTCACTAGAATATCTAGGATCTTTTACCTTATCTAGGTTGAGCTTACGTCTTCCTTCACTACAGTCCAGTAGTGGGGGTTTCTAGGGACTTAACGGATTCGCTCTCTAGCTGTGATTTATCCTTCTTTTAGAGACCATGTGGAGTATAGAGCTTTCTCTCTCTTCTTCTAGCTATCCTACCCATTCCTTGTTAGGAGAGAGTTTGGTGAGTGACTTTTGCAAATTTAGATCTTTTTGAGCTATTTCTTCCTTTGCAAGTGCTTCTAGATGTTCTATCTTGCAGCTTGTTCTCAGAGGAAGCTTGATCCTTTTTGTGGTATCTTGCATTTGTATCTTCTTGTAGTTAGGAAGTTTTATTTTCTTGCATTCTTTTGAATCATGCGTCTATGACAGTGCATTGTGGGATATGCATTTAGATATGAGTTTTGATTATTACTCAATTGTGATGTAATTCTAATTTGATATTGCTCATTGCAATGTTATGCCTACACTACTACAAAAGAGGTTAAACTTGACGCTTACATCACAAACGGTTCCTAGGAACCGTCTGTGCTGCAAGTATCACAGACGGTTCATACGAATAATCGTCTATGGTATTTTCACAAACAATTTTTAATACAAACCGTCTGCGATAATGAAGTTATCACAGACAGTTTTTAATACAAACCGTCTGTGATAATAGTAGACATCACAAACAGTTCTATCTTTCGTAGATTAATTATATATATATTACCATGATCTAGATAGATTTGTATGAATTTTATGGCTTCAAATGGTATCTTTTTAACTTGAACCTCACTTTGAATAATATGCAAAGCTCTTTAGGTTTTGCATTTTCATGCATACATACATCCTCTCTTTTTTATGCTTCTTATGCTCCAAATAGTACCATGCATATTTTGACGGGGAGGTTTAGCCTTTCATGTCTCTATTGCCTAAAGGGGGAGAACAATTGAGTGATCCCGAAATACACCCATAAAAACTCTAGCCACCAACTCTCATAACCTTATTGTGCGAGCTGGTGCTAGCACGTTGATGCATGGTGTTCCATCTCTGGATGTGTGGACCTCGGTAGAGGCGCTGCTACGACTACGGAGCTAATTGGGACGATCGCGAGAAGGAGATGGTTAGCCAGAGGACGATCGACTACTTTCACTACACCGAGACACTCTTTGTTGAATCAACCACTTCAACTTTACTTCCACTGCATTACGCGTCTAATGCTAACGATCTATGATCTCTTACTTATATAACTTTCTAAATTATACGGTAGAAAATTTTAATCTATATTAATATAATCTATCTATATCCTAACACCTGTCGGCTATGGCAGCCGCCCAAGAATTAGTCTGATTTGCACGCCATATGTACATCAGTACATATGCCCCCAAAACCACGGAAGCCCAGGCACGCCCGCGTCAAACTCCCCCGCGCGCGCAGCGCGGTCGACCTACTCACCTCGGCGCCTCACCTACCTAACTAACTCGATCGCGCCACGACGCGTGCATGGGCGCACCAAACTAACTCGATCCGTCGTGGCGGCGGACGCGCGTTCGCGACTCGTAAGTGTGTACGCTACGCGCCGCGCGATACATGGCCGTCACAGTACGGCCTATGACGACTATCTTTGCTGGATCGATCGGCCATCGGTGACGATCTGCGTAGCCGAGCCATCCACGAGTCGATCGACGAGATGTGGACGACGGCCGCCGAAAACATCAACCGAGCCTGCATTCCTCGAGAGGAAAGAACGTGAAATAGAAGTACATAACTGCCGTTTCCACTTGATTAACCCGTGGAAATGGAACTCTGTTTGGTAGGCGATCACCCGATCCTCTCATCTCGTCGATCGAAGTCGCATACCTAAACGGGCTATTCGTGAGAGACTTTTGCTTGCTTGCTTGCTTAGCGAGCTCCGAGCTTGCCATAAAGTCAAGAAAAAAGGGCGACCACAAATCGCTCAAAACACTTGAAGCAGGGGAGCATTATCTGTGCTCCTATTCTCTTCTGAAAACGAAATCTTAATGCGGCACGTTGTATAAATTGAAGTATAATGTGGTTGCAAAAATGTCCTGATTTGCCTAGTGTGTGTGCATCACTAAAGTTCATGAACACAAGTTTTGCACTCGGCTTTAGAGAAGATATAAGATAACTAGCTTCAGATTAATTTTTCATTTGTTCACTCTAATTGCCCTACTTTGCCTTATTGCCTATGAGGTTGGTCATGTGGTTGAGTACGGTGATCTAGCGGGCAAACTGTTTAGTCGTCGCACTAACGGCGCAGGATAAAACCTGTCAATGGATCATATCAATCACTTAACTAATCTCTACCATATATGATATGATGTTGACCAGCTATACTGACGGTATATGTGTGCATGTGACAGCTAGGCGCGTGACAAATGGTTTGTTTAATTATATGTTCTGTATGATTCTTCTGTGCGATCTCTCCGGATTACTTCTGGCCAATAGAAAAAAGGAAGAGGAGATAACATTATATATATATAGTATACAATTCGAATATGCATGCCTCGTTGCCTCTACATTCCAAATCATATGAAGTTTTGTAACGTTTGATTTTGAGTCCTTATCCAAAATTATTGCGCTTGCGGGTCTCGCTTGTACATTAACAACAGAGAAGGAACATGCCAGAAGTGTCAACTTGCAGTTATTGTAGCCCTTGAAATCTGGAGAGCTCCTGTGATTAATGGTCGCGTCAACTTGTTAAGGACTTGATGTTGTTTACGCAAGCTCATGAAAGGCCTGCTCCAATAGAATAATAAGAGGAACAGAGAGAGCCACCGCCACATGGCTGGCATCTCATTTCGATCTTCGTCTCTCCAGATTTCGCTCTCATGGTTCTGCACTAGCTTTACAGCATGGACTGGAATCAACTATGCAACTTCTGGCTGATGTAATAAAAAATCAGTGCTCATGTGTCGTGCAAATCCATTTTTAATCGCTCCATTTGTCAAATCGCCACTACGGCATGCTGCATTCGTTTTGGACCCACTGAATCACAAATCAACGATGTCGATTCTTCTCTCTCTCTCTATATATATATCTCTCTCTCTCTCTCTCTCCATGAATCCTTACTAATCTCAAATGTCAAGCACCTGTGTACCGAATTGTTTACCAATCGGACGGACCAGATCCGCTGCAGTCTCATTAATCGTCGTCGTGGTTGCAAGGACCACTGCGACAAATCTTTATACTATCTTCTCTGTGAGACACATATTTCGTTGTGTTATCGAAATGGCAGTCTGTTCCCTCCTTGACCCGTCACCATACAACGCCACTGCCACAGTGATAACGCACAAGCAATGGCCTCACACACCATTTCCCCCCTGTTCTCGCCAATGAGAACGATATTTGTAAGTGCAGCGCATTTTCGGCTGTGATCATTTTGACTTCAGCTTTTAGCTTCCGGTTTATTTTTCACTATTCATAAATTTCGTCTTTTTCTGAATTTTTGGCTTTTTGTTGAGCTTTTTTGTCATTTTTCGTATTTGTTTGTATTATACCGATACGTAATAGGCTAACATATTTTTTAATTTTTTAAATTTAATTATGCTAAATAAGCCTCTGTCAGCTACAATATTTTTTCAACTAACTACAGTACTTTTCAACCATAAGCCACCAAAAATAAACCCAAATAATCACCACCCAGTCTCCTCTAAGAATCTTGCAGGCAGAGGTCAGGTCACACTCACACTCGGCTGCAGAACGATCAGAAAGCACATCTTGTGATCGACGGACGGTAGCGTATCGCGTCCGTTCAATTTTTCCTTGTCTCTCCCGGACACGTATCGCCTGCCGTCACGACGAGATCCAGTAGACTGCACGATGTGCTGGTAAAGAAAAGGGCATTTCCAAGATCTGCCATGGATGAAGAGACGCGTATAACTGCACAGAGAGTCACCAACTTTGTGGTCCTTGAACGAATGCGTCCGTGCAGGTGCCTCCTATTTCTGTGGCACCGCGGAATTGTGTGGGCTACCTACCAGTAACAGATCCTTCCCATTCGGTTGGACTGAAAAGCTATGATTTATAGCTGAAATTGCACTGTAGCGGCTGAAATTCCACTGTAGTTGAAAGTGGCTTATTTGGTATAATAAATTTAAAAAAATTTAAAAATAGAAAAAATATGCTAGCTTTTCATAGACAACGTAAATGAATACGGAAAAAAGAACCGGTAAAAAAGCTAAAAAAGCCAAAAGTTCAGAAAAAGATGAAATTTATGAATAATGAAAAATAAGCCAGAAGTTAAAACCTGAAGCCGAAACGAGCGGGGTTGATCTTAAAAAAGGGTCCCTTTTTCTTAAGAGAAAAAATAGAATACCCAGGAAACTTGATTATCCTTTTGCAGCTTCTATGGTGGCCATGGCGGTGACAGGCAAATCTGTTTTCCATGGAGTAATTTCCATCGCTACCCCCGCACTAGTTTCAACATTTTAGTATTCTGTGCACGGGGAAATTGGTTATGTACCGGCGTCTTCATTTTATAGGTTGCCAAAATATTGCTCCAAAAGTTTTGACTTCACCAAAATACTATTACAATCGTTGGAAATATTTCCACGATATCACTTTGGATGTTCTTTGCCTCTACGGCTCTACCTTTCTCCGTTAAGCTTTTCCACTTCTCTTCTTTTCTTGGCGGTAGTGCGTGCCGCCACCATCATGGAGGTGGCTGGTGCTCGGCCCCAAGGCAAACAGGCCCGAAGAAGATGGGGGCAATGCAAGCTGCATTGGTGCCTTAGGTGCTATCGATATTGGTTGATTGGTTGACTATTATCACCTTCGAGCTGGCTTCAGTGGCAATTTTCAGTAAAAAAAATTGTCTTGGCTATGTTTTCAGGTTCATCGTGATCGACATGTGGACAATATTTTAATTCCAAATTTTACTGAGAGACAAATACAATAAACCAGTGATACAAAACTTACTACTAATAGCAGACTATTCATCATACTTCAGAATATACGTAAGAAAAAAATAGTAACAAAGTCGAACATACGCGCGAACAACTTACCTTTTCGCCTGATGAAGAACAGGAAGCAGCGTAGACTTAACACAGTACAGAACGTAGATAACGCAGTGCAGTGAGTGGTCGCGTAGATGTGCGTTGTCCAAAAACCTTATAGCCGCCTCGTGCAGGTACTCTATGCGGCAATGGTTTGGAGATAGCCGCTCTCCTTCCTTCCAGGTGCACGCCAGGAAAAAAGGTCGGCAAAGTTCAAACAATACACTACAAAAGCACAAGATCGTAGAGAAGAAGAAAATGGAGGCAGTGAGATTCTCACATATGCTTTGGACGTCTCCAGGCATATAAATAGACAGATTGATAACTGACATGATTAAAACAGTCATTACCCACTGGTAACTGACACATTCAACCAGTCATTTATCCACTGGTAACTGCCTGTCATCAAAACCCCAACAAAACCTCAAATTCAAATGTTTGAATCCCATTCAAACACAGAGAGAGTGGTGCAGAGTTCAGTAAAAATAAAGATAGACTTGGTCTGCCAAGTGTCACAAGTCACGCGAAAATACGCGAATACGCGCGTGCATACGCGCGCACGAGTAACTAGCTAGAACTCTCCTCATACCATCTCTATCCATATTCAAGAAATGGTGAGAACTCCATCTTATAAATCGGTCTTTCTCATCTTGTTTTAGCAATATGATACTAACTATGGATGCTTTGGAATTAAGAAAAATATGCCATACTCAAATGGACCAATTTCTAACGCATCACATATCCACCACATACTTCGGTGTCAACATGGAGTCGACGGGAGGGGAGGAAGAGTACATATTAGACCTTATTTGGTAGCCTATAATTTCTTACTCATTCCATGGATAGACCGAGAATTACGGAATGGGTTAGGAATTATGTACTGCTAAACAAAACCATAGGATTTTGAACATACTCTAGCCAACTGGATGTGGTGTAAATTGATCTGACAGTCTACAATTCAACTATTTTTTTTATGGAAAAGCACCTAGTCACCTCTTTTATTAAGCACAAACTTCACTTAATTACCTGAAATTAGTACATAAGGCAATACACCAACCGATTAAAACGTTATAATATACTACTTATTGGCAGCATATGTGTGGCTTGTCAATAATGTGAGCCACGATCAGCACGAATGATTTTTAGCTTCTTCAACGATGATAGTTAACGTGGAACCCACTGGCTGCATTGTTCCACGCGCTCGCCAAAAAGTTCCAAAACTACAGGTTTTTTAATAGCTTTTGGCTCCTGTTTATTTGAAAACTAAAATAAATAACATGATTTCTTTAAATAATCTCTCAAATGTAAAATTACGTGTACCATCTATCACAAAAATACAATTAAAAGTTATGGGCTACAGCCCAAATATACAGGGCTTGGTGCCAGCTTATCCGATCTTCCATGGCTAACAGCGCTTTGGTCTATTGTGTTGCCGAACGCACTGGGTTCTCTGATTTGTGAAGCATGATGATGTTACTCTTTCGATTCGTATCCTCCGCCATTGTATTGGTGACGTAGATTTGAAACTGCCATGTCATTTCTTTGCTTCTGCATCTATAGTGTATGAAAATAGACGGTCTTAAGCCACCTTAAGGTCAACCTTATACATTACAGGGGTGACCTTAAGCAGGCTATAAGCAAAAAAGGCTTAAGGTTGGTCCTCAAGCTAAAAACCTGGCCACAAGCATTAAAATACAATTTTCCTTTATCTGTCGAGTGGGACCGTCTTAAGACACCTTGGGTTATATACACTATGGAGTCGGCCTTAAGGTTTAGATGTGACCCACCTTAAGACCCCTTGAGTTATATACACTATAGATACCCTAAACGTAGATAATCAAAAGTTAAGATCAAGTGCTACTGATGTAGCATAGCTACAATAATAGATATAAGATACTCTTCCCCATAGATGGCATAACCAAAAAAACTATGGCGGAAGATCCGGAGTTGCACATTGCAGAAGATCCCTAGTCCTATCCATAAAAATCCCAAGCCCATCCGCACCCCCCACACCCACTTGCGTGTGGGACCCACGAGAATTTTCTCCCTGAACCCTCCCGTCCACCCCCATAATGCCAAAACTACCCCCATTTCGTCGCCCCAAAAGTCCAAAGCCAAGGCCTATAAACACGGGTCCAGGCGGCCATTACCTCTCCTCACTTCCCATCCCACTGCTGCGGACGCCTAGCCTCCACAAGTACAAGCAGATATCCTCCTCCATTAACTGAGCCGCGCGCATCAGAGGAGGACTGATTGATTTGGCGCAATAAATTCCTCGCCTCCCGCGCGACCATGGCTGCTGCTTCTGCAACGAGAAGGGCCGCCTCCTCGCTCGTCTCCCGCTGCCTCCTCTCCAGGTCTGCTGCGTCGCCTGCTGTCCCCTCTGCGCTCCGCAGGGCAGGTATATTGATTGATCCATGCTTCTTGGATCCCTGCTCCTGTTACTAACTCTGTAGTGATACTAATTCCTTTATTTTTTTTTATCTTGTTTGGTGATGGTAACCAAGTTGTTTATCTTGTCGATCGATTTTTATTCGTTCCTCCTTTGGCTAGGATTTAGATCTAGGCCGGCTGACCTGATGATCTGAATTATTAAAGTGCTAAGTTTTTTTTTAAAAAAATTATGATAATCGTCAGCAGTTTGTTTCATTAGGCCCATCTTTCTTTATCTGTGCTATCAGGTTAATTATTGGTTTATGGATGACTGCTGATGGAAAGGTTCAATCTTGGAGAACTCTCAACTCTCCCTAATAATGTTTCTTGAATTAGTTTTTCTGAATGATCCTCTAGTATTGATCTCTAGGTTATGTTTTAGCCATCCACATCTCTAGGAAAAATCGTCCTTGCATCTTGCATGGAACGTTGCTTTCCTCCACTTGTGTTTCCTCCTTCCTCAGCTATTTCGGACGTTCTGATAAATGCCTGCCTTACCCTTATCCTTACGTCTCAAAATGTGTCGTTCCTTGGCCTTTTTTCGCTGGGTCGGCCAAGGATGCCGACCATAATTTATTAAGATCAAGAAAGCAAAGCGATTGCATATCGGACTCTCCTCTTGGAACACACGCGCATTCCATTCTTTTCCAAATGAGCCAAAGGACGAGGATAACGAGAGAGTCAAAAGCCCGTCGGAACATCTTGTTGAAGCATGACCGAGCTATGCACCACCGGAGTTCCAAGTCATCTTAATCTGAGGATGGAACAGCAAAGGGGACATTTAGCCATTCATCAGTGAGTCATAAGTCTCATTAGTGAGTCATGGCGTGAGTGGCAGTTCGGACTTTTCTCTTCCGTGTGCCCTGGAGATGAGATTTTTTCTGACATGATAGATGTCGATTTTTTCCTCCAGTCGTTATCAGTACCGTGGAAATAATATGAGGTTTTGGTTTTCTGCCGATTTGTTTGCTACTTCGTCATAGATACAGTGAAACCGATCTCGCGTGTCTCACTCTCACCTATCGAATTATAGAATATAGATACTCTAAATATTTGAGATGGACTTTATTTAGAAGGACTGGTCAAATTTCTAGTTAACTGGGTGGCACTGTAATATTTTTGCACGGAATTCAGTGGTCATGTAGTATGTGGCTAGCTAGTTGGAATCGACACTACTGAGGAAATAATTCGGCAATTTTAAACCCATATTCTTGGTAACTAGATATACTGCATCCTTGAAATTGGTCAAGACACAAATATAATGATAGATACTTATGACAGTGGTTGCTGGTTTTTCAGGTTAATTGTTTGTTGCTTGACAAAATTCTCTTAACATGTTTCCTACTGATTCTGACTTGCACCAAAAAAATTCACCACATATGTGAATTTGTGTTTTAGAATCGCATATATAGTGAACATTTGTTTTACCATGTCATGTTTGGAAATATTTGCAATTTGTTTGGCACCAGATTTGATCGAACCACAGTAATATTTGGCTCATGCTGACGTTGTTGTGACATGAGTGAATACCTTTTTCTTAGGAAATCACCTCATTTGTTGACACATTGAGCAAAATGCTATTGTGCTACCATATCTGACTTAAGTGCACTAACTCTGCCTTCAGATGGGACACGTGGATTGTTGCCAGGAATCCTTCAGAGGTTCGGCACTGCAGCAGCAGCAGAGGAGCCCATCTCGCCTCCGGTCCAAGTGAACTACTCACAGCTCCTTATCAATGGCAACTTCGTTGATTCTGCATCTGGTACATTACTACAGCTCGACTAGTAATGAGGCTGTGGCTCATAGGGCCAGTTTGATGTGCTTCATCTTCTCTATGAGCACTATAGGCCCATGAACTGGAACTCTATAGGCTTCAGCTTGCTTTTGTATTTTCTTATTTTTGATGTGAGCTCACCATTCACAATGTGTCTTTGGATCTTATTAGGCAAGACTTTCCCAACTCTGGACCCTCGTACCGGGGAGGTGATTGCTAATGTGGCTGAAGGCGATGCGGAGGACATTAACCGTGCGGTTCTTGCGGCCCGCAAGGCATTTGATGAAGGGCCGTGGCCAAAGATGACAGCCTACGTAAACACTTAAGCTTGGGCTTTTGTTGCTGTTGTCCTAAGTCATGCTCATAGACAGTTGAAATTTACCTCTACAGGAGAGATCCCGGGTTCTGTTGCGATTTGCTGATTTGATAGAGAAGCACAATGATGAGCTTGCTGCACTGGAGACATGGGACAATGGGAAGCCGTATGAGCAAGCTGCCCACATTGAAGTGCCCATGGTGGCCCGACTTATGCGGTACTATGCTGGTGAGTAGCTTACTTCTGACATGACAAGAACAAGCAGAACTAGTCAGTAAGATGCCTATATACATGACTGATAGGGTTCCATTTCTGCTGAAATGTTTGCAGGTTGGGCTGACAAGATCCACGGGCTCATTGTACCGGCTGACGGCCCTCACCATGTACAGGTGCTGCACGAACCGATTGGTGTCGCAGGTCAGATCATACCGTGGAACTTCCCACTTCTGATGTTTGCCTGGAAAGTTGGCCCTGCTTTGGCATGTGGGAACACTGTTGTGCTTAAGACTGCCGAACAAACTCCTCTGTCTGCTTTGTATATTTCTAAGCTGTTGCATGAGGTTGGTGCAATTGCCATTTCATATTTTTTTATTTTCGCCGTGCATTTCATAAATTTTATTCATTCGGGCAAATCAATTTCTACTTCATGTTATTCCAAAACCTGTTACATTTGCCCTTGGGAGTGGTCTGTTAGCTTTGCTGCATCTGATAATCTTTCTGAATGTTGGAGTGGTCTCATGTTGACTTGTTGAGTAGTATCGA
Organism: Dendrocalamus latiflorus; assembly: GCA_017311315.1. Taxonomy (NCBI): domain Eukaryota; kingdom Viridiplantae; phylum Streptophyta; class Magnoliopsida; order Poales; family Poaceae; genus Dendrocalamus; species Dendrocalamus latiflorus. Next base: position 23,224,604 of record CM029631.1, read on the forward strand.
CATTAGAAGATGTTAGAAATAGTTTTGCACAACCTTTTTGAATATTTGAGATAGTAGATGCATTTTTTTGAAGTATGTACTTAGCAACCTCTCGAAGCTGAATGCTATTTTATGGAATTTGCTCCATTGCTGAATGCTGACATAGGGATCAAAATGCACCTCCAAGTCTCCAACTACTCTCAAAAGAAACAATTTAGGAAAAAAAACTATCCCTGCTAGTGATAATAACTACTACCTGCGTTCTTTTTTTACATGTTATTTTGGACATTGACATGGTCTCCAATGCACAAATTTGACAATTACTTTTTCTAGTTATATGTAGTAAAAATTATTAAAAATATAATGACACATATTTGACAATTACTTTTTCTAGTTATATGTTAGTAAAAATTATTAAAAATACAATGAAACCGAAGTATTTTGTATGACAAATCTAGTAATATCATTTCCCCATTGTTTTGTGTGTATTAGCAGTCAAAATTTTAAAAGGTTGTCTGCATGTGTTCTAAAACAGCATCTAAAACAACAGAGGGAGTATTTCCTAGAGACTATACAAGAGCAAGTGATTCAAATTTCATTGCACTGAGTTCCTTCTTAGTTCTTTGTCAATGTAGCCATCAATTGATCCCTGCTTCACTGCATAGGATTTTAATGCATCTCTATCTTAGCCTGCACTAGTTTAAATAAATTGCTATATATACTCCATTATTCTAGCCTGCAAGGAACAGTGTTTTATGTGCCCTGCATATGTTATTGGATCAGAACTGATCATAGTTTACATGATTAAATAGGCCGGACTCCCGGAGGGTGTCCTTAATGTGATATCTGGTTTTGGTCCTACTGCTGGTGCTGCTCTTGCTAGTCATATGGATGTTGATAAGGTAAACTTATGCTTCCTTTTAATTCTTGCATTATAGAGGATTGCAAGAAAAATTATGCAATATGCACATTTTTATGATCCAAATATTTAATGCAATTTTCTCCTAACAAGCATATCTTCCTTTCTATAAAGCTTGCGTTCACTGGATCAACCGATACTGGCAAAATTGTTCTTGAGTTGGCTGCACGGAGCAATCTTAAGCCAGTGACACTGGAGTTAGGAGGCAAGTCTCCTTTTATCATCATGGATGATGCTGATGTTGACCATGCTGTTGAGCTTGCGCATTTTGCACTGTTCTTTAACCAGGTACTCATTGGTAATTATGTGAAAACAAGCAATTATCAGTAAGTTCTTTTTTACCTAAACGTTTTCTTATTAACTTGTAAGGGACAATGCTGCTGCGCTGGGTCTCGCACATTTGTACATGAGCGTGTTTACGATGAGTTTGTGGAGAAGGCCAAAGCTCGTGCTTTGAAGCGTGTAGTTGGTGACCCATTCAAGAAAGGTGTTGAACAGGGCCCTCAGGTACATATTGTCCCTAATCAGGGTGCTTGATCATTATTTCGCAAACAGCAATCATGTCGCCAACCATTCGTGCAATAGAACTCATGCAAGTTTCACATTTCTAAGTTTGCAATCACATCATGCAGTAGAATCTTGCTTTCACATTTCCTTGTGTTGGAATAATGTTAATAGCACTATTGCAATTTGCACATTTCGTCCTAGAAATAGTTCAGCAGTATAATCCACACTTTGGACTCTTCCTAACCTTGCAAATTTTGTTTGCTTCTAGATTGACGATGAGCAATTCAACAAGATCTTGCGCTACATTAAGTTAGGTGTTGACAGTGGAGCCACCCTCGTGACAGGTGGTGATAAGTTAGGTGACAAAGGTTTCTACATCCAGCCAACAATTTTCTCAGATGTGCAGGTGAGTTTAGACTGCACCATATCACAAATTCTACGTTCGATCTGTTGCAACATATGCTTAACATTTATTATATGGTTGTTTTAGGATGGCATGAAGATTGCTCAAGAGGAGATATTTGGGCCTGTTCAGTCAATCCTCAAGTTCAAGTAACACTCTTTATTCGATATGTCCTACTATCTGAGATTCTGAATAGTAGCCAAGCAATCAAGAACAATAGCAAAACTTTAAGTAACAATTCATGCTGTTTTAACAGTGATCTCAATGAGGTAATCAAGAGAGCGAATGCAAGCCGCTACGGTTTGGCTGCTGGTGTTTTCACTAACAACTTGGACACGGCCAACACACTGACGCGCGCGCTCAGAGCCGGGACTGTCTGGGTGAACTGCTTTGACATCTTTGACGCCGCGATCCCCTTCGGTGGTTACAAGATGAGCGGCATTGGAAGGGAGAAGGGCATTGACAGCCTGAAGAACTACCTGCAAATCAAGGCGGTCGTCACCCCACTGAAGAACGCCGCATGGTTGTAAACATGAATATGATCCTCTGGACACGGATTCTGGAGGATCATTCCTTTCTACGTCTCGGAAGAATGTGAAAATCGCGATAATTGGATGATAAGATGATGATGAAGAGCAGCTCTAATAAGTTTTGTCCTAGCATGGGTTGTCACTCTCTAATAAGCCTCGTGGTTGGTGCTCATCTTATGTAATTTGGTTTCCTTTTTCCACTGCGATAAGACTGATATATTGTAGCAACAGATATGTTCATTATGAAATATCGCTTGCTGGGTAATTGCCAATCTGTCCAGTATCCTTCCATTTGCCAGTAACCGCTTCTTCAGTTCTTGTTCTGCTATATTGCTGAAGCTCAGGACATCGCTATCGAACTTACGTCATGCCATTGTTATGTGAAGGACATGGAGAAGATTCAGAATTATATCGTGATAAACTATTGCCATTTGAGAAGAGTGAAATTTTCAATTTATGAGTTTGTTAGATTTTTTGGCAATCATCTGATTGGTCAAAGGTGGTGGTCAGACCGGCCTCCCTTGGCGGTTTGACTAGTTGCCATTAATGGTTAGACTGGTTAGGGCAGGCAGTTTGATCAACAAAGGTTGTTTCAGCTCAGCTGAGTTTTGTAATTTGGGGATTTTGGTCATAGGATGAGTTTGATTGATCTAGATCAGTGCACATGTGTTGTATGAGGTATCTTACAGCTAACGTTGGTCAAATTGTGAAGAACATATGTCCAAAAATGATTTCTTTATCTTTAAATATACAGGGTCGTTTAGAATTAACTATAATCAACGATGAGAATTGAGACTACACTCACAGAGAAGTTGATGCTTAGAACAATTAAGAATGCTAGGTGAGACAGCTGAGCTCAAACATAGCACAAGAAATATAGGAAATATTGAAGGAAAGCTTGAACGATGGGTTGCACCATGTGGTTTGATCGGTCTAAGTGAGGTGTGGTCTAGTGAAACTGGAATAGGAGAGACTTGCTGATACGTGGCAAACTAATGGTGTATCTGTATGTGGCAAACATAGCAATTGTTTGTAATGAAAGAGAAGACCGGGTAAAAAAAAGGGTACTTTGATAAGTTGACCAAACAACCGGAAATTACCTTGGATCAAAACTGCGGAGTTTGAGCAGCGCTTGGAAGAGCGGTTTCGGTTAAAAAGAAGCTAAAAAATCAAGTTAAATCAAACCTAAGGACTTAGCGGATTCGGGATTATATGCTTTGAAAAGTGTGTATAAGTATAGTATGTGAGTAAACCCGTGTTGTGTGGGGTTAATGAGTTTCCCCTATATTTGCTAAGTGAATAGTATTTACTAGGATTTGATAGGTACTGATTGTTCTATCTATTTAATGGATCGGGATGAAGACCAGCTAGTTAATTATCCAACCTTTGCTCTTGAGAAGCCAAGTGTTCTAAGGTTAGAGATTGAGAGAAGTTGATATTTTGTCCTTCAGGTGGAGTGGTTGTAAAACATTCATTCTCGAGTAGTAATATATCAACTTTGTTTATCTCCCATAGATCTATCTTGTGTTGATTTATTTGCTCTTGATTGGTTGGTTTTGCTCTTCTCTCTTTTCTTCTTGATCTTGATGTGCCAATGATATATAAGTGATGGAGATTACTCTTGGAGATCAATCCCTATCTATCTAGGCATCATATCGCAAGTTCTTGCAGTAAACAGGTTTTTCTTGAATTTGATATTTCTGAGTGATTTCTTGATCTGAGTATTTTTGTCTTGATTTTTTTCTATTCTTGCTTGCTGTGATATGTAAAAATATATTTAGGGCCATCTTTGCCTTCACTTACCTACAAGCTAGTCATATTTACTGATTTCGATTTTAGGCCAATTTTAGTGCAATCTTAGTTAATCTTGAAAAGGTCTGAACTTTGACATGGATTCTTGCGATTCTTGGTTGGAATATGTTCCTGAGACCTAAAGCAAAATGTGTATAAAATTTTATATCGTTTGAACTTGTATTTTAGAAGTTGCGCTAAAAGTTGAATCGTATTGGGTTGATTTTCAATTTCTGGAATAGGGAACGGTCAGACCGCCACACCCTAAAGGTCAGATATCCGCCAACCTCTAGTGGTCAGATCGGCATTAAAGCAGAGTGGTGACTTGTAGGGTTACTTGTCTCTCGAATTTTGATTTCTTGAGTAATTTGTTTTGGGTTTTAGCTGATGATTCTAATATCAGTAACTCTATTGTTATTTGAGTGAAGGATCAAAAATACTTGAGAGAAAAAAATTTTAATCAGGGATCAAGAATACTTGAGGGAAAATTTTTTTAATCTGCATCATTCATTTCTCCTCCATTGCTTTTCGGTCCTACATTATGCAATGAATATAATCTGTTTGATTAAGTTGAAGCTGTTGCATTCGCTTAGCCGAATTTTTTTTATCTCACGAACTGAAAACCCCACAATAAAACTCGACTACCCATCACGGCGTTCTCTGGAAATCACGAAATAAATGTTCTGAGTACATGGGGTTGCACCCCTGGCAGTTATATGGGCCATGCGTACACAATCTGTAACCAAACCAAACTTGGGACTTGTTTCCGGACACAACTCAGACCCAAACGGTATTAACTGACTCAGCTAACACGCAGGTGCCAACTCGGACTCACTAAAAACAAACGCTCCAAAAAATGACTATTCTTATTGTTCCTAAACAAAACACTCACCTAGATATTTGGATCGGAATTAACCCAATCCATATCATATAAAAAGTTTTTTAGAGATATAAGAAAGACACACACCACACCAGTGGCGTAGCCAGGATTTATAGCTATGGTGGTCCATTGTCTAAAATTTATTTAACCGCTATAAATTTAACATGTCGGTACACAAATATATGAATTACGAAATGCAATTAAGGTAAAAAGGACATACGAAGTTCATAAAATAGACGAATATAACTTTTTAACATAGAATTGAAATATTACATACCCATAATAGTTGAAGAACAGTACGTCACTACTTCTTCTTCTTGTCAAGCCCGCGCCTTCTAATAGCCATGAAAGTGTTGATGATCTCTTCTTCACTCAATTGTAAGAAGATATCCCGCTCAATAAAAGTGACTAGACAATCATCCAGAAGGCTATCACCCATCTTATTTCTCAACTTATTCTTGATAAAGGTCATTGCAGAAAATATTCTTTCAACACTTGCGGTAGCCACCGGTAGAAGCAATACCAATTTGATAAGTAAATAGACCCAATGATAAACTTTATCCCTCTTTGTTTCAACAAGTTTTACTGAGAGGTCAACAAGATTGTTTAGGCCTTTGAACATTTCATCTTTTCTCATGTCATCAATAAAGGTTTCAAGTTGCAAGTCCAGTCTTAGCAAGTCAGAGCTTGAAAAATCATTAGGGTAAAATTCAGCAAGTCTATGTACCTTGTTTGCATCAAAAGAAGCGAAGGAATCCGCTGGATTCAAAGCAGCCATACAAGTGAGCAACTCCATATTTACCTCATCAAACCGACTGTCAAGCTCTTGACTAATTTTATCAATGACTCCAATATATACTTCTCTTCTGAAGTGATCATCATTTGTTTGGTTCTGAGCAAAACGTGCTGATCTTCCATACGGCACATAATTATGTTGCATTGCAGGAACTTGAATGCCATATTTGTTGCAAAATATTGTAACCCTTTGAAGAAATGAAACCCACCCTTCAGACCTCATTTGTTGCATTTTACTCTTTGCCAAACTGACAAGTGACATTGCATTAAGAATATCTTGGTCTCTTCTTTGCAAACACTCAGATAATTCATTTGTGTGTCCAAGAATCTCAAGCATCAAATGAGCACTGAAAATAAAATCAAATGACTCAAGCCCTCCAACCATAGTATGCATTTTTGGCCATTCACCCCTTTGTGATGTATCTTCTCCAAGAGCTATGAGTACATCACGAATTGTGGGATACATAGCAATCATGTTGACCACAGTTTTATAATGAGAGCCCCACCGAGTCTCACCAGGTCTAGGCAGTCCCATCTCTTGATTTAACCCACTTCCAGATTCTAGTATACCACACTCAAGTGCTTTCATGACATTGTCATATTGGTGATGTCGAAGCATGTCATGACGCTTACAAGAAACACCAACAATATTTAGCAAGAGGGATACTTGATCAAAAAACCACACACAATCATTATTTCCTTTGGCAACAGTAACAAGAACCAATTGGAGTTGATGTGCAAAACAGTGTACATAATAAGCAGAAGGTGATTCTTTCATGATCAAGGTTTTCAGCCCTTTAATCTCTCCTTTCATGTTACTAGCCCCATCGTAGCCTTGACCACGGATTTGAATTATAGTCAAACCATGACTAACTAGTAAAGATTGAATTGCTTCCTTAAGTGATGAAGAAGTAGTATCATCTACATGAACAATTCCAAGAAACCGCTCACATGGCCTTCCTGATTTATCAACATAACGCAAGCAAAGGGCTAGTTGTTCTTTATGAGAGGCATCACTAGACTCATCAGCTAAAATTGTATAGTGATCTTCACCAATTTCCTTAATGATTTGATCTCTAGTCTCCATAGCACAACATTGAATAATTTCTTTTTGTATGTCTGGGCTAGTCAATGTGCAATTACCTGGAGCATTCTTCAAAACAAACTTGTCTACCTCTTCATTATTTGCTGCAAGCCACTTCAAAAGTTCAATGAAGTTCCCTCTGTTGCTAGACTCTTCACTTTCATCATGCCCACGGAATGCCAATCCTTGTTGCAAAAGAAATTTCAAACATCTAAGTGAATAAGTCAACCTGATCTTGTAGAGACGTCGCTCCTCATTATCCACCTTCACAATTTTATCATCAATTGCTCCATGGGGAGTCATAAATAAGTTGTATCTTTCTTGAGCTGCGTTGTGAGCACTTGTTACACCACCCACATGTAAATCAAGTGCATCATTTCTATTCTAATTTCTCCAACCACCTTCAACAAATGCAGATTTCTTAGTTTTCTCCTTTGCAAACAAGTAGCACACAAAGCAAAATGCAGCTTCCTTCTTGATACTATATTCAATCCAAGGATATTTATAAAACCATATAGGATTGAATTGCCTATCCCTATTTCCGATTTTTCTACTTTCAAATTCATGTGCATAAGGTTGTGTAGAGACCCGAATATGCAAATCCGGACTCTCCTGTGTATTCTGCACTAGTCCAGGATCACGCTAGTGTACACAGTATGAACAAAGATAAATATCATCCACATCACGATATTCTAAGGAAAAACCAAATTATATTGATAATTATCAGAGTACGACCTTATGATCAAGCTTACAATAGACTAGCCCGAAGGGCTTAACAAAAACTAGCAGCGGAAATCCAAAAGAAAGCGCAGCAGCCAATCGACACGCCCACAGGCTATCGAGTGGAGAACGAAGCCTAATCCGCGAAGACGTCGAAGTACTCTCCTTCTGGAACCTCCTGCTGGTGATACTCCTCCTCCTCAACTGAGCAACAGGGGCATATAGCCGTGAGTACATTGGTACTCAGCAAGTCGTTTGTAACAAATGAATGCAATATAATATGCAGAGCTTAACAATGGATGGCTGAAAGGTTAATTTTGCATAAAGCAACAATTTAAAGTAAATACAATAAGTAGATTGAAAAGCAATTTTAACAAAAGACATTAAATAAATAATCAAAGGAATTGAATATAACCACAAGTGAACTGACCATTCACTCAAGGAATCCACCATGAACCAAAATCCATGAAATGAACACCCGGGAACTAACCATTCACTTCCCAACTTAACCCAACCAGGTTTTTATGAAAACTCTACCCCTCGTGTGAAATCACCGAGCGTTGTCCATGACCGAGGACACGGCTATTCGAATAGTTTTACACTCTGCAGAGGTTGTACAACTTTACCCACACGATATGATCATCTTGTAATGTCACCGGTATAACATGCTTCCTTTGGCATGCCGACCAAGAAGATCACAACAAGGCCTTTACAATGTTCAATCTCAACCCAGTCCCGCCTCGCTGAGGTTTCGCCCCCAAACCTGGTAATTGCCCCCTCTTACACCCCGTGGAATGTATACGACACCCACTGACATCCCAATGGCGGAACCAGAATTGAAACATCACAAATTAGTCAGCCAGGTCCATCCCATACTGGACATGTGGTTGCACGGTAAGGCTCAGATCAATGGCGCACAAAGTAAAGTCCTTAAATGTACCCAGGCAAAACATCCACATCCCGTGTGCAACTTGCACCCCCTTTACTGCACGATCATTCGCCTGAGTGAGAACCAATTTTGTATAACCAACACCAATGACACTACCCATGTCATGGCACACAAATTTTATAGCTGTGGTTGACCACCACGTTCAAGTATATCATTAAGTCAAGATTAATTAACCACATGTGATGATAAACCCAACGTACTAGTGATAAGCATGGCTAAGCAATTAAACGCACACCCCATGTGACAACTAATATTGCATCACTAAGTAATTTCCCATTCTATGGTGACAATGGAATCAGGGCATTCAAATTATCAAGGAGGGAAATAACCAATTGGGACGATAACTACCAATACAAGGGTTTGAATAAAAGTAGCGATGCATGATAATTTAAAACAAAATAATTAAATAATAGATTGCAAACTGGGTTCAACATGATCAAAGGACACGACTTGCCTTGGCCTTGCTCAGTTGAGGGCTCTTGATCTTCAAATCCAACTTCCGCTCTCTCGAACACGCGATCTAACGAAAGAAAAAGCGAATCGAAAAGACAAAATAAATTCAAATAAAATTCAAATGAACTCCAAAAACTTTCAAACCTGAACCAAAAGGTAGAGCTCAATTTTAGATGAATTTAGGAAAAAGAATCGGGTCAATCGGAGCTAGGACGAGGGAGAACGGGCCTCTGGAAAATTGGATCTAAAGAAAATCGGGGAAAATAAGAAATCGCACTGTGCTGTGGACCGGGCGGCGAGCTCCGGCGACGAGCCGCGAACGCCAAGCGACCGGTGGCGTACGGGCGACGGTGACGCACCGGCGGCTCCGGCGATGAGCGGTGGCGGAGGTGGCGGCTCGGGACGGTGAAGAAGCCGAGGGGTCGGGCGCTTTTATACGCGGACGCTGAGGCGGCCGGGTCGGGTGCGGCGAAGAGTCCGCGGCGGAGACGGCGGCGGCGTGGCAGAGTTCGGAACGGGGACGGGGAAGAGAGTCCCGGTCGGGAACGAGGACCCTGACAGGTGGGCCCCACCTGTCAGTGGCTCCGGGCGAGCGGGCGGCACGGATGGCGCGCGGGCGAAGCGGCTGCGGCGGATGGGCGACACGTGGCTGGCATCCAACCGAGAGGCGCGGGCGCGGACTGGGCGCCGATGCGCGACACGTGGCGTGAGCGGGCGCGCGCTGGCTGGGCTGGCGGCCTGCTGGGCTGGGCCGGCTGGTGGGTTTTCGGCCCACTGGCCGATTTGGGATTTTCTTTTCTTTTTCTTTTCCAGAAATTCAAATAAATCTTTTTGAGCTCTAGAAAATAGCAAATAAATTCAGAAAAATCCAGAAAAAATTCCAATAAATTCCCTGAGACACAAGGAACTCAAATAAAATAACATTGGCAAATGTTAATGTTTATCTTAATCATATTAAATCCTTTCAATTTAATAAAATTCCAATTAAGCTTTAATTAGTTCCAGAAAAATTCAAATGGTAAATTTTATTTTAAAAAGCTTCAAAAAGGCTCTGAAAATCAGGATGTTACAGGTTGGAATGGGCCTTTAATAATATATGATCGTCGAACTGTATCTTGATCATTGACGGGATAATTTGTAATGGATTGCCTCTCCCCTGGATCAAGTGGAAGCCGACTGATATCATAAACCGGTTCTTTTTCAGCGACTGGAGGTGGACTTGGATGCATTGGAGATGGAGTCACATTTTCTTCAATCACTCTATCTTGATCCGATCCACCTTCTTGTTCTTCAATTTGCTCTTCTGGAACAGCTGCAGCCACGGAAGGAGATGGAGAAGAAGCCTTCTTCTTTGATGCATATTTCTGAAAAAGAGAGGCAATATCACCACTCCTCTTCATGTTTTAACAAATCTGCAAGAGAATTATATAAAGTTTCAATTTACCAAACCAATAATCTAATACTGCAAAAAACATATAATTGAAATTAAATCAGTTTTACATACCCTGTGGGCCTGTCGCAGACTCGTAGCGTCGCCCGCCCTCACAGCTGCACCGCACGGCCGCACGGAGAACTAGAGAAGAGTATACGGGGCATCATCAGCACAGGTATGCTTGACAGTGACAGACCAATCAATCGCAGGTACATTCGTCGCCGATGTCGCGACGCGATGCGAATTATTGAGGGCATATGTGAACAGTACAACTAGAAGTGATTGAGCTTTATACTTTGTATGGGTCCTATCAAGTTTGTTGTATCTTGTATGATTGTTTTTTAGGTATTTATGGTTATAATTTGGAAAATCCATCTACTAGAAAATTGTAGAGGGTCTTGTTATCTTTTAGTAGAATTTTGGTTCATGTCCATCGGATAAATAAATTATGAGTTATGAACTTTATACTTTATAGTCATGTTGTCTGGTAAGATTGTTGTGTTTTGGACAGTACATGTTAACCTTTAGATTAAAAATAGTAAATGAACTAATTTGGGAATTTTGTCAACATGAAAATTGTAGATAATTTCTTAAAGTTTTCAGAGAATTTAAGAACACAATTTTTAGACAGAAGAGCTGCTGCTTTACTGATCAGGGATTAGTCATTGAGCACTTATTACGTACGTACCTCTCCTCCCAATGCTCCCACAGCCTCAAGACGGAAGGTATCGGCGTCGGCGCAAGACGCCGTGGCTTCGAGACGTCGAGTACGTTGAGACCCAGCTCGTTGAACGCTTCCAGAATAGAACTGCGTGCGAGTCTTGATGAGGATTGAGGAACCCGTGCCCTAGCCCCTAGGGTTTCCACAGTGACCTGCGATGGGCGCTGAAGGCAGAATGCAGGCAGAAGGCCAAGCGTCATGCGGACTCAATGGGCTGGACCGAGCGCAGGGTGGTCCGCGGCCCACAGGGACCACCCTGTAGCTCTGCCCCTGCACCACACTCACACAAGCGTGTCTCCTATATATACTAAAACAATTTTGCTATTGCACAGGCGACTGAAATTTTTTTATGTTTCAGTCACCTGAAATTGCACTATCAATGAACTAAAATTGCAGCCCCCCTAAAAAAACAGCTGCAACTTTAGGTGATTTAGAGTGCAACTTCAGGTGACCTGAAATTGCACTCTCAATCAACTAAAATTGCAGCCCCTCTCCAAAAAAACATGTGCAACTTCAGGTGATTCAAAGTGCAACTTTAGGTGACTGAAAGATAAAAAAATTTCAGTTGCCTGTGCAATAGTCTATCCCATACTAAAAAATTAATTGGAGACCCTAAAAATCAGGGGAGCATAGATACGTGCTGTTCTACTTATCACGTAGGTGTATACGTACCTTTTTAAATTATTGGTGGGCACGGACGTTGACCGGAGTTGAACGCGGGCAGGCAGAGACGGACGACGGTATCCCTGTCAAGTGAGCCACGTTCAGTTCTCTCGGATAACAAGTTGGAAACCCAATCCTGTGCTTTTCATGTGCGCCAATAATACTCCCTCGGCCGGCCTCCCTCAACTACCTCTCTGCTGAGTAGTTTTCTTATCACGCACAATAGATTACACACAAGAACTGCTAGCACTAACCTAATTGATCATTACTATTATAAAAGAATGAGTTAGTGGTTGTACGTCATTCTCCTCCAATCGCTCTATTCTCTTAACTTCTCACTATTCTCCATTTTCTAACCGATGCATTTAATGAGTTCCGTTGCAACGAATGGGGATGTAACTAGTTAACTCAGAAACAAGAATTGGTGTTGTCGGTGCAGTTAGGGCTGCATCACTTCCATTCACCAGGATGCTAACCGAAGCCGTTATTCAGGGAGCCCACGTTCACAATATGATCCAAATCACAGGCGGAAATCCGAGCAAGGACAACCTTTTTTTAGAAACAACTTGAAAACAGGAAAGAAAAGATCAAGTGTGTTAGGCTGAGTATTTGATAACAACAAAGCATTCTTCACCAAAAAAAAGAGATAATATTGTAGCATGAACACAACAGAATAGTAGGAGAGAAAGAGAGCTCGTAATTAAAGTGAGTGAATCTGATCATCTCGTACCCCTCTTGGGGGTTTATATACATGAATAGGGATAGGATGTGAAATTCTTATCCTACCCCTTAATAATTATAAAAGATGAGAGTACATTGGCACATTCTTTTATACACATATCCATATATTCTTGGACCTGTTGCAAGACCCAATAGCTAAACTTAACGGTCATGGGGGTTGGGCCACCCCCACAACAGTACTTTCTCGACAGTAAGCGTGGAGGTTCCGAGGGATGAGTTGACGCGACCAATTGCCTCAGCCCCCATCCCCCGATAGCAAGCACAAAGGTCCTGAGGGGCGAGCTAATGCAACTGCTAGCTCCAGCCCCTGGGGATCTAGACACTCTAAACTTCCTGGAGCAGGGTTTTTCTTTCATTGATCATGATGTGGTTGTAAAGTCCCCCGATAGAGCCTGAGCCGCTACGTCGAGGTTGTGCGTCAGACTTGGGTGACACATACGATTACGTTGATCATGGCGTGGTCGTGGCGGCGCATGGAGGCAGAGCCGCCCTTCCGAGGCGACGCCTACGAGGAGGGTGGCAAAGTCCCCCGATAGATCTAGAGCCGCCATGTTGAGGTCATGCCTCGGACGCGGGCGATGAATTCCCATGCCGAAGCCGTGAAGCGCGTGCGCTCTGTCCCCATCCTTCAAACAGGCGTTGACGAAATTGGCAGCGGGACGAAGGCACAAAATGCGCACTCCATTCCCCACGCGAGCATCGATAAAGTCACAATCATGAGGCGGCCAGACAGACATCGACAAAGTTAAGACCACGAGGTGGTCGGATGGGCGTTGAAGAAGTCATGACCACGAGGTGGTCGAAGGGGCATCGACAAAGTCACGACTATGAGCTGGTCGTAGAATGCCTCACGACTAAGTCGATCATAACGTGGTCGTGGGCGTCGACGAAGTCGGCAGTGGGATGAAGGCTTGAAGCACGCACGCTCTGCCCCCACCCTTCGGATGGCCGTCGACGAAGTAGGCGGCGGGATGAAGGCTCGAAGTGCACGTGCTCCATCCCCCACCCTTCAGACGAGCGTCGACAAAGTCAGCGGTGGGACGAAGGCTTGAAGCGCGCACGCTTCACCCGCCACCCTTCGGACAGGCATCGATGAAGTCAGTGGGGGAACAAAGGCTTGAAACACGCACTCTACATCCCCCACCCTTTGGATAGGCGTTGACAAAGTTGGTGGCAGGACGAAGGCTAGAAGCACGTGTGCTCTGTTCCGCACCCTTCAGACGGGCGTTAATGAAGTTGGTGGCGGGACGAAGGCTTGAAGCGTGCACTCTCCATCCCACACCCTTCGAATGGGCGTCGACAAAGTCAGCGGTGAGATGAAGTGTTGAAGCACGCACGCTCCGTCCCCCAGAATTTGGAGGGGCGTTGACGAAGTCGATGGCGGGACAAATGCTTGAAGCGTGCGCTCTCCGTCCCACAACCTTCAAATGGGCGTCGATGAAGTCAGTAGCAGGATAAAGGCTTGAAGCACACACGCGCGCTCTGTCCCCACCCTTCGGATGGGCGTCGACGAAGTCGGTGGCAGGACGAAGCCTTGAAGCGTGCGCGCTTTGTCCCCCACCCTTCGGATGGACATTGACAAAGTCGGTGGTGGGAAAAGACTTTAAACGTGTGCGCTTCATCCTCCCATCTCTTGGATGGGCGTCGACAAAGTCATGACGATGAGGTGGCTGGACAGGAGTGGCGAAGTTCTGACCACGAGGCGGTCAGATACGAGCATCGATAAAGTCACGACCACGAGGTGGTCGGATGGGAGTTGATGAAGTCATGACCATGAGGTATTCAAACAGGCGTTGATGAAGTCATGGCCACGATGCGGTCGGATGGGGTCGATGAAGTTACGACATGAGGTGGCCGAACGAGCGTCGATGAAGTCACGACCATGAGGCAGCCAGATGGGCGTCGACGAAGTCACAACCATGAGAGGCAGCTGGATGGGCGATGACGAAGTCATGACCATGAGGCGGCCAGACGGGCGTTAATGAAGTCACAACCACGAGGCGACTAGATAGGTGTCGATGAATTCACAACCACGAGGCGGTCGGACGGGCATCAACGAAGTCACGATTATGAGGTGGTCATAGAATGCCTCACGACTACATCGATCAAGACATGGTTATGGGCATCGACGAAGTTGCGACCACAAGGTGGTCGTAGAATGCCTCACGACTACGTCAAACATGATGTGGTCGTGGGTGTCGACTAAGTCATGACCACGAGGTGATCGTAGAATGTCTCATGACTATGTCGAACTTGACGTGGTCATGGGCGTCAATGAAGTCGACGACAAGACGAAGACTTGAAGCACGCGCGTTCTGTCCCCACCCTTCAGACGAGCATCGACGAAGTCAGCGGTGGGACAATGGCTTGAAGCGCGCACTCCATCCCCCACCCTTCGGATTGACGTCGATGCAGTCGGCAATGGAATGAAGACTTAAAGTGCACGCGCTCCGTCCTCCCATCACTCGGATATGTGATGATGAAGTCGCGACCACGAGGAGGCCGGACGGGTGTCTATGAAGTCGTGACCACGAGGTAGTCGGATGGGTGTCAACGCAATCGCGACCACGGTGGGTCGGATGGGTGTTGATGAAGTCATGACCACAAGGTGGTCGGACGGGCATTGACGAAGTCATGACCATGAGACGGTTGGACTAGCATCGACGATATCAGTGGTTGGATGAAGTCTTGAAGTGTGTGTTCTGTCGCCCACCCTTCAGACTAGCATCGATAAAGTCACAACCACAAGGTGGTTGGATGGGTGTCGACGAAGTCATGACCACAAGGTGGTCGGATGGGTGTTGATGAAGTCACGACCCTGAGGCAGTCGGACGAACATCGATAAAGTCATGACCATGAGGTGGTCGGATGGACGTCGACAGTGTCATGACCACGAGGTGGTCGGACGGGTCTCGACGAAGTCGCGACCACCTGTCCGACCACGAGGCGGAACTGCCATTCGATGCCGCTAGTATGGCGAACTCCCTGGTGGGACACGCAAAGCGTGCGAGGCTCACTAGGGTTATCGCTAGTGCAGGGGACCACCTGGTGGGATGCACAAAGCGCACGAAGCACGCGTTTCCATGCACGCTCCATCCCTACACCTCCTGTCCTTCGGAACTGAGTCGACGAAGTAGGTGAGAGAGCTTTCTTCCCAAGCGACCGAGCATCGCAGCGGATTCTGTGGAAGGGGGTACCTCTGCTAGTGCCCGCACTGTGCGGTTTATTTATACTCTGTAGAGTTTGCGCAGAGGCCATGGACTCCACGTGGGCATTTATTCTCCGTAGAGTTCGGGTGGAGGCCGTTGCCTCTGCGTGGGTATTTATACTCCATAGAGTTCGCATGGAGGCCGTGGACTCTTTGCGGGTATTTATACTCCATAGAGTTCATGTGGAGGCTGTGGACTCCGTGTGGGTATTTATACTCCATAGAGTACGCCGGGTGTGAGATCACAAGTCAGTCAGACAGGCGTTATAGAATGCCTCACGACTACATCGATCATGATGTGGTCATGAGCATCGATGAAATCGCAACTATGATGTGGTCGTAGAATGCCACACGACTATGTCGAAAAATGGCGTGGTCATGGGTGGTCGAATGCAGTTCTCGCTCAGGGGCAGAACTATCGTTCGATTCTGAAGCGCGGCGAACTCCCTGGTGGGAAGCACGTGTAGTCACGCACGCTCCATGCCCGCACCGCGTGATTTATTTATACTCCGTAGAATGGTCCAAAACACACGAGGTTACCGGCGCTTTATACTCTGCAGAGCACGCCGGGGTCGAAACCACCATGTGATTTTTTTATACTCCATAGAGTTGCCCAGGACAACTAAGTTCTCGACGCTTTATACTCCGCAGAATATGCCTAGCACGAGGCCACCGTGCGATTTTTTATACTCTGTAGAGTTTCTCGAGACGGCTAAGCTCCCGGTGCTTTATACTCCGCAGAGTATACCGGAGTGCGAGGCCACTGTACGATTTATTTATACTCCGTAGAGTACGCTGGGGCACGAGGCCACCGTGCGATTTTAGCACAAATCAGATCGATTAGCGACAGAGAGGAATGCTAAAGTCAACAAGTGCCAAATATCATGTATGCAAACTGCATGACCAGTTTGAAGTTTCTCCGCATTCTTACCTTTGTAGTGCTTTCCTTTCAGCCAGTCAAAATCCAATGGACATCCCTCATGGTAGCGACTCTTTCTCACGCAGCTTCTTGCGTGTCCCTCATGGACGGGGCCAACTGTTTAAGAATGAACACAATAATGGGTGCAGGTACCCTTTCTCTATGGGAGGAGGTAGAACTAGCAGAGGCAGAGTGGGCCAACGGCAGGAGAGCGAGAGCTCGTAAGTAAAATGGGTGGATTTTGTTATCTCGTACCCCTCTTGAGGGTTTATATACATAAATATGATATGATGAGAAGTACCATTCTACACCTTAATAATTACAAAAAGTGAAGGTATATTGATGCATTATATATATTAGGATGGAAAGTCTTAATCATGAGAAGTACCATTCTACACCAGCATCATATTTTAATCAAGTTTATCCTCTTAAAATGATCATGAGCAGGCATGATATTTTTTTTGTCCACAACTGAACTCCTGAACCGTTTCAAAAAGTACGATGGCCCTGTTTCTAAAAATGGGATGCATTCGACCCTTTTCGTCGACTTCCTCTCTGTGGTCGCCGTGCTCCGGCTGGCGTTCTGGTTGTACGATCCCATTTTTTAGAAACAGGGCCATCGTACTTTTTGAAACGGTTCAGGAGTTCAGTTGTGGACAAAAAAAATATCATGCCTGCTCATGATCATTTTAAGAGGATAAACTTGATTAAAATATGATCTAACGATCAACTTTAGTAAATTCATAGGCATTTAAGCCTAAAACTTAACTTACATTCAGAAGAATTGAAGAAATCCCCACCGGAACCCTTGAGTGAGGTCATAACCCTAACATGAAAGCTGAAGCATCCTTTTTTTCTTCTGATATCTGTTCTGATGAAATAATGCAACATTGAGTACACTAGGTACTCAGTAAGCCATATGGGAGGCTATATAACTAATATGCAAGGAGTTCAAATGAATAGTCACAGGTTGTTATGTAATATTAGTGGATGCAAGTTTGTTGGTAAAAAATCTTTGCATTAAAAACAGAAGGGGGTTTGTTGTCCACAATTTCATATCAAAATCCTCCATATTCTACTATGCATTGTTGTTGGAATCACCCATGAAATACATCTTTATTTACCGAAAGCATGGTGTATCCGAATACCGATAATTTTGACTCTACAAAATTGCCCAACTTTATCTACAAAATTTCTCGAACTCTCAATATCATGCAATAGATATGCAACAGTTAGCATGCAATTGAGTTGAGAAAACAAGGTCTTTCACTACTCCTCTTTTTTGCAATAGATATGCAACAGTTAGCATGCAATTGAGTTGAGAAAACAAGGTCTTTCACTACTACTCTTTTTTTAGCCTCTACCGGTAGATTAGGGTCCACACATTATTGGAAATCCACTGGCTAATTCAGAAAGATGCAGCCCGATTATGAGTGGATCTACCATTGTTAAGTATAGTTTTACCACTTCTATACTGCCCTTTTATAGACGGGCCGTTCCCACCTCTGGAATCCCAACACTCTATATATATTCAATTGATTTGAATAGCTACTAGACAAGGTCTGACAAGTCAAAGCTTGTAGTTAAGAGATTTCTATGTCCTTTATTTAGCATAGGTTCTACTTCTTACTTTTCAACAGTGAGGCAACTGACCACAAACCAACAACCTAATGCGTTATGACACTGCCACCAAACCAATCAAAGCCTTAATCCAAGGGTAAAGTCATGAACTACAACCATCTTGTGGTTTTCCACGATTCATCTTTAACCCTCGTATTATTTTGTAATTCTATCGGTAAAATGCTGAATCTTTTAGAAGTGTAAAACATTTTAATGTCTAATCCACTAATGAATAATTATATACTAGTTCATTACTATTTAGGTTGTTAAGGTAAATATGGCCTACAAGTTAAACATGGTTTTTCAGTGGTAGGACTTAGTTAACTATCATGTTATTCTAAATTATTATTTTAAGTAAATAACAGTGCACAAATAGCAGTAATCAAAGTACTAATTATATATATAGTATAAATAACAGGGACACCATGGTGCCCAGACTCCATGATTGAAACCTTCCATCCATGATTAAAACTTTCTATCCATGATTGAGACTTTCTATTCATGATTAAGACTTTCCATCCTAATATATTATATATCATTGCACTTGCACGTATCTAAAAGCAATCTAAAGGTAGGGAGGATGCTGGTGTCTGGACAACAGCATCCTCCCTGCCTTTAGATTGCTTTTAGATACGTGCAAGTGCAATGATATATAATATATCAGGATGAAAAGTCTTAATCATAGATGGAAAGTCTTAATCATGCAGCTTGGGCACCATGGTGCCTTTGTTATTTATACTATATATATATAATCACGCCAGAACCATACAAGCTTAAATTGTGGTATAAAGAGTTATACTCTAACGCGTCGAGAGTTTTGACCATATGGTGTCGACCATATTGCGTCGACTACGTTGGTCAACCACGCTAGTTCTGTCTCATGATACTTCAGCTCTATCAATTCTAGGCAAAGGTGTTGGAGGATAATAACAAAGACCAAGAAATGAAGAAACCGATTTCCACCCACAATGACCGAAATCAATAATCCCCTAAGGTATCTCTTGTTCTTTTATTATAGGGTTGACAACCTCACCAAGATCGGGCTCAAAGAGTTACCTTCTTGCCACTTTTGAAAGTGATATTGAATGGGATAAAAAGTGTTGTTGTTCCCCCACCATCTAAAAATAAATATACATGTAGTGCAGTTAAAAGAAAAACACTAAAATATGTGTACACATGTAGGAGGATAGGTTATCTCCAAATATGCGATACGAGATGACGTACCTTTGTTATGCATGCAATCTATGGAAGCACAATGCAGTCTTATATATATATATATATATATATATATATATATATATATATATATATATATATATATATATATATATATATATATATATATATATATATATATATATATATATATATATATATATATATATATATATATAAAACAGGGGCACCATGGTGCTCAGGCTCCATGAGTGAGACTTTCCATCTATGAGTGAGATTTTTCATCCATGATTAAGACTTTCCATCCATGTTAATGACTTCCTTTCCATACTATTGTACTAGCACGCATCTAAAAGCAATCCAAAGACAGAGAGGCTTGGTGCCCCATTTCAATGTCATATATATATATATATATATATATATATATATATATATATATATATATATATATATATATATATATATATATATATATATATATATATATATATATATATATATATATATATATATATATATATAAAGAGAGAGAGAGAGAGGATTGGGAAACTTTACCTCGTAAAGAGAAGCTGACGCTACAAAGCACCTAATCCTCCTATGGTGGAAAACATAAGGAGTTATTACGCACAAAAAGGATAAAAGTCAATTAAGGAGAAGGCAGTCATACCGAGTGTCGAAGAAGTGCCGATAACTCAATCAGAAGAGGGAAAACTTGACTCCGAATTTTAGATTCAGGAGGAAATTAGAGGAGAGGATAGATGACCACCGAAGATAAAAGTTGAGAATGTATGCATTTGGTTAGCTCGTAAATCACGGGCAAATCAGTCAAATGGCATGACACACGTCGCCCATAAATCAAATTCTTTGTTATTAAAAGATAAGAGTGGTTTAATTTGGATAAGCACTAAAGATACGAAGGCTGGTACCTTATATTTGTGTATAGGCAAAACCAACATATACATGGTTGTATAGTCTATATATGTAGTACACGACCCTAAAACATGTTCATATACATGTCAAGCGTTGGATCCGAAAACAAATATTTTCCGCACCTGATTTTGTCATCAAACTTAAAAAACATGAATAAATAATAATAATCATCATCATCGTAATTAAATTAATAAATTATGCTAACAACTAAAATTCATTACGACCGGTTTAAAGAAACAATACATAGGGGATAAGGAAGCAAGAGACATGCAAAGATATGTTTGATTAGTGGCCACAACCACGGCAGGATGACCCTACAACCAGGTCACTGTATATAGTACTAGTTCGCTGTAGCTCCGACTGGCCAATGGTCGTCTACAGATATGTAATAGAAAGTATAAATCGACCGCAGCGTACATGGGTCATAACCACATTGGTTTCAACTGCG
This sequence comes from Dendrocalamus latiflorus, assembly GCA_017311315.1. Taxonomy (NCBI): domain Eukaryota; kingdom Viridiplantae; phylum Streptophyta; class Magnoliopsida; order Poales; family Poaceae; genus Dendrocalamus; species Dendrocalamus latiflorus. The sequence continues at coordinate 23,245,472 of CM029631.1, forward strand.
AGGTTTTTTGTCGATGTCAATGTCGAATTTGCTTCGCACGGTTGTAAGCTTCGTGTACTCAGAAGACCTCTTCAAGTGCCTTGCGTACTCAGAAGACTCCAACTCTCAGAAGACTTTTTTGACTGCCTTGTGCGTGGAAGACTTCGATAGTTCTAAAAAAATGAATAGTACTCAAAAAAGTGAACAGTACTCAAAATATGAACAATACTCAAAATGTGAACAGTACTCGAAAATGAACAATACTTGAAAAATGAACAGTACTCAAAGAGTGAACAGTACTCGAAGCGAACAGTTGGTCAACCATTATATTTCGACTACACTGGTTGACAATGATATTTTGACTACGTGGTTTGACCATGATATTTTTGACCACATTGGTCGACCGCGATATTTCGACCATGTTGGTCGACCATAATATTTTGACCACATGGTTCAACCATGATATTTCAGCCACATAGTTCAACCATGATATTTTAACCATGTGGTTTGACCATGACTTTTTGATTACGTGGTTCGACCATGATGTTTTCGACCAGGTCGATAGACTATGATATTTTTGACCACATGGTTCGACCATGATATTTTCGACCACGTAGACCGACCATGATGTTTTCGACCACATGGTACGACCATGATATTTCGACCACATGGTACGACCATGATATTTTCGATCACGTTGTTCGACCATGATATTTTTTACCACATCAGTCGACCATGATATTTCAACCACATTGGTTGACCCTGATAGTTAGACCATGTTGGTCGACCCTGATATTTCAACCACATTGGTTGACCCTGATATTACAACCACGTTGGTCGAACTTTATATTTCGACGATAATTGGTCGACCCTGATATTTTGACCACGTTGGTTGGCCTTGATTTTTCAACAACGGTGGTCGACCCTGATACTTCGACCACGTTGGTCGACCATGATACTTCGACCACCTTGGTCGACCGTGATATTTCAACTACGTTGTTTTTTTCAACGTAAACTGAACTACGCACAGGTCAACCAAATGCATACATGGATATTTTCCTATGTCGATAGGGAAGTGGTACCATAACTGCATGCATGCAGAACCATAATACACGAAAATCAAAAGAGTGCCTGGAACTCCCAGATAATTCACGTTCAGCAGCTGTCAACCATAGCTACAACATGACATGCTCGGTCAAGTTACCAGTGGACGGAGTCCAAATAGCTCATGTCCTACATGACCGCGCATGAAGCCAGACGCAGCCGCCCTCAAAGCAAACAGAGAAGTTACCGTAACTTCCCTTAAAGCAACTACCCTCTCAACCTTGCTCTATAAATAGAGTGAAAAGTGAAGTGGTGGGGAAATACACATGAACACGAATGGATGATCTTCTACTAGAGAAGAAAGCACTGAGCAAGCTCTGGGAGAAGAGAGACACAAAGCGTACTCGGGAGAAGAAAAAGAGGGGAGAGTAGCCAATTGGGAAAGAAGGTGAAATTCTTGCTCTTCTTCTTCCTCTCACCTTCTGCTCCTCGGTGGGGAAATACACATGAACATGAATGGATGAACTTCTGCTAGAGAAGAAAGCACTGAGCAAGCTCTGGGAGAAGAGAGACACACAAAGTGCACTCGGGAGAAGAAAAAGAGGGGAGAGCAGCCAATTGGGAAAGAAGGTGAAATTCTTTCTCTTCTTCTTCCTCTCACCTTCTGCTCCTCGGTTTGGCCATCGCGGTATGATTCGAGGAGTGTTCTCCATATCCACCTCCCCCAGTCGCCCTCCAATTTGGCCATCGTGGTACGGATCAAGGTGCTTTATTTTGTTTATATTCTAGCTTCCCTTGGTTTGGTCCTGTTAGTGGATACAAACCTAAAGAACGAGTGCTCGATCCATCGTTTCTTAGGTTCGGTCCCTACAGATGGATATAAATCAAGGCAGGGCATGAAGACTTGATCTCTTCAATTCGGTCCTTTACAAATGGATACAAACCGAAGTTGAGAAGTTGGAAGAGCCCCCATTTCCTCACTTCGGTCCTCTCAAATAGATACAAGTGAGGAATGGATACATGTTGCCAAAACATAAAGTATAAAACACAACCTTTGCCTGAGTTATGCTCCATCTGTAAGCACTATGCAGTGCTAGTAGCAATACCAGGTGGAGTGATACAATAAAGGAGGGAAGAAAGGAAATACTTTCTCTTCAGTTATGTACATACAAGCGCTCGATATTCATGAGCACTATGTAATGCTAAACGATGCCTACACCATAGCTAGGATTATCCCCAAAAGTAGCCACGACTATCTCCAAATCCTATAGCTATGACCATCTGCAAATCCGATTACTATGACCATATGCAAATCCGATAGCTACGACCATCTGCAAATCTGACAACCACGACCATCTGCAAATCTGACAATCACGACCATCTGCAAATTTGACAACCATGACCATCTCCAAAATCTGGTAGCTACGACCATCTACAGCTACGACCAGCAAAATCAATGATGACAAGATGGAAGAGCATTTTGCTTACATTTTGTAATTGTCATAATGTGTATGTTGCAATTCTTAATTAGGGGTTTTCTCATAAAGAGATGTAATTAATTGAAATTTTATATAAATGTATTAATTCTGGAAGTAATGGACCTGTAATACCTAATTTTTGTACTTCATTTTTCATTAAATCAACTTGTCTCTAGTGATGTGGAGGCGGGTTCACACCCATTTCACATTTTCCCATCATCAGCAGTGCTTGGTATGGCCATTGGCAGTGTTGGAAGTCATGAGGATGTTCTGTGGTAGCGGTGAACCGAGTTTGGGTGAGTGGTGCTAAGACTCAGGGGAGATAGGGTGGTGCTAAGGTGGGGAGAAGATGGAAAATTAAGAGGGAAAGTAGAAAGTTCAAGAAATTTCCCAAATTTGGCAAAAACTCAAATTCAAATGAATTTTACAGAATTTTGAATTTTTTGAAATACTTGGTTTGTCTCAAACTACCCCCTTAAATAGAATCTCATCCCCGAGACTCACCCAGGCTAGAGAATGGATTGTAAAAATAAAACTTGTTTAGTCCTAATTCCTTTTCTTGAGCCTTGTTCTTCGTTTAGGGTGAGCTTCATATAGTACTTGTCAACTAGTAATTTGTCGGTACTTGTCCTTTCTTGTTACATTTGAGTTTCTACATGCTCTCTTCTTTATTGCCTGTACCTGTATATCATCCTTATATATATCATAGATTATGATGTGTCTTGCTATCTTCCTTGTAAATTGCTTGATTTGGTTTGCTGAACCTCTACAGATACTGATTTTGCACATCAATATTTCTTTATGAGTCCCTCTAGTACTTCTTTGACGTTCTTGGCTTATTTTGTATCAGTACTTCCTTTACTCTAGTTAACCTCTATCTAGATTAAGTTGGCCCTTTGAGAATACTTCCATTGTACATAGTCATTTAAATTTTCATGTTTGTCATACTCATTTCTCTCTTGTAGTTTGAAGATGAAAATCAAATCCACTGTGATTGAATTTAAAACAGCGTAAACTTCTTATTTCTTATATCTTTGTACAGACAGCTTACATATATTTTCGTAGTGTTACAGCATACCTTAGTTGAAATAATTTACAAGCAAACTATTTGGTTCTTCTAAACTTGCTTACACAAAAGGAATATGAGGTAGGTTGCACTCTATTTCTTGTTCCTTGCTGCATGTCTCACGCTTTTCTATTTGTCTCCTTTATCACTTTTCTTCTTTCTTCATGTCATTCTTTGGAGTAGATTTGTCTCCTTTTCTATCCTAGCTTTCTTAGGGTGAGTCCTTTCTCCCTCCATCGGTGGTTGTCAGCGTTGGCTTGATTGATATGACACCGATAACTGTCTTCTTGTTTATACCCTGGACTCTTCCTTAGGTAAGGACTTCATTGAACATTGGCGACGATAATATCCTTTCTGTTGGTAGTGAAAACAAGTTATATCTGCCAAAATCAATGGATCATTTTGTTTGTTAATCTTTGAATATTCTAATATTCCTTCTTCTATCCAGAGTGCTTGGTCGACTAGAGTTTGTAAGTCAAAAAAAAAATCGATAGTCATAATATAATGCCTCATACTTGGTTGTAGGCCTTCAATAATGTATTTTATCTTTTTAGCTTATGTATTAACGTCTTCTTGAGCATACTGGGATAGATGATGAAGTTGTTGAATATATTCTGTGATAGACTGTTCTCCTTGTCGAAGATTAAGAAAATTCTGATACTTCTCTATAATAACTTTAGAAGAAACATGGGCCTTATGAAATTTCTTCACAAACTCCTCCCATGTAATATCGTCCTTCTTCAGATGTATCAATTGAATATAGTATCCATTCTCGGCTCTATTACTAATGATAATTTAGGTGGTTGAGTCTTTAGAAAGGTTGTAAATTTGGATTCAGTTACACTCAACGCTGATGTTGATTCTTCTAGTGATATTTTTGAAATAAACTATTCCAATGGCTTTGCTTGTTCCAGTATCTTGGTTTGTCTTTGCTCACATTCAATATAATTTCTCTCGATGATAACTAGGACTTCCATCATACTAGGCTGCTTCATCTGTTATGCTACAAGATCTTCAATTTATCTAGTGATATTCTGCTTAACGGTAATCATGATTTAGAAATTAGTTATGTAATATTTTTGGGCTTAGCAAGGGGAGTTGATTAAAATAAAGGTAAGAGCAAGAAAGAAGTAGGAGAGTAATATAGAATGAGGTGAGATTGAATGATCTTTTGGATTGCTTTCCTGGAATACTTATCTTCAAAATTTTTCTTATACTTGCAAAGATATTTCAATGTCTTCCAGTATCCAATATCAATGAATGAACTAATTTACTCCCTTAATATCCCTGTATATAGGCTTAGAATCAATGGCCTTATTAATTTGACTTCTACTTTGTACTATTTATGCCTATGCTATATTTCTTCATTGTTTGATTGAGCTAAATAATCATTATCATATTTCCTATGTCTCTAAAATTCAATTAATCCATTCAAATTTCACACCATTGATTCTTCCTAATGATCGACATGAATCCACCAACATTCTTGTTTATTCATCACTTCTTATATAAATGTTATATTTATATAAATTTCTTATAGATTTATCTACCTTCATCACTGTATAACCAAACACTTGGTGTGAATCGGTGAAGCACGTGAGGAAACGTGGATGTGGTTGCTGCCGATTTGGGTTCATGCGGCTTGGGCAACAGAGAAACTGTGGAAGCCGTGTAAATTGATCTGGTGGGCTGTGCCTGTCGGCCGTTAGGCCAGTTCGGTTGGTGGCGATGGGTTGCCATGGAGCAAGTAATGTATGCCTTGTGTATTACTATGTATACAATGTGTATTACTAGGTGTACATGCAAGGTACGTTTGCCTAATAGATCGAACTCTGCACCTATCATGACGAGTGGTACGTGTCCTGCTCTCTTCCGTTTTCCTCTGTTGCGCCGTTTCGTCACTCAAACCAAACGTGCGCCATCACCCCCATTGCATCGCGCCGCCACCACCACCCGTGGCCTCACTCCGGCCCGCCGACCGCCGCCTCACCGGCGCCGACTTCGTCTTCGCTCCTCCTCCTAGTCTTCTTCACGCCTCCTCCTTTCCCTGAGCCTGTATCTTGTTCGCCGCTTCCATCATGGCCGTCTTCTCCATCTCCGATATGCTAATTGCTCCCTATGGCTTCTTTTCTTCCTCGCCGTCGCCCTCGGCAACAAGACACGGCGCCCCGTGAGGTGACCAAGATGGGATATTTAGCTGATACAAAAGATTGGTGAATAGTGTCGATGTCAACGCGTTGGGATCGTGTTGTCCGCGGAGTAACAGTATTGGGATACGTACGTACTATTATGTTGTTTAGACTGTCTCGTCAGGTGTCGCACGTGCCGTTGTGCTGCGGGCGTTTTTTTTGCTACAGTTCGTTAGTCTTTTTTTTTGAAAAGCCAGCAGATATATTAGAAAAAAATAGATTTGATCAATTTATAGAAAACACAAACGACACTTGTGACGGAATAAAAAGGAGTAAAAGATTTACTCTTTCCAAGGACTTAATGGGGCGACAATGTGAGTTAGGCTTTACATATTATATGGTATTGTTTGTCCTTTCAGTTAACTCCTTTAAATGTTTTGCTCCAGCCAACTTGCAGAGCTTGGCCTTCTTCTTGATTAGTGTTAAGATCTCATGTTGTGTCGAAAGTTTATTTTGGAAGATGTGTTTGTTTCTTTCCTTCTACTATTGCCAGAGGACGTGGATAATGAGTGTGTTCATAGCTTTTGTGAGGCTAATCAGGGAGTTGACCCGCTTGAGCCACCAGTATTCAATTGTCGTTGGTTGGCCCTAATTTGTTGGGTCAAGCATTGGTAGGTGCAGCCATTTTGCTATTTGAGTCCATATCTGTCAAATTGCCGGGCAATCGATGAAGAGGTATATTGTAGTTTCAACATTTATATTGCACATTTGGCAGAAGTAGTTATTTAGCCATCCTCAAGACTGTAGAAATAGTAAATAGTTTCAAGATTTCAAGGTTCGTTAGTTTAATAAATAGTAAATAGTGATTGCAGAAATAATTTGAAGACAAAACTTGATCGAAAAACAGGATCGTTGTCGATTTGTCATTGGTCACAAATTCACCACTTCCGCTTTCTACTTTGGTTAGTGGCGGCAGCTGCGTGGTTTGACATGGCCCAGGTGGGACAATTGGTCGGTGACTCATCCCAGCGGCACGAACGGTGCAAGCAAGGTTGCAGGTGGAGGCGTGGGGGTGGCTTGATGGTGGGCTTGCACGCATGGCATGGTGGATGGAACGGGTGGTGCCGTGGCGGAGGCGAATGTACTCACCGCACGGGTGGTGTTGCATCCCTCACCGTGTGGTGGAGCGGGCCGCAAAGTAGGGGTAGGTCAAGTGAGTCCATGAAGGAGCGGGTCACGGGTGGTGCAAGGAAGGGTTTGTTTCCTGTTGACTTTGTAATCGATTTTTGTTTGGCCTCAATAATTGAAATCCTACTACTATAGTTCTTAAATTAATTAGTCCACATACGTCGTACCTAGAGATGGGACTTTGGCCGTGCCAGGCACGGGCCCAACATGCTTCGGGCTCTGTCGTGCCATGCCGTGCTAGCCCATCTCACTCCAGCCAGGCCCAGGCATGACCTAAAGCTCGACAGGCCAGCGCCGTGTCGTGCCAGCTCTAGCTCAGCCCTAAGTAACTATAGATGGTGGAGGCAGCGGCGATGATGGTGGTGGCGGCCGCCATTTTTATTCCTCTCATGCCCGCCTCGTTAAAAACCTAGATAAAATTTCATGCCATTCCACCTTCAAACTTTGTGTGAATTACTTGGAAAAAACCTGTCGTAGGGGTGGCCCCCACCTAAACCCAGCAGACCTGGTAGGAGATTATAAGGCCCAGAATAGGCCATGTGTAATGACATAACTGCCCCTAGAGGGGATAACCAGATGTAAGGGTATATCTGTAAAAGCACTCCTCATGTGTATATATATATGAGTAAGCCATGGGGAGGACCCAGGTCATTACACTTATCTTCATCACTCTCCACTACTATCTCTCTCTCTGTTTGGTCTGTAGCCACAACAGTTGGCGCCGTCCGTGGGGACGACGAAGACAAGCCTGAAGACCGAAGGAAAAAAGATGGCACCGAAGAGAGCTTCACCAGCGGCGGCGAAGGGAAAGAAGACGGATGGGTCGGAGCAGCGCGTGAGAACCAGGGCTTCGGCATCGGCCGCCGAAGGAGTTGGCGGCGGCGTACGCGCCGTGGTCGCGGGCGTCGACGCCCGCGCGGCAACAACCGACCCCGCCAGCACCGCTACGACGACACCTAACCCCGTCGCTGGCACTGCAACGACAGCCCCCGCCACCCTTGCCGGTAGCGCAGATCCGACGGCCGGGGGTAGCCGCAACGAACCATCCGGCGGATCTGGAGATCGTGAGGCGATGGTCCCTGCACCAGCCCGTCCACCGGGCGTTCCGGCGGCCCCAACGACACCTGCGGTGGAAAGCGCCCTACTAGTAGCCCTCAACGCGTTCCAGCGGGAACTCGGGGACCTTCGCGGGGCCGTCCGTGATATACAAGAGGCTCGGAGCCAGCAGGTCGCGCCGGTAGTCGCGCCCGAGCCCACGCCAGAGAAGGTGGACAGCCGCGAAGCCCCCACGTCTAGCCGTGTCCCGCTGAGACGCGTAGATCCGGAATCTCCGCTTTCGGCGGGGCTGCAGCAGGCGGCGTGGCCCGAAGACTTCAAGTTCCCTCGCATCACCGACCCGTACAAAGGCGACACGGATCCTCGCGAGTTCGTGCGCGTGTATGAAACCGCGATCGAGGCCGCGATCGGAGACGACACCGCGAAGGCAAAGGGACTCCCCCTCGCACTGCACGGAGTGGCGCTCTCTTGGTTTTTTACCATAGAGCCGGGCTCCATCTGCGCGTGGGAGTAGCTTCGCGACCGGCTTCGTAGCAACTTTCAAGGACATTATGTCGAGCGGATCAATGCGGACTAGCTCTTCGCTGTGAAGCAAGGACCCTCGGAGACGCTCCGGGGCTGCTTCAAGCGCTTCGACAAGATTCGAGGCCAGGTAAACGATGTTAATGAAACTACAGTCGTTAATGCAGCCATACAGGGCCTTCGCCCGGGCCCGATGGCCGAATACAACGCGCGGAGGCCAATCACGACAGTTGCCAAGCTCTTTGACAAAATGGACAAGTATGCGCGGGCGGAGGAGGATGCGCGAAGACGCAGCATCACCGCCCCCGGCCTCGCCCGTGAGGAGCACCCCCCGCGCGAGGTCAAGGTGGGTGGTCCCTCCTCGAACCTGGGCCGTAGCCGAAAGCCCCGAGGAGGCCCTCCCTGAGGCAGGGAGGCCGAGGTACAGGAAGGCTCCTCACGGTGCAGGCCTAAACCTCGGCGCCGCCAGCGCCGGTCGCAGGCGGCCCACCATGTCCTCGCCACCGAGAGCGCCCGCCAAGGACCCGACCCCGCCTCACGGAGGGGAGACCGGGGATCGGAGGGCGGATTTGACTACGGCAGCCAACCCCACGCAGAGCAAGAGCTCCTGCACTATGGCAAGTGGTGCGAGGTACACGGCTACGGCGATCATTACACAAGGGCATGCATCGCGGTGATGGAGCTGCGGAGGGCGACGGCCGGGTCTCGGGCTCCGCCTACTCGTCCCCCCGCCGAAGCCCACGTAGGGCACCCAAGGGATAGCCCCATACGGGCCACCGCAACGGAGGGCGCGCAGCATCGCACCGTCAACGTCATCACCGGAGGCTCCTCTTCAAAAGCCCCCGGGGAGCAGCCGCAACTGTGGATGCCGCCCCGCAACATCACCTTCGACTTGAACGACGCCAGGGGCGTGGAGTACCCTCACCAAGACCCTCTAGTCATCCAGGCCCACATAGCACGCTGTGAAGTCAGGCGCGTCCTTGTCGACGGGGGAAGCTCCGCGAACATCTTATTCGCAGAAGCCCTCGACCGCATGGCAATCCCCCGAAGCTGGCTAGAGCAGCCTGGAGCTCCACTTCAAGGCTTCGGGGGTCAACCGCTGCAGGTCCTGGGGCACGTGTCCCTTCCTGTCACTTTCCGTCAGGAGGGCAACAAAGGTAACATCCGGACCGAGCATGTCACCTTCGATGTCGTGGATATCCCGCACCCCTACAACGCCATACTGGGGCGACCCGCCATCAACTCTTTCGAGGCAATCCCGCACCACGCCTTTTTGTGTGCAAAGCTCCCGGGCCCGGAGGGTGTCATCACCATCTTCGGCGACCAGGACTTGGCCAGACGTGCCGAAGGCGGCAGCCGCGTCCCGCATCGCCCGGTGCATGCCCTCTCCGGCGCGCCCGGTGATGGGCCCTCCGCTCCCGGGTGGACGCCCAAGCCTCGGCCCGAAGGCGGCGTCAAGAAGGTGCCGCTCCAGGCGGAGGGGCAGTTTGTGTCCATTGGCGAGGGGCTCCCGCCGGGGGTCGAACGGGAGCTGCTCCGAGTGCTTCAGAACAACGTTGACATCTTCGCATGGTCCCCGGAGGACATCAAGGGCGTAGACCGAGCAGTAATCGAGCATCGTTTGGCGGTCCGCCCCGACGCCAAGCCGGTCAAGCAAAGGCTCCGGCGTATGTCGATGGATCGGCAGCAGGCGGCCAAAGCAGAGGTGGCGAAGCTTCTTCGCGCCGGGGTCATCCGCGAGGTCCACCATCCAGAATGGCTCGCTAACCCGGTGCTAGTCAAAAAGGCCAACGGGGCCTGGCGCATGTGCATCGACTTCACGGCACTCAACAAGGCGTGCCCGAAAGACAACTACCCCTTGCCGCGCATCGATCAGCTGGTTGACGCCACTGCTGGGTGCGAACTCATGAGTTTCCTGGACGCCTATTCCGGCTACCACCAGGTATACATGGCCGAAGACGACGAGGAGAAGACCAGTTTCATCACACCAATTGGGACGTTCTGCTTCGTCAGAATGCCCTTTGGCTTGAAGAATGCAGGCGCTACCTTCACCCGACTCGTCGCCATTGCCCTGGCCGCCCAGCTTGGGAGGAACGTCGAAGCCTATGTCGATGACGTGGTGGTCAAAACTCGGCAACTTGCTCTACACGGCCGGGACCTCCAGGAGACCTTCGACAACCTCCGGAAGGCGGGCATCAAGCTCAACCCCGACAAGTGTGTCTTCGGGGTACAGGCGGGCAAACTCCTAGGTTTCCTCGTGTCCGGGCGGGGCATCCAGGCGAACCCCGACAAAGTAGACGCCATCCTGGGTATGGAGCCGCCCAAGACAATGAAGGAGGTTCAGAGGCTCGCGGGCCGCATGGCAGCATTAAGCCGCTTCCTCTCCAGGGCGGCGGAGCGGGGCCTGCCGTTCTTCAAGACACTCCGCGGGTGTGATGGATTTTGTTGGGACGGAGACTGCGCGAAGGCCTTCGACGAGCTCAAGCAGCACCTGGCAAGCCTCCCCACTCTGGTCGCCCCAGCACCAGAGGCTCCCCTCCTGCTCTATCTGGCCGCGTCAGCCACCGCGGTCAGCGCCGTCCTCGTCTTAGAGGAGGGCGCCATGCAGCGGCCCGTCTACTTTGTCTCCGAAGCCCTTCAAGGCGCCAAGACAAGATACACAGAGCTTGAGAAGCTCGCCTACGCGCTGGTCATGGCCTCCAGGAAGCTTCGGCATTATTTTCTGGCTCACCCGATCACAGTGCCTTCCTCATTCCCCCTGGCAGAGATGCTACATAACAAGGAGTCCACAGGGCGTATCGGTAAATGGGCCGCCGAGCTCGCTCCCTTCTCCTTGACGTATGCTTCGCGGACGGCAATTAAATCCCAAGTCCTGGCGGATTTTCTCGCCGAATGGACCCCGCCGGCCCAACCCGGCCAGACGCACGATGATCCTGTCTGGACGCTTACAATCGACAGAGCTTACAGCGTCGCTGGCGCGGGCGTAGGGGCGGTGATCATCACGCCCGAGGGACAGCGTTTGCTGTACTCGGCGCGCCTTGCCTTCCCCGCCACCAACAACACGGCTGAATACGAGGCACTGCTCTTTGGCCTGGCAAAGCTCAAGACAGTCGGCGCGAGACGGGTGTTGGTCCGCACCGACTCGCGCTTGGTGGCCGGCCATGTGGACAAGTCATATCAAGCCAAGGACCCTGAGTTGGCCAAATACCTCGCGGCGGTGAGGGCGAGGGAAAGGCACTTTTTGGGTGTCACCGTCAAGGCCATCCCCCGGGCGGAGAATGAGCAAGCCGACGCCCTCGCCAAGGCGGCCAGCCAGCAACTGCCCCCCCCCCCGAGGGGGCATTCTACGAGGTGTTAGCAAAGGCGGCCATCGCGCAGGACAACCGGGACGCGGCACTTGTCCACCACATTGATCGGCCAGGAGATTGGCGAGAGCCCATTTTCAATTTCTTACAACGTCTCGCCGAGCCGGAGGACCCTGCCGAACTGCGACGCTTGCAGCACCGCGCACGGTCCTTCCAGGTGTTCGAAGGGACACTCTACAATAAAGGGGTTTGCGCGCCGCTCCTGCGCTGCCTCTCGACTGCGGAGGGAAAGGAACTCTTGGCGGAAATCCACGCGGGCGTGTGCGGATCCCACTTGGCGCCGAGGTCATTAGTCGGCAAGGCGTTCAGACAAGGCTTCTACTGGCCGACTGCTATCACCGACGCCCAGGACCTCGTCCGTCGGTGCCAAGGGTGCCAGTGGATGGCGCGCATCATCTGCAGGCCCCCGACAAGCCTCAACCCAATTCCCCCGGTGTGGCCACTGGCGCGCTGGGGTCTCGATATAGTAGGACCACTTGCCCGAGCTCCAGGGGACCTCCGGTTCGTGGTAGTCGCGCTGGAGTATTTCTCCAGATGGCCGGAAGCGATCGCTCTGGCCAAAGTAACTTCTGCGGCCATACAGCGCTTCCTATGGCAAAACATCATATGTCGCTTCGGTGTGCCTCGGGAGCTCACGGTCGACAATGGCCTGCAGTTCGACGCCACCCTGTTCAAAGATTATTGTGGCAGCATGGGCATCACCCTCCGATTCGCCTCGGTGGGGCATCCCCAGTCCAACGGGGCGGTCGAACGGGCGAATGGCGCCATTTCCGCCGCCATCAAGAAGCGCCTGGTTGGATTGCCAAAGGGCAAGTGGCCAAGCGAGCTTCACAGCGTTCTATGGTCGCTTCGCACAACGGTAACACGCCCGACGGGATTCACGCCGTTTAAACTCCTTTTCGGTGGCGAAGCGGTGACGCCCGAGGAAATCAAGGCCGGCTCGCGAAGGGTCCTCGTCCAAGCACCCGAAGACGAGCGCCGTGTGTCCTTGGACCTCCTCGACAGGATACGGGCAGACGCAGCCCACCATGTCGAGAAGTACGCGCGGCAGACAATGCGTACTCGGGACCGCTCTATATGCCCGCGGGGGTTCAAGCCTGGGGATCTCGTCCTCAGAGTGGCGCTCCAGGCCGAAACCGTTGGCAAGCTGGAGTCCAAGTGGGAAGGCCCGTACATCGTAACGGAGGCATTGCCGAAGGGGGCGTACCGCCTCGCCACGCTCGAAGGACAAGCCTTCCGGCACACATGGAACGCGGACAGGTTGCGGCGGTACTACGCCTAGAAGCAGGACAGCAGGCGTAGAGCCACCAGCCCGTTGTTAGGCGATGCTCGCCCGCGCAAACGGGAGTTCAATAAAGGTTGCTGTTCCCAGAGCATCCCCTGTCCGCGCTGAGCAGAACAAAGTCCACGGACTTTAAATAAGACGTAGCGTCGAGCCTAGCTCCGCACGCGAGAGTCTGCGGACTATAAATAAGACGTAGCGTCGAGCCTAGCTCCACACGCACCAGTCCACGGACTTTAAATAAGACGTAGCGTCGAGCCTAGCTCCGCACGCGAGAGTCTGCGGACTATAAATAAGACGTAGCATCGAGCCTAGCTCCGCACGCACCAGTCCACGGACTTTAAATAAGACGTAGCGTCGAGCCTAGCTCCGCACGCGAGAATCTGCGGACTATAAATAAGACGTAGCGTCGAGCCTAGCTCCGCACGCACTAGTCCACGGACTTTAAATAAGACGTAGCATCGAGGTCCGCCTCCGCACGCACTCTACGGAGTATAAATAAGACGCAGCGGGGGGACGCCTCCGCGCGCACTCTAAGGAGTATAAAGAAGACGTAGCGTCGAGCCTAGCTCCGCACGCACCAGTCCACGGACTTTAAATAAGACGTAGCGTTGAGGTTCGCCTCCGCACGCACGAGTCTCCGGACTATAAAGAAGACGTAGCGTCGAGCCTAGCTCCGCACGCACCAGTCCACGGACTTTAAATAAGACGTAGTGTTGAGGTTCGCCTCCGCACGCGCGAGTCTCCGGACTATAAAGAAGACGTAGCGTCGAGCCTAGCTCCGCACGCACCAGTCCACGGGCTTTAAATAAGACGTAGTGTCGAGGTTCGCCTCCGCACGCGCGAGTCTCCGGACTATAAAGAAGACGTAGCGTCGAGCCTAGCTCCGCACGCACCAGTCCACGGACTTTAAATAAGACGTAGCGTCGAGGTTCGCCTCCGCACGCGCGAGTCTCCGGACTATAAAGAAGACGTAGCGTCGAGCCTAGCTCCGCACGCACCAGTCCACGGACTTTAAATAAGACGTAGCGTCGAGGTTCGCCTCCGCACGCGCGAGTCTCCGGACTATAAAGAAGACGTAGCGTCGAGCCTAGCTCCGCACGCAATAGTCCACGGACTTTAAATAAGACGTAGCGTCGACGTTCGCCTCCGCACGCGCGAGTCTTCGGACTATAAAGGAAGTTGTAGCGTCGAGGTTCGCCTCCGCACGCGCCACTCCACGGAGTATAAACGAGACGCGCAGACCTGCCCTCCGCGTTCGGCGGCAGGTAACACCAAGCATAAGGTACTATTTGGTTCCATTATAAACGCAAAGGGGTTACATGGTTACAAGCGTAGGACCCAGTGCGTCATCCCGCTGCCCTCCCGACCAACCGCTCAGCCTTGGCGCGGTGCGGACGAGCCCGCGCCGTCGTCACCACGGCGCTGAAGGACCCCTTCAAGCCACTGGAGGAGGTCCCCCTCCCCATGCAACGTCTGCTGCACGGCGACCCTCGCTGCACCTTCCCCGAAGCGGCCCCAGATCCGTTGATGGAAGTTCTGCAGGCTAGGCCCGATGGAACGGATGGCGTCCGACATAACCTCTGGGCGGTCGGGAGGATCCAGTTGAGGGTTCGCTAGCTCATGGGTATGCCTACACCCACGAGTGTGAAGCAGGGCGAGGGCGAAGCACGCACCAACATAGCTGCAGTGCTCGCCAAAGGTCCTGGCGCCACGAAGAGCAACGCCGGCCCCCTCCTCAATCAGCCCGAGCGACTCCGACAGGGCCTCCAGCCTGTGCGTAGTGTCCGGCACTCGGACGCACAGATCCCGGAGGGCCTGGTTCAGAGCCTCCATGGCCCGCCATGCCGACAGGGACGCATTTTCCAGGACACGGCGGTTCTCGGCAGCAGACTCCGCCAGCTGGGCCTTCTCCCCTTCTAGGATGGCGATCTGCTGCATGAAGGCGGCGCGCTCCCCAGCCGTGGCGATCTGAGCTTCCGTGGCCTCGAGTTGTGCGGCCACCAGGGCGTCCCCCAGCGTGCGAAGTTCTTCATCCTTCGCGGCGAGAGCAGTGTTTGCTTCGCGGAGGCTGGCTTCCAGAGCCCTCCGCTCCTGGACGCGGGCCTCGTCAAAGGACCGGCCGAGGGCAAGCGTCTGGCAGAAACAACAAATCAGCAGGCGTCCAGAAATACCTTACAAATGGAAGCGCACGTATTTACCCTCATCTCGGAGGCCTGCAGCGCGAGCGCTAGGAGGTCCCCCGCGCATGACGACAGCGCCTCTCGGTTGAGGCCGTTATCGGCACGCTCTGCGGCTGCGGTGAGGTCGCAAAATACCTCCGGGCGAGGGAGGAAGTCCGAGCGAGCGAGCCCCGGCCCCAAAGCGCCCAGATTTATCGCGGCCACGGCCACGTCAGCAGCAGCGGACACCTGCAGGGCATCCTGCACAAGGCTCCCAACTTCGCGCATACCTCCGCTGCTCGATCCTTCGCCACGTACGGGAGACGTCGTCTCACCTGATGTCGGCAGAATGAGCGAGCAGATCGGAGAGAGTCTCGCGAAGTCAGGTGAAGAAAGGGACTCACACCTACCTCCTGCGCCCCTCGTCGCGGTCGGAGGTGGCGTCGGTTCGACCGCCCAGGGGGAGGCAGGCGCCTCGACGCTCGGGGAGAACGTCTTCTCGGCCGTGCCAGACACCGTAATCCCATGGCAAGGCCCCGCAACAGCGTATCGACCCCTAGTTGGCGGCGGGGACTGCATCCGAGGGCGTTTCGCCTGCGGTGGCACAGGCGATTCTTCCACGGCAGGACCAGCTCCAGTCACTGTTGCCCCCACGGCTTCCTCTGTAGGGGGCACGCCCTCATCGGCCGCTGCGGTTGATAACGCACTTCCACCGTGGTTGGCTCGCCAGGAACGGCGCCACCCCTCGGGTTGATGAGTTCCAACTCAACGACGGCCGCGAGCCCAAGCACGGGCTCGTGGGCGTCGGCAAAAGGTGCCGGGGGATCCGCGGCGGTGTGCCCCTCCGAAGCAGTATGGCCAGGCCCACCGCCGGTCGCACGCCTCGTCTCAGCTGGGCTAGCCGCCGGAGGGGCTGCGGGGTCGCGTATGACGGCCGGGGAACGGGCCCGGTGTCGCGAAGATAGCACCCCCGAAGGGCTACCACCGCCCTGAGCGCCCGGAGTCCCGGCGGGAAGCTCTTCCGGCACCGCACGCTCGGGCACGGCAATGCCCACAGCCTCGCAGGTGCGGCTTACCCGCCCCTGCTTAGCCGCCTTGACTGCGGCCTCGCGAGCCCGGTGCTCCTTAAGCGTGTACGGGCCGAGGAGCGCCGCAACCGCGCGCTCCGCATCTTCTAGCCGGGCCACTGCGCAGGAGATCGCGTCAGTCAGGCGGAAGCCAAACAGATACAATGGCGCGCGTAAAGCGTGCTGGGCGACTTACAAGGGGCGGACGGCGGCAGCAGGCGAGACTCGGATGGGTCGAACCCGTCCTTGCGGGGGCCATTCTGTCCAACATACTTTCCCCAGGAGGAGAGTGGCGCCGCCCCATACATCATGAACTCCTCGGCTAGGTCGCGCACACTCATTCGACGGGCGACACCGACAAGGCTCTATAGCTTTTGCGTGTCGTCGACCTCTGCCTTCAGACTCGGCGTGCTGTTAAACGAGATCGGCCCACCTCGGCAATGCATTCTGCTCTTGTCGGTCACGGTGTAATAGAACCACCACCGCGTCCAGCCGGCCGCCCATTGCCCTGACAAGGCTGGCACAGGGAACAACGTCGCGCATGACGCCCGGAGCACGAAGTCCACACCGCCGAAGTTGGACACCGCCCCGTCAACCTTTCTGGGTCGACAGTGTGCGTCGTGCAGGGTGGCGAATAAGCTCGCGCTGGGACGCCACCCCTCTGTCCGCATCGCCCACGTGAAGACGGCTAGGCGGAGTATCGCGTGGGGCGTCAACTGGGCTAGCTCCAACTGGTAGGCCCGCAGGACTTTGCCCACGAACAGCGTGCAGGGCATTCGAAGGCCGGCATCGAAGAACGCCACGAAAACAATAGCCTTCATGGCCCCGGGCTTCGGCTCCGTCTCGTCCCGACGGGGTAGGCGAGCCCCATTGCGATCCACGATCTTCCCCTCATCCACGAGTCGCTGCAGCGTCCCTTCAGTCATGCGGCTCTTCCCCAGCACACGGGAGCAGGAGCCTCCCGAGTGCTCCATGGCGTTCCACCACTTGTTGGCGCGCGAGCTCCCCCGCGGCACCAATTTGTACTCCTGAGAAGGATGGGTCGCCTCGCCCTGGCTAGGCAAGGAACCACTGCGGGGGTGGTAGGCGGCGGCGTCCTGGCTGGCCATCGCTCTTCGCGACAAGGGAGGAAGATGCAGGCAAAGGAGCAACTGGCGTGAAAATTAGCACGGGCGAAAGCGAAGCGGCAGATCAAAAAGCAAAGCAAGAAAGGGTGCCTCCACCCCAACACTAGCACCTTATAAAGGCCGCTCGCCTGCCTTGTGGCTCAGCGCACAGACGGATCAAATTCCCAGCGATTTGGCTATCCAAGATTTAGAACGAAGAACCGCCGGGACCTAGAGGGCCGTGCCAGGTAGGTGGCCAAGCAGCGCACAACGCCCCTACATCTTCAACATGCGTCCAACTTCTCGGGGGATGAGGCGAACGGCCGCGGTCACGCAACCGCTCACATCCCACGACGCACCAGTCGTGAGTCGCCACGTGCCCCACCTGCAGCAGGGCAGACTGCACGATGCGACAGCCTGACTTCTGCCAGGTCAGGCGTCGGCGTGATTCAAGCCGCCATTAAAAGCGCACTACCAGACTGCAAGGTCACAACAGCCCCGGAGCGCGCGCGTCTACTTCGACTTGGGCGCCAGCTTCGCTACCCACCCGTTCGAAGGGTAGAGGATGGAGCGCGCGCGTCTACTTCGACTTGGGCGCCATCTTCGCTGCCCACCCGTTCGAAGGGTAGGGGACGGAGCGCGCGCGCCTACTTCGACTTAGGCGCCAGCTTCGCTGCCCACCCGTTCGAAGGGTAGGGGACGGAGCGCGCGCGCCTACTTCGACTTAGGCGACAGCTTCGTTGCCACCCGTTCGAAGGGTAGGGGACGGAGCGCGCGCGTCTACTTCGACTTGGGCGCCAGCTTCGCTGACCACCCGTTCGAAGGGTAGGCGATGGAGCGCGCGCGTCTACTTCGACTTGGGCGCCAGCTTCGCTGCCACCCGTTCGAAGGATAGGGGACAGAGCGCGCGCGTCTACTTCGACTTGGGCGCCAGCTTCGCTGCCACCCGTTCGAAGGGTAGGGGACGGAGCGCGCGCGTCTACTTCGACTTGGGCGCCAGCTTCGCTGACCACCCGTTCGAAGGGTAGGGGACGGAGCGCGCGCGTCTACTTCGACTTGGGCGCCAGCTTCGCTGCCACCCGTTCGAAGGGTAGGGGACGGAGCGCGCGCGTCTACTTCGACTTGGGCGCCAGCTTCGCTGACCACCTGTTCGAAGGGTAGGGGACGGAGCGCGCGCGTCTACTTCGACTTGGGCGCCAGCTTCGCTGCCACCCGTTCGAAGGGTAGGGGACGGAGCGCGCGCGTCTACTTCGACTTGGGCGCCAGCTTCGCTGACCACCCGTTCGAAGGGTAGGGGACGGAGCGCGCGCGTCTACTTCGACTTGGGCGCCAGCTTCGCTGCCACCAGTTCGAAGGACAGGGGACGGAGCGCGCGCGCGCCTGCTTCGAATCAGGCGTCCGCCTCCGCTAACACCATCCCAGACTTCGGGCTCCCCAACCACAAGCTTGGAGGAATTCACAGGCCGCAGGGGACGGAGGGGGCCAAAGGACTCGGCGACATGGCTTCGGCCCTGTGAAGCCCTTCACCATGAGAGGCTCCTGTCGTAGGGGTGGCCCCCACCTAAACCCAATAGGCCTGGTAGGAGATTATAAGGCCCAGAATAGGCCATGTGTAATGACATAACTGCCCCAGAGGGGATAACCAGATGTAAGGGTATATCTGTAAAAGCACTCCTCATGTGTATATATATATGAGTAAGCCATGGGGAGGACCCAGGCCATTACACTTATCTTCATCACTCTCCACTACCATCTCTCTCTCTGTTTGGTCTGTAGCCACAAAAAAACCTTTTGCTGTAGTGGCATAGGCTTGGTCAGGAATTCAAGATAAACTAAAAGCGGTTACATGAGCGCTCGTATGTGTTGTGACAAGTTGTTAGGAGCCACGTTTCGTTGTATACCAGATGTGAGGACATGAGCAATTGTTAAGGGCAAAGTGCGGTTTACAAGTCTAGCTGTTGGATATGGTCTAGATTAGTTTCGTCTTCTTCAACTTTTATTTTGTCGTTGTGTGCATAACGATAACAATTCCATCTATAATCTATTACTCATATGGTTCCTACTCTAATTCCTAATTGAATAGAAGTTTTTGAAATTATGCCAATATAGCCTGTCGTTTTTCCAGAGGATTGTATAAGATTAAAGCAATATGTACATGTACAAACGGTAGCGGAGTCAAGAAAAAAATCTAGCCTGAGCAAATATGACTATAGTTAGCACATCAAAATCAAGCCTGAAAGAAGAACTTTGTCTCATACTCTCGCTGCCCCTTTTTTTTAATTTTGGCCTCTGATTAATCGCTGTTGCGGCGGGCCGATATCCTGTTGAGTTTAAAAAGAGAGCTAGATTTTCAAAACAGATATTTTAAAGCCAAATTTTAAAAAGATAGCCACAGTGACAAATGTGCTAACGGTTCCTACATATGTGTGGCTTAGCTCGAGTGCCAGCGGTTCCTATATATGTGTCGCTTAGCTCGAGAGCTTGTATGATGTATGTACAAGCTTTAATTAATTTGATTGGTAGAGTACTAACGTAATCAAGTCCTTTAGGAGATGATCCATGCTGGTCTCTCTACAGCACCAGAGCCTCTCGGTCCCATCAAGCCCTTTCCTAGGGGTGCAATCGGGTCAGATTCGGATGGATATTGCTCATATTGTACTTTAACCTATATTTTTTCGGATTCGGAGTCGGATACGGTAAACCGGATACGAATACGAATTCGGAGTATTCAGAATTTTGAATACGGTGCCGCCGGAACGGATACTTGACGGTTTCGGATCGAAAACGGGTAATGTAGACGGATAGTACATGCATACGGAAAGGAACATATGCTAAACCATACCACCATCACTTCAAGACTTAAACTGTTAGACATAAGTACATAATAGTGATTATAATTCATCAGCCGAAGATGGTGTGGCGTTTCCCCCAAAATTGCCCATTGAGGTGCGGCGTTTCAAGATGAATCTTGATTCTTGACGGACATCATTTTCTTTTTCTAGGCTAAAGAAATTTTACTAAATTAAGGTAGAGACAGTAGACAATTGGGGATAATAGACTTTTGACAAATTTACCTGTTCATTTACTGAAGTATGCCAAAGTTCATCGTTTAATAATACTCTGATTACATACTTTTCATTCCATTACCTAGGAAGAGTGATCTTAATGAGCAAATTTAGGATTCCAATTGCACAAACAGCAGAATTAGAAATAAAGCACTATTTTAGTATTGTATATTTCCACAACTGAATGTCATACTCCTTTTAGAGAACATAAGCTTACACGATCCAGGAAAACTTTCTATACACTGCACACCTCAACTAACCAACATGACAAAAAAACAAATACTAGCAAAATAAAAGGTGAATTCTTAGCTCTTACCAGATATCCGACCGGATAATTATCCGTTATCCGAATACCGATATTATTCGGTCAGATAACAACTCTCCCGAATCCGAATCCAAATCCGACATGAATTATCCGAATTTGAATCTGACCAGATACCAAATTCCCTTCCCGAATCAGGTACCGACCGGATTCGGTACCAGATCGGTGAGGATTAACCCAACCTATTTGCACCCCTACCCTTTCCTAGTAAGTATCAATAAATTTCCCCAAGTGGATCTGGAGTTTATTTCCATACCTTCCGACGTGCCATCTGGCCATCTGGTCGCTGTGCTTTCCTCCCTTGCTGCGAGCCTCGAGTTCGTCCATCCTTACTGTCTGCTCTCTTGGAAATTGAACAAGATCTGGCCGAGGTCAAGGCCAATTCCCTATTCTACCGGGTGTTGGAGTGCAGCTCACACAACCTTCCTCCTCACCTGACCGGTCTAAACCTCCTCTCTCGGAGGCCCTTCACAGAGGCGATGCTCAGGCGGTCCCCCAGTGGCTACGCCACCCGGCTCAGCACTTCGGCCGCGCTCTGGCCAGCACAGCCCACCCACCACCCCATGATAGGTCTGTATCGTGCTTGGACCGTGTTGGATCAGCCGAGCCTTGGACTGGCACGAAAAAACCTGGCTGACTCCCCCCTCTAGTCATACTTATCTGCAGATCGTGTCACGTTGATCAAATACCAAAGTTACAAACGAAAGAATTAGTACATCTCACATACGGAAGAACTTAATTAGTATATACAGGGTAAAACGCCCAACCCCTGCTTGAACACTACGGCCATGTATATACCCCAGCTATCTTTCAGCAACGATCTCCAACGCGGCCGGGCTTCTCCTCTCCGCCATCTCCACATCCCCAGTGGCCTCTCCGGCCGCCTTCAGCTCGCCCTTCGGCCGGTCAACCACGTCGGCGCGGCAAACGGGGCACCAGCGGCTCTTCCTCAGCCACGAGTCCACGCACGGCGCGTGGAAGCTGTGCTTGCACCGCGGCAGCCGCCTGCACCGGTCGCCATCCTCGAACACCTCCAGGCACACCGCGCAGTCCCCACCGGCGCAGCTTTTTTCCTTGAAGTCGTAGCACGGCAGGGTGCCGAGCTCGTCGGCCGACAGGCCCTGGCCGCCGGCGCCGGAGCCGTCCTCCGTACGCTCCTCAGCGCGTGACGATGCTCGGGCGCCGAGACCGCGCCGCAGAGTCCAGAAGACCACGAGGATGTGGACGACGAGCATCATCGCCACGCCGGCCACGAGGAGGACGATGGAGAGCACTGAGGCTGGGGAGGCCATGCTATATGCTACAAGCTAGCTTTCATGTGTTCGACGACCATGGATCTTAATTGCTTCTTCCGTTCTTTGGCTTTGGATATGGAGATATATAACGTTCAAGCGTTTGGGAGAAACCAAAGGAGAGACGACGACCTTATTGCCAGATCAGCACTAGCTAGGGAATTAAGGAGGGCATGGGGTATTTTAAATGGATAATTGATCATTTACTCTAAATTTGAGGTGCAATTGATAATTTATCTTATAATATCTTATTGACATATAGGTCCTAAAAAGGGTAAAGATCAACTATACCTTAATTTATGGAGCAAATTATGAAATACCCCTATTTTAAAGCCGAGCTAGGTCAATGTTTTCTTTCCATGCCTCTCATGTGCGCGTGTATTTTTGTTCTGAGAGGATGATGATTAGTTTTCATGTTTAATTGCAGACGATGAAAAGGAGGTAGCTTAATCAGGGGAGTACCTATCAACGCTTACCTAACATGCGTTTGGAAACGCAAGATAATGTGCTTAAAAGCGACATGATGTGTGTTGTGTCACACCGATTCATTACTTGTCTTGCCACCATTGAACGTTTATGGAGTAGGTAGGAAATCGACCGAGAGTCAAGTTGACACGACACGACCACCTTCCGTCAGCACGCTAGGATGTGTCCATTTCAGCTGGCCTAAGGAGTGTGTCACGGTGGTTTATTATGCAAACCAGTGGGGGATTATACTACGCACATCAGATTTGCAGACATACAAATTAGATGAGCTGACATGCGACGCACAGCTAGCAAGGTACAAACAACTGCAAAAAGGCACACACACTTTGTCTTCGTGTATAAAATAGTGGGAGCGAAGACGGAGGTCTCTATCGGGGCTACCGTTACTAACGTCCTGTATGTATGAGCCTACCTACTATGCAGCTACCCATGGCACCTAATCCTCAAATCTCTTAAAGTACTACACCTACATCCTAATCCTACAGTATCTAAGCCAGTACACAGCAGGCATCTACCAGAGTACCAGACATTGCAACTCACCTGACAGCCTACCATGCTTGCTTTGCTCAGTGACGAGCTGGGCGGCGAGATGATATGAATTATTTATATCATTTAGTATTTAATACGATATGAATATTTTCATCTGATTAAATTTCTTTTCTATTCATATTCAAATTCGCATAAAAACATAAATATGAATATGGTATTAACTTTTACTATCCAATATGTTGTTTTATCCGAACTATAAATATTCTATTCGACGAAGCAATATATATTTTATTGTAGTACAACTAATTACCTGGACAAGTTTTTTAATTCAATGCTAATTTCTGTTTCTATATGTGAAGTAAATAAATTAGAAAAATTAAGCGTGACTGTATGAGAATAAAATATCATTAATATCTTCATACTACATAACTCATGAGAATATCCGGATCCGACCGAATTAAGTAGATATTTGATTCGAATTCGTATTTATTACATATTTGATTCATATTAGTATTCGAGAATATTTAAATTCATACCCGTATTCGATAACAAAATATAAATATGAATCTGGTAAGAACACTATTCAATTCATATTCGCTCCGTTTCCACCCAAGTGACGAGACAGTGGGGACATTCAAAGCTGCAATGCACCATATGCTACAGGACCTATCCGAATCTACTTATGCTGGTTCTGTAGCACTTGAAGATCGCTAGTTTTGTTATGTACCATGGAGAGAAGCCAATGCACTTTAATACCACTTAAAAATGTGAGAGACTATTAAGAGCGTATAGGTTGGATTGGAAATGGCAACAGAGGGGGAGGGGGTGAATGGTGCGTTTTAAAATCGCCCCCAAAAGTACCCACTCAATTTCTCCTCCGATAGCTAGAGAGATATAAAGAAGGAAAATGAAACAGAGAAGATCTACAAGCTGCAACTCTCAAGACCAAAGGCACAACAGTAAATAGGACGGCAGAGAAAAAAATATTCCTTGCTGGCCGAACGTTGGAATTTAGAAGACATGCAGTCGGTTCAGCTTTGCTATTGCAAGGATGGAGGACTGCAAAACTAAAATTAATGCTATTCTTTGTGCAGTCGGCCAGAAAAGAGGAATCTGAATACTTTGCCAAAAGCACTAGAAATCAGCCCATTTTTGCTCCCGGCCGAGTACCACCAATGATGCTTGATATGAGAGTTTTCTTATAGTCAACTCAATCAAGAACGCACTGTATACACTGAGTCCCCATACGCCTGGAGAGCATAGAGAGAAGCTCACACCTTCTCTCTTTCTCTCTTTCTCAATTTTTCATACATGGAGAGAACCAAATAAAACTCTAACTCTTACACCCACTCTCACAATTTCAGCACAACCCCTCCTACTCCTTTTATAGCCTCCCACTAATGGGTTTGCACATGCTTTACCCATTAGGTCACCACCTACTCGATGCTTTATCCAAACCCGCTTCCTTTAGTGCAGCTTTGCGTTTTTACCGAAACGCCCCTCGCACACCTTCCAGGAAGCTTCCTCCTTTCTTGCATTGCAAGCCTCGCAGCCACCTCGAGCCCTCGCCGTCTTCGACACCTCCCGACCGTTCTGACCTCAGTGCCACCTGCACCTAGTCCGGTCCACCGTGTCTCGCCACGACTTCGCCTTGATGTCCTGCAGCCAACACAGACAAGAAACACATCAAATAGCACCGCTCGATACATGTAAGCATAAATGCATTAATGAAATAGCCCAAACCTGACAAGTCGACATAATATGCAATCTAAACCCTTTGACCAGGTTTGACCAAGTCCGACCGAATCCATTGCACCACGCAACGACATGGTCTGAACCAACCAAATCAAACTCGACTTCCCTAAACCGATGTCAATTACTCATCACATACATAGGATGACCTCCACATGGTCTCTCAATCTCCCCCTTGATGAGTATATTGACAAACCCCGAAAAAGCACAAAGTTGAGTTTGAGAACGAGGTCAAACATGGTCCAAAGGAAAGAGCAAAAGAGGCTCATGACCATGTCGACAAAGGAGCACTAGAGCTACACAGGAAAGAGCAAATTTTTCTCCAAAGCTCTAGAATGATCCCAAATGACTTTTTCTCCAAAATTCTCCCCCTTTTGGCAATAAACACATCAAGGGTGCAAGGAAGAGAACAAGTCATGGAAATGGATGAAATGGCTGAAGTTTGATTATTCTAAGCATTTAGAGCCATGAGAAGTATCCAAAATGACCATAATGTATTACACCAAACCATAGCTCAATAAAAGGCTATCTAGATCATGACAAGACATGTATAAGCCAGCTAGAACATATAGATGACAATATGAAAAGTAGTGCATTTAGTGAGCATGTCAAGTCATCAATGAGCAAAGTCTAGCTAGAGATATCCAAGGATGATGCAGGCCATGTCAATAAGCTAAGCGGAACCAAGAAGCTAATATTGAGTCCAAATAGAGTGCTATACGCTCAAGAATGAAACATTGGATCAAGTACTTGGTTCTTTTTGTAGTTCAAGCAAATTGAGCACAAATGACATATTTTCTTTTGAAACTTATGGTTGTTTCCAACATTTTTTTATCATGTGCTAGATCTCAAGCCTTATGCGACTACTCCAAGCAAGAAGCTTAAGAAGATAGTCTAGGTCATCCAAAACTTCCCCTGAGTTCATGCCTAGTGCAATGGCAAGCCGTCTCATGAGAAAGAATTGGTGAAATCAGTTTTTTCGCACAAAAGAGATCTTTTTGCTTTTTAAACAAGTTGTGCTAACTTATGCATCATCAAGAACTAACATAGCTCAAACTAAGGCTCAATACAGATTCAACGCTCAACTCAGCCTATTTGACATGGCATGAATCATAAAAGGATAACTCAAGAAATACTAGACTCAAATGCTAGCATGATAAGTTTTAATGCAAGTTGAGAAATTTTTAATTAGCTTATCATGGCAAAAGCTAGTCTACACAAATGAAGTCATGATAAATCTAGCAAATAAGCACAAGTCATAGCAAGGTGTAAAGCATTGTAAACATATCATAACAGGATAATAATCAAGGCTCAATGTAGTTATTTGCAATGCAGAATGATATGCAAAAAAATCCAGCTCCCCCTCAACATGAGATGTAACTTTTAGTTCAAGTTGAGTTATGTCAATATTAAACTCCAGAAGCTCCCAAATGAACTCCCCCTGAACCAAAGCAATAAAATCGAGAAGCTGGCAAAGAAAACCAAGCAGGCAGTCCTTAAAGCATAGATAAGATATAGAGGATACTACGGCTCAGACTGACTCTTATCTACCCCACATGACTCTAGGATTATCAACTGGTCATCTAACAGACTAAGGACCAAACACGTACCCTGTCTACCTGAGAGTGTCCCAACCCTCGCTAGAACCTACAAGCAGTGAGTAAGCTCAACCTAGTAAAAAGAGAACCAGCTAATAAGCAGCATCCTAAAATCACAAGATAAGAGCAAGAAGTCTAAGCAGCTAGACAAAAGAATCACTCTAGCCTATGCTAGAAGGACTAAACCCAATGCACCCATATGCAATGCAACAGAAAAGAGTAAGACCATAATTAATATAATAAAGTAGTAAAGCACAAAGCTCCCCCTCACATCAGTCCATAAGGACAAACCACCCCAAGCTCTCCTCGCAGAGCTGAAAGCCTAGAGCTATCCAAAGTCTTGGTAAAGATATCAGCCGACTGGTGGTCACTCTCCACAAACTGGAGCACGATGTCACCCTTCTCTACATGGTCTCTAAGGAAGTGATAGCGAATATCGATATGCTTGGTCCGAGAATGCTGCACTGGGTTCTTAGCAATGTTAATCGCTGAAGTGTTATCACAAAAGAGTGGAACACTATCGATAACTAACCCAAAGTCCCGCAGGGTCGAGACCATCCAGAGCACCTGGCTACAGCAACTGGCTGCAGCAACGTACTCGGCCTCTGCTGTGGACTGTGCAACACCGGACTGCTTCCTCGAAGACTAGGAAACGAGAGAAGTGCCAATGAACTGGCAGGTGCCCGAAGTGCTCTTCCTATCTATCCTACAGCCAGCAAAGTCTGCATCCGAATAGGCTCTCAAGGAAAGACAGGACGAGGAAGAGTACCAGATACCATAGTCAATGGTAGCTCGAAGGTAGCGAAGAATGCGCTTCACCGCCTGACGGTGAGAAACGCGAGGAGAAGCCTGAAACCGAGCACAAAGACACACTGCGAAGTGTATGTCCGGTCTCGAGGCGGTGAGGTACAAGAGGGAGCCAATCATGCTGCGGTACTCCTTCTGATCAACTGGCTCGCCGTCCTCATCTAGGTCGAGTGAAGCTGATGAAGCCATAGGAGTAGACATTGGCTTACCATCACTCATATTGAAGCGCTTCAGGAGGTCTCGAGTGTACTTGCCCTGATGCAAGAAGGTACCCTCCCGAGTCTGCTTGATTTGGAAGCCAAGGAAGAAGGTCAACTCACCCATCATGCTCATCTCAAACTCGGTGCTCATGACATCCGAGAACTGTGAAACGAGAGCATGAGAAGAGCCGCCAAAGATAATGTCATCCACATAAATCTGGACGAGCAGGAGGTCGGTGCCATGCCGGCGAATGAACAAGGTCTTATCTACCTTACCCATCTCAAAACCATGACTCAACAAGTAGGACTTAAGCCTCTCATACCAAGCTCTAGGGGCCTACTTAAGTCCATACAAAGCTTTGGAAAGCTTGAAGACATGGTTTGGGTATTGGGGTTCTCGAAACCAGGAGGCTGTCTCACATAGACTTCTTCCTCAATAAATCCATTAAGGAAGGCACTCTTGACGTCCATCTGGTAAAGCTTGAAACCCTTAGAAGCTGCAAAGGCAAGCAGGATTCTAATGGCCTCAAGTCTAGCTACAGCGGCAAAGGTCTCCTCGAAGTCTAGACCCTCAACCTGGGAAAACCCCTGAGCTACCAGTCTAGCCTTGTTTCGAATAACCACCCCATCCTCGCTCTGCTTGTTCTTGAACACCCACTTAGTCCCAATAACATTGTGACCTCGCGGGGGCTCAACAAGCGACCAGACCTTATTTCTCTCAAAATTCTCTAGCTCCTCATGCATGGCATTGACCCAAGACTCATCAGAAAGAGCATGAGAAACATCCTTGGGCTCGAAAGAAGCAATGAAGGCAGAATGGATACAGAATTGAGATAAGCCAGATTTTGAGCGGGTCACACGCTCGAAAAGGTCTCCAATCATCTGCTCTGAAGGATGCGCCTTCTGAATATGTCTAGGAGGTCCAGGGTGAGATGAAGAAGTGGCCTCTACCTCATGAGCAGAAGAGGTAGGAACAGAGCCACTAGCTCCAGAAGAAGCGGAAGGCAAAGGCTGATCGCCTCGAGGTGCGGTGGAAGAAGGCACCTCGGGTGGAGGATGAGGAACTGGATCGGGTAAACAACCCTCATCTCCATCGTCCTCATCATCCACAAAGATGGGTTCGAACTGCTCTAAAGAACCTGAGATATCTGGCCTAGTCCCCGGACTGGCCTCGTCAAAGGTCACATCACAGGTCTCTACCATTTTACTAGACTCACAGTTCCAGACCCTATAAGCCTGCGAAGAAGTCGAGTAACCTAGGAAGATCCCATCACAAGAACGTGACTCGAACTTGTCTAGGTTCCCGGACTTCAAAATAAAGCACTTGCAACCAAACACACGAAAATGAGAGACGCTGGCCTTTCGCCTGTATCTCAACTCATAAGAAGTGCGGTGCAAGTGTGCCCGAAGAAAAATTCGATTAGAAACATGGCAAGCGGTAGCTATAGCCTCAGCCCAAAACTTCCTCGGTGTAGAGTACTCATCGAGCATCGTCCTGGCCATCTCGACCAAGGTACGGTTCTTCCTCTCCATGACGCCATTTTGTTGTGGGACGTGCGGAGAAGAGAACTGGTGCTCTACACCTGTCTCACCACAGAAACTCTCAAACTAGGAATTCTTGAACTCCGTACCGTTGTCACTGCGGATCGCTCGTAAGGCACCTGGGAGCTCAACAGAAAGCCTACTGAAAAGACCTCGAAAATGCGAAAATGTCTCATCCTTCGAGGCTAAGAAAAACACCCAAGAGTACCTCGAGAAGTCATCGACCACGACAAGAACATACCACTTCCCTCCTGCAGACTGCACTCGAGCTGGTCCAACTGTGTCCATATGGAGCAGCTGTCCCGGTGCATTGGTCATAGTAACTGTGACCGGAGGGTGAGAAGCGGCAACCATCTTGCCATGCCGGCATGGAGCACAAACTAGATCTTTGACCATCTTGAGTTTCGGCAGACCACGAATGAGATCGTGGCCGCTAACTCAGGTCAAATGGTCAAATCCAATATGGCCAAGTCTCCTATGCCAGAAAGAAAGGTCGCGGAACTCAGAAGTAATCAAACACCGGAGAGGATCACCAGAAGACTCAGAAAAATCAGCACGAAAGCTCCTCCCGTAACGAGAAATCCCGCAAACCAGACTACCCAAAGAATCAAGAATTTTGCAATTGTTTTTCTTAAAGCTCACTTCAAAGTCGTCATCGGTAAGCTGAGAAACGGAAAGCAAATTATACTGCAGCTTACTCACCAAAGCAACATCTTTCAAAATGAAAGAATCATTAACGCGCACTGTACCTTTGGCGATGACGCGCCCAGATGAAGCATCTCCGAAGGTGATCGTCTCATCTCCTGGAGCACGAGCAAGGGAAGAAAACCAACGAGAGTCTCCGGTCATGTGTCGTGAACACCCGGAGTCTACGAGCCAAATCTTTCCCTTCCCTGCTCGGCGAGCCTGAGTCAACAAGAGAGTAAAGTCTCAGTACTGGGGTAAATCAAGAGTGATTTTGACACCCAATACTGAGTAACACGTCGAGCAGATGAAGTAGTCAAGCACGACTGACCTCTATCTACCCTACGCTCTCTGTCACTCAAAGAAGCAAACGGTCTATGTGTAGACCTGAAGCTGTTGTTGGACTTGACTGCTACAGAGGAGCGAGCCAAAACACCAGCAACAAGCGGATCACGCCGCGGGTAGCTATCTTGACGGGGGAAACGAGATCTACCCTCAGAACGGCGGAAGTCACGACCACAGGAAGCATGAGGACGAAAACCAGAAAACTCGAAAAAAAACAAGTCCTCGATGCTTCCCAAACTCATCAAATGAACCAATCCTAGACCTCGTGTTGATCTTAGGTGTACTCAAGGTCTAAGACTGACCCTGAATACGCCTAAGAGCCTCAACACGGTCTCTACGCGCGATCTTGGCGCACCTGAAGCATTGATCGATCAGATGTCCATCCTTTTGACAGAGGGTGCAGTGATACTTCACCTTCTGAGAGGTAGAAGTAGCACAGAGAGGCTTCGCCTTCTGAGAGGCCGAAGCAGCAGGTGAGATCACCTTACTGTCAGATATCCCCTGGACAAAGCCCGTTGACTTAAATTGGACTTTCTCGGTCCTGGGCTCAGTCTCGATCACACCTGGTGCTATAGGTCTGAGCACGGCAGGTGGATGCTTCCTCATGTCCTCATAGAAATCATATCCTAGACCCTGATTAAATCTGCAGATTTTGGATTGGTCTAGAATAAGATTGAGCTTCTTCTTGCTGCCTACAAATCTCTCGAGAGTGTTCATAAGGTACTGACACTCCCGAAAGAGAGGTGCAAGAAGAGCAGGGGGAAGAAGAGACAGCAGAAGGTAAGGGAGCAGAAGAAGAACCAACAGTAGAGGAAAGAATGGCTTGTGCACGCACAGCCGACTCCGAAGGAACAATCTTACTACTAGCCAGTTGGTTCACGTCGCTAAGCGTCTCCCCCTTACCCTTGGGCTCCTTCCCCACCTCAGCAGTCACATTACAATGAGTTGATGACTTCTCTAGTAAATCCTTAGTTAGCTTCACACATTGTTCATTCAAAGCAATGAGTTCAAGTTTTAGTTTATCACAACTAATGCATGGTGAGCTAACAGGATCATTAGTCGCAAACTGAGCCATTTTCTTGTTATTGTTAATCATTTCGTGAAACTGCTTTGAGACAGATTCAAGTTCAGCAGTTAATTTAGGACAGTTCATACATGAAGCAATCGGCTCAAGTAAAGAAGCATGCAACTCAGCAATTTTATGATCTGCCCGTTTTAGGTTCATCTTCAGTTTATTGCAATTTTCACAAGACTCGGGCAGATCTAGGAACATGGTATAAAGACCTCTAAAAGCGTTGTCCTTATCCTCACATGAGGTGCAAACAGAAGTAGATGAAACAGGAACTACCCTACTCATCTCAAGCTCAGCCAAGAGACTAATATTCTCCACCTTAACAAGATCAAGTTCAGAGGACAAACTATCATGCGAGGTCCTTAGTTTCTCCATGTCACCCAACAGAGCACAGCATGTATCACAATCATCACTAGAGGGAGCAGATGTAAGAGCAATAATCTCTAGTGACAATCTATCTACTTCCTTCTCTAACTCAGCACACCTAGCCCTAGCTGTAGCATGAAATCCACCTAGCTTAAGAAAAGCATGATTGAGCTGGTCGTAGGTGGGGCATACCTCGTCCGAGTCGGAGTACAGCTCGCTGTCGCTCAGTTCGCCCTCGAGGGTCATGAAGCACATGCCGGAGAAGTCGTCGCCGCCCTTGGGGTCTTGGTCACCCATCCCGTCGTCGTCGCTCCATCCCTCCACCTCGCTGAGGTCGAGGTCGTCGAAGGCGGTGAGGACGCGATGGAACAGCTTCTTGGCTTTACCAAGGTTGCGGAACTTTTTCTTGCCTTGTGTAGGAGCTGGAGGCTTCTTGTTGCGGTTCTTTTTGGTGTAGTCGATCTTGCCCGAACCGCCGTAGTCAGTTTTGCACCACGCAACGACATGGTCTGAACCAACCAAATCAAACTCAACTTCCCTAAACCGATGTCAATTACTCATCACATACATAGGATGACCTCCACATGGTCTCTCAGTATAGGATATTGTGTGATGAACTATTGCCAAAAATTATAGAATTTGAATTTGAATTTTGCATAGTTCGTGTTTTTGCAGAAGAAAACTGGTCAGATCGGCCAGGGCATGCAGTTAGATCGCTAGGAGGTTGCCCGTCAAACCAGCTGAGGTGGTGGTCAGACCGCTGGGCAGTAGTACCACGAATTATTTCGGCCACGAATTACACGTCGAGAAGGTCTTGCAAGAGTGTGATTGGCCTCACCTTCCGAGCTTGTTGTCAAGTCGAGTAGAGTGTTAATGACAGACGTGGAGTCCTCGGTAGTAGATGGGACTACTCTGGTACATGGCAGATTATCGTGGCCGCACAGCTTGGCTAGGGCGCATGCCACACATAAGAGTGGAGGGAGCCGATAGCTCACGGCCATTGCAATAGACATGACAAGCTTGGTGACCAACGTGATGGCTTTGTGAGAGACCTTCGTCTCCGCCCGACAGAATAGAGGGACTTCTTACCTCAAGCCCAACGAATAGGAAGGCAGACAGTGATCTTGACAGTCCCAACGTTGTGGCCACAAGCCGCACAATGGCGAGCTCCATAGCTTCTAATCAACAACATCATTGGCAGTGACCGTAGGCACTTGGTGACATCTCCGCCATTGCTACCGTCCATTGGCCTGCAAGCGAGCAAAATAAAAGAGAAAGAAAAAAAGGAATATTCTTTACCCTCTTGAGCAGAGTACGCCATGTCTCGGCTTGTGCAGATTGCCTCTTTCTGCCCCTCTACCTTCTTCTTTCAAGCACGTATCTTCTCTATGTATGTTTTTGTTATGTCTATATGCTAATGGGGTATCCCCCATCGAAGTCTCTGTCTGAGTGCGTCCTCCCTGTCCGAGTCCCTGCAGGTGCCAAGGGGTGACCCCTATTATAAGCACGAGCGAGGGCCATGGGAAACGTACGCAGCCCTCACGTGGTGCGAATAAACCTCTGATTTCTAGGATCGAGATCCTAATCTGATTGCCAATTCTTTTCTTCTAAACCTGTGTTTTCTATATCAGAAAAGATTATCGAGAAATACTCCCATAAATGGAGATACGGTGCAATCGTCTTCTTATTGCAACTCGGAACCAATCTTTTCTTTCCTTCTTGGTGCATTGGCTACCATTGGTTGGCTGCGCGCGGCGCTATGCATGCATCGACCATTGGAATTAATCTTCTCGTTGGTAGTATTCATATGTATGGTCATGCGATGAGTATTCGGTGTGTTCGAGTGTCGTGTAGGAGCCGAAAGCCTTGGGGTCAGCGAATAGTCAAAGGCTCCAGAAACTCAGTCGCAACCGCGGGTCAAGCAGCACAGCGAACCGGTCATAGCTACAGTGAACTGGTCATAGCACTATGGTCCAAAAGCCGTGATCATAGCGATGTGGCCGAAAACAGCGTGGTCGACACGACATGGTTGGAACAAAGGTGGTCGACACAACATGATCGAAGCAAACGTGGTCGAGGACCCACAAACTCTCGGGCGATCTTGATGTGTACGCTTAGCAATCGGTCGGCAGCGTGCGGCCATACAAGGTGCGACACGTTGATCACTTTGTGGTTTTTTTTCCCGTGGCATTTTATGACTCGATTATACTAAAGTTCTCTTACCAAACATATATCTCTTTATTTGTCTTAACTTGACATGTTTGCAAAAAACTCATCAAACAATGTAAATGTAATTTTATTTTCTACTCTAATGCAAAGCTTATAATTTATTTATTTTAGATGCAAAACTCAAATTTTGTAATTATTCAAGTGTTGTAATTAATTTACTTTGCTTGCAAGACCTGTGTTTAAATTTTTGTAATTCACTGTATTGCAATTACTTTAATTGCTCCTTGATTACTGTTAATTCAATTTAATTGCACTGTTAGTGTTAATTAAGGGTTAGGGTTATTTCAGGTACATCATCGATTGATTGGTTAACTATTTAGAGCATGGAAGGTGTTGTAGGGGTGGCCTCCACCTAAGCCCAGTAGGCCTGGTAGAGGAATGTAAGGCCCAAAATGGGACATGTGTAATGACATAAGTACCCCTGAGGGGAGTACTCGGATGTAAGGGTATAATTGTAAAAGCACTCCCCATATGGATATATATATACAACACAGGCCATGGGGAGAAACCCTAAGCCATTGCTCACCTAACTCTCCACTACCATACTCTCTCTCTCTGTTTGGTCTGTAACCACAACAGTTGGCGCCGTCCGTGGGGAGGACAAGAGCAAGCCCCCAGATCCGAAGAAGGATGACACCAAAGAAAGCTTCATCGTCGGCGACGAAGAAGAAAAAGGTGGGAGCGACGAAATCTCGCGTCAATACCAGGGCTTCGGCGTTGGCAACCGCAGGCGTGATGGTCGCCAACACTGGTGTTCAGGACGCGACGCTCGACCCCGCCACCACCGCCGTGACGCTCGACCCCACCACCACCACCGCAATGCTTGACCCCACCACCACCGCCGCGACGTCCGATCCCGTCATCGACCTCGGAGTCCACCACGCCACCATAGCAGGCAGCCCAGGAGCGCAGGCCGCGACTGCCGCCAGTGCCCTGCTGACGGCCCTCGGCATGCTCCGACGAGAGCTGGCGGATCTCCGTGGGGCCGTGCAGGATATGCGAGAGGCTCGGAGTCGGCAGACCCCCCCGGCGGTCGTATCGGAGCCCGCGCCGGAAAGGGCGAATAGCCGTGGTGCCCCCGCGTCCAGCCGCATCCTGCGGCGACGCGTGGACCCAGAGTCTCCACTTTCTGCAGGTTTGCAGCAGGCGGCGTGGCCGGAGGACTTCAAGTTCCCTAGTGCCATCAACCCGTACAAAGGCGACACAGACCCTCGGAAGTTCATGCGCGTATACGAGACCGCTATCGAAGCCACCGGCGGAGACGACACTACGTAGGTGAAGGGACTTCCCCTCGCGTTGCAGGGAGTAGCGCTTTCTTGGTTTTTCACCATCAAGCCAAACTCCATCTATGCCTGGGAGCAGATCCGCAACCGCCTTTGCAACAACTTCCAAGGAAACTACGTCGAGCGCGTCGACGCGGAGCAGCTCTTCGCCGTCAAGCAGAAACCATCGGAGAAGCTCCGTGACTACTACAAACGCTTTGCAAAGGTACGCTGCCAGGTCAAGGAGGTCAACGAAACAACCATCATCAATGCAGTAATACAGGGTCTTCGCCCGGGGCCGCTTGTCGAATATACCGTGCGGAAGCCAGTCAAGTCGGTGGCGAAGCTCTTTGACAAAATGGAAGAGTACGCCCGAGCAGAGGAAGATGCGCGAAGGCGCAAGGGTGACGACTCCGACACCGCTCGAGCGGAGGAGTTGTCGTAAAAAGGAAACGTGAAGGGCGACTCGAGAGCAAAACGCAAGCATCCGGGGAAGACGCTTCCGAACGCATTGACGCCGGGCGTACGAGAACTCGTCAAGCGGCAGGCGCAAGCCCCGGCATAACCAGCGATCGTCCCAAAAGGCTCGCCACGTCTTCGCCACACAGGGCGTTCCCCAAGAACCTATCCTCGCCTCGCAACTGGGTAGGGAACCCGGAGGAAGCCGCGACGCGAGACCGCGCGCGGAGCAGGAAATCCTGGACTACGGCAGATGGTGCGAAGTGCATGGCTATGGTGACCACTTCACGCGGGCATGCACCGAACTTATGGCGCTACGACAACCAACAGCTCGAGTTTGGGCCCTGGGAGCGCCGACCGTTGCAGCAGCCCACGTGCAGCCGCCGCAAGGAAGTCCCCCGCAAGCCGGGACCCCGGCAGGGACCCAACGCCGCATCATTAGCGTCATCTCCGGAGGCTCCTCGTCGAGAACCTCCTCAGCGTAGCCACCCCAGGGGATGCCGCACTGCAACATCACCTTCGCGCCAGCCAACGCCCAGGGCGTGGAGTTCCCCCATCAAGATCCTTTGGTCATCCAGGCCGCGACGTCAGGCGCACTCTCATCGACGGAGGAAGCTCTGCAACTATCCTATTCGTAGAGGCCCTCGATCGCATGGGAATACCTCAGAGTCGCTTGAGACCATCGGAGACCCCTCTCCAAGGTTTCGGCGGCCAGCCCCTGAAGGCCTTGCGTCACGTGCGCCTCCGAGTCTCCTTGTGCCAGGCCGACAATGCCAGAAGCGAGGACATCGTCTTTGATGTCGTGGACATCCCGCACCCATACAATGCCATACTGGGCCGACCCGCCATTAATTCCTTCGAGGCGGTGCCGCACCACGCCTTTTTATGTATGAAGCTCCCGGGCCCACGGGGTGTCATCACCATCTTCGGTGACCAGGACCTCGCTAGGCGTGTTGAAGCCGGCGCCAGAAGTCCGCACCGCAAGGTACACGCCCTCGCTAACAAATCCGAGGTGGACACGCCATCCGCTCCAGGATGGACACCTAAGCCCCGCCCGGAGGGCGGGGTCAAAAGGGTGCCTCTCCAAGCGGAAGGGAAGTTCGTGTCCATCGGCGAAGGTCTCTCTCCGGAGGTGGAGCAAGACTTACTCCAGGTTCTCTGGAGTAATGCAGATGTCTTCGCGTGGTCCCCAGAGGACATCAAAGGTGTGGACCGCGCCCTCATCAAGCACAATTTGGCGGTTCGCCCCGACGCCAAGCCGATCAAGCAGAAGCTTCACCGTATGTCCATGGACCGGCAGCAAGCGGCCAAGGTGGAGGTGGCGAACCTTCTCCAGGCTAGAGTTATTCGCGAAGTCCAGCATCCGGACTGGCTTGCCAATCCGGTGCTGGTCAAGAAAGCTAGCGGCGCCTGGCGAATGTGCATCGACTTCACCGCCCTCAACAAGGCATGCCCGAAGGACGACTACCCTTTGCCACGCATAGATCAACTGGTCGACGCCACTGCAGGGTGTGAGCTCATGAGCTTCCTGGACGCCTACTCCGGCTACCACCAGATCTACATGGCCAAGGACGACGAGGATAAAACCAGCTTCATTACGCCGGTTGGGACGTTCTGCTTCGTCAGGATGCCCTTCGGCTTGAAGAACGCGGGTGCAACCTTCACCCGCCTCATCGCGCTGGCATTAGCCGCTCAGCTCGGGAGGAATGTGGAGGCCTACGTCGACGACGTGGTAGTGAAAACCAAGCAGCTTGCCTTCCATGGTCGAGACCTCCAGGAGACCTTCGACAACCTCAGGAAGGCGGGCATCAAGCTCAATCCGGACAAGTGTGTTTTCGGCGTACAAGCGGGCAAGCTCTTGGGCTTCCTCGTGTCTGGACGAGGCATCCAGGTGAACCCCGACAAGGTCGACACCATCCTGGGCATGGAACCACCCAAGACGATGAGGGAGGTCCAGAGGCTGGCTGGCCGCATGGCGTCCTTGAGCCGCTTCTTGTCTAAGGCAGCGGAACGAGGCTTGCCATTTTTCAAGACTCTCCGCGATTGCGACGGATTTCATTGGGATGACGATTGCGCAAAAGCCTTTGACGACCTCAAGAAACACCTCGTAAGTCTTCCCACTCTAGT
Organism: Dendrocalamus latiflorus; assembly: GCA_017311315.1. Classification (NCBI taxonomy): domain Eukaryota; kingdom Viridiplantae; phylum Streptophyta; class Magnoliopsida; order Poales; family Poaceae; genus Dendrocalamus; species Dendrocalamus latiflorus. Next base: position 23,283,013 of record CM029631.1, read on the forward strand.
TGCCCCAGCGCCAGAGGCTCCCCTCCTGCTCTACCTTGCCGCCTCAGCGACGGCGGTCAGCGCCGTCCTTGTCCACGAAGAGGGTGCTCTCCAACGACCCGTGTATTTCGTCTCCGAAGCCCTCCAGGGCACCAAGACGCGGTATACGGAACTCGAAAAGCTCGCCTACGCATTGGTCATGGCCTCAAGAAAGCTCCTACACTACTTCCTGGCCCACCCGATAACGGTGCCATCCTCGTTCCCCCTGGCGGAGATGCTGCACAATAAGGAGTCCACAGGGAGAATCGGCAAATGGGCAGCTGAGCTTGCCCCATTCTCCCTAACGTACGCCTCCCGAACGGCGATTAAGTCTCAATTCTGGCAGACTTCCTCGCGGAATGGACCCCCCCAGCTCAGCCTGTCCACCAGCCCGAGGACCCGGTGTGGATGCTCAACACTGACGGAGCCTACGGAGTCGCGGGTGCGGGCGTCGGCACAGTCGTCACTACACCTGAGGGGCACCGCCTGTTGTACTCGGCGCGCCTCGCATTTCCTGCCACCAACAACATGGCCGAGTACGAGGCGTTACTCTTTCGCCTCGGGAAGCTCAAAGCGCTGGGAGCAAGGCGTGTCCTCGTCCGCACCGACTCACGACTGGTGGCGAGCCATGTGGACAAGTCATACCAAGCCAAGGACCTGGAACTAGCCAAATACCTGGCAGCCCTAAGAGCGAAGGAGCGGTATTTTTTGGGTGTCACGGTGAAAGCCATCCGTCGGGCGGACAACGAACAAGCCGATATCCTTGCAAAGGCCGCCAGCCAGCAGCTCCCAACTCCCGGGGGGGCATTTTACGAAGTCCTGCCAGCGGCAGCCATCGCGCAGGACAACCGCGATGCAGCCCTCGTCCACCAGATCACCCAACAGAGTGACTGGCGAGAACCCATTTTTGGTTTTCTACAGGGCATCGCGGAGCCGGACGACCCCGCCGAGCTCCGGCGTTTACAACACCGTACTAGGTCCTTCCAGGTGCTTGATGGGGTGCTCTACAAAAAGGGGTATGCGCACCGCTTCTGTGATGCCTCTCGCGCGAAGAAGGAAAGTAGCTCCTTGCATAAATTCATGCGGGCCTCTACGGTTCGCATCTTGCACCGAGATCGCTAGTCGGCAAGGCATTTAGGCAAGGTTTTTATTAACCAATAGCCGTCGCCGACGCCCAAGATCTCGTGCGCCGGTGTCAAGGTTGCCAATGGATGGGGCGGGCCATCGACAGGCCCCCGACGAGCCTCAACCCTATACCCCCGGTGTGGCCGCTGGCACGGTGGGGCATCGACGTCGTGGGACCGCTTCCCAGGGCTCCAGATGACCTGCGGTTCGTAGCGGTCGCTTTGGAATACTTCTCCATGTGGCCGGAGGCAGTAGCTCTGGCCAAGATTACCTCGGCAGCCCTTTAGCGCTTTCTCTGGCAAAATATCGTATGCCGCTTCGGCGTGCCCAAGGAGATCACCGTCGACAAAGGCCTGCAATTCGACGCAGCCCCATTCAAAGAATTCTGTGACAGCATGGGCATCACGCTCCGGTTCGCCTCGGTTGGACACCCGCAGTCCAACGGCGCGGTAGAGCGGGCGAACGGCGCCATCTCCGCCGCAATCAAGAAGCGCCTTGTTGGGTTGCCAAAGGGCAAGTGGCCAGACGAGCTCCACAGCATCCTCTGGTCCCTCCGCACAACAGTGACACGTCCGACGGGGTTCACGCCATTCAAGCTCCTCTTCGGTGACGAGGCGGTAACACCCGAGGAAATAAAGGTAGGCTCGAGAAGGGTCCTTGTCCAGGCACCAGAAGAGGAGCGCCAATTGTCCATGGACCTCCTTGTTGGAGACCGGGCAAGCGCAACCCAGCACATCATAAAGTATGCGCGGCAGATGGTACGCACTCGGGATCGCTCCATGTACCCGCGCGAATTCCAGCCGGGGGACCTCGTCCTCAAGATGGCACTCCACGCGGAGACGGTAGGCAAGCTGGAATCCAGATGGGAAGGCCCATACATCATCGCGGAGGCCCTCCAGAAGGGAGCATACTGCCTCGCCACATTGGAAGGGCAGACGTTTTGCCATACATGGAACGCAGATAGGCTGCGGCGGTACTACGCCTAAGCCGGGGGTGCAAGCGCGAGGATCCTTGGTGGCTTCGGGAAATACCTTGCCCAGCTCCTGCGTGGACTGCTCCAGCACTAGAGGCTCACATCGAGCACGGCCTCATCACCGGGTAACGACAGCTGGGGCTGTTTCCGTCTAAGCGGTCAGTGGCTAGTCCCTCACCTTTTGTAATCGCTTACCCGCGCAAACGGAAATTTAATGAAGTTCACCGTTTGCATCGCGCGCACTCTCTATGAGTATAAATAAAGACACGCGTTCGCGCGTGCACTCTCTGTGGAAAACGTGGACATGAGTATAAACAAAGACACGTGTTCGCCCGCGCACTCTCTGTGGCAAACGCGGGCATGAGTATAAAAAAAACACGCATGGAGGGACGCCTCTGCACGCACTCCACGGAGTATAAATAAGACGTAGCGTCGAGGTCCGCCTCCGCACGCACCCTCACCGCCCGCAACGCGCAGAGGCTCGCCTCCGCGCGCAGTCTACGGACTCTAAATAAGACGTAGCGTTGAGGTCCGCCTCCGCACGCACTCCACAGAGTATAAATAAGACGTAGCGTTGAGGTCCGACTCCGCACGCACCCTCACCGCCCGCAACGCGCGGAGGCTCGCCTCCGCGCGCAGTCTATGGACTCTAAATAAGACGTAGCGTTGAGGTCCGCCTCCGCATGCACTCCACGGAGTATAAATAAGACGTATTGTTGAGGTCCGCCTCTGCATGCACCTTCACCACCCGCAACGCGCGGAGGCGAGCCTCCGCGCGCAGTCTACGGACTCTAAATAAGACACAGTGGGGGGACGCCTCCGCGCGCACTCTACGGAGTATAAAGAAGACGCACCGTGAGGCCTACCTCCGTGCGCACTCTACGGAGTATAAATAAGACGCGGATGTTGTCCCCGCGCACTCTACTGAGTATAAACAAGATGTGGACATCCCCGCGCACGCGCAGACATTTTCCTTGCGCGCACTCCCCGGAGTATAAACAAGACGTGGTCGAAGTTCCCACGCACCCAAGCTCTAATAAGCGTCTACTTGGACTAGGCGCCAGCTCCGCTGCCACCCCTTCGAAAGGTAGGGGACGGAGCGCTCGTGCGTCTACTTCGACTAGGCGCCAGCTCCGCTGCCACCCCTTCGAAAGGTAGGGGACGGAGCGCTCGCGCGTCCACTTCGACTAGGCGCCAGCCCCGCAGCCGTCCTTTTCGCGAGTCTACCTCGGACGCTACTATCTACAAGTCTGGCGGAACCGAGCGCGAAAATCTACCCTACGGGCCAATCGCCTGGAATGGGGGCATGCAAAAACACGAACATATTGGGCAGACACTACTTCATTCATATAAAAGAGCAGGTTGCGAAGTAACCATACAAAAACGTGTACATGACACAACACACCCAACCCCGGCATCACTCTTGGTCTGCGTCGTTTGCTTCGCGCCGAGGAACTCCCTCGAGCCACCGGAGGAGGTCCCCCTCTTTACGCAGAGTGCGCCGCAGAGTGATCTTGGCTGCGTCTTCCCCAACATAGCCCCAGATCCAATTATAGAAAATCTGTACGGCTGGCTGGGTGAAGTGGATGGCGTCAGACATCACCTCGGGCTCGGCCGGCAGATCCAGCTGAGAATCCGCCAGCTTGCCAACGTGCCCGCACCCCCGGGCGCGAAGTAAGGCAAGGGCGAAGGAGGCACCCATGAAGCCGCAGTGATCGCCGAAGGACTTGGCACCGCGGAGAACAAGGCCCGAGCCCTCTTCGATCCGCCCAAGCGTCTCCGACAGATTTTCAGGGCCATGCATAACCTCGGGTACGTCGACGACGAGGTCCCAGAGGGCCCCTTCCAACGACCCCATCGCCCTCCATGCCGCCAGGGTGCGTTGTCCAGGGCCTCGGTCCTCTCTGCAAGGGATGCGGCGAGTTGGGTCTTCTCCTCCTCCAGTGCGGAGATTTGCTGAAGAAAGGTGGTGCGTTCCTCCGTCGCGGCGCGCTGGACCTCCGCCGTGGCGCGTCGCGCCGCCGTCACGGCATCCTCCGTGTTGGAAGCTATCATCGCCTTTTCTGCCTCCAGCCTGCGGATCTGCTCGTCCTTGGCAGTGTGAGCATCGTCCGCAGCACGAAGTTCACTCTGCAGCGCTCTTCGCTCGCGAATGTGAATCTCCTCCAAGGCTTGGCTCAGGGCAAGACTCTGGGAAGGACCACGCGAGTTAGAACGACCTCAAACAGTGGCACAGGCCGTAAACCACTTACCCTTATCTCCGAGGCACCCAACGCGAGCGCCAGAAGGTCTCCCCCGCATGTCGCCAGTGCCGGCACATCCAAGCTACTGCCGACGCGCTCCGCGGCCTGGTTAAGAACGCGAAGCATCTCCGATCGCGGGATGAAGTCAGAGATGACGGGCGTCGGCCCAGCAGCTTCCGTAGCACCGGACATCCGCGCCGAGTCCTGCATAGCAAGGTCCGTGACTTCGTGTGTACCTCCGTTGCTCGATCCTTGACCGCGTCTGGGAGACCTCGTCTCGCCTGATGTCGACGGCGGAATGAGCGAGCAAATCGGAGAGATTGTCGCGAAGTCATGAGAGGAAAAGGAATCGCGCCTACCTTCGACACCCTCTGCCACGATGCGGGAGGGTGCCCGCGCAGCCTCCATACAAGGAATGGGGGCTTCGTTGGCCTGAGGAGCGGTGCCTTCTCCCCCAACCTCGCCGACCTCCTCACAGGGCGCCAGGATCCCAGTAACCGCGCCAGCAACTCCGAATCGCCCCCTCGCAGGCGGAGACGACTGTACCCGGGGGCGCTTCGCCCTTGGGGACGTAGAAGACCCTTCCTCAGCCGCTCCGGTAGTAGGCGGCAGACCCCCGGTGGCCGCCGTAGGCGACAAATCCCCGATGGCCGTCGCAGGCAGCAGACCCTCGGTGGTCGTTGTTGGTGGTGCCACCTCACCTCCAGGGTCAACAGCACCATGGCCCGCCACCTCACCGCTATCTAAACCCTCAGTAGGGGCAACGTTCCCCCCCGAACCGACTGGTTCGGACCCAGCGCCGGCCGCGCCTCCCGCTTCGGTAATACCTCCCAGCGGCGCGACCGACGGGCCGGGTTTGGTGGCCTCAGATCTAGCCTTGCGCCGAGGCGGCCGCGCCTCCACTTCGCCATCGTCATCATGACGGCTCGGGGTCTCTACCGGCACCGCGCGCTCAAGCACACTAATCCCCAAGACCTTGCAGACTCGGTTTATCCGCCCCTGTTTCGCCGAGGTGGTCGCGGCCTCGCGCAGCCTGTGCTCCTTCGCCGTGTATGGCCCGAGGAGCGCAACGACTGCGCGCTTTGCATCTTCTAGCCGGGGCACTACGCACAAAAATGGAACGTCGTCCATAGGAAGTCACGTGATTATGCGAGCATGCACATATCCGACGGTCGAGGGACTTACAAGGAGCGGAGGGTCTCAGAAGGCAGGACACAGTCGGGTGGACGCCATCCTCTTGGATACTGCCCCGTACATCGTACTGCCACCGGCCGGAGAGCGGCGCCACCCCGTACATGGTAAACTCTTCGGCAAGGTCGCGCATGTTGAACCGGCGGGAGATACCGACAAGCCTCTGCGCCTTCTGCGCGTCGTCGGACATTGGCTCTACGTCTGGCGAGCTGTTGAACGATATCGGCTGTCCCCGGCATGACAAACCGCTCTTGCTCGTCACGAGGTAGTAAAACCACCGACACGTCCAACCGGACTCCCATTTCCCTCGCGCGGCCCATGCAGGGAAGAGCCCCGCACACTGCTTCCTCAATACAAAGTTGACGCTGCCGAAGTTCGATTCTGCTCCCCCTCGAGCTTCTTCGGCTGACCGCGCGCGTCGTGCATAATAGTGAACAGACTCGCACTGGGATGGCGACCCTCTATTCGCAGTGCTCAAGCGAACACAGCCAGGTGAACTATCGCGCTGGGGGTCAGCTGCGTAGCTCCAGCTTGTACGCCCGCAAGACCTCGCCGACGAAGAGTGTCGAGGGCATCCGCAAGCCGGCATCAAAGAACGCGACAAAGACAATAGCCTCCGTCTCCGCCGGTTGCGGCTCCGTCTCGATGGGGCCGGGTAGACGAGCCCTGTCACGTTCCATGATCTTCCCCTCCCAGACGAGTCTCTGGAGCATCTCTTCAGTAACGCGGCTCCACCCCAACACGCGGGAGCAGCGGCCTCCCGAGTGCTCCATGGCGTCCCACCGCTTGTTGACGTGTGCTCTTCCTCGCACCACCAGCAAGTACTTCCCCGGGGGAGGCGATAGATCGTACCGGTCGGATGAGGCGTTGCCGCTGAGCCGTTGAGCGGGATCGTCGCGGCAAGCCATTCCTCTCCGAGATAGGGCGCTAAAGCAGCAGGAGCAAGGGTGGGTTGCGCGGGCGGCAGAAGAAAGAAGACAGACCGGAACGACCAATACGAAGGAACATACCCATGCTGATGGCGACGCCTTATAAAGCTGGCTCAACCCCCCCCCCCCCCCCCACCAGCGCGGTGCAACCGGCAGAAGACTAGCGGTTCGGCTACCCACGATCGGGAAGCGCAACCGCTGGCAACTGGGGGCGCGCGCGGGTAGGTGGGCAGACGGCGCACGACACGCCCATAACACCCTGCCACGTGTCCCGCCTCCTAGGGAAGGGCTGAACGGTCGCGGTTGTGTGACCGCTGACAGCCCACGGCACGCCAATCATGGCATACCGCGTATACACCCCAAGTGCAAAAGCACGTACGGCTGCAGCGACCTGCTCCTGCCAGCCCAGAGGTTAGCGCGATTCCAGCAGCCATTAAGGCGCACTACCGGACTGCAGAGCCGCATGAACCTCGCCCCAGGAAAAGCCATTGGCGCGAGGCTTGCCTCCGTACCAACTCCGACTTCGACTCCAACTCTTATGCCGACGTCGCCCTGTGGACGACGAACACTTCGCCAACCGCCCAGCGCCATACCCTCGCGGCAGGACGAACACTACACCAAGCAGTAAGGCTCCGCCGAACGTTGGGAAAGCTCACAGGCCGCAGGGACGGAGGGGGCCAAAGGGCTCGGCAACATGGCTTCGGCCCGTGAAGCCCTTCACCATGAGAGGCTCCTGTTGTAGGGGTGGCCCCCACCTAAGCCCAGCAGGCCTGGTAGAGAAATGTAACGCCCAAAATGGGACATGTGTAATGACATAAGTACCTCTGAGGGGAGTACTCGGATGTAAGGGTATAATTGTAAAAGCACTCCCCATATGGATATATATATATATACAACACAGGCCATGGGGAGAAACCCTAAGCCATTGCTCACCTAACTCTCCACTACCATACTCTCTCTCTCTGTTTGGTCTGTAACCACAACAGAAGGAGTTAACTGTTCAGAGAAATTAGAAAGATGATAACTGTAGAGAGAAAGGAAGAAGCACTAAATGATCTCATCTATGGCTATATATTAAAAGCCCATGATACATGGTCAAAAGCACTAATAGAAAAATATAGAAATTCAATAAATTTTAGGGAAAAGAAAAATATTTGATCTTTAATTTGGTGGACCCTATTATCTTTAGCAAATTATAACCGAGAGATACTAGCTTAAAAAAGAAAAATATATTACAATTCTAAAAAATCTAATTCTTGATTTAATCGACCCTTATTATAATTAGCAAATTCCTTCTGTCACTGCCATCAACTCCTTTAGATTTTTATTAGATTTTTCAAAATGCCTTTATTACGCTGTCATCTTGCTCCACTCTTTCTCTCCCCCTATTCTCTCTCCCATAAACATGACATCAACTACGACGTCCATGGCCTGGGCTGCTCACATTCTCCCCCTTCTCCTTTACCGACGCTAACAAGATTGGGTCGTACCTCGCCAGTGACCACCTCCCATCACTACCTCCTCCACCACCATGACAAAAACCACAGTCAAACAAAGCAAGCAGTAGCTAGCCCCTAATGACTCGGACACCATGCCTCAAATTGTCAGATCGAACCTCTTGAGATCTAACCGAGTTTTACTATCCAACCACAGGACCAAATAGGCTAGGCATGAAAGCCCATGAACTGCACTTGTGCAAGCCCTTAAACAACAATTTTATAAATGGTATTGGACCTTCCCCCAAAGACTAGTTCAATAGGTAGAGGCTCCCTCATACTTCTTCCATATGAGACTAAATCCAACATTCTCACGCTCATATATTGGTTGTGACCACTGCAACCATGAGGCCCATGGAGATATTAGGCACACCATGCCTCAAATTGTCATATCGAACCCTTGAGATTCAACTGGATTTCACTATCCAGGCCACAGGACCAAATGAGCTGGTTGTGCAAACCCTTAAGCAACAATTTTATAAATGGTGTTGGACCTTCTCTCCAAAAGACTAGTTCAATTTGTAGAAACTTCCTCACACTTCTTCCATATGAGACTAAACCCAACATTCGCACCCTCACATATTGGTTGTGACCACTGCAACAATAAGACCCATGGAGATGTTAGACGTATCATATCGGATCCCCTAGGGTCTAACTGGGTTTCACTATCCAGATCATAAGACCAAATGGACTGGACATCAAAATCCACGGACCGCACTTGTGCAAGCACTTAAACAACAACCTTATAAAAAGGATTATAAAAAGGATTAGATCTTCTCCTTATAAAAAGAATAAATAAATACTCTCTCACAATTGTAAATCATGCTTCTTCCTTCATCGCAATCCTAAACCCAACACAAATCACATCACGCAACGCAAGCAATAGCTAGCCCCAAATCACCGTAACAGACACGAACACCATGACCACAAGCAAACAAAATCCAGAAGGTCCTCAAATTCGACTTGATCTCCTCGATTGTCTCCTTTACCATACACTGTAAGAAGCAACGGAGGGGATGGAGACTTCTGCGCGGCCGGCTACCTCGATGAGTGCTGCAGGCGGCAGCAACGGCGGAGACGCCGCGCGGCCAGCGACCTTGATGGGGGAGAGCGCGAGGAGGAAGACTCCAGGAGTGAGGAGGTGGAGAAGATGGGGACAGGCTGCCGGGACGGGAGAGCGCGATGATGTCGGATGTTGGCTTTTCGGCCTTAGCTACCACGCCGTGAAGCCGCCATGGATCTGCTACCGATTACGATAGGGAAGGGGCAAATAGTCTTTGCACAGCTTTGAGTACCGGAAATTAGGGCATGTTTGGGAGAGCTCTACCAGCTCCAGATCCACGAAAAACAACTCCACTCCATGAAATTTTACCCAAACGCTCCAGCTCCGCGAAATCTGGATCCACCAAAATCCTGGATCTGAGGGCCAGATCTATGGATTTCATGAAGCTCCTCAAGGGGTGCTCCACCGTGGAGTTGGGTGGTAATTACCCACCAATGCCATTGGTTACACACCCCATCCCACCAAAAGTGGTCATTCCCACCAAAACCTCAATTTCATGGATCTGGAGCTATTGTACAAGCCAAACACTCCATGGTGGGATCCCAGATCCACGGTGGAGCTGCTCCATGGTGGAGCTGCTGCTCCAGATCCACGTTTTCAGTGATGGAGCTCTCCCAAACAGGCCCTTAATCAACAATGCCACGAAAATATAGGGCTCGAAAATGCAGTGGCGTGTAAGGCACAGCGTATTTTATAGCGGTAGATTATGGTTCTGGGACTTTACTATGGCATATAAAAAAAATTGAAAGCCACTGGCGCTCGTACACTCCCCCACCATTAAATTTAATTTAGATGAATTTTGACCATTTGATTTGGTACAACAGAGAAGTTTATCTCTCCTCGATCTTCAGTAGTAGTTGCCTCACCGGAGCTCTAGTTTATCGAAGGAGGAGACCATGGTGGATAGCCTTCCTCGACCACGAGCGGTAGCAGTCTTAGACCAGTGGCTGACGTTAGAGCTCGGGATGCCGGTGTCCGAGCTTATGATGCCAATGTCTGGGCTTATAATGCCGGTGGTCGTAGTCTACTTTCAAAGAGGAGGCATGGGGAGGGAGAGGGCGATCTTTCAACCATCATCGGCTCATCGGAGTCCTAGCTTACCGGAGGATTAGGAAGGACGGAGGAGGACGAATCCGGTTGGTTGCAATAAATTTATAAAAGATGAGCATGTAGAGATATCAAGAGAGGGGAGAGCGGGAGGAGCATGGATACAACGGTGGCTAGCTACCAAAGTAGAAGTACTAGTATGTGAGAATAAGGATTGAGAGGCATAGACTTGTGGGTGAATGGATAAGGATAAAGGAACTAATTCGATTAGTGCAACAAAAAACTCAGAAACCTAACAATTAGTTTCTAAGCTTGCAAAAAATCTTTATCCAGCTGCAACAAAAATAAAATAAGCAAATAAAAATATACAACAAATTTAAATTATTGGTGTAATAAATACAAGAACGTATTACAATAAAATTAAACCTTATTACAACATCAAAGAAAACACTGAAACATCTATAAAATTTGATGTGTTGTGCTGTAATATTTGAAAACAGCTGCTATAACAACTCAACTTATCTAATGTCAATATTTAAAATAAGCATCGAGAATGATAATACCGAGTCACCCTATTCACCAGCAGACTCAAGACTACCAGGACGAGGCCAGCGATACTCATCCCAGCTTCTTTGGTCTCGACCCCACCAAATTCGTCCAGCTCGTCACTGCCGCCGGCTGCAGCAGCATGCGTCCGAGTAGGCTCACGGCGGCAAGGATCAGATCACGTCGTGAGGACGGCGGCGGGAAAAACATAGTGGTGGTTGTATTGGGTTATGGACGGGACATTAATCCCATGAAACTTCATTGGGTTTAACATCCCAGACTAGCAACTGATCACGAGCTTAAACATATCAATTGGTATATGTACAGAGAGATTTTTTGGTGCGGTTTCATGAGAGTTCGCGAGCGATCTGATTGGAAGCGGCATGTTGACGCGGTACCTCTCTAGATATGCAAACTCATGCCCAAGATGGCAGTGACTAATTAGCGTTCCATGGTACGTAATCAGGAAATTGGGGGGCGTTCGTTTTTGCTTTTGATTTTTCAAAAGTGGAAAGCCATGCATCAAAATAAAGCGGTTCTTTTAAACAATTTTTTAAATGGTTTTCTAATCGTAAAACCATATACGTCGTCCACGTCGATGTTTTTGTTATCCACTACTATTTTAAAATAGATAAAAACTATCTATCAAAAGCTAAAGTCATCGACAACCGTATAAAAAAGCCGTTAGTATGTAGCGTACAATTGTGACGGTGGATTCCACGTGTTTGTGTTTTTCCATCCACCACCTGTTAGTTTTTAGGACATTTGGGTTGTGAGAAGAATGATGTAAAGAAACGCGTAATGGAAAGGGCCTCAAGCGCTAAACAGGTGCGCTTGTTTGAGGCCACGAGCACTGGCTACCTGTAAATAGAGCTAGCCGTAGCTCACAAATTGATTGACCGGTGACTCCTTCCAGTTTTTCCTCCTCAAAGAACAGCTCTTTTCAGATCTGGGACATACTTTCCAACGGCAAAGTGGTAGTTACACTACACTATGCCTCTAGATCGAGTATGCTACTTTGCTCTCCATAAGTAGCAAAAACAATATGGCATTCTGGCCCACAGCACAGGGTGGCTCGTAGTCGTAAGTCGAAAGACATCGACCACAACTCGTGGTCGTAAGTTGAAACACATCGACCAGTGCTCATAGTCATAACTTAGAAGCCGTCAATCACACCTCGTGGTCGTAAGTTAGAAGCCGTCGACGTTGGCAGGTCTCCGATGTGCTTGTGCCTTGTCGCCCGACGGCCGGCGCCAGCCTGCTTGGCCCCGACTTCGACCATGACCCTTCGACTTTGATTATGGCCCTTCGACTTCAATCACGGACCGATTTCATCCACGACCCTTCGACTTTGACCACTGCCCCTTCGAACACTGTCCCCTTCGCCCACGACCCTTTGACTTTGACCACGGCCTGACTTCAACCACAACCCTTCGACTTCGACCGCAGACTGACTTCATGCACAGCCCTTCAACTTCGACCACGGCCCTTCGACTTTGACCACGGCTTCGACTTCGACCACAGATCTTTGACTTCGGCCACGGCCCCCATCAACAACGGCTTTGACTTCGACTATGGTCCCTCAACTTCGGCCATGGCCCCTCGACCATGGCCCCATTCGATCATAGCACCAACTTTGACGACCAGCTTGGGAGACCAAAATCGCAAGACAGCGCGACAGGCTCTGAGCGAAGAGCAGGAGGAGGTAGAGAGGCTCACCAAGTGAGCGACCACTAGGTGGCAGCGACGGAGAGAGCCCCGTGGGTGGGCATAGTAAGAGGAAGCCACCGCCATCACCGAGTGCCCTTCTCTTTGATCCACCAGCCACTGTCGCTGAGCGCCATTCTCTCCAATCCACCGGCCACTATCGCCGAGCGTCGTGCCGCTGGTTGAAAGGGCGATGGGAGATAGAATTGGTGGCGGCGCCCTAGGGAAAGTTGGGAGACTGCGACCAGATGCTGCCGCACAGGGAAGGAATTGGTGACGGCGCCGAGGGGGAGGAGGAGGAGGAGACGCAACACGAGGGTTCGGGGGAGAAGGAGACGGTAGTTGTCGGAAGTGGAGGTGAGGAGGCAGCGGTGGGCAGATGCGTTGGGGAGACAGCGACGAGGGGATGCGATGCTGCTGGAGGAAGTTGGGGGATTGTGACCAGACGCTGCCGTACGAGAAAGTAATTGGTGGCGGCACTGAGGAGGAGGAGAAGCGGCACGAGGGTTTGGGGGCGAGAAGGAGGCGGCGGTTGTGGGAGGTGGAGTGGTTGCGGGAGGCAGAGGATGCAGGGAAAGAGAAGAGGAGGAGCGCGGCCCACGCGTCAACCCCGGTATTTTTTACGAGGAGCGGAAGAACTACCTACATGTGGATCTGGATGACTGATCTTTGATCAGACGGCTTAGAAGAGAGAAGAGAAAATGGACCGACGACCATCAACTCATATTTTTATAAAGGTTTTGTTAAACATCATCTGGATATTTTCTTTTTATGATTGTAAAGATTCTGTTTCAGTGTTTCAAGTCTGAGGAACAAACTTCTCACGCGCGTCATCAACTCACATTCACACAACTGATCATGATGTGATTGTACTTACAAGGTGACGATTGGGATTCTTATCCATCATTTGATTTACCTAGCTTTGCGACGTCAACATATGGAGCAGCATGTCGTTCCAGGCATCGATGGCGCCGGGCAGGCACCAGTGCACGCAGTCGTTGTACACTTTGAAGTACTTCTCCGGCGTCCAGCCCCTGTACTTGCTCGGGTGCGCGTCCGCCCGCATCAACATCGCCTCCGTCGTGTCCATGAGCATCATCCTCACCGCGCCGCCGCCTACCCTCGCCGCCGCCGCCGCAAACTCCTCCACCTGCACGTCAAATTAGGTACAAGCCACTGACGTACACGCTTGCGTGCATGGCTACGAGCAACCTAGAAGAAATCGACGATCGTAGAAACAACCTGCAGCGTGTGGAAATCAAGCTCGATGTCCTGCATCCGGTTCTCGCCGCGCCGGTACGGCCGCGTCCGGAGGCAGTTGCCGTCCTTGTTCCACTCCCCGTTCTCGTACTGCGACGGCGACACGGTCCGCAGCACGGCCGTGCCGCGGAACCGGCCGTCGCGGCCGTCCGCGGCGCGGAGCGCGGCGCGGGTGGCCATGCGCAGAGCGTACCGCAGCGTGAGGTCGGTGACGTTGGGAAGGAGGCAGTAGTGGCACCCCACCAGCCGGCCGGCCTCGTACAGCATGGAAGGGCGGTAGAACCAGCTCGACGCCGACACGACGACGTAGTCGAACTCCGGGACGTGCGCCGCCCACACGGCGTCGGGCTCGTCGAGGTAGAGGTTCCACAGGCCCGTGTGCGCTGGCCCGTCCGGGTCGATCTGCTCGTGTCGGACCAGGTACGGCGCCCAGAAGTTGACGACGGTGAAGTTGTAGCCGCCGTAGTGGTACACCGTGTGCTTGTTGTTCGGCCAGCTCGCCGTAGGCTGCGCAACCTGCACGCACGCACGCACTTGTCACGCCATGTCACACATGCAGTGATGCACATCCTACTGGATCCTTTCTGACCGTGCAATTAAGCCATCGACGGCTCAGATCAATACGCGTGTCCCTGTCTATCTACTGTGCTCAAGTATGCATGGAACGCCTGACCTGAGATGAGATCGCTTACCCTGGTCAAGAGGCAGACGAGGGAGTGCATGTGGTTCCTGGCGAGTGAGTCCCCCACAAACGCCATGGTCTTGCCCCTCATCACGTCGAGGAAGCGCGCCGGGTCGAGGCGGGGCAGGTCGCAGCCGTCGGGCCGCCACCGCCACTGGACGAAGCCGAGGTCCGGCTTGCCGTACTTCATGCAGTCGTAGTGCTCGTGGATCACCGAGCAGGTGTCGTTGGTGTAGTACGGCGCGTCCGGGTCCGGCACCCACTCGCCTCTGAATATGTCACAGGCCCTGCCTTGCCTAGAAAAAGATGGCCAGGAAAATGGTATGTCCCGGATCCGGAAAGCGAAGTAGTACGTGTTGGTGACTGCAAGGACGGCAACGAGTAGGAGAAGAGCTATGACAGGGATGAAGCATCTGTTGCTGCAGTGCTTCTTGAAATTAGGGAGACAACAGACATGAAGAAACGCCATGGCATGGGAAGAAGAGAGTACTAATTTGGTGTGCAAGCTAAAACAGTCAATGGCTAAGTTTATTTGAGTGTACATATGCTGCGAGCTAGTGTTTCTTTGTGTATATGTAACCTTAGCTTGGTCATGTTCCCAGTTTGTGACAAAGCCTCCACTCGCGATGGAACGAAAATGTTATCATGTGCCTAATCGTTAGCTATCCAGCTAGGTATCCGTATGAAGCCGAGACGATTGGCTGGTTACTTGCATAGGTTAATCGTTCTTTAGGCCAAGGTGATACACGCGCGCGTGCATTGGCCAATACTGAGATAGACATACTTTGTTTCTTTTTCTTTTTTTGCGAGGATATTGTCACACTTCGCAAATTGCAATAGTGGCACGGCTTTTAAGCACAACAGTGGGTTGTACACTAAGTACACTGCTGACGTCTATACACAGTTCAGATTAGAGGTGGGTTGTTTTATACGGTGGCTTTTGATTTTTGGTTTATAGTTTTTGAAATTTGATTGTTTGTGAGAGAGATTATAAAGATAGATACAACTATATGTAATTTTGATCGGTATAGCTGAAGTCAGTACTACTACAATGTATACTACAATCAATTAGTAGACCTTGTATCGTAAAAATGCACCATTTGCAAGTAAGCTATTATACATAAATCATAAACCATAAATGGATTCAAACCCACCCTAGCTCTTCGCTTTTGCATTTCACCGTCTCTGGGATACGATGTACGAATGAAACGACGAATTTCTTCAGTTTCATCTATTTCCATTTAATTTGGGAGCAAGAACGCAAGAAAAACAGGAAGTACAAGAGAGTTCAACTTGCATCGATCAAATCGGCAAAGCATTTGCAGAAGCATCTCGTTCCACACGTCGATCGGCCCGGGCAGGCACCAGTGCACGCATTCGTTGTACCACGTCAAGTTCAAATGCGCCCAGCGCCCGTACCAGCTCGGGTGCCCGTCCAGCCGGAACAGGATCGCCGCCTTCGTATCCATAAGCATCAGCCACGCCGCGCTACCTCGTCTCCTGGCCACCACCTCAGCCCCGGCTAACTCCTCCACCTGCGCCGTGTGGAAGTTGAGGTCCAGCCACGGTTCACAATTTCACCAAAAATTTGGTGAAATGTTGTCTATTTCGTTACCCCTCGAAAGGAGAATTGTTTGATCAAATTTTGGTTGTATTTATCCTCACTTGAATTTTGTTCAAATTTCATCCCAATTTTAATTAAATTTCATCAAAAATTTAAATTTTTGCCTAAAATTTTGAACGAAATAAACAAAATTTTGTTCTTTCGTTGGTCTCACTGCCCTCCAAGTTATTTTTCAAAATGAAACTTTTAACCCTGGGTCTAGCCCAGCCATGCAAGTCTCGCTAGCAGCGTACGGCCGTCTGCCTGCAGTGGTCACCCTTGTCCCACTCCCCGCCCTTGAAGTGCGATGTCCACGACAGCTAAGGGTGTCAAACTGATGTGGATTATCCGTTTTATCAAGCATCCATATCGGATAATAGCGAATGTGGTAAGCAAAAATGCATTTGTATCATAAAATAAATTTGAATTCGGATTGTATCTGGATTTTTTGTCAAATATAAATACAAATATGGCATGTAAAATAGGTGTCAAATCAAATATGAATATGGATATCCAGATTTGATGAACAAAATACCTGTTATATTTGATCTTCAAATTGTGTGTATTATATATGCATTTCGATCATCTCGAAAAGGTCGTCGTTATGGCAAACTCTAATTTGGCAAATCCCCTTACAAAATTTTTAGTATGCTCTTTTTAGCCAAATTCAATATATTTATAAATAATTTATTTGCAATATATATAGAATTAGTTAGAATAAGTGGCAAAATGTACCATGATTAATTATTACCTGATAAACTAAAGAAAAATGGCATAAATATTACTATAAAATTAGTGTCAATTTGCTAAACTTTATTATGCCATAGGATATTCGCATCTGACTAACTTACATAGGTATTATTCGGTTTGTATTTGTTTTTGTTATAATATTCTGTTCTTATTTATACTCTAGTATATTCGAATATGTATCTGTACCTATTTAAAAAATATGAATACGAATATGAGAATACTCCAAGTGTTATTCTTGGACCTTGTGCACTTTTTTCATCTGGATTCTGATACATCTCTTCTTCATCCTTCCTTTCACCAGCATGTGGGTGAGGACTTCCCGTGTCACTGCCTCCAGCACCTTTGCTTTCCCTGCCTATATGCACGCATCCGACTGCATCAGCAGCATGCATGTTGCCACCCGTGCCTCCTACTACAAGCGTGACGCGCCCTGTATGCCATATGAGCCGCTTGCGTGCATACCACCTGCATACGTGCTTGCATGCGGTGCATGCGGTCTACGCCAATCACCTAAGATAGCGCTTGCTGCACGTTCATGAAGTCCACCATCTTCTAGCTCCTCTAGACCACTCTTCACACAAACCAATTTACAAGTTTTCAAAAAAAATCTTGTACAACCAATTTGGAGATCTCTTCACTTTCATCAACAGATCTCTATTCTTGTCGTACACACGCAAGAACTCTTTCTGCAGTACCACCCTACACCCTTTTTCAGTCATCTGCCCGAGACTAAGTATATTGTTGCACAGACTTGGTATAAATTAAATCCCTGTCAACAACTTCTTATCTCTATTCTTGCATTTCAACATCATCATCCTTTGCATTTTATCTCCACCATAGAGCCATCGCTAAACTTGATCTTGCCCCAAATCTTATTGTCGAGCTTATGAAACATGGAGCGATCTCCCGTCATGTTGTTGCTTACTCCATTGTCCAAGTACCACTGATTCGTGTGATCGTGGCTGCCTTCCTTTGTGCGTAGTTTTGGAACTACATTCTCCTCATTCAGCATCACCATGACCGACGCTTTTGCAACATATGAGGAGAGAAGTATTCCCGGTTCGTCATCTTCTTTCTCATCTGGGGAGAGGTTCACCTCCCCGTTCTTCTTCTTGCTTCGACAGTCTGAAGCATAATGCCCGTACTCGTTATAGTTGAAACACTTTATATGGCTACGGCAGCCTGACGCGTAGTGCCCATATTTGCCACATTCAAAACACTTGACATGTGACTTTCACAGAATCTGTTACTACCGCCTTGCCCAGCCTTATCTCCACGGCCACCTTTGCCGCCTCGGCCGCTCTGGCCGCCTCGACTGTGCCACCTCCCGCAATTGTTTGATGAGCCACGACCATCTCTCGGGTCTCCCTTTACTAGCAACGCCTGCTTGTTGTGAGTCTGAGATCCCTGCTCGTTACGTGACTGAAACCCCTTTAGTAACTCATCATGCGCCTTGAGAGAGCCGGTGATCTCCTCTATCTTCTTCTTGTCCAGATCGGAAGAGTACATAAGTGTGATGATAACAGGTATGTATTTCTTCGGAAGCATGCACAGGGACTTCTTCACCGCCACAGATTCCTCCATCTTGTCGCCAAGGGAGTTAATCTAATTGTACAATAAAGTCAGCTTGCTAGCGAACTCGTCCACCGACCGAGTCTCTTCCATCTTGAGATTTTCAAACTCACTCCACAAATTCTGGAGCCGCACCTCCTTCACACGATCACCCCGCATGGCCGCCCCGCTCGGACGCTTCTACTCAGACTCGTGCGCCGGACCCAAAGCGCCGGCCGACACCTGCAGTAGCCCGTGCTCGACCGCGTGCCGCCTCGCCTTGGTCGCCCCAGCCTGCAGTCGCCCGCGCCCAACCGCGCACCGCCTCGCCACACTCGCCCCAACCTGCAGCCAGTGGCGTAGCCAGGATTTGTAGCTATGGTGGTCCATTGTCTAAAATTTATTTAACCGCTATAAATTTAACATGTCGGTACACAAGTATATGAATTACGAAATACAATTAAGGTAAAAAGGACATACAAACTTCATAAAATAGACGAATATAGCTTTCTTAACATAGAATTGAAATATTACATACCCATAGTAGTTGAAGAACAGTACGTCACTACTTCTTCTTCTTGTCAGGCCTGCGCCTTCTATAGCCATGAAAGTGTTGATGATCTCTTCTTCACTCAATTGTAAGAAGATATCCCGCTCAATAAAAGTATAAACTCCAGGGTCCATTTGTCAACCTTAACTGTATATTCTCTTAATCTCTTTTCAGAGAAAAACAGTATAAACTCCAGGGTCCATTTGTACACACAAAAAACATTCTTTCACAAAAATATAGGGCGCATAGTTTTGTAAAAAAGAAGTAGCTACTAAATAATACTAACTAGTGAGTAATTCAACTGAGAACGGAGTAACCCAACATGTTTGCTACAATAAGGTGTTAGTAAAAAAACACAAATATCTCTGGTATAACACTTCCGAACACCCTTTATGTACTTTATTCCAAAATTCACGATACAAATGCATAGGATGGGCCAAGTTCACGATAATTCGAGGTAGTAACAAATAAAAGATACCTTATCAACAGTCTTGTTCTGCCTGCAGACAATGTTTGCAGTCCCAATGTCTCCAACAGTCGAGAACCTTACACCTTCCTTTGTCACCGAGATGAATCCTTGCAGATCCTCGAAAACTCAGTAGATGGCATGCGGACGCAGTCACGCAGACGCAGGCGGGAGCCGGGAGGCAGTCACCGAGTCATGCAGACGGCAGACGCAGGCGGCCAGGCGGGAGGCGAAGAGCCGATTCAAACGCAGGCGGGAGCCGGGAGGCAGTCACGCAGACGCAGCGGGAGGTGAAGAGCCGAAGGAGCGAAACCGTCAGCAGTTAATGGGTTTTGGTTGGACCGAGCGCAGGGTGGTCCGCGGCCCACAGGGACCACCCTGTAGCTCCGCCCCTGCCTGCAGCCACCCACGCCCGACTGCGCACGCCCAAGCCGGCGTCGAGCGGGCCACGCGGGCCGAATGGGCCGGCTGGCCGAAGGGCAAGCAGGCCGAAGGCTCGGCCCGACCTGGGAAGACGCTGGCATTTTTTCAGAATAGACCCCCAATTTCTGAAAATTGCCGATGAGCACTTAGATTTTGCATATGCGTCCCGAATTTTGCAGAAAGGCCCTCGTAATTCTGAAAATTACAAATAGGTCCTCAGATTTTACGAACGGGTCCTGAATTTTGCAAGAAAAACCCCCATAAAATCAGAAAGTTACACGAAATTTTTCTCTAAACTGAAAATTTGCGTATAGACCCTCGGAAATTGAAGAATTCACTGAAAATTCATATTCTAGCATAAAAGGGCCTCGGGAATCCGAAATTTGAATTATTTTTAGCATTTGAAGCATGTTTATTTCTTCCATTATTATTTTCTATATTTTCTGTATTTGTTTACTATTTTGGTTAATCGTAATTGTTTAAATTGCCTTTAATCACCAAAATTAGCAGTAAAACTTATAGAAAATTCTGAACATTACGAGAATCTATTGTACCATTTATTTACCTACAGTAAATTATTCCACGCAAGATTACCAGCAGTAAACTTATTTAATTCCTTTCATACACATGTAGATGACTGGCATCACGAACCGGGAGTTCGAGGAGCTGGCCCAACATGGCCAAAACTATCTGACTTGGGCTTCCGATGTTGAGATAGTACTTGGAGATAAGAAGCTCCGCCCAGCTATTGGGATTGGCGCACCGCATGACGCCTAACCCACCCTTGAGGAAAATGATCAGGCACTTCATTTTCTCAGGCACCACCTCTGTCTCACTCTCAAGAATGAGTACATGGCAAAGAAGGGCGCGCTGGCACTCTGGACCGCACTCAAAAAGCGGTTTGAGAGGCTAAAGTACACTATTCTTTCTCCTGGATCAAAGCATATCAGCTCGCCAAATTCGTCAATCGAATCGGGCGCCCCGGAACGTCGATCTCAAGTAGAGCAAGAATGGATCAGACTGAGATTCGTCGACTTCAAGACGGTCAGGGAGTACAATTCTGCCTTGCACAGGATTTGTACCAATCTTCAACTCTGTGG
Organism: Dendrocalamus latiflorus; assembly: GCA_017311315.1. Lineage (NCBI taxonomy): Eukaryota > Viridiplantae > Streptophyta > Magnoliopsida > Poales > Poaceae > Dendrocalamus > Dendrocalamus latiflorus. The sequence goes on from CM029631.1 coordinate 23,303,736, forward strand.
CAAGCAAATCACAGATGAGCAGAAGATTGAGAAGACCCTATCCACCTTCCACCCCAATGCAGTACAATCCGCACGCAACTATCGTCAAGATGGCTATAAGGAGTATGCCGAATTGATTGATATGATGCAGGTTGCGGAGGCTCAGGACAAACATCTCCGCAAGAATTACGTCACTCAGCCACTTGAGAGCTCCGCTGGCCGTGAAGCTAACACCAGAAGCTACAAGGTGCGAAAGCTCTCGATGAAAAGAAGGGGAAGGAAGGGTAAGGCCGCAGCCCAGAAAGACAAGTCAGACGCTCCGAGTGAGAATAAGGCAAGCAAGTCAAAGCGAAGTGGCAAGACTATGGCCAGCAGGACCAAGGCTGCTTCAAGTGTGGCAAGTGGGGGCATTGGTCGTGGATCTGTAAAGAGCCGCAGCATGTCATTGATGCCTTCCAAGCCTAAAAGAAGAAGGATGGCAAAGGGCAGCCTGAAGCCCACTTTGCATCTGTTGAGGGAGAGAGTTCTGAGCAGCTACCCGCGTTGATGGAGGTCGAGACCATCCTGGCAGCAGCACCCCCTTTCGACCTAGAGGCAGCCACCGCCATGATCTCTCTCGAAGAGTAGATCACTCCCGAGAAAATAGCAAAAGAAGTCTATGATTTTCTAGCAGATTCAGTCTAATACAAAGAATGCATTTAGACTTTAATGTCATTTATTTGTGTGAAAAGGACAAGTTAGAACTTGTATGGATGGTACTTTAGCATTTATTTTCTCATGATGCTTGGTTCATATTTGAATAATTCATTCATTTATTCAATTTACAATAGCATGATATATTCTGATATTGAAGTATTTTATTTATGTGTTAATTGCCTTCTAATACATGTTAATAAAATACCTTATATTAGAACACGTGTGACGCCCTATGGAGGAAGTGTGCTTAGCAAACAGCGGCACAACGAATACCATCTTAAGAGAGACAAAGTATTTTCAGTCAATTCATAAGAATGCTGGCAGCCTTACAACAATCGCTGGAAATGATGCATGTATAATTGGTTCAGAAAGATCCACAATTATACTCCCCATGGGCACAACTTTGGCCATTGAAGAAATCTTATTGTACTCAGAATCGAGTAGAACTCTCCTAAGTTTTAAGGATATTCGCGCCGATGGTTTCCACGTTGAAACTGAAGAAGAGTACGGTAAGAAATACCTGCCCATTATGAAGCGCGAAGCGAATGGAAAAAGGGTATTAAAAAACTTCCTTCATTAGAAACGGTGCTATATTATACCAACATCAAGGCACCTGCAGCCTACACTGCCCTGAAGACAGTGTTTAGAAGCTCTAAACTTTTCTGTCTCTAGCATGACAAATTAGGTCACCCAGGTCTTAGAATGATGAGAAATATAATCAACAATTCCCAAATGCATAATATTGATATAAAGAATTTTCCGAATCATGAAGATTTTGTGTGCCCTACATGTGCCACCGGAAAATTAACTACTAGACCCTCCACTCTAAAAGTGAAGGATGACGTCCCTGCATTTCTGGAACGCATCCAAGGAGACATTTGCAGTCCCATTCAGCCTCTTTCAGGGTCATTCAAGTATTTTATGGTGTTCATTGATGCTTCCTCGAAATGGGCACATGTGGATTTATTGCCCACGAGAAACCATGCTTTCGCAAAGCTGATCTCGCAGATCATTCGCATTAGAAATATCTTCCCTGATCATCACATAAAGTCCATCAAAATGGATAACGCTAGAGAATTTACTTCAAAGACATTTGCTGATTATTGCATGGCGATGGGAATTGCAGTTGAGCATTCTGTACCGCATGTCCATACCCAGAATGGTTTGGCAGAGGCAATAATCAAGAGAATTAAATTTATTGCCTGACCCCTTTTGCAGAATTGTAATTTGCCAACTACATGTTGGGGACACGCAGTCCTACATACAGCGAATCTCATCAACTTTAGACTATCGGCCTACGACATCCATTCCCCTATGCAACTAGCGCAAGGGTCAGCACCGAAATTTCTCATCTCAGGAGGTTTGGATGCAAGGTTTACGTACCTATACCCCCTCCACAGCGTACTGCAATGGGCCCTCTCCGTAAGACTGGGATATACATTGGTTATGAAACTGCATCCATAATCAGGTATTTAGAACCCATGACAGAAGATTTGCATACCGCCCGCTTCGCTGATTGCATTTTTGATGAGGATAATTTCCCAACATTAGGGGGAGGAAATCAACCCCTTGATGAAAAATATCGGGAAATTACGTGGCAAACCACGAGAATCCATGCATATGACCCACGCACTAGTGAAGCAAATAGAGAAGTCCAAAAGATCATTAGATTTGCAAGCATTAGCAAATCAGCTGCTTGATCATTTTAGTGATTTGAAGAGCGTGACTAAGTTGCATGTGCCTGCACGCAATGCACCGGAGATGGTTGAAATACAAAAGAAAGCAGAAGGTATCCCTAATCCCGTCCAGAGGCCTCAAAATAAAAGGACGAGAACTCCAGCTCCTCGAATCCCAAGTAACCGGGGACGCCCGGTGAAAAAGGATAAGAAGGACTTATCACAGCCGATCACTGAAGTCCCTCAGATCGAGAAGGGGAGCCAGTTGAGACCTGGCACGAGTATGACACCTTCAGAAAAGGGCATACCAGATCTGAATATCCCCATGGAAGAAGAAATCAGCATGGATGTGTGCGCACACATTGGAGCCAAAAAACTAAAAGGACTTGCCACCGCAATTGAAAAAAGTGATGTGCAAGGAGAAGCTCCAAAAGAAGTAAATGCACCAGAAGAAGCAACTCATGAAGAAATAGCTATAAATTATGTGCACATGGGAGAGTCCATGAATAGGACAACAGCCAATATTGATATCTAGTTCGCAAAGAAAATTGTCACAATCATCGATCTTGATCCCGAGCTTGCATCGCTCGCTGAACGTAAGAAAAGATCAGATTGGGAAGATTAGAAGAAGGCAATAGAAACTGAATTATTATCTCTAAACAAAAGAGAGGTGTTTGTGCCCGTATGCCGCACACCTCCCCAAGTGCACCCTGTAGGCCACAAGTGGGTATTTGTTCGAAAGAGAAATGAAAGAAACAAAGTAGTGAGATACAAAGCAAGGCTGGTAGCACAAAGTTTCACTAACGTCCAGGGGTTGATTATGAAGAAACCTACTCCCCAGTCATGAGTAAAATTACCTTTAGATATTTGATCTCAATGGCAGTGAACTTGAATCTAGAAATGAAATTAATGGATGTGGTAACTGTAAACCTTTATGAAAACTTGGATTCAGAGATTTATATGAAGGTCTCTGAAGGAATCCTCGTCCTGAATCAAGATAGAGCAAATCGAAATCTGTACAGGGTGAAGCTCAGGAAATCACTGTACGGACTGAAGCAATCTGGCAGGATGTGGAATAATCACTTGAGCAACTTTCTCTGCATGAAAGGCTACACGAACAATGAAAATTGTCCCTGTGTGTTTATATGATGATCCTAGAATGGATTTTGTATAATCTCAGTGTATGTAGATGATCTGAATATCATCGGGACAACGGAAGACATAAAAGAAGCAAGTTCTTACCTAGAGTCGGAATTTGAAATGAAAGATTTGGACAAAACCAAATTTTACTTAGACCTGCAGCTCGAGCATGGCCCAGAAGAAATATTAGTACATCAGTCGGCCTACACCCAAAAGGTGTTAGAAAGGTTTGGCTTTGAGAAGGCATACCCATCAAAAGTATCGATGATCGGGAGGTCTTTACAGCAAGAAAAAAGATTCTTTTCGACCTAGGGAAGAGGGGGAAGTCCTGGGACCAGAATTCCCATACTTAAGTGCAGTAGAAGCACTTATGTATTTAGCAAACTGCACTAGACTGGACATTGCATTTGCCGTAAACCTGTTAGCAATGTATAGTGTAGAACCTACCAAAAGGCATTGGCAGTGAATAAAGGACATCTTCCGATACCTCCAAGGAAATAAGGACCTTGGATTGTTCTATAGAAAGAATCAAGATTTGAACTTGATTGACTATGTAGATGCTGGGTACCTGTCGGACCCGCATCCCGTAAGATCACAAACAGGCTATGTATTCCTGTGTGATGGAACTGCAATTTTCTAGAAATCGTCTAAGCAAAGCCTTGTAACGACTTCGACGAACCACTCAGAAATTATAGCACTGTATGAAGCCGCACGAGAATGCGCTTAGCTCCAACGAATGATTCACCACATCCAGCAGTCATGTGGGATGAATATTGTGCAAGCCCCCACAATTATCTATGACGATAATGCAGCTTGCATTGCACAAGTGCAGACATGCTATATGAAGAGTCATCTCATAAAGCATATCAACCCCAAGTTTATCTATGCTCATGAATTGTAAAAGATGGACGAGATTAAAGTACTGCATACTAAGTCATGTGAGAATCTGGCAGATTTATTCACTAAGTCACTCCCTGCATCTAGCTTTGAAAGGTGTGTACGAGGAATTGGGATGATGAGACTTAGAGAAGTGCATAATTCAGGGGGAGAATTCTCTCAGGTCCGTTATTAAACCTTGGTCATGAAGACCAAGTACCCAAAGGAATAAGTCCTGAAGATTGAATGAAATTGGGTGGATTGTACTCTTTTTCCCTTGACGAGTTTTTCTGAAGTTTCTCGACCAAGGTTTTTAATGAGACAATTTGTGCATCGCAGCATAACATGTATCATGTACTCTTTCTCCAAATTTTTCCCACTGGGTTTTTATGGAGTTTTGATGAGGCATGTACGTGTCGGACGAGTGCCCAAGAGGGGTGTTAGGAAACTTAGGCCTGGACCGGAAGTCTTGGCCTATGGTGGGCACCTCACCAGTAGACTATAAATAGAGAGCCGTACTGGCAAATTATGTATATGCAATCAGAAAAAGCAATAAAGAAAGATCAGGAGTTCTTTCTACCTCTCTGTGTTTTCAAACTATTATTTCCTGTCTTCTGTGATTGATCTCGTTTCGCATTAAGCAAAGGAATCGATCGGACTAGTCGCCAGCGACGGTTCCTCAACAACTTTGTCCGTTTGGTTTAACGGAAAAGACGGTCCTACACGTAAGTCGTCCTCTTTCTTTCAGCTAGGGGTGGGCATGGTTCGAACCGCACCAATCCTTCCTTAACCAATCTAACCCCACACCACCATTTGGTGGCCATGGGCCGACCCCAGGAGGAAGGAAGCAAAATCCCTGGTACCCATTGGATGTTTAGGGTCGACCCCTTTTAGCTAACCTACCACAAGCAGCAAGCAAGTAGGCAACAAGTCACAGGGAAATGAATCATCATCATTTGATTATTCCCTCCATCCATGGCTCCACTCCCAACCGCGGCGATCGCACTCCATCCGCCGTCGCCCTAACTCGCGACTCCCGACCATGCTTCCTCACCGTGCGGTTGGTGGACGGTGCCGATCACCAAGCAGCTCTGTCTCCGCCGGCGGCGAGCCCGCCATGACCTCCGCGCACTCCAAGGTGTACTCCGGTAGGCCACGCGCAACCTCCCCTGTCGTATTCTACAGCCAGTGCCGGCCCTAGGGAGGTGCACCGGGTGCGACCACCTAGGGCCCAGGCGATGGAGGGGCCCAAATCCATGTATACAAACCCATGTATACCCATGTATCCATTAGCAAAATAATGAATCTCTGATTCCAGGAGCCCAAGAAGGCCAAACGTTGGACGACGCCCGCTGAGCCCGCCCCTTGACGACGCCCGCTACTGCGACCTCCGCCCCGGCGCGCGGCTCTGCGTCTCCTGCCCCCTCGGTGGCGGCGATCTCACTTCTCAGGTTCTACGACGTCGTCCTCGTCTCCTCGAATCCGTACGTGACGCCCTCGCACTGTCCTCTCGCTACGTCGTTACGCCACATGCATGCGAAGGGACGTTGGTTGTCGTTTGACTGTTTGAGTGCCGACCAAATGCAGGTCTCGTTTCTTTTCCCACGCCGATTTGCGATCAGCCGATCATTTCATCAGTTGCTCGGTGGTTCAATCAGAGATTCAGTCATTCAGAGTCCAGGCCCTAGGTATTTTTTTCCTTATTCTTTTTTAATCCAAATTAATTTTTTGTACAGTATTTCAGACTTCTAGTACTCTGTACTCATATAGTCGTGTTTTTATTCTAATTTAGGTGTTAGAATTTTAGAATGTTACCTAAGAAACATTTGTCGGGGGCTGAGAAAAGAAAACGAAGAAAACTAGAAGATCCATTTATTCAATCACAAAAAGGTGCTATACATAAGTTTTTTTCAGCTTCAAGCAGTGTTGTGCCTGATGATAATCCTGTAGAAGTAGATGCACCTGATATTGAAGAACAAGGGCAGCTGCAAGTTATTGATAATTTAAGTGAAGAAGAAGAAGAAGTTGATGCCAATGACCATGCTACAGAGAATGAAAATTTACAGCCTTCCTCTCAACCTAAAAATTCAATTTATGATGTGCAAGAAGCTTCTATTCATGATGTCTTTGATCCTAGAACTTGGGGAAATCTTGATAATAAGGGTAGAAATATATTGATTGAAAAAGGGCCGGTGAGAGAATTGAATCTTCAGTTCCCTTTAGATGCTAATAATAGACGTTTTTCATATGCTTACTACTCCAGAAAGTTAAGCAATGGTGAGGTGGTTGATAGAAAATGGTTGGTTTACTCTAAACATGTGGACAAAGTTTTTTGTTTTTGCTGCAAATTGTTCAAATCAAATCAGAGCAAAAGTGTGCTAGCACATGATGGAATGAGGGACTGGAAACATCTTAGTATTAGACTCAAGCAACATGAGAACAGTGTTGAGCATATAACAAACATGAATACTTGGAATGAACTTAGGCTGAGGTTGAGCAAAAATAAAACAATTGATGATGATTTGCAACGGGAAATTGCAAAGGAGAAAGAGCGTTGGAGACAAGTTTTAGTAAGAATCGTTTCTGCTGTCAAGTTTCTTGCTAAACATAATTTGGCTTTTCGAGGGAAAAATGAGAAACTATATCAAGTTAACAATGGTAACTTTCTGGGCACAATTGAAATGATGGGTGAATTTGATCCCGTGATGCAAGACCATATTAGGCGGATTCAAAATAGTGAGATTCATCATCATTATCTTGAGCATAAAATTCAGAATGATATGATTTCCCTTCTTGCAGATTGTGTGAAACAAACTTTATTAAGGATCATCAAGGATGCCAAGTATTTTCCTGTGATTTTAGATTGTACCCCAGATGTGAGCCATGAAGAACAAATGACTCTAATTATTCGGTGTGTCAATATGTCGAGGAATGTTCCAAGGGTAGAAGAGTTCTTTCTAGAGTTCTTGAAGGTAGATGACACATCAGGATTGGGTCTTTTTAATGAATTAAAGAATGCATTGGTCTCTCTTGATTTGAATATTGATGATGTGAGAGGACAAGGCTATGACAATGGTTCAAATATGAAGGGTAAACACCAAGGTATTCAGAAGCGCTTGCTTGAAATTAATCCAAGAGCATTATATATGCCGTGTGCATGTCATAGTCTGAATCTTACTCTTTGTGATATGAGAAAATCTTGCAGGTAAACTATTGTTTCTTTTATATGTTATACATTGTTTTCATATAATATGCCATGATATGGGAAAAGTTTGAATCTTACTATTTGTCAAATCTTGCAGGCAAGCTATTTCTTTTTTTGGTATTATACAACGTATATACACATTGTTTGCCAAATCTACCAAAAGGTGGAAGATTTTGCTTGACAATGTTCCAGGATTGACAGTTAAGTCATGGTCTAATACACGCTGGGAAAGTCGAATAAAAAGTGTTCAAGCTATCAGATACCAAACTCCTCAACTAAGATTAGCTTTAATAGCGCTAGAGAAGGCTTCAACTAATGACCCAGTGGCAGTTAGTGAATCTCAATCTTTGGTGAGTGCACTTGAGAATTTTGAATTTTTAGTTGGTTTGGTTATTTGGCATGACATTTTATTCTCTATAAATAAGGTGAGCAAGAAGTTGCAATCTAAAATTGTGAGCATAGATGCTACTCTCAAACACATTGAAGGTGTCATATCATATTTTAAGAGGTACAGAGATGAAGGTTTCACTTGTAGTATGGATACAGCAAAAACATTGCATCTGAAATGGATATAGAGCCAACATTTCGTACAAAACGTCAAGGAAAGAGAAAGAAATATTTTGATGAACAAGATGACCAAGATGAGGAAATACAACAGTATGCTGTGGAATCCTTTAGAGTAAATTACTTCCTAGTTACGATTGATGCTGCAATTACTTCATTGACTAGTAGATTTGAGCAGATGCAAGCATTTGATAAAGTTTTTGGGTTCTTGTTCAACTCAGAAAATTTGAAATCCTTGGATGAAGCTGATCTTTGGATGTGCTGCAAGAATTTTGTGGAAACATTTTCTCATGATAACTCATCCGATGTTGAGATCAATGATTTTTTTTTCAGAATTAAAGGTGTTGCAAGTGACTTTGCCATATGCTTTGATGTCAGCGCCTGAGATTCCGGAGTTTGTTATGGCTGCAGATTGCTATCCAAATGTTTCAGTTGCCTATCGAATCCTCTTAACTGTACCTGTGACTGTAGCTTCAGCTGAAAGAAGTTTTTCAAAATTGAAGTTGTTGAAGAACTATTTGAGATCAACTATGTCACAAGAAAGGTTAAATGGCTTGGCTATGTGCACCATCGAGAAGGATGTCTTGGACACTATTGATCTCAATACCGTCCTTGATAATTTTGCATCAAGAAATGCCCGAAGAAGTATCATTTTCTGAGAAGCAATGGATATGATGGAGTTCTATTCTTCCTTAAGGTAATCATATTAGTTCTAGAAGTACAAATATATTGTTATTTTAGTCTACATTGTTCGTTGATAATTATCAGACATGCTAAATTAAAAATATATTATTGGATTCGTTTTCGCTTTGCAAGTAAAATTAGCACCTATATATTATAAAATTCTATACATGGTCTAATGGGCCTGTCACGACAAGTTCGCCTTAGGGCCCTCAAAACCCTAGGACCGGCACTGTCTACAGCCCACGCGTCGCTCAAACTAACGCGCCTTGCCTCCCCGCCGCGGGCAGATGACGTCAGCCTCGTCGGGGTCATCGTCGACACCAACCCTATACACAACATTTTTGGTGATTTCTCAGCATACATGGCTGGTACTGTTAGCGTACAAGTTAACTTTTCAAAATAATTTATCGAGACAGTTTTTTAAAACAGTTTATCGATATTTAATGTGTTCAATAAACACTTAATGCTAATTCTAAACGCCATTAACAGCAGCAGCTATAAGCAATCAATCTGAGCAGAAAAGAACACATACTTTTCTATTTCTGACTGCGTCTCGGTCCGGATCAGCGATCGGTCGATCACGTGAGGCTCATCAAGTGGATGATGCTGTCAGTACTGGTCCATTTTGTTAAGCACTTGGGCAACAGCATCAACCGGTGCAATCCAGATTTTTTTTTCTTTTGGAATGAGAATACTTGAAACGGTGCAGCACAAAGGCGGAGAACACGCACGATATGATGAGAGTGAAGCACGCAACCGTGCAAAAGAGACGTATATGCACAGGAGACACAGGTGGCGTGCCGCGTGCTGTTTCCGGGACACCTTGGCATCGAATTGTCACGTAAAGAGAGGCAATCCCACCACCCCGTCTCCGCCCTGACATAATCGGAAATCAAGCACCGGTAATGAGCTCAAGCACCTGTGTGAGCGGCAGCCCAATAAATTACGGAAGGCCCAGAAGAAGACTAGCCGGCAATGTTAAGTGTGTTTTTTTTGTGCAGAAACACAACCCATCAACTCACACAGCCCAACTCCCTTCTCGCATGATCATATCCCAGCCCACACCCGTACACCGCCAAATGGACCGTTATCACAGACCGCAATCGGCCTAGCCTACAAGGCAGCCCTCAATATTTCAGCCCATCCAAAGAAGCACGCAGGCCGCAGGTGTGACACGGCGGAGATCGCACGAGAGACGAGACGGCGCGCCCAAAGTCACGCCGCCTCCGACCGGCCTCGCCAGACAGGATAAGGCGTCGCCTCCGTGCCTCCACACCCAAGGACCACCGGCTGCCACCTCGCGCCCGAAGCCGCTCGCTGGCCAACCAAAACCACCCCCGCTCGCTCCCGCCATCCCGAAGTCGCCGGCACATCGTTGGCACTAAACGCCACGGCTCGACGCCATGCCGAAGCTGCCGGCACCAAATATGTATCATATACTCTTTCTCCAAATTTTTCCCATCAAATTTTTATGGAGTTTTGATGAGATATGAATATGTCGGATGAGTGCCCAAGGGGGAGTATTAAGAAACCTGGGCCCGGGCTTAAAGCCTTGGTCCATGGTGGACACCTCAACACTAGGCTATAAATAGGGAGTATTATTGACTATTTTGTATACAGAATCAGAAAAGAAAGCAATAAAGAAAGATCAAGAGTTCTTTCTATCTCTTTGTGTTTTCAATGTACTATTTCTGTCTTCTGTGATTGATCTGTTTTGCATAAGCAGATGAATCGATCGGACTGGTCGCCAGCCACGGTTCCTCAACAGGTACTAGGCTACTAGCTAGGCAGGCGATCTTACACAAACCGCAACCATCCCATGCGCTTCGCGCTGTTGCCCCCCTCCGCGCGTAGGCAACAGCGAACCAAGCAAACTAAATTATTTTATTTTTATATAATCTAATTTACATATAAATAAAAGAGAAGCAAATCAAGAAAAAGAGAAAAAGTACAATTAAGATACGTCAATAATAGAAAGTGCATATCAAAAAAATATATAAATATACTTTTAGTGAGTAGCAATCTATTATCTATGTCTCAAAATCAGTAAACTTAGTGATACAATAACAAATTGTAAATGGTTGTTAACATTCAAAATAAATGAAACATACCACAAAGGTGTTAGCTTTAGTTGAGTTGTGCTCTCATTTATTAGGAAAGTACTACTTGATTTGCTTATGAAATAGTTATGCAAAATTCGTTTCTTCGTTATTGCAAATCTATCAACAAGTTACAACTAAATTACTATACAACATCAAGTCATTAACAAATAGTATATGAATATGAGTATACACTAATTAGCTAATTGCTAAAGAAGTAAACTTAGTAAAGAGTAAGAGAATATTATCTATGCCAAGTGGTCCAAATTAGCAATAAAATCCAGTGCTTGTTGCTCCCAAACCCAAATGCCAAATCTGGTCTCCCTCGACTATGCCCCCTTGGATCAGCTGTGGGTGTTGTCAAGAATCTCAACGGCGCAATGTCATCCCACTGTTGCCCCTCCAGCCTCCTTGACTCTCAACTCTTCTGTGGGTCCGTTCGGTGCCCCCCTCCATATCCACCCTCCCTGGCTCCCTAGTTCGTCGCGCTGCAGCCAGGCCCCACCTCGTCATGCCGCCCTCCCTTCAATAGGTGCCACCTTAGATCCCTGCACGGCCGTTGCCAGCTGGTCCATTTAGCCCTCACGTGCACCGCACTCCCTCCCCTCTCCTTCTTGAGCTCACGATTTGGATTTTGTATGTGAAGATTTGAAATTCTAGATGTGCTGTGAGGTGGGGTGGGGGTGGGTAGATTGGATTTGGATGGGAGAAGTTATAACACCCAATAAAATTATAATATTAAGAAAATACTTTTTGAGACATATATATATATGTATGTATGTATGTGTGTGTGTTTAATTTTTATGTGTCCTAACATAACATGTATTTAAAAATACATCAATAACTAATGTTTTGAATGTTTGACTATATGTATCTTAAAATAACGTGTATTTATGATTGGGGGTACGTGATTCCTGCCGATGCATACGTACACATGCATTCATTCGTGCGCTAGTAGTTGCATTGCACGTATAGGCCATTCCCTTAGGGTGTGTTTGGTTGCCTGAATCTCTTTCGTCCTGGCTGGGTGGATCCGTATAATCTGAGAAAGAGCCTGTTTGGTTGCCTGTATGAGTGGATGTAGTCTGCATGAGCGGATGCAAAAATACGCCATCATCCTGGATGGGTGGATACGCTCAAAATGAGCTTCACTGGCCATCCTGGATGGGTTGATGCAGTGTATCTTATGCGGTCCCACGTGTCAGCCTCTCAGGTTTGGTAGACTGCATCCGCTCATACAGGCAACAAACAGCATCTCAGTTTTTTTGCATCCGCTCATGCAACCTCACCAAACATCTTCTTTTTCTGAAATACGATTCCACTCAGCCTGCATCGACTCAGTCAGGATATACGATACAACCTCCATCCACGAACCAAACACACCCTTAGGGAAGCGGATTTTCTGCTGCCAGTAGCATGTGCTACCCTATCATCCACCGTCCATCTTGCATTGGAATATGTGCCTGTATTCCCCTTATCTTTCAATACGGTACAAAATACCCTTCTCCACCTCTCTCCTCTCGTGAGCCGTCCTCCCACGATCTGGCTTCGCCGGTCCGTCCGTGAAGCTCACTTCGCCGGATCTGGCCTCGCCCCGCCACCGCCGCTCACCGGAGGTGGAGCTGCCAGAGATCTCGCGCTACCACTGGAGCCTTAAACCCCGCGCCGCCAACGGAAAACCTCGGCCGGAAACCCCGTGCCACCACCAGAAACCTTGGTCGTCGCTGGAAACCTCGAAGCCTCGCGGGGTTTCCGGTGTTGGTCGAGATTTCCGGCGAGCGGTGCGGCTGAGGTTTCCAGTGGCGGCCGCGCGAGGTTTCCGCCGGGCGGTGCGGCCGAGGTTTCCGGTGGCGGCGCGGGTTTCTGTCGACGGCGAGTGGCGGCACCGCTCGCCGGAGGTGGAGCCGAGAGAAAAGGGGGAGAGAGAGAGAGAGAGAGGAGAGGGAGGGGAGAGAGAGAAGAGAGGGAGGAGTATTTTCAGAAAATGGAGAATACTTGTGTATACTTTTCTACCGTATAGCTACACTCGGTGGACATTGGATGGTGGATGGAGGATAGCATATGCTATGGGTAGCAGAGTTGTGTTTTCAATTCCCTTGGCCTCTTGGATAGCAAACACAAATAGTGCATACTATCACATGGGATTATAGTAGGATGTGTAAAACATGGTGAACCCAGCAGAATACAGAAACCGGTCGAATCGCACCACCCAACTTTCTTCACGCGGGCCGGGCAGCCCACAGACGTACACCAGCAAATAAACTGGAACCGCGCATACCCGGTCCATAAAAGCCGTGCATCAGGGTAATAGGGTTCAAACTCCAGATTTAACCTTGTATATTTTATTTAGAAGAATTTCTTTCACTGAGAGATGATGTTGTTCGTCATAAATGAAATATCGATGATGACTTATCATTTCTTGTTAAGCTCTACTCTTCTAGTCTTTTGTAGACGTCTTGGTGTGTGTAAGTATATCTATATTGATGTATGTGTGTGGACGTCTATGATTTGTATGGGTACTTTTAAAAAAATAAAGCCGCGGCTTAGCCAAACCCACTACGCCGCGCGCTCACGGTGTTTCAGTCCCTCGAGCGCGGCGTGCAGGCGGAAGCTGCCTGTGCACTTCCGCCTGTGCATCCGTTCCAAGGAGGCGCCGCGCCGGTAGTACATTCCCTTGGCCGAGCTTTGATTGATCGCTCGCACGGCTGCGCGCCCAGCGAGGCGGGCAGGTCATCTGAACCCGCCACGTGCCGACGTTTTTTTCAGCTGAAGCTGACTGCTCTTGGTGCGCCACTTGCTTGGTAATTGGCAGCTGATCTAGCTAGGGAGCTCAAGCGTGCTAGCACTGATCGACTTAGGGCCTGTTTGGATGGACTAGGACTAATTGTTAGCTAAGAGTAGTTGTTAGCTGACTAGTAGTTAGTTGGTTAAAGATTAGCCCAGTCCTGTTTGGATCCAAGGACTAATAAGTACTACTATCTCAGTACAAAGTCTGTTATACCCCCTGAGCCTCTAGCGCACGCACGTTTTCCCTGGTGTGGGTATCGGCGTCTTCTTTCCATCCGGCTGGGCCTTTAGCCCTCATTAGCTGGGTTTGGCCAACTAGTTGGCTAACAACTAGTTGGGGCTTTAGCTAAACTTTAGCTCACTCATTAGCCCTCCTGTCTGGATCCACAAGGAGTAAAAATTAGTAACTAGTTATTAGCCTATGGGATCCAAACAAACCCTTACAGGAGCTTACTACAAAACACCAACGCACGATTGGATTTGGATCTCCGATCTGAGTGATGGGAATTTGCACCAGTACAGGGTACTGTATTTCTGGAGCGCAACAGAATGGAGAAAAAGTGAAATGGACCATAAGAGTACAAGACAATAAGACAAGGAATTAAAAACATGAATTGACCAAGAAACATATATAGAATGCGCGCGCAGGCCGCGGCTGTGCATGCACAACCCACATGGCCACCACGTCTGGTTTGAGCACATCTCGTCCACCACCGTGCTGAGCTCTTCGGTTTGTTGACTTATATAAATAGAGTTGAGTGTTGAATTATTAGGATATTTTTTCTTAACTATTATTCAAATTTGTGATTGTTGGATTAAAAATCCAACGACCACGAATTCTTCTTCTCTTCAAAAAAACCTCTCCTCTAAAAAAAGTCGTTGGATCCAACGATCCTAAATTTAGATTATTATTAAAAAGAAAACATACGAATGATACCTAGACATACCCAATAGAGTTAGAAACCTCCCACTACTCTCGCACTAGCTAGGAAGTATTAGAACCTATGTTCTGACTAATCGCATTCAAAGTACAAGTGTCAATCATATTCTAGCTCCTAATTAGCTATGTTTCTCTGATTGCACTTGGGATCCATGAACTCTAGTACCACTCATGAAGCGCCTTCCGATGATTCCTTCCCTGTGCAGTCTCCTCGCCAGGGCACGCCGGAGCAGCCACACCATTACCAAGCCCAAGCCCATCCCCGCTCTTGTGGCCCTCCTCTTCTTCGCTGCCGCCACGTTCTCGATCTTTTCCCTCGGAACATTTCGATCGTCAACCAGCTCCTCCGCTGATGCCAACGGCGAGGCCACCTGCGACGCCACGCGCGGCGAGTGGGTGCGCGACCCCGGCGCGCGGCCGTACTACACTAACGCGACGTGCGCGTTCATCCAGGACTACCAGAACTGCATGAAGCACGGCAGGCCGAGCCTGGAGTTCCAGCGGTGGAGGTGGCAACCCGACGGCGGCGCCGACTGCGAGCTCGCGCGCTTCGATGTGGCGCGCTTCTTCCGGCTCGTGCGGGGCAAGTCGATCCTGTTCGTCGGGGACTCCCTGGCCAGCAGCCATGTCACCTCCCTCGTGTGCGTCTTGTCGCAGGTGCAGAGCCCGACGAGGTCGCGCACCGAGGGCTTCGAGCACTGGCGCTTCGCGGCGCACGACTTCGCTGTCGCCTTCTTCTGGACTCCGTTCCAGGTGCGGTGGCGCCTTACGCGCGGCCCACCGGCGGCGGTCGGCCCGGACCGGCAGGGCGAGGTGTTCGCCGGACCGAGCGACCTCTACCTCGACGAGACCGACGAGCGGTGGATGTCCGCGGCCAAGAACCACGACTACGTGGTCGTGTCCGCGTCGCACTGGTTCGCGCGCCCGGCCGTGTACTATCAGCACGGCCGCGTGGTCGGCTGCCACGACTGCGCCACGGATAACGCCACCGCGCTCAAGTCTCAGTACGCGCAGCGGGCGGCGTTCCGCACGGTGCTCCGGGCGCTCGCGGGGCTGGGCGGGTTCAAGGGGACGGCAATCCTGCGGACGGTGGCGCCGACACACTACAAGAATGGCGGGTGGTTCGACGGCGGGGAGTGCACCAGCACGCGGCCGCTCGACCGTGACGAGACGGCCGAGATGGCGGAGACGGAAGCCGAGTTCTACAGGGCTCAGGTCGAGGAGTTCAGAGCGGCGGAGGCGGCGGCGAGGAGGAACGGCGTGCGGCTCAGGCTGATGGACGTGACCCGGCTCATGTTGTTCCGACCGGACGGGCACCCCGACCGGTACGGCCACGGCCACGGCGATCACGACGGCTTCGACATCGACTGCCTGCACTGGTGCTTGCCGGGACCGATCGATGTATGGAACGAGCTGCTGCTTCAGATCCTGGCCGGTTAGACTCATTCAGACATTCAGTGCCCCTTTGTTCTTGCATAGTTGCATGAGTGTGTGCGACTATCTCAGTAACCAACAGAGTAATGCTGATGAAACTATTTGCCTGGATACGAAACTATTTTGCCTTGTTGACTTGACATTATAAGATCATCGATTGAACAAATATATTCTTGAATTTGTTCAGGTGTTCTCTATCGTACTTGGCGTGTGATAAAGAGCATCGATCAGTTGTGATTAACCATATTTGCCTGTTCTTCTATCGTCCTAGCGGTGAATCATGTTCGTCTCATCTACAGTACGACTTGTGCTGCAATTTGCAAAGCATCACAAGTTAATTCGTATTTTTGACCCGAACAACACCACATTGTATGGCATGGCACACTGAAATTTGTCCTTCAACATGCCGTCAAAATCTGCGGAACAAGAATCAAAGGCAAAAAGGGAAAAATGAGCAAAACCCCCCACAGATTAAGGCCAGCCTCCTCTTGCACGCTTTCTTCCCCTTAGAGCAACTCCAAGAGATTAGCCAAAAGAAGTATCTAAATTTAGTGATTTAGCTATTCTCTAAAATGAATCTCACCCAAAAAAAACAAGACTACTCCAACAGGCTATCTAAACTAGAGGGCGCGCGGTGGGTCGCGTACGCGCGGGAATGGGGCGCAGCGTGCGGGAAGGAAACACCGACCGCGCCAAGAGACTGGATGGTGAGCGAGGTAGGCTATCCAAAAATAGAGAGCGAAGGAGGAGGGATGGAGAGCTACTAAATTTGGAGAGTCATTTACAGAGTCTATTAGAGACGTTTTTTCTCCAATAATAGCCAAATTTACCTTTAGAAAATGATTTAGCTCTTCTCTTGGAGTAGCCTGCTTTGACCCCCGCAAACAACTGTAAAAATATAATATTTGTTGGCACTAATTCATTTTCTAATCATGAATAGCTGCCGACTTATGCCTGAAGTTCTAGATATTTGAATAGAGCACTTCAATTTGATTCTCACCATGAGCTGTAAAGTTTGATGTCGGTAACAAGATGTAAAATTGTGAATTTGACACTTCGTTAGACTAGCAAGAGTTAGCTGGATATTAGTTGTATTAAAACTAGTAATTTGATCTTCATCTATTACTTGGCATGTAAGAATGTGAGGTGTAGTGATTATCTTTTTGTAAGTCGGTTGTGAGGTGTACTAGTTATCCTTTTCTAGTCAGTCTGTATGTCGGTTGTTATGTGCCTATATATATGTCAGCCATAGTGCTTCCATGTACAAACAAGTCAAATGAAAGATCAGTGTGAATAGCTACGAGCTCTATACTACTACATGTTTTTCGTTGTTCCTTTCTTTGCTTTCTTTGAGTGTCAAAATCCCCAACAATTAGTATTAGAGTCTCAAGTTTGAGTCAAGACATAGCGAAGTGGTGCATCGTGTTCATGCTGTTTTTCGAAGCCAAGATTATGGCTTGGAGTTCGGGCGTTGGGATGACGCAGTTGATGATTCCGTATTTTTATGAGAGAATTACGATATGCGAAACATCAAGATGTGGGCATTGCTACTAACTCAATTATGGGTAATTATGAAGAACGGCTACAAAGAGTATGCCACTGAAGGTGTTTTCACATTGGAGCAGAAGAAATCTCTGGTAGAAAATCAGATGACGAACGCTAAGGTCTTGTTTCTGATTCAACAAGGTATTACGGAAAGTTTATTTTTGTGGATTATCAGCGCAAAAAAGTCAAAAGAAGTTTAGGACAAGTTAAAAGAGAAGTTTCAAAGTTCTGCAAAAGTTTTAGTCGTAAAGCTATAAACTTTGTAAAGACAATTTCAGAATCTACATATGAAGGAGTTCGAAAAGATAAAAGATTACTTCTCGAGGGTCATCGAAGTGGTGAATCAGATGCACACCTCCGATGAAGAGATTACTAATCAAAATATTGTCGAGAAAATTTTGATCGATTTACCATAAAAGTTTGAGTATATTGTTGCTACAATTGAGGAGTCGAAGGATTTAGCGACTCTTACTGTGCAACAACCAATGAGTTCATTAGAGTCTCATGAAGAGAAAGCTACAAAGCGAAGGGAACTCGGTTGTAAGCGCCTTACAATTAAAATTCAGTGTCAAATCCACAATTTGAGAAATAGTGAGAATTATCAAAGAAGAGGTGACCGAAGACAAAATATGCATGAGCAGTTGATCCAAGATAAAAGAGAAAATATGTGGCTAGTTCTAATTTCTGGTGTGATATTTGCAAAAATCCCAGTCACACTATAGATAGGTGCCAGAAGAAGATGACTTATAATGATTGCAAGAGGCAATGTCATATTGACATTTTGTAGATCTCAAGATGACAATCGGGTAAATTTCTCATAAGAGAAGGAAAATGCATAAGAGTGTTTATTATTGCCAGACCGTGCAAGAAGAAAAGAAGATACTTAGATTGTGGATAGTGGTTGCACAAATCATATGGCAACCAATCCAAAAATATTTTGAGATGTGGACTCATCACATCAAGTGAAGATACGCATGGGCAATAGTTGTTTAGCTCAAAGTGAAGGAAAGAGTAAACTTGCTATTGAAATGGAAGATGATCAAAAGTTTATTTGTGATGTCCTGGTAGTACTTGATTTGAAGCAAAATTTGCTAAGTGCTGAGCAATTGCTAGAACATGGGTACAAAGTTCATTTTGAAGATTCTTCCTGCAAGATATTTGACCGTAAAAATGAAAATTGCCTTGTTACAAAGGCAAATATGGATAATAATATGAATTTTCAGTTGAAGATGAATTATCGAACTCAATTGGCTTTATGAGGCAAGGTTATTGGTAACTATAGAATACCAATGATGGTTATATCATTAGCCCAATCAAATGTTGCAGTGGTTGAGGAAGAGAAGCAAAGTGATATTCCAAAATAGTATAGATCGAGTTCAAGTTCAAACTCGAATTCCAGTTTAAACTCAAGTTCTATCCCTAGTGATGGTGAGTAGTTGACTATGCCAGTGTTAGCTCCAAAACGTGTTAGGAGCCCAGAAGAGAATTATGTATCGAGCATATTCTCGACAGTTAAAGAAATTATGAAATGAAAGGATTCGATAAAATTTGTTAAGGACAAGATCCATAAGATTGAGAAGAAAAAAGATTGATGGTTAATAAATAAATCGGAGGCAAGAAAAGGAATTGCAGATAAGAGAATTTACAAAGTGATGAGTATATATTCTTTCGACGAGAAGAACAAAACAAGATGTGCAACTGAAATATTTGGAAATAAAATTTCAGGTAGAAGATATTATTGCTGTATAGAGATTTATCAAGAAAATAAATTAAAGGGAGAGTTTTATGGACTTAATTTATTTTCTTGAGAATAAGAAATAAAAAAAATGTTATTGATGAGATGCATGTGGTTGGTGGAAACAATGTCGGCAAGAATGCATATTGAGCTGTGTATGTATTGGAGGCTTCACTGCCTTCTAGCTATTAATTGGCTTAACAAAGGACAGGAAAGACATCAATTGCAAAAGACAACTTGACTGCTAGATATACTGTATCATGCATAGGTCGGTTAGTACTTTAAGTCAGTTTGTAAGTCCTATATAAAGACATGTATGCTGCATTTTGTAATCAGCCTTGAGAAGATAAATGAAACAAGATGTTGCTGTTTGAGCTGCACACTTATCATCTATTCCTTGCTTCTTTGTGAGAAAAATTCCTAATAATCTTTTCACCCCAAAACCACTGGAAGTGAGCAATTACTTGAAAGTTACCATGAGTCACCACTAACCAACACAAGCTCACACACCCACAAACATTTCTGCTCTTCTCTTCCCATTTCTTGCTCCAAAAACAACCAAGAACACATCAAGATCAATAACGAAAAATTGCTTCACAATCGTACACATGCAGAAGCACCTGTATGTAGTGAGATCAGTTTCCAGTTAGAGCTCTACAATGCATAGGCTAGGGATGTGCACAAACACATTATGGTATGCAACCATATACGAATAATATGGAATGCTAGGGTCTTAAGAGTATGATTATTGGTGTGCTAATGATGGGTCTAGTTGTAGGATAAATCCAAGTTATAGAGGCCAGAAAGATTTGTTGCAGGGTCGGTGTGGCAACGGCAAGAGTTCACCTTAAGAGGTACAACCTAACAAAGATCGACATCTAAACGTGTATAATTCATCATGGTTGCGTAACTATAATATTGGCGGATACATGCCCCAAGAGTTACCCTTCAAGCATTCTCCCTGACTCTGGTAACATCAACTCATTTTCAATCTCCATTGAGCTTATTATTTGTCACACACAAGAAACTAAATTTTATATAAGTACAAGTTGTTTTTCACAGAAGATGCAAATGCAAGTGTTGACTACTGCAAGTTGGGATGTATCTCCTCTGTGTGCAGCAATAAGAACATTGGTAAAGCAGACAAATTCATTACCTTAGGCTGGCTTATTTTTTATTGTTAGTTTGCAAAGGATTTTGTTTATAATGCAAGCTATTTCGACACTAGGTGTTGACAACGAAGAAGTGAAAGATGATGTGGGAGACCGTAATAATGCATGCCATCATATCTTCACCAATAGTTTGGGCACTGCAACAATTGCTACCTAAGAGGCTACGCACGGGGATTTGATGTCGAAGCCAAGGTTGTGCTGTTTTGTTGTCTTTAATAATTGGATATCATATCTAATCTACACAACATAGTGTCGCACCGGTTCGAGCAGCCACCAGTTGGCATCAAATCATTATGCCATCTTATATGTGTGTATTCTTTCTTTCTATTTCTGGTAGGTGTCATTGCGATGCCATGTTCCTGTGTGGATGACCTGCCATTATATTGTACTGCACAAAGGATGTCTTCCATCAGTTTGTTGTTCATCATGAATGTTGTGAGAATTGTGGTAATTTTTATCAAATACTACTAAACTCTGAACCACAATTTCCATGGACAATGCCAAGCACACATGCCTAACATCTCATCTTATTTAGCCAATTATATTTACTTCATTTGTAGGGGCAACCACACAAGACACAACCTAATATATTTCACAACCTTATCAAACTTGTAATACCAGAAAAATAGAAGGGTGGGGCCAGCTGGCAAGACACCTCACCTGCCCTTGCCCCTGCCAGGGAGAGGTGGCAAGCCGCATGCTGCCCTAGCGTGCATGTGAGCCACTTGCGCATTGCAACCTGCAAAAGTCAGGAACCAGCACCTCTTAAGTCAAGCCAACCGGTAGCTACCAGGAGGGAAGGAGAGTGCGTGCGGAGAAGGGGACAGCAGTGGAGAACCTGAGGCCGGCGGAGGGGAGCCCGAGGTCGGCGAGACAAGCCACCCGCGCGCCGACGTTCCGCCGGAGGTGAGCCCGAGTGCGGGAGAGAGAGAGAGGGGTGGGAGGGGGAAGGTAGAGAGGGCGGCGGCGCCCAGCACCCCACCGCCGCGTGCGCATGGGGAGGCATGGATCCGGTCGGGGCCGGCCGGATTCGAGGCGAGGAGGCGGGGGGTGGCGGCCGAAGGCGGTGAGCCCGTGCGCAGCCGCGCGAGAGAGGGGGAGAGGAGAAGGCGGAGGCGGGGACGACGGTGGAGCCGGCAGCGCCGCGCCTGGCCACACGCCGCCGTGCTGCCGGTGGTGCGCCCGAGCGCGCGAGAGAGAGGGGAAGGAGGGGAGAGGAGAGGAAGGGGGCGGCGGGAGAGCCGCCGGCGCCGCCGCGCTGCCCCGGGCGGAGTAGAGGAGGGGGAGGCCGGGCGGCCGAAGAGAAGTGGAGTGAGAGGAGAAAATTGATACTATGCCACTCCTTTGAAGTGGCTTCGATAAAATACCACCCTCTAGATGGCAATTGTTAAAATGCCACTTAATACATGATTAGCTCTATGATTTGCCATTTTAGAGGTTTTAGCTATTTCTTTTTTGTTTTTTTTGTTTTTTTCCACCAAAATTACATGGGAAATGACCCTAATACCCTTTACTTAAAATTCACATCTCAAAATCGGCGGAGAAGCCTTTTAGGGGCTGCATTCTGAGATCTCCTGCATTCTCGTTCTATCCCTTTCTGTAGAAGGCAAGAACAATGAAATGACAGGTCCACACGTGTGCGATGCGAATGCAATCGATCCTGACAGACGGGTTACGTTCAGATGGACGGGAGAGCTCGACGCCCCGGCCGAGCATTTTCACGCGCGTTTCTCGAACGTTCACCTACCGGGGCAAGGAAAAATCTTTGGATTTTTCTGCTCTTTTTCCCAAGACTCGAAAGAAGGTTTGCAGTTTGCACACGGATTCAGTGAGTTTTTTCGTTCTTCCTCTCGGGTTGCTCTCGGTACAGCGACTTTCCCCCACCTGTTTCTCTCGTCAAACGACGATTAGCGTGGCTTAAGTACTTCGCCCTACATGGTGCTATTTCCTCAGGTTAAGGATGATATTTGTCAAGGCCTGATAACCAGCAATTCTACCGAAACCGAACCAAAATATGCAATGGAGCGGTGATGAAAACAACTAACATGTATATGTTTTGTGTCCGTTCTCTCCTGAATGAAGGATTGCCCGTAGCATCAGGACCCCAATCATTTACATGACATTCGGTAACTAGAATCACATCACAGGTAACGCGAAGCCGTCCAGCGGCGGCGGCGGAGAAGTGATTTGTGCGAGGGAGGGATAGAACGAGAATGCATGAGATCTCAGAATGCAGCCCCTAAAAGGCTTCTCCACGGATTTTGAGATGTGAATTTTAAGTAGAGGGTATTAGGGTCATTTCCCATGTAATTTTGATGGAAAAAAATAAAAAAGAAAAAAGAAATGGCTAAAACCCCTAAAATGGCAAATCATAGAGCTAATCATGTATTAGGTAGCATTTTAACAATTGCCATCTAGAGAGTGGCATTTTATCGAAGCCACTCCAAAGGAGTGGCATAGTATCAATTTTCTCGGAGTGAGAGAGAGAGGCGGGTGAGGGAGGAAAAGAAGGGGCCGGCCGGGTAGAGAAAAAAAAGGGGAAAGAAAAAAAAAGAGAGAAAGAAAGAGGAAAAAAAGAGAGAGAAAGGAGAAGAAGAGGAGAAAAGAAAAGAGGAAAAAAAGAGGGGTTTCGGGACCTGCGCGACAGATCCCTGAAACCTGTGTATTCCTACGTCAGAAACGGGTTATGCGTTTAGTTTCGTCGTCGCCCATTTAATCTCTGGTCTTGTTTGGTGCGTTAAATTGGACTGTTTGTTTGCCCAGGTGGAGGTCGCGAGTTGACGCCGTCCGCACGACGCTCCACTTCGTTTGGTTAACAGGCAAGTGCATGGTAGTGCGGTAGACCGTAGGGATTATGAATATGTGATGTTTACATGATGTGCTAATGCTTATGTGGAAATGCGATGATTACATGATATGATGTTTATTTATGGATGACCATGGTAATGACAATGGCATATGCATTTGCATTATGTGCACTCAAGAGTGTGGGCGGTGAGAAAGTCCCTAGCTTCGAGTAAAGCTAGCAGACTAATCCGGAGTGCTCTTGAGTAAGGCCTACTTCGGTAGGCCTCCACGGGAGTGGAGGGGTCCCCGTGCCGAGATGGGCGGGCCCAGATGATGGGTGAACATCGACGGGTGTTCGCTCGGCGATACCGGTATTCGCATTATGATGAGCAAATGTGCATGTAGAGCAGGGATGCATTGCATTGCATTGATGTTGTGGCAATGTGCAACATAAGAGTGTATGTGAGGTATGTACGATTAATGTGGAATCTGGAGAATGATGATATGAGCATGGCTTTGCATGCAGAGTATGTTGGTTGGATTAAATCGTTTCATGTTGTGTTAGTATTTATCGTCCTATTGTGTACTTGCTGAGTCTTTGGACTCACCCTTGTCTTGTTGTTTTTTTAGGTGATCGTTGAGGACGTCTTGCTCGGGGTGGGAGTAGCACATGAATAATCTTCACAAACTAACCGCACTCTCTGTACCACCTTTTGTCAGTTTATGCTAGTCTCTGCTAGTCTGCTAGAGTATGGGCTAAGAGAAGAACTATATTGTATCTATTTGCTGCTACCTAGATATTTTAACGTGGATGTTCTGGTAATTGAGGATAAAAGTTTGTAATGATGGTAGCATTCTGGCCCAGAGGATGGGCGGGGTGTTACAGTTGGTATCAAAGCGGGCGTTAGGTCCGTGCTAGGGAAATTTGATAACTTAGGTTACTAATTCAATTAAAATTTGACTTAGGCCAACAATTAAATGAAAATTTGACACACTGGTGCACCATAGGATGGGGAATGGGCCTTGCATTGCATATACACTTTCGTTAGCATTGATGTTGATGTGTGTTGTTGAAATGGATGTTTTTGGGCTTGTTGAGTGATTGGCTATCTATCTTGATCAGATATGCCGAGAGCGAGAGGACGCGGGCGTGGCCGTGGAGGTCGCGGCCGTGGTCGTGCCCAATCGGAGCCACCGCTTGAGGTTCAGCAGGAGGCACCTGATGCAGAAGTTGCTTCCGCTGAACAGTCCGTAGCTAGAGATCCGGCAAGGTCTTCAGCCTTACTGCAGGAGTTCTTAGAGGAGGTCCGTGCGCTTCGCCATCAAGCGCTGGCAGCCGCTGCTGCGGCCGTTCCCGCTGTTGCCCCTGTTGCTGTTCCGACCGTACCAGAGGCAAGAATGGGCCTTCGTGAGTGGTTAACCTTGCGGTTAGATACCTTTGATGGTTCGGGCACACCAGTCCAGGCCGCGGATTGGTTGCGCTACATGGAGAGGCAATTCGAAGCCCTTGAGATGAGCTCGCAGCTGAAAGCTCGTTTCGTGGCTTTTCAATTGAAGGGTCAGGCGGACATTTGGTGGGAAGGGGTTCTCTCAGCTAGGACTCCTGCCCAGGGTCCCGCTACCTGGGAAATCTTTGCCGAGCAGTTCAAGGCGAAGTATTACCCAGATTCTTTTGTGAAGAGTATGGAGGTCGCCCTAACGACCTTCGTACAGGGAAAGATGATCGTGGCTGAGTACGAGGTGGCATTCAATAATCTGGTCCGCTTCGTGCCAGCGGTCGCGAACAATGACCTTGAGAAGGCCAAAAGGTTCCGCCGAGGGCTCAACTCTGAGTTCTGGCATGTCATGGGAGCTACTGCGCCACGTGACTTCCGATCTGTGGTAGAGCAGGCCAGGGGGATGGAGATGGAGATGCAGCTCACAAAAGGGCTGCAACCCTCTAGTGGTCCAAGTGCTACTGGTGGTGATCAGAAGAGAAGCTTCAATGAAGGAGGTGGGTCATCTCAACGGCCCGCTCCTAAGAAATCCAAGTGGGGCCAGCATCCCCCACAAACATCCAAGTCCAAGTCTTCAAGGTCGTCCTCTTCAGCGCCCCGTTCTTCATCGGCGACCCCAACTTATCGTCCTGTCCCAGAGCAGGGCATGATTTGTTTCAAATGTGGAGGTAGGCACCGTGCCGCTGAGTGCTCCTGGACGGGGGAGTGTCGGCATTGCGGCCGATCAGGCCACATGGAGCGGGTTTGTCGTCAAAACCCCTCCAGCATTCTTAAGTGGGAGCCCGCATGTTCATCGTCGTCCAACTCTTCTCCACGAGGGTCAGTCCAGATGATGGCGGCTGCCCCTGCTTTGCAGCCTCCGCTGTCCTGGGCTCCACCCGCCGGGTATTACTGGCATCCTGCACCGACTCCTCCATTCTAGCATGCTACACCGCCTCCAGTCCCGTTGCCACCACAACAGAGCGTCGGGGCTCTCGCCGCCCCGACACCACCTGGAGTCTACACACTGCCTGCTGCAGAGTCCACGAGTCGACCTGACGTGGTGACAGGTACCCTGCTAGTGGACTCGTGTGAAGCCCTTGTTCTTTTTTACTCTGGTGCACCTATTCTTTTGTGTCCCGGGAATTTGTTAGGAAGGCCAAGCTGAGTGTTCAGCGAATTTCCCAATCGGTTGTGGTTAGTACTCCAAAGGGAATCCTTGCTAGCTCCACAGTATGCCCTGGCTGTGTGGTTGCAATAGATGGCGAGGAATTTGTTGCCAACCTCATGGTCATCCAATTAGAGCCTTTCGATGTTATCCTTGGCATGGATTGGTTGCATCGCTACCAAGCCATGATTTCCTGCTTCTGGAGGACAGTTACCTTGCTAGCACCTTCAGGGAAGGAGATAGTCTTTCAAGGGAATGCACCCACGTGTTCCCTCTTTGTGTTGACCAGTCTGTTCCCTGGCCGACGGATAATGAAGTCTGGGTTACTTCTAGCCCTTACGGAGAAGCCAAGTGCGCAGTTGCACATTGAGGATATTCCTGTGGTGTGTGAGTATCCCGATGTATTTCCTGAAGAGCTTCCGGGTATGCCACCCAAGCGAGGTGTGGAGTTTAGAATTGATCTTGTTCCTGGCACAAGACGACCTATTTCAATGTCCCCCTACCGTTTGGCACGACCCTTGCAGGAAGAGTTGAAGAAGCAATTGGATGAGCTGTTATCCAAAGGCTTGATTCGTCGGAGTGTGTCACCTTGGGGAGCCCCTGTTCTTTTCACCGAGAAAAAAGATGGGAGTTGGCGCATGTGTATAGATTACCGTGCTCTCAATCAGGTGACCATCAAGAATAAATACCCATTGCCTCGTATCGAGGACTTGTTTGATCAATTGAAAGGGGCCAAGGTGTTCTCCAAAATTGATCTGCAGTCTGGGTATAATCAAATCCGTGTGCGCGAGCAAGATATTGAGAAGACAACGTTCTCCACCAGATATGGGCACTATGAGTTTACAGTTATGTCCTTCGGACTAACAAATGCCCCTGCTGTTTTCATGGAAACGATGAACAGTATGCTACACAAGTACCTGGATGACTTTGTAGTGGTGTTCATCGATGATATCCTGATTTATCCCAAGACAGAGGAAGAACACAAGCAGCATCTGAGGCTCATGCTTGAGACTCTGAGGAAGAATCAATTCTTTGCTAAATTGAAGAAGTGCGAGTTCTGGATTTCTGAAGTGAGCTCATGTAATTAACCAGGAAGGCATTTCAGTAGATCCAAGCAAAATTTCCACTGTCGTGGATTGGAAGAGGCCATCTAATGTTAAGGAAGTGAGAAGTTTTCTCGGCCTAGCTGGTTACTACCGGCGCTTCGTGAAAGACTTCTCCGTTATTGACAAGCCAATGTCTCAACTCACACGGAAGAATGTGAAATTCCAGTGGACCGATGAATGTGAGCGCAGTTTTAATACTCTGAAAGAGAAGTTGGTAACTGCTCCTGTTCTCACACTTCCTGAGCCAGGGAAGCGTTTCACGGTCTACTCAGATGCGTCTCGAGTGGGTCTAGGTTGTGTGCTCATGCAAGATGCCAAAGTGATCGCGTATGCCTCACGACAGTTGAAGAAGCATGAGCAGAACTACCCAACTCATGATTTGGAGCTTGCCGCTGTGGTTTTTGCTCTAAAGATTTGGAGGCATTACTTGTATGGAGAATCTTGTGATATCTTCACTGACCACAAAAGCCTCAAATACATTTTCACTCAGAAGGAGCTGAATTTGAGGCAACGGAGGTGGTTGGAGCTTATCAAAGACTATGATCTCACTCTTCAGTACCATCCGGGCAAGGCAAATGTGGTTGCTGATGCTCTTAGTCGCAAGCTGACACCCTCCACTCTAGGTTGTCTCGTTGCTGACTTTGAACGGATGGGAATTTCCTATTGTTTCGCTGGTACAACACAAGCTGAGACGCAACTGTTGCTGGAATCAGCGATTCCGGAGCGAGTAAAGGGGGCGCAACAGCATGATCGGTTGTTTCAGCAAGTGAGGAAGCGCCTTAATGAAGGAAAAACGGGGGATTTCAGCCTCGATGATTCAGGTGCTTTGCGATTTAAGGGCCGCCTTTATGTGCCGCAAAAGGCTCAAATCAAGGATGACATTTTGAGGGAAGCCCACCGTACCCCCTACACGGTGCATCCTGGTGAAACCAAGATGTACTGTGATCTCAAGAAGAGCTTCTGGTGGAAGAGGATGAAAGTGGATATCGCCAAGTATGTGGCATCTTGCGGGGTTTGCCAACAAGTAAAAGCTGAGCATAGGCGTCCCGCTGGACTATTGCAGCCTTTGGAGGTTCCTCAGTGGCCATGGGATGATATTACCATGGATTTTGTAATTGGCTTACCTCATACCCAGCGAGGTAAGGATGCGATTTGGGTAGTGGTGGACCGATTCAGTAAGTCCGCGCACTTCATCCCCATTCGCACTACGAACTCGGCAAGTAAGTTGGCGCCCATCTATGTGCGGGAAATCGTGAGATTGCATGGTGTCCCCAAGTCGATAGTTTCGGACAGAGATGCTAAGTTTGTCTCCAAGTTTTGGGAGAGCTTACAGGGCGCTCTGGGCACTAAGCTCCAGTTTAGTACTGCCTTCCACCCGCAAACGGATGGACAGTCCGAACGCACCATTCAGACACTGGAGGACATGTTGAGGTCCTATGTATTGTCCTGGAAGGGTAGCTGGGAAGATCATTTGGCAGTTGCAGAGTTTGCTTATAACAACAGCTACCACTCCAGTGTTCGAGCAGCGCCATTCGAGGTTCTGTATGGGCGAAGGTGTAGATCGCCACTTTGTTGGGATGCCGTGGGCGAGAAATCCGTCTTAGGCCCAGATTGGGTCCAACAAACAGTGGAACGAGTGGCAGAAATTAGACAAAATCTGCTGGATGCCCAAAGTAGGCAGAAAAGCTACGCTGATGTCAGGAGGCGAGAACTAGAGTTCGAAGTGGGGGATCATGTGCTCCTGAGAGTATCTCCCACTAAAGGTATAGTGCGATTTGGTACCAAAGGGAAGCTTAGCCCGAGGTACATTGGGCCATTTCCAATTCTGGAACGGATTGGAAAGTTGGCATACCGTTTGGATCTTCCTGACTCCATGCGAGGAGTGCATAATATGTTCCATGTGTCAATGTTGAGAATGTTCTTGAGAGATCTAGAGCACGAGATTGTGCTAGAACCAGTGTCCTTAAAGCAAGACCTCACCTTCGAGTCCCGTCCAGTTCAGATTCTGGAGGAATCAGAGAAGGTGTTGAGGAATAAAGCGATAAAGTATGTTAAAGTGCTATGGTCGCATCAGTCCGAGCGAGAAGCGACATGGGCGTTGGAGTCTCGCATGCGCGAGAAGTACCCGGAGTTGTTCTCCTCGGGTATGAGTTAAAGTTATGTTATGTGTAGATCATTTTTTTGTTTTCTTCCGTGCGATTGTTGAACGCTAGAATTCGGGGTCGAATTCTGTTAAGGGGGGTAGAATGTAATACCAGAAAAATAGAAGGGGGGCCAGCTGGCAAGACACCTCACCTGCCCTTGCCCCTGCCAGGGAGAGGTGGCAAGCCGCATGCTGCCCTAGCGTGCATGCGAGCCACTTGCGCATTGCAACATGCAAAAGTTAGGAACCAGGACCTCTTAAGTCAAGCCAACCGGTAGCTACCAGGAGGGAAGGAGAGTGCGTGCGGAGAAGGGGACGGCAGTGGAGAACCTGAGGCCGGCGGAGGGGAGCCCGAGGGCGGTGGCGCCCAGCACCCCACCGCCGCGTGTGCATGGGGAGGCATGGATCCGGTCGGGGCCGGCCGGATTCGAGGCGAGGAGGCGGGGGGTGGCGGCCGATGGCGGT
Source organism: Dendrocalamus latiflorus (assembly GCA_017311315.1). Taxonomy (NCBI): domain Eukaryota; kingdom Viridiplantae; phylum Streptophyta; class Magnoliopsida; order Poales; family Poaceae; genus Dendrocalamus; species Dendrocalamus latiflorus. The sequence goes on from CM029631.1 coordinate 23,333,412, forward strand.
GAGCCCGTGCGCAGCCGCGCGAGAGAGGGGGAGAGGAGAAGGCGGAGGCGGGGACGACGGTGGAGCCGGCAGCGCCGCGCCTGGCCGCACGCCGCCGCGCTGCCGGTGGTGCGCCCGAGCGCGCGAGAGAGAGGGGAAGGAGGGGAGAGGAGAGGAAGGGGGCGGCGGGAGAGCCGCCGGCGCCGCCGCGCTGCCCCGGGCGGAGTAGAGGAGGGGGAGGCCGGGCGGCCGAAGAGAAGTGGAGGGAGAGAGAGAGAGGCGGGTGAGGGAGGAAAAGAAGGGGGCCGGCCGGGTAGAGAAAAAAAAGGGGAAAGAAAAAAAAAGAGAGAAAGAAAGAGGAAAAAAAGAGAGAAAGGAGAAGAAGAGGAGAAAAGAAAAGAGGAAAAAAGAGGGGGTTTCGGGACCTGCGCGACAGATCCCTGAAACCTTTGCATTCCTACGCCAGAAACGGGTTATGCGTTTAGTTTCGTCGTCTCCCATTTATTCTCTGGTCTTGTTTGGTGCGTTAAATTGGACTGTTTGTTTGCCCAGGTGGAGGTCGCGAGTTGACGCCGTCCGCACGACGCTCCACTTCGTTTGGTTAACAGGCAAGTGCATGGTAGTGCGGTAGACCGTAGGGATTATGAATATGTGATGTTTACATGATGTGCTAATGCTTATGTGGAAATGCGATGATTACATGATATGATGTTTATTTATGGATGACCATGGTAATGACAATGGCATATGCATTTGCATTATGTGCACTCAAGAGTGTGGGCGGTGAGAAAGTCCCTAGCTTCGAGTAAAGCTAGCAGACTAATCCGGAGTGCTCTTGAGTAAGGCCTACTTCGGTAGGCCTCCACGGGAGTGGAGGGGTCCCCGTGTCGAGATGGGCGGGCCCAGATGATGGGTGAACATCGACGGGTGTTCGCTCGGCGATACCGGTATTCGCATTATGATGAGCAAATGTGCATGTAGAGCAAGGATGCATTGCATTGCATTGATGTTGTGGCAATGTGCAACATAAGAGTGTATGTGAGGTATGTACGATTAATGTGGAATCTGGAGAATGATGATATGAGCATGGCTTTGCATGCAGAGTATGTTGGTTGGATTAAATCGTTTCATGTTGTGTTAGTATTTATCGTCCTATTGTGTACTTGCTGAGTCTTTGGACTCACCCTTGTCTTGTTGTTTTTTTAGGTTATCGTTGAGGACGTCTTGCTCGGGGTGGGAGTAGCACATGAATAATCTTCACAAACTAACCGCACTCTCTGTACCACCTTTTGTCAGTTTATGCTAGTCTCTGCTAGTCTGCTAGAGTATGGGCTAAGAGAAGAACTATATTGTATCTATTCGCTGCTACCTAGATATTTTAACGTGGATGTTCTGGTAATTGAGGATAAAAGTTTGTAATGATGGTAGCATTCTGACCCAGAGGATGGGCGGGGTGTTACAAAACTGATATATCATGAGTTATTGTTGTATAGTGTAAGCTGCCAATCAAGGGAATAGAAGGAGGCCATGATTCAGCTTGGCCCAGGTAATGAGAAACCCACATTGAGACAGCGACACCAGTAGATTGAGCTAGGTACACACAGATGGATTGAGACCTAGATTGTGTGTAGGTGGCATTGCTCGCAAGGTCGCCCACTAATACTGTCAGCATTAAGGTTGCCCTTGTTGGATCCAGTGGTCATCCAAGGCAATGCTGTCAGGTCTACAGCGGTAGAGATGAGAAGAGTCAGCAGCACGAGAGGATGGCAATGGCATGAGGAGGTGGCGCCAGAGCTAGGAGGGCGTGGAGATGTTGTGAGCATGGCTGACATCGCCATTATTGCTGCTCCAACCTCGCCTCATCCTCACTACGCTTCGCCCTCCACCTCCACTTCAGGCAATTGCACTAGAGATAGCACTGCAGCACCCATGATCTACCCTCTTAACTCTCGACCGCTGACGCCTCCGCTCTACTCCAAATCGGACTATTCCCATAATCCCATCACATCCAACCTGCTCCATGCACGTCAACCACACCATCCACTTTGCATCGCCTAGGAATACATCGTGTGTATGCTGTTGTGGCCGTTTTGCCCAGACAGCTCACTATTGTTGTGCACCCAAACCTCCCCTGTGTGGGGTCCCCGCCACTTCACCTGGCGCAACCCATGACGGTAGTGCTAGAGATGGGGAAGGGCTTTGCCAAAGGGAGATGCAAGGGGGCAGGGGAGTCAGGAGGGATAGCGACGGCATGCCCTCTACCGCCTCCCCTTCCTTGCACAGTCATGTCTTCCTGCCCATGTTGTTGCCTCCTCCCCACACATGTCTGGTTGTTGAGAATGGCCAGATCTGGTCTGCCATCTTGCTAGCTATCTTCCCCAAAACATCAAGGCATGGCGCGCCCACCCCCGCGCGCATGCATGTAGGACCCTAGTGCCCTTCCCTGCACCCTTCCGTGTCGATCTCCCACACTCTTCCCCACGCAAGACCCCAGCACCGCAGGCTCACCCTCGGCCGGGAGCCATGCACGCCTCGCTGGGGCATGCTACCCGTCATGGAGCGGGAAAGGGATGAAGGGAGTGGGGTAGGGATTGGTTTTTTTGTTAAGTCAGTTATCTAGTTTTAGAAGTTGGAAGAAATCAATTCAATTTGATTTCACACCCTAACGGAACACATGAAACCATTCTAGTAGCATAATATGAGTAGTACAAGTAAGGTGTATACTCCATTTTGGAGCACTGGATCAAAGCTATAGAGCTGAATTCATAAAATGGAGATGAGGGTTTTTAGATTGACTGGGGCACTTGAGTCAACTTATAAACATTTGCAACCAAGGGGCCTGTTCTTTTTGGTTGAAGCTTATGCCTTTTGGCTGCAGCTTATGACTTTTAGGCGTTCGTGTGAGAGATTACAGAGTAACAGAAACTCACGTGCAGTTTTTGCCGATATAAATGAAGTCGGTACAGTATATACTACAATTAACTAGTAGACCTCATCTTGAAAAGACACTCCGTTTAAAAGCTAGTTACTGTATAAAAGCCAAAAGCTGAAAAAGAACAGGGCCAAGATTTTAGATCTGTCAGTACCTACTTACATTGTATTAAAGAAAAATAAACAAGAGTTCCACATTTTCTTCACAAAGAAACTACATTATGCAAAGACATGTTTTGAATAACACATGGATCTAAGTTGGATCACTATAACTCAATTGAACCAAGGAGATTGAGCTAGATTTCAAATAATGAGTAAGGGTTCTCAACAGTTTTGAGACAAAAGGTTCTGAACTCCCAAAACCACATAATGGAAAAAAAAACTGACAAAGGTAGGAGCTCTATAATTTCCAGAACATATCAAATATTGGATGGCTAACTTTAATTGTACCCAATTGAGGCACACTACCACACCTAGAGATTCCAACTGTTCCTGGACAGAGAATGGCCAAGCTATATTGTTGGTCCCTAGTTGATTCTTAGGGTGCCTTAACTATTACATAATAATTAATAAATAAAGGAAAAAAGTCTATATTAACCCCTAAACTTTGATGGTCCATCTATTTAATCCCCTAAGCTATAAAACCAAGTATTCAATCCTCTAAATTTTCAAAAATAGTGCAAATAGTCTACTGATGTCGTCAAAGTTGGGGGAGGGTAATATAGACTTTTCCATAAATAAAACCAAACAAAAAACCAGTAAAACCCTTTAGACAACCAATGCCATGAAAGTAAATAATGTCATTAAGATTTTTTCTTGGAAAATACTTTCATAATATATAATTTTATTATAGGGATGGAGGGAGTAGGTCACTTGCTGCACTTGCATTCCTTGAAAAGAATTGCACATGAGATATATGAGTATGTCGAATGTCATAAGTTAAACCAATTCTCAATGAAGCCACTAAATTTTTTAAAAAATTGGATGCTCAAGGTGATAACAGATAGGACAAACTAAGGTGCATGGTTATAGAAAAACTAAATTCTTATCTCACTAAATGACTAGCATCCATTTTCACTAAGCCATTGAAGTCACAATGTTGCATACATGCCATTTGATAAACATCGCACTGCAAGAAAATCCACTGTAAGCATTCCCATTTTCTGTAGGATCCAATTGCTAACCTGCCAATACTAACACCGCACAAGAAGCCACAACCACCTGGCAATTTGTTGAACAAACCGGATAGCAATCTCTAGTTAATCTCTAGTTCTTTGTGCAACCCATAATCACTTATCTATGTTCCTCACAAAAGCCACCGGGTCCTTCATTCAGGTATTTCATCGAGCAACAAACAAGCATCTCACATTGAGACTGTGCAAAACCTATAGGTAAACACACTCCATGGGTATTTGGTTGAACACCTCACCTGCGTCTACGGGATGCTCAATAAGCATGGTGTGTGTCTTGCAGCTGGGCCGCAACCTCACAGCTAACATCTCCTTGAACACCCTCCCGGTAGAATAGGATCTTCATGCACACCGTGTAGCTCACGACCCTGGGATGACACTGGCTCCTCCACGTGTGCATCTCCCACCACACTTGCATTGTGGTGTCGACATCCCCGGTGCATCAGCTAGTGCATGACTGTCATGAAGTTGGTGGCACCGGGGTCCACCCTAGCGCAGAGCATCTCGTCAAGGAGGCAAAACATGGAGGTGTAGGTGAAGCAATCGTGGCGGAAGGCGGCGACCTTAGGGTGAGGGTGGTGGTGTGGGAGGCGGTAAGGTGAAAGAAGAGGAAGGCCTTGTGGAGCAACGGGTGGGTCTTGAGGACACGAGCGAGTGTGGGAATCCCAGGTAAGGCCTAGGAGGGAGGGCAGGAGTGGGCATGCTGCGTCACAGAGGATGGTGGTGATGCGGCGGCTGATGTCATGTGTGTAGGTCGGGGTGGGGGCTCAGCGGGGGATGTAGGTCCTGTTTGGAATGCGGGAATTTTTCCCGATTCCTGCGGGAATTGAACTATTTTCTGTAAAATTCCTGCAAAATTCCTGTGAAATTCCTCTGTTCCAAACAGGCCCTTAGGGTGGGGTTTTGGGTTGCGGTGGAGTTTGGTGGGGAGGAAGTGGCAAGCGCTGCAGAGCAGTTTGGCCAGTGGCGAGGCACTATATTCCATCTCTTAGATGTTGTCCCAGAAAAATCATCCAAATATAGAGCCTTGATCAAATAAACCATCTTTCCAAAGAAGAGGGCGTCGCGGGAGCGGATGGGGAGGAGCCCTACGCACATGGGGAGGATGGTTTTCTTTGGTTTTCTCGATGATTGGTTTCACGTGGATAGATCTGTGGACATCGGGAACGAGCTGCGTGTGGGGAGGGGAGTTCTTTGGTCTTCTTGAGGACTGGTTTCACATAGATCTATCCATGTACACCAGGAATGATGTGGGAAGGGGAGGGGAGGGATGGTGAATGAACAAACTATCCTTTTTATATTAGTACTAGTAAGATGCCCATGCGTTACAATGGAATATCAAAAAAAATGGTGATATCAAATGCGATCCAAAATCATACTATAAACATCAATTTTCCAGGGGAATGTGCGATGTGGGGAGTGGCTAGTCTAGCTTTGCAAGAAAATCATCGAAAACCATACTATCATCGAAAACCAATTATTGACATGAACTTCAAGCTAGTCTAGCTTTGCAAGAAAATCATGATCATATCTTTTAGAATGCTAAAACCTTACAAACTTATACCTTCCATTATATGTAATAACACAATTTATCAGTTCATTCATATACAACCCACAAGGCATCAATCGGTGCAGATTTCATAAAAATAGCAGGGAAGCACCAAGACATTGAGAAGAACACAATAAAAAGAGAAATTTTACAATCATATCTATGACACGCAGGTTGCTACTCCCTTCTTGGAATCCTGGTCAACTAGCCAGCTCACTGTGGCATGTGCCTCAATTTCAAGGAGTAGCCTCTGCTTACTTTTCTCCTGCATGAGCTGGCAAAAAAAACCAAAAAGTGCAAGCTAGAATTTGCAAATTAAATATGACTTTTAATATGATTAGAGCAATGAAAAGCATCTTCTCTGACATGCCATCAGCCATAAACATACTGTTCTTACCTTCATTAGCAGCACGTACAATAAAAGATAACTTTTGACCTGAGCATAAAACATGGCTCATTGCACCTGGTCATTTGCCGAAGTGAGCACTTGTGACACATCCCCGCCGACTTGCCATATTGTAGAGCCAACTCCTTAATCCTTTACCATTGCTGCATGCACAGATCGCATCGTCGCAAAGCCATGACACAAGCAGCCACCAGCACCGACCTACCCCTCTGCTGAGCCACCATGCTAGCGTGCCTTCCTCTCGTACTTTTGGCTCCGCACCAATGCCTGGATGCCGCCTCGATTTTGAGACCACCTCTACTCGCTATGAGCCTAGGAAGCTGCTGCCACACGATGCAGACGCATGCTATTGTTTGACTGATGCCTAATTGAGTTTTCTTGAACATTATGCTACTCGCCCGCTCGCCCACCCGTCAACTAACAGGAGCTCCCTACCTACCTTTCAATTTCATTGATAGTTGCACTTGTGCTCCACGGTTGCATTTGGATCGGCATGTGATGGGGATGGGAGGAGGAAATGGTTTGCGGTTAGGTATTTGTGGGAGGGGTCACAGAAAAGCACTTGTAGATAGCAGACTTACAGTTGGGTCGAGGGAATTGCAGCCTATGAGCGTGCCTGGGACCAGCGAAGGGACCGATACGAGCCCACATGTCGGCGCATGAGAAGAGAGGAGCGAGGGTGAAGGATGGAATTCCCTCACTGACATCATGGTCCACTTGTTGGCGCGAGGCTCAGAGGAGGGGTGTAGGGGTAAATGGACAAACTCCTCTTATGTGTGTGTGTAAAATGGTTTCATACTCCTGAGAGTACATACTCCCACTTCTCATATATTGCTTTAATGATGTTGTTATACCTCTTTATCTATTTGAGCACACTCTAATGATTATAATATACTCCAAAGTGAGTTTCATAAAAATCCACTTTTTATAATATAATTTGTGTATATAGTCCTTTTATGTATGGCAAAGAATATATAGAAAAATAAAGAGTTCCGATAAAAAAATTTCAACTAAGTCATATTGAAGTATCTTAGAATTAGTATTTAAGTATACCAAAATTGATAAAGAGAAATAAAATATTCATTTAAGTGGTATATTAAAAGTGGGAGTATGTAAATGATTCCATGCTCCTAGGAGTACATACTCCCACTTCTTATATATTACCTAAATAATGTTGTTATACCTCTTTATCCTTTTAAATATATTCTAATAATAATTATAAAATCTCTAAAGTGAGTTACATGAAAATTTTCATTAAAGTCTACTTTTATAGTATAATTTGTGTATATACTCTTTTTATGTATGGAAAAGAGGTATATAGCAAAAATAAAGGACTCCAATGAAAATTTTTCAATCAAATCATATTAAAGTATCTTAGAATTAGCATTTAAGTATACCGAAAGTGATAAATAAGTATAATGCATTCGATTAAGCGGTATATTGGAAGTGGGGTATGTACTCCCGAAAGTATGGAAAAGGGTGTATACATACACACACACATACATAACTTTCCATATTTACACTCACCTCTAATATACCACCTAAATAAACATGAAATACCCCTTTATCACTTTAGGTATACTCGTATACTAAATATAAGATATTTCAATGTGAACCACACGAAAAAATTGCAAGTGAGTCCATAGTTTTTAGCATATTTTGTAAATACCTTCATATACGCACATAAAAATGAACATATCTAAAAATATATATACATACCACCTCTGAAAAATTGTTCATAACACTTAGATAATCTTAAATACTCATATACTATACGTACATACCCTCCGTTACGCGAGATAATCTCTACTTTGTGAGATACGATATAGGGTGTAACTACACCCGGCAGTAGAAAAGACGGTTCATATAGGGTTGTTGGATCTACAATCTACAACTCGGATTCGTAAAGGTGGAAGAACCAATCACTTATGCATTTTTCCCCAAAACTCCCTGCAACTTCCCCCCTTTGCATCTGCGTCCTCGTCTCCAATCCCCTCTTGTCTCCCTCCCCGTCCCCGACGCTTGCCCGCCGCCTCGCTTCACCTCCCCCACTCACCTCGCTTCGCTTTCCATGGCTTCCCCACCCACCTCCGGGCCGCCGCCTCACTCTGCTCTCCACAGCCTCCCCCCCCCCCCCCCCCCCCCGTCGCGCCCCCTCCCAGGCCCTCGGTGACACCTCCTGCCCCCGTCGCGCCCCCTCCCAGGCCCTCGGTGACACCTCCTGCCCCCGTCGCCCCCCCCTCCCGACCCTTGACGCCGCTGCCTCCCTCCATGGCCAACCCCCGTCGCGCCCCCAACCTCCGGGCCGCCGCCTCGCTCTGCCCTCCATGGCCTCCCCTTGTCGCGCCCCCTCCCAGGCCCTCGGCGACACCGCCTGCCCCCGTCGCACCCCCGACCCTAATAGCTCTCACTCCCAGTTCCCAGAACCTGATAGCTCTCACTCCCGAATCCCTGTTTTATCTCTTGCAAGTCAAGTGACTGACTATTTACTTTCTTCAACACAGTGGCTGAACAATTGCATTGGGAGAAAGAATTATGCAACATTTATTCTGCTCATGTTCTCTGTCCTGTTGATGGTGGGTACCAAATGCGAACGCTTTTGTAATTCTGTTTCTTTAGTTTGGCCGGTACTAATTAGCATATGCCGGTCTACTTTATCAGCTTGTTATTGAGGGAGGAACAACGATTGCGATTTTTGTTCACTGCTTTGTCGACAGCAAAGGGGTGAAAATGGAAATGGAGCACATGCTTCACATAAGGCTCCCTAGAGGAGCTCATGCAGCATTATCTGTAAGTGGTAACGAACATCCCTGGCCTAGTAATAGGCATCACTACTGTATTTTACTTACGAAGCTCACACTTTCCTGTGTAAATTTTTCCACAGATGACATATACACTGCAGGGAATGAGGACATACGATTACATCCTTGCTATGCGAGAAGCTGCACAAGCATTTGACCCTTTTGATGACTCTGATTCATCATCCAACGAGAGCATCGACTTTGACTCGCCAGAAAGGCCATCTTTTCTTTCAAGTATCTTTTGCAGAAAATATGAAGTAAATGAAGTACGAAGTGATAAATTACTGCACTAGTACTAGTACATGATACATACTATCAGTGGCGGACCCAGAATTTTACTAAAGGGTATGCCGTACCAAATTACAATATAAATAATTCAAACATCATACTAATAATCTCAAATATACATAAAAAAGACTTACAATACTACTTGTATATATTCCAATAAAATTCCAACGGGAATTATATATTCCAATGGGAATTACTACATAAAAGGATTCCAACGGGAATTATATATTCCAGTAAAATTCCATTGTTCCAAATATACCTGAATCTACTTAATCCATTTCTCCTTCAACAGTGCGGTGCAATAATGGTTTGTTTGTATGATTGCCCTTCAAATTAACATGAATTTGTACTTGTATGTCCCCTGGTTCCATCTCTACTTATTATGTTCCAACTTCCAAGTGTATAAAATACAGGGAAAAAACGTACAAATTCATACGCCTATAGCGATACCCACTTAGTCGCTATAGCTAGTACGCACTGTTTACTGTTCAGGAATATTGTACGTTGGTACGGCGTACCTTGGCTATGGGCGTGAAGATGCTGCCCTGCGGGGGCTTGTTGCGGTAGAAGAAGACGCCGGCGATGAGGCTGACGACGCCGAGCGCCAGGACGGCGGCGGAGACCCCGAACCCGACGTCCATCCCGGACCGCGTCTGCACCCAGACTAGCACGGTGAGCGCCACCAGCTCGCCGACGCAGAAGCTGAAGTAGGCCGCGTTGAAGTAGCTGGACAGCCGCTTCCCGCCGCCCCGCCGAAACTGGTCGGCGCCGTGCGCGATGATGTTGGGCTTCAGGCACCCGCAGACCCGCTGCCCACCGCCACCAGGTACAGCGCCGCGAAGAAGGTGCCCGCCTTCACCCCGTCCGCCTCCTCGCACCGCCCGCCACTGCCGAAACTCGCCGCCATCATGTCGCACGGCGGCGGCCGCAGGGTATGCTGTAGCCCACCTGGCATATCCTGTGGGTCCGCCTCTGCATACTATGCTGTAAAAAGGTAAGATTCTACCATTCACCTAGCGCTAATTTGATGGTACACTGATTAATAAGGCCCCGTTTGGCACAGCTCCACCATCGGCTCCTGGAGCTATTTAGAGTCGTTTTGTGCCAAACGGGGTACAACAAAATAGCTCCACCCAAGGAGTCCCTTAAAACCTGCTGAGACAAAAGTAGCTCCTTGGGTGGAGCTGAAAAAAGTAGCTTCATCCAGCTCCACTTGTGAAGTAAAAAAAACAGCTCCACTTGTGAAGTGGAGCTGTGCCAAACGGGGCCTAATTCTACCTTGCTTGAAGGTAACATCTTCCATTTTCTGATGTATCATCCATCAGGAAATTATGCCTGTAAATATCATACACTGATGTACATCTGGTATGTAATGAACATGTCCATTGTAGGCAATGCTTCCGCTGTATTATGTTAGTATTATATCCATCACCAATACAAATGATTCCAATGAGTACTTGTCCAAACAAAGAACTTCTATCAGACCAAATGGTGCAAAATTGAAGAAATTGGCTGACAATATACTTTCTTTTCGCAAGTTCACAGATTTCACAAAGTTCACAAATTTGATGAATTTCACAAACTCATGCTACGTCGGCGCTGGGCATCGGAGGTGAGGATGTCGGCTTTGGTTGTCGTCGGACCGGCAGACGGGATGGAGGGAGGCGGTGCAGCGCCAAGAGGGGGAGAGTGTCAGCCGACGTAGGTGGCGGTGGTGCGGGGAAGGGGGGGAGCAGTGCTACAGGGAGGCGGTGGTGCGGCCATGGTTGTCCTTGGCTCAGGCGCTGAGGACGAGGGGGCGGCGGTGCTGCAGGGAGGGACGCTGCGCCGGGGTGGTGGAGGGGCGGCCATGGAGGGAGGCGGTGTCGCTGAGGGCCTGGGAGGGGGCGCAACGAGGGAGGCCGTGGAGGGCAGAGCGAGGCGGCGGCCCAGAGGGTTGGGGGCGCGACGGGGGTTGGCCATGGAGGGAGGCGGCGGCGTCGAGGGTTGGGGGCGCTACGGGGGCAGGCCGTGGAGGGCAGAGCGAGGCGGCAGCCCGGAGGGTTGGGGGCGCGACGAGGGTTGGCCATGGAGGGAGGCGGCGGCGTCGAAGGTTGGGGGCGCGACGGGGGCAGGCGGTGTCACCGAGGGCCTGGGAGGGGCGCGACGGGGGGAGGCCGTGGAGAGCAGAGTGAGGCGGCGGCCCAGAGGCGGGTGGGGAAGGCGTGGGAGGCGAAGCGAGGTGAGTGGGGGAGGCGAAGCGAGGCGGCGGGCAAGCGCCGAGGACAGGGAGGGAGCCAGGAGGGGATTGGAGATGGGACGCAGATGCAAAGGGGGGAAGTTGCAGGGGGTTAGATTGTAGATCGAACAGCTCTGGTTGGCATTTGCATGTTATCACTGAATAGACCATATATATATATACATGGCTCCATGATTAAGACTTGCCATCCATGATTGAGACTTTCCATCCATGATTGAGGCTTTCCATCCTGATGTTATATATCATTGCACTTGCACGCATCTAAAAGCAATCCAAAGGCAGGGAGGCTTGGTGCCCAGACACCCTGGTGTCCCATTTCAGCGTCATATATATGTAATTATGAATGGAAAGTCTCAATCATGGATGGTAAGTCTTAATCATGGAGCCTGGGCACCATGGTGCCCCTGTTATTTATACTATATATATATATATATATATAGACACACACACATACATACATACATACTAAGCAGCATGCAGGTGTAGAATACGTGGACAAGTTACTAACATTTCTGAATGAAGCTACTATCGGTTTTAAATGAAGTTATTACCAAACCTTGATAGTGTTGAAAAGTTATCGTCAGTTTTGCATGAAGTTTGATGGTAGCGAGTGAAATTACTATCGATGCTTAGGGCATCTCCAATGGTCTGAGTCAGCTAGCTATATGCATGTACACATCAACATATATCCTATGTGGAGGAAAGAGAGTATGCAAAAAAAACCGAGCCAGCTCTTCCTTAAGCACTAGTCTATAACGCAAAACGAGGCAGCCTCTATAAATGATAGTCCTTTTCTGTGTGTGCATGTAACCATCAAATAGCTATCCTTATAGATAGTTCTTTAGAATGCTAGCTTTAGTGTGTACTATATAAATGATGTGGAAGTCTTATAGTTAGTTGCTAGCTATAACTATTGAAGATGCCCTAATACATAGCCGGTCGTAACTTTCTTCATAGTCGATGATAACTTTTTGAACAATCAGTAATAACTTGCTGAAGCGTAAAATTACGCGTAGAATAGTGCTACCGTGTGTATAATAGAGATATTAGTAGGAAAGTAGGGAACAATTTTTTTGTTAAATGTAAATATGTGTCCGATAAAAGCGGGGGTGGTTTGACGCCACAGCCCCACTTTCGAACCTGAGAATCCCCCAAGTCCCAACGACCGAGCGACGGCGAGCGGATCTGTTGTTCGACGCCCTCCCTCTCGCCGGCGGCAATGGTGACTCCCAACTCGGGCGGCATCCCCATCAAGGCCAGCGACCCTCCCCTCCTCCTATGCCACCCAAGACCCTACTCTTGTCACCCACGAGCGCAGTTTGTGGATTTTGCGGCGAATCTTGCCGCCGGCCGGATCCTTGCGAACAGCTCCAAGAAACGTTTGCTGCCATTTTCCGCCGGTTCTTCCGTGCTTTGCCTGTTTGGTGCTGCATGATTTATCTAGGGCGTGCAAATTTTGCCGGTTTTTTAAGCAGTTTCCGCTTACTAGCCGCTTCTAGAGGATACGAGGTAGTTTCCGTTTGGGAGATAGGTGGCTTTGACTGGTGAAATGCCCTGCTACATGGGATTTTGAGACATTTACTAGAATTATAATCTGCAGATATCAATCGCTTGTTGTTTTAGGATTATTACTTGTGAATTGTGATGCGTATGATGTACTTGCAGTTGGTTTCTTGGCCTGGGTATTGTGGTTAGGTTTTGCGAGTTTGTTCATTCCATCCCTTTCCCTTGTTTACTGCAGGCTGAACAGGATTCGGACGGCTCAGCACAAAGCACTGCTGACATGACCGCTTTCGTGAGTATTAGATCTTTCTTTGAGTTTATTATTTATTTGGGTTATATAAATTGTAGATTTGAACTGTATGTTCGGTTATACTTACTGGTGCACTCTTTTTTAATCTTTTGTTTTTGCCCATTGTTTGCAGGTGCAAAATCTTCTAGTGCAGATGGTGAGTACTTTACTTTTATTGTGGCGCATTATGTGCATATTGTCCACTTGCTTTTCTTTTACTGAATTTGAACGCCTTACAGCAAACCAGGTTCCAAGCTATGTCGGAGAACATCATTTCAAAGAATATCCTTCTAAATTAGTTCTATTTTGCACTTTTTAGTTCTTTTAACATTCAGCTTTGTCTGTCACACAGAGAATATTAACATCATTATTATTTTAGTTTTGAGAATGTAAAAAATACTAACAAGTATGTATTCATGTTCTACTAGATCGCTGATGTGTCCATTAGTCACAGGATAAATGATAGTGCAAGTCCAAATTCCTGTTTCCAGTAGTAACTGAAACTATAAAAAAAAGACTCATTTGGTGACTTAAATTAGGAGGATAATCCAAGTGCAAATCTTCAAAACCCTTAAGATGCAGTCTTCTTTTTGTGGGGTTTGTTAACTTCAAAACCCTGAATAAAGAAGTTTTGTTGTTTGCTAACATCTTGGAGTTGATGTCTGGGACAGTTCAATAAATAAGTGGGACTGGGAACTACTAAGGTTTATTTGGTGACCAACTGTGAATAAAACCATCTTTGTTATCACCATTTATCTACCTTCGAAACATTCACTTCCTTTGATTAATTTCTAATATTAGCAACAGGATATTATCTACATATGTCTACTTTTGTGTATAATCCTTAAACCAGTGCTCACTAGATGAAATGGGTGCAAGAATCGATGAATTGGAGCAGAGCATCAATGATCTCAAGGCTGAGATGCGCACTGAAGGTATGACCCCAACTAAGACAAATGACGAAGAATCGAAGCCAGCAGACAGCTCTGCATGAGTGAAACAGAAGCGGCATAATGCTATGACAGCGTTGATTCTGTATCGACATCTTCAGTTCATCACTAACAAAATGCCTGTTATGAGATTTTACTGGTGTGCTTGTATGCATCTGAGAAATACGGTAAGTGGTTTGCTATTGACTTTCAAGCCCACAAAAGAGTATATCATCATCTTCCTCTGGATATGTACTTTGTGTCGCGCAGAGCATGATCATAATATGCTTGCTTTCTTTGTTCGCTTGGCTTGCTGCTGAGTGGTGTGCCATCGTCTTCTCTACCTCCAAATTTTACGGTTTCTAGAGAGAAAAATCAAGCTTTAGTTGTTCTATTATGCCGGCCGTAAGTCCATAACGTGTTGCTCGTGCTGTGTTATTAGTTTCTTCTTACAGGTCTCATGAAAATTCAGTGTTAAAACATAGTTTCTTACTGTGTTGAGCACCCCTTTTGCATTTGCACAGCAATACACCGGAAGCCTCTAAAAAGGACCATCTCCTGTTCTTTAAGCACTATCGTACGTGTGTACGATATGGATTGTGGGATTATGATCTGCTAAGATGATATATAGATCAGAATTATAGAATCGTGATCCTAGAGGTTGGATCGGGTAGGATGGTGCTGAGGATCGAAACTATATCTGTAACACCCGTTCTAGTTGATGGGCTAGAAAAGAAACAAGGGAGAAAGAAGCAAGGCAAAAACGGGGGATTGGGAAGAGAGTTGGGTAGAGCTGTAAACGAGCTCAAGCAAGCCTGGTTTTCTAGGCTCTAGCTCAATAGAAGCTATAGAAGCTTGAGCTAAACTTAGTTAAACTCAAGCAAGCCTAAGTTGAGGTCTAAGCCTATACTTAAACTCGAGCTCGGCTTGAATAAACTCGATAACAATTAAAATAATTTAATATGCACTAATTTTCGACAATAAGAAAAGTTTCGAGGTTGGGCTCAGCTAGAGTAAACTCGATAACAGTAAAAACAATTCAACATGCACTGATTTTTAGCAATAGAAAAGCTCAAACTTGAGCACGGCTCAGTAAGCTCGGTAAGAGTTAATATGCATCAATATTCAAGGTCGAATCGAACCCTAACGAGCTATCCGAGCTTGGTTTATTAAAACTCATGAGCTCGGGATCATGTTCGAGCTCGACTCATTTATAGTTCGAGCTGAGCTTGAATCGAGTCTAAAGCGAGCCGAGTTCAAGCAGCTCGCGAGTTCGAGCTTTTTTTTATAGCCCTAGAGTCAGGAGAGGAGATCACGTCGTATGCTGCCGTCGAGATGCCCTACCGCTGCATGCTGCAGCCGACTGCTGCTAGTGCCTTACCGCCAGTGGCGGACCCAGGAATAAAATATAGGTATGACGGAACGCAAGCATGAAGCAAATACTATTACCTAAAAGCAAAACAATCCATGATGAAACTGAGCAAAAGCACGTGTGAAGCAAACTACGTTGTGAAAATCAAATGGAGTATTGAAACTTTGCTAAAACACCCTTCAAATCCATTTCTATCTAAGCAAATAAGCAAGCAATGACAATATTACAATACATTTCAATACTCTATTTGACTTTCGCAACTCACAAATAAGAGTAAAGACCAAATATTTATCACTTACTCAGACATTATTGTAACGTCCCATTTTGGGAATTCATCGAATGCTTTAGTTAAAGTTGCAAAATTCAAATTTGAATTCAAAAGTAACCCCAAAATTTCAAGCAAAATTCAAATTTCAAAAATTCTCAAACTTCTTTAGGCCTGGCCCAGCCCACCTCTACCTCGGCCTAGCCCACCTAGCCTTAGCTCGGCCCAGCTGGCCCCTTGGCCCAGCCTAGGACAAGCTACGTTGGCCAGAGCCACCCCTAGATGTGTTGTTCGTGCCTAGCGCGTGTGCCACTGCACCGTGCGCACTCCCGTACCGCCTGACAACACCTCCGTCATGTGCGCGTCTGCTTCTACAGTCTTGTGCCACCCTCGCTGAGCTAGCCCCGTGCTACGCCTCGCCATTCCCCGCACCTAGCCCTCCTTTCCTCACTCCTTCGTGCGCCCGCAGTGTCCGCCTCGCCATGTTAGCCCCACGTGCCCACATCTTCGCCTAGCCATTGTCTCAGTGCGTCGCCACAGCCTTAACTTCCCTCCATGCCGCACACCGAGCTTCGCTATTCCTCTCCTATGCCTTGCCTAGCTCCGCCACCTCAAGACGCCGTGCAAGCCATCATGGCACCCAACGGCTCCAAGCCCCCTTCTCCGCTACAAAACCTCCAGTGATCCTCCTCTCGTCCCCACTCACCTCTCCTTGCCTTTAATCGCCCCAAAGCCTCCTGAACCATCTTCTTCTCTGGCTCCGGTCATTCCACCACCCTAAGGCAGTCTCGAGCTCCGTTGCACCCCGGTCCAATTCCTTACGTTGGGAGCTTCACCCGAAGACCCTAAAGCAACCTCGACCATCGCCAAGCCCCTTCTTCCCCTCTAATGAGCCCTTTGCGATGCCCCCTCTCCGCCGCGTCTACTCTTCGACAACAAGCCACTTCGTGCGTCCTCAAGCTTCATCATTGCTCCTGGTGAATCCCTCTCCACCCGTAGATACTCACCTAGAATGGAATCGGGTTCTAGAACCTTGCAGCACCGTGGTGCCATGCTCTGGCCACCGCTGGAGCCCATCGCAAGCTGTCCTAGACCCCAAATTCAGCCACATCGCCTCGCCCGGACGTTCGCACCGTGCCGTAGAGTCCATTTTTGGCCTTGCCTCTGCCTGTCATAGTCTCCCTCACCAGCGTTAAGCCTCATCTCTCTTCGGTGGGGAAAACCACTGTAGCACCATCATTTCTGTTTAAATGTGTGTAATTAATTTACTTAATGATCATCATTAGTCGCTGACCCGTGGGTCCCCTCGCTTAATTGAAGCCATACCTCGCTGATGTGTGGGCCTTGTCAGCTTTTAAAATCTTTTAAACTGGTTTTAAAAGCTAAAGCCACTAATAAGTAGGCCCGAGCTACTGTTTGCATAGTGCACAGGTCCCACATGTCAGTCGTAGAGCCATTTTCTTTTAAAAAATAAATTCAAACTAAATTAAAATGTTGTGGGACCCATCTATTAGTCCTAGTAACCTTTTTAGTAAAAAATTAATTTAAAACTAGTGGACCCCACCTATCAGAGAGAGAAAGTCTCTCACTGTTTATTTTTAGATTTAATCTAAAGTCGAACTTTGGAGAGGCCATTCTCACTTATTTTCACTCCAAACTTAATAAAATTTGTCTATAAATTTTTTAAATTCAATATTTATCTATTTGTGAGATCATGTGGATGTCCTCTCTATGTTGTGATGAATATTTAACAGTATTTGGGACTTAATAGTGAAGGTTTGATAGTTATTAAAGTTCGCAAAGTCAAGTTTTTGTTTAAGCAAGGTTGTATGGGATGTTATGATGCATGTTTTCACTAATGATAGTCAAGTGCATAGCATTTGTGCCAAAAAAATGATTTCTTTGTCTTTGTTGATTGCTAGTTGACTTGATGACTTGGATGATCATTGACGCAAGATCGGGAGCAAGCTTGGAGAGCTTAGCACCTAGAATGGTCATAGAGGTCGAGGAGATCATCAGGAATCAAGTCCTTTCATGAAGATGGAGTCTTCGTGAAGATGGTGTGAGTGGGTCTATGCGGTGACTCAGGATGACTTGGTAGTGTCCAAGCATTGATGAGGCGTTTTGAGGGAGTTTGGGCTCGAGACACAAAGTGTGGACGTGACAAGTCAATGAGGAGTGAAGACCATCAAAGTAGAGCAGCGTGGTAGCTCCAGGTGGCTTATGTTGACTAAAGGCAACATAAGGGAATTGTTGTAATTGGCATATTACCGGAAATCTTCAAGATAGAGAATACCACGGTGCACTCTTAGAGATGGTTTAGGGCTAGATAAACCATGTGCGTTGAGTTGTGTGGAGCCAAGAGCTCAGATCTTGTAATAGACGCTTTGTAATGCATGCTAAGTGATAAGTTATAGTTATAGCTAGCCTAGAGGGGTATTCAGCTGGCTAAACACTAAGTGGATATAAGTGAGTGGAAATAATTAATCTTAGCCCTTGAAGTGATCCAAGGGTTAAGGTTATTCCTAAGGGCTATAAATAGAGGGGTAGAGGTATGCCTCCACCATTAAGTTTTTAAGAAGGATTTAGGATTTTTCTTATGCTACTTTGAGCTTTACCCACCAAAAAGTATGGTTTTAAAATTCTTTCTTTCAAAGCAATCAAAGTTTCAAATTCATACATATTCTGAAATTTGTTTTATTTCTTGCAATTTCTAGCTTTTCTTTGTTGCAACTTGAGTTTCTCCCCCTCCTACTTGATGTAGTTATATTAGATCTAGGACATGTAAGAGATTGGTAAGTTCATCAAGAATATGTCCCAACAAGGTAAGATCCATTAGAACTCATTCTTGCCAAGTTATATTTGCATTAACCGTGTTCTTAAGCTGAAATTGATGTTTTTTGTGCAGCTTGAACTATTTGCAAGATAGGTTGAGATTTTGGGCATATCTTTGCAATTCCTTCTGAAATCATAGCCCTGCGATCATTTCCTAGCCATAGGTCAATTTTAACTAATTTTGGTTGAATAGATTTTGAGTTCTTGAGATTTCTCAGCAGTCAAGCTGTTAAAATTTCCATTTTGATTCAACATAGATCTTGAGTAAGATAGATCTCTCGATTGAGCTTTATTTTATAATTCCTTTTGGAATCACGACCCTGAGGACCTTAGCTTGCTATGGTTCAATTTTCATCAATTTTGGTTAAGTTTATCTTGAGTTCTTGGCGTTTCTTGGCGGTCAAGTTGCAGGTTTCTTAACAGCCAAGTTTACTGAAATTTCTGTTTTGATGCAACGTGGACTTTGAGTAAGAAAGGTCTATCTCTTGGGCTTTATTTTGCACTTCCTTTTCAAAGCATGACCCTGAGAATCTCATCTTGCTATTGTTCATTTTTCATCAATTTTGGCCGAGTAGTCAAGTTTCTAAAGTTCCCAATTTTGGTGCAACATGAACATGAAACAAGAAATGTCTCTTTATTGGGCTTTACTTTGCAATTCTTTTTGGAATCACAAAACTGAGGACCTTATCTTACTGTGGTTCAAGTTTCATCAATTTTGATTTAGTTTATCACGAGTTCTTGAGGTTTCTTGGTGAGCAAGTTTATGAAATTGTAGTTCGGTTTACTCTGTTCTTAGTGTACTATTAGTGTTCTTGAAGTTAGTGCCTTCCTAATAGCACTAGAGTTTAAGAGAAGGAATACTTGAATAGAAAAAATTAATTTGTGCCTATTCACCCCCTCTAGTCGCCATAACCGATCCTTCACTATTGGAAGTGGAATTGATCAATTTGGTGTTATTGGAATTTTCATTTGTATTTATTTGCTTTGCTTGCTTGTTTATTCATTTTCTGATGTGATTGTCCGAGTAGAGTACGAGGACGCAGAAGAGCCCCAGTTCTATTCAATGCAAGAATTTTAAGACCAACTCGCTTATGAGGCAGGCGAGTCAATATTTTGATCATATTGAATCTATATTTGTGCAAATTTATATTCATTTAAATTATGAAATTGCATGTTTACTTTATTATGCAAATATATGTTATACTTAAGGTAAATACATGCCTACTTGATATTTTGGTGTTACTACGCCATCTTTTAACACTTGAATCATATGATTCTTATCACCCTACATATTTAATGGTAACTATACTAGCTAGAAGTCATACTTAAGCGTCATGCTAATCTTGCTCGAGTACCGAGGCAATAATTTGCCCTGGTCATCATCTTTTAATAATGAAACTTGTTTTGGTCAATCTTTGGAGAGAATTGACGGGTATTTTGAGGTAACCTAGTTTTGTACTTATCAAAAATCTAAAACTTGTTGTTACCATATTTGGAGGATCGTATGATGGTTGGTGCAAATGTAGCATGAGAAATTATTTTGTGGTATGCACCGCCCAGATAACTTAGGGACTTAATCCTGTAATAATCTCCCAAAATAAAACAGTTTAACCACTAGTCTATAATGGTGTCGACCTGACTAAATAATTTGTATCCACCAGTACGAGTTGCGCTATTGGAGTGACCCACAAGTCATGTCACTGATTTTAAGCCATCATGGACATATGTTGTATCATTGGTGTAAGCCGTCGTGTGGTACAAGAGGGGGTTTGGGTGTGGTGGATGTAACCACCCTTAGATGGAATCTTAGTAGGTGTAACTTACACTTGGGGATGCATTGTGAAAGCTTTGTGATGATCTTCTTGATGCATATGTCTAAGGATATGTGTGAAACATAACAAATTGATTACCTCTTGTGGATAAAGTATACAATCTCTACATAGTATAAATTGTTCAAACAGCTATGCCTACAGTCAAGGACGGGCATGAAAACTTACTCGAATTAGTTTCTATTTCAAAAACTTTGTGGGTAAAATGAAAACTCATCGGGTGGATGTAACCCTGAATTTGGATTTTTTTTTTCTGGGTGGATGTAAGCCACTATTGATAATTGGGTGGATATAACACGAAATTTTTGTACGGATAATCCCTTTTTTATTCGAAAATACATAAATATACCCGCGAGAAATTTTTTTACAAAAATAGTCTCCAGTCGCCGCCCCATTGGGCGACTTCTGCCTTTCGCCCAACCGGGAAGCGACAGTTAGGAAATGTGTGAACCGTTGGGCGACTTATATAGTCGCTCTACGGTTGAGCGACTGTAATTTCAGTCGCTGTATGGTTGAGCGACTGAAATTGCAGTCGCTCAACCGTAGGGCGACAGGAGTGGATACCACTTATTCCACCGCCTGCCGCCCACTAGCAACCACTTTTCCCTCATTTCCCCCATTCTGCGCAGAGAGCTAGAGAGAAGAAGAGAGGAGGAAGAGGAAGGGGAGAAAAGAGGGAGGAGGGGAAGAAAAGGAGGAGAGGGGAGAAGAGAAGGAGAGGAGGACAGGGTTGAAGGAGGAGGTGAGGGCGGAAGGAGTCCAAGCTATTTCATCGATTTGGATCCAGGTATTTTTGTTAATTAGGTTGTATTTACACTATTGTTTAGATGAAATATTGGTGTTAGTAAAAATTGTAGATGTAGTATACATTTTGTAGTATAGAAATCTGACTACCCTTTTTAGTATGGAAAGTTTAGTTTAGTGTTGAACGATGTTATTTGACATGTCGTAAATTTCAATCGTACATGTAGGTGTACATCATTAATGGCCAGTACTACATTGAGAGTGTATTATGGTGCTGGAATGATTCGTGAAGGTCCGAATGGTGTGGATTTAAGCGATTTTCCGCAAGTCACTCTCGTACTTCCCGATGACGAGAATGCTGGAATGACAGATGTGCAGCATTGGCTGACCGAGAGTTTTTCATTGGACCCCGAGGTGTGCAGCGTCGTTGTGCAAGGGCTTTGGAGCCGGTCTCCCACTGACATCAGATGGGAGTTGAAGACATTGGTGCGCTCAGCTTCGTGGAAGGGATTTGTGCAAGGGTGCCGGCGCCGTGGATACGAGTGTGTCCTGCTTGTGCAACCGTGCTCACTACAAGCAGCTGCGCAAGCTCGTGCGTCCGCCTATGCTTCGGGAGGTGCTAGCAGCTCGGGCGGGCCGCACGTTGGTGGAGCTGATGAAGTTGCTCGTGATGAAGGCAATGCGGTACATGGAGGAGAGTTACAGCTGTCAAGCTATAGAGACGGAACTGGGCAAGCAGATGAAGGAGAGCATAATGAGTATATCGTGCAGCAGATGGAATCTGATGACCAGAGGGCATGTGATGAAGAGCAAGCTGTAGAGGACGACGAGGAGGATAGTTCGGATGATGAAGAAGTTCCTATCCCCCAGGAATGGAACCGGTTTAATGCGGAGGGTGTTTCCGCCCATGATGAACATGAATCACCATGGGAGTATCATGAGACAGAGGTTCGGGTGCATGCTACGTTTGCTGACAAGGAAGCGCTGCAGGATGCCATCAAGCTTTGGGCCCTCTCAATGCAACGGACATTTCGCGTCGTCAAATCAAGCCAGGAGCAGTACACTGTGAAGTGCGAGCAGGCTGGTTGTCCTTGGAGGGTGCACGCACGTAGACCGAAGTATGACACTCACTGGATTGTGTCCAAGGTGGAGCCGCACTCCTGCATTCTGAACACTGTCTTAGCGAGGCATCGTAACCTGACGTCCGGATTTATAGCCAATTTGATGTATGGGGAGATAGTGGAGAAGAGAGATATTGCGTCAACGCATATTGTGGTAGCTATCGAGAATAAATTCAAGTATAAGATTAGCTACGCGAAGGCGTGGCGTGCCAAGCAAAAGGCGTTGGAAAAACGTTTTGGCACTTTCGAGGCGGCGTACGACAACCTTCCTCGTATGCTTAAGGTGTTGCAACAAAGGAACCCGGGCACGTACATCGCCGTGCACGAGAAGCCGTCCATAAGTCCACCGGGATTTGCAGTGTTGCAGAGAGCATTGTTTGCATTTGGTGCTAGCATTGAAGCATTCAAACACATGCTGCCAGTGATCTCTGTAGATGGGACCTTCTTGACAGGCAAATACAAAGGGCAGCTCCTGACGGCCATAGGCGTTGACGGTAACAATCAAATATTGCCGCTGGCTATTGCATTTGTGGAGAGCGAGAATTATGAGAGCTGGCTGTGGTTTCTCAGACATGTGAAGGCTGGAGTTGTAGGCAGTCGTCCTGGTGTGTGCGTAATCCATGATCGCCACGCCGGGATTATAAAGGCGGTACGAAAACATCAAGAAGACCCTGAGGAGAGCGTTCCTTGGCCGGACATGAGGAACCGGTGGTGCAGTCGTCACTTAGGGGCAAACTTTTTCAAGCAATTCCCGAAACAATATTTGATGAAGCTATTCAAGAGGCTGGCTAGGCAGAACCAGCAAAGAAAATTTGATGCTTTATGGGGGTTGTTGGATGAGCACACCAGGAAGAACGTCGACGAGAGGAGCAAGGGGCCGGTCATTCCTGGGGCGGCACAACCGCAATGCTTGGCAGCAATCGATGAGTCTAACCCAAGTGGTCCAAGAAGGAGGAGCCCTGTATTCGTCGACGAGAGAAGCGCGCGAAACATCAAGTGCTTCTCGCAGTGGATCGAGGGGGAACCATTGGAGAAGTGGTCGTTGTTGCACGACACGGATGGCGCAAGGTACGGAATAATGACAAGTAACCTTGCCGAGGTGTACAATTGGGTTCTCAGGGGTCTCCGTTCTCAGCCCCTCGTCACCATCGTGGAAGGTGTTCTTCACAGCACAATCCGCTACTTCAGGGAGAGGCACGCGAGTGCCGCACTTCATGCGGCCAATCCCGGAGCCCTGTATTCGTCAAAAATTACCATGTACATGGAGACGAAGGCACAAAAGGGTCAATTGCACACAGTGCATGTCATGGGCAACAGGGAGCATCGTTTCGAGGTGATACTCCGTGACAGAGCCGGATTTGGGACATCTCGTTCACTTATTACTCACGAGGTATGCCTTGGAGATCATGCAAACGAACCTAACTGCACATGCAACAAGCTTAAGTTGTTACACATGCCATGCTCTCATGTCCTCGCTGCATGCGGAACCGTGGGCATGGATCCTTCCAACTTCGTGTCCGAGTACTTTTTTAAGGAGACAATACTGCAAGCTTGGTGTGGGGAGCTCCGGGGGTTCAGGGCGGTGGGAAACTTTACCACGTTGGACATTTCAACGAGGACCTGGGTTCTGGATATTAACATGCTAAAGGGTGGGAAGGGTCGGCAACAGACCCGACGTATTAGAAATGACATGGACGAATCACAAGCTGGAACATCTGGTGCACGTTGTGGGCGATGCGGTCATGAGGGGCACACAGCTAGACGATGCAATGCATGTCCGGATCAGTAGTTGGTGTTGTATTGCATGCTAAATTTCATGTACCATTTGTAAACCTTGTATGTTACATCCCTTTTCTGTAATGCACTTATGTACAATGTCATTTAAGTATGTACCATTTAAGTATTGCAATTTTTTTTTGCCTTGTGATAACAACTCCACGTACATAACAACCAATTCATCACATGCTTATCAACGTTGCACATTACATCGTTATGGAAAGAGGGCACAGAATATGAAGGTCACAGAAAATGAAGGCGTCATGCACTTACAACACGAAACAACACATACATTGCACATACAGACAGAATTTATGGAAAGTTCTACACTCAAAACATCAACACAACAGTACTACTGGCACAGCATCAACACATTCGGTACCCTCGTGGCCTACATGCCAAACGAGCCTCGTGGCACCCACATGGAGAACTGCTGAGGGGGCCGCCTCGGACGGGGCTGGCCATTGTGGTAGTGGCACGCACATATGCAGCTCGGGTTCGCGCAGCAACATGTGGGATCATAAGAACTTCCTATGTTGACAACCTCCTCGTTTCCCCTCTCGCGTTGCATCTGTTGGCAGAGCTCATTGTTCTCCTCATTGAGAGTCTCCATTCGGTACTCCAATCCATTATTCGGTCCCATAAAGTACCCACATAACGGTCAATATACCGTTCATGAGGAGGGTCGATCCAGCGGGAGAAGTCGCATTTCGCCATCTGCGAAAAATGACAGTAAACATGGAGGGTCCATAAGCAATAAAAAATGTACTATTAGTAATTTGTACCCCGGAGCGTGGGCATCGGAAGAAACGGCGCCCGCCATCGTTCGGCCCTTCCAGGACCTGCACGACCACGTACTCATTGTGTCTGCATTTCGGCCACGCTGGTTGCGCACGCCGGCTTGGTACCAAGCGGTACTGTGGTCCGAACATCTCCCTCCTTTCCAAGGAAAGGTCTTCCTTCGGTGACCCATATCCGACTGGCCCCTCATCTTCCGCCATGGTATGTTCTTTGTTCGATTTACAGGGTTTTCTGGCTACAACTTCATGGGACCTCTACCGTGCTATTTATATCGAATGGCGAGACAAAAGATGGCTGCTTTGCCCAGAGACATGACAAAAGCGCTCAGCTTTATTCGGTGAGATGACAACACATGCCAGCTTTACGCAGTGATATGACAAATCGGGGCAGCTTTGCTCAGTCACATGACAACACATGGCAGCTAAACTGCCTACATAAAGACTACGATCTGAAAAGCCTTCATACGAACATTTATTGCTACTCTGAAAAGCCTACATAGGAACATTTATTGCTACTCTGAAAAGCCTACATAGAAACATTTATTGCTACTCTGAAAAGCCTATCGCTACGGAAACCAACAAAATAGGGGCGTAGGTTGTAGCATTTACAGTGAGTGTTCACGTCATAGGCATGTCTCCTTTCCAGTGAGTTTTCATGTCACCTTTCCTTGTTGTTTCATAAATACAGGATACAGGCTCTGAAAAGCCTACATAGGGACATTTCCATGGACTTTGCCCACTGCACCAGATAACCTGCCTACATAAAGGCCTCCTATGTCTTCCATACCACATCTCCTCCTCAAGCCTTCACAATACTACTACACAACAATGTCTTCCTGGAGGTCCGACCCATTTGGAGTGCCGGAGTGGCATGAGCGCCCGAAGTGCAGCTGCGGCTTTAGGACGATGTTGGGAGTCTGGACGGATCAAGAAGAGCGAGCCAAATACGGTCGTAGGTTCTTCAAGTGTCCAAACCTGGATGACGATTTCATGGTAACGACGACAACTAAATCATTTGTTTCTCGTTGTCATTTTTCAACTTGATCCATGACATCTACCATGCCACACATAAGCTTGCAGGTTAATCGAATGGGTGGATCGGGTGTCGCCGACATGGCCACATAACCAGGCAGTGGAGGTGGAAAACAAAGGACAATACTTTGTCAAGATGACTCAGGCTCGCGAGGTGGAACGACAGATGCGGCGTGACCAAGAGCGCCGCGTGAGGGTGGACCAAATCCGTCTGAAGGGCAAGGAGGATGAGCTGCAAAGGAGGCGGGAGCAGCTAAGTCTGCGTGAAGCAGCCATCAAGCGTCAGGAGGAAGAGCTTCAAGCTCGGGAGGCAGCTCTCAAGTCCAAGAATGACAGGAAAAAGGATGCAGCGGAGCCATCTTCAAGGCGCGATAAAAAGGGGAAACAACCACGCTACACCCAGTAGACAAAATGTTACGAGCAGTTGGGTGGGTTAGTCGCATATCATGCTATATGTTATGCATGTAATAAAATTGTACGCGGCATGTTATGAAGTTTATTTCTATTCACATAAGGTTATTATCTCGTGTGTTCGCATTCAATGATTCAGATAGCAAGTCATTTAACAATATTAACATACTCTTGGTACACTAATTCTTAGTAACATAAAAATATCACTTACCAATGTATATATCAAACGTTCTACAGTCAATTGTTCTTAAAAAACATTTCGCAAAATTTTTAATGCACCTACAATATACAATAAACATAACCTTTTATTACAACTATACCATATTTTTTTCCAGTTTAAAACTACAAAATTGACAAAACTCTAAAATTTCACGGGGATTGACTAAAGTCGCCCATCCATTGGGCGACTGCGCTTATAAGTCGCCCATCCATTGGACGACTACTATGAAGTCGCTTAACAGGAAAGCGACTACTTGCAGTCGCTCAATCATCGAGCGACAGATATTTTGTCGCTTCCCGGTTGGGCGAAAGGCAGAAGTCGCCCAATGGGGCGGCGACTGGAGACTATTTTTGTAAAAAAAATTCTCGCGGGTATATTTATGTATTTTCGAATAAAAAAGGGATTATCCGTACAAAAAATTCGATATAACACTAGGAATAAAAAACTAGCATATGGTAGATGGAGGCATGTAACAGGTGGATGGAACCTGTATCGTTATAAATATTACACAATATCACTCTCTTTAGTTAAACATGGTTTGTTAAATTGCTAAGTCATAGGAATTTCTAATATTGGTAGTTTTTTAAATATTGTCTTTAGCAAATAAAAGAACCCGAGCCTTCCTTGTTAAATCTTGCATATATAAATATTGTATTTTATGTGTTGGCTCGTGGAGCACTGTTGCTTGTGCTCACCTTTGCTCACAAAATCCCTCAAAGCCCATGGACAAAGGACATTACGCGTACTTCGATGCCCCACGAGTTGATAGCGAAGAAGATGAAGGAGATTAGATTAGTTTCTAGTGGTCTAGGTCCTACCCCAGTCTTACTTACTAAGTTGTTGTTTGCGTGCACCAATACTATCCAAGTCTTTGGTTAATATCGGTTGTACACAACATACCGCAGTCGCTTACCTATTGCAAGATGTGCCCTCTCCTTTTGCTATCACTTCTGCTTTTGTATTTATGTAATGTATCTATTTGGCCTGATTGGCCCTTATTATAAACTTGACCCAGATAATGTATCTAATGAATATAATATTAATGTATGCTATGGTTTATATCATATATGAAATGATTCAGTGATGTATTCTATGAGTACTATTTACTGATCTAGGAAATAGTACAGTAGTTTCATAGAGGATTCTGGTTGGCTAAATACGGGTCTAACAAAGATAATATCAGAGCATACAACTGTAGAAACCTTAGTTAGACTGTTCGTGCCTAAGGACTTGAGTCTTATTTTCAAAAGCTAAGAAAAGCTTCAACAAAATATAGCATATATACTGCTCTATACTCATCACTCTTAGTTTGATTTTTCATGGCTGTTCATCATTGACTTCGCCTGCTGAGATAGTGGTGCCGGCTTTGGAGGAGGGGGGATTCGATCGACGACGGAGCAAAGGGAGGGTCCTCCCCTGCCTACCGCTGCATGCTAGTTGCTGCACTGCTGCTTGCTATGCCGCTTGCTACGTACTGCTGCTGTTGCTGCTAGCAGCAAGGAAGGACCAAGGCAGAGGAGATGAAAAGAAAGAAGCACCCAGGCAGGAAGCCAGAAGGAGAAGGGAAGAGGAAGGGGAGAGAATAAAAGAAAGGGGGAGCCAGGTAGGAAGGACAAGAGAAGAAGAAGGAAGATGGGAGAAGGAAGAAGAGAAAGAGGGGAAAGGTTTTGTGGTCATGCCGTCCATGTCATTTGGTTTCTAGGGTACCGATCCGAGCCCTACTCCTATGCTAGTTTGTTGATTAGATAGGATTTATGATGGTTAATAGTGGGAAGGATGTGAGAAACGTGGTTAACTGTCACCAAAACCCTAGATTATTAGATTGAATATGTGGACAGTAGTTGTAGTGTAGTTTCAGGTATGTTATAGGCTTATGACTTTGGCTGAATTTTTTGGCTTTTGATTATTCACAGGAGAGCACAAAGAGAGAGACACTCGTGTCCGATTTTGGCCGATCTAGATGAAGTCGCCATAGTATCTACTACAATTGACTTATAGACCCTACCTTGAAAAGACATTCCATTTGAAAGCTAACTACTATAGAAAAGCCAAAAGCAAAAGTTGAAAAGAATAAGCCCTGTAGGTAAACAGCGAAATTGATCTACTAGATAGTTATAGATAATGTTAGCTTTCTATATAATGCTTAAACACTTAATTTTCAGTTGCATAGATTAAAAGTTGTGATAATTGTATACTCGTTGCCCACTAAATTGTCGTGATTGGGCACTATGGTGGTAACTCATAGAATAAAAATAGAAGATAGCCAAATTAGGGGTGTTCGTATTAACTTTTGTTGATAGCTTTAGTGACAATGAATAGTGATGGCTGAAAGAAGTGGTTTTTAGAAGAAGAGGATGAGCGGTGGAAAAAGTGAGGGAGAGATGCGTGCATGTGACAAGAGCAAGAGTGAGGTGCGTGATGCACTCTTAACCCATGCATTATCTCTGGAGCGAGATGGTAGTGGGAAGAGTGAAAAAGCCGTTTAGAGAAACCGGGTGTTCTTATTGCTTTTAGCTTTTCTAAGCATAAGTCAATACAAATAGGGCCTTAGGATTTTTGTATATTATAAAAAGATGTAATTAATTATTTAATCTTTCCATAGAGTGCTAGAACATCAAATTTGGATAGGTAGGTTGAAAGATATGAAGGTTTTTGTCAGAAATTTGGTCGCTAGTAGCAGTTGTGTTGTTTGCCATATTACATACAGTAGATGGTTGAATTAAATTATGGTCATAACTAGGAATAATTAGATAAATTTCTGTAGTTTCAAGAAGTTGTATCGTTTACCACTTTTCGTATCATAGAAAAATAGATATTAAATTGTGAAGCATATTGAAAACAAGGACTTAGATTAACTCAATCGTGAATCTTGCATAAATAGAAATATGTTGTAAATTTTGTGTAGATTCCAGAATACATATGATTTATAGTGTCTGGGCTTTAGAACTGAAAGTTACATTTGTTTGATCACCGGGACAGCAGATGGTTTTCTGTTGAAGGGGTTAATTAGGCCAAGTTTGTGCGTAAGAGCGATGTCAATTTATTCTATGAGTACGTACTGTTGTGGCATGTTATTGAGATTGGGTGATGGTTATTCAGGAGGTGGTGTGGCTTCGGGGTTGGTGTCATCTACACATCGTCTCATTTTTTGTAATTGAAAGACAAGTGTATGATAGTACGGTAGACAATTTGTTTACATTGATATTTTATGCTTATAACATGTTTACCATATTGTTCATATGATTACTCCAGTTAATGGTATTGTCTATATGATGATGGTTACCTGATGATTGTTGGATAATGGTTAATGGTTCATGACCGATCTTTTAAGAAAAATTGTAGCATATAAAATTTGATATTATCTATCGCTAATTTAAGTTGTAATAGTTTAATTTGCTTTGTTTTTGCTCTTTACATGTGTTGTGGTAAAAAAATCATGAACATTGGACTTTTAAATGATTAATTTATTAAAAATAATTAATTAGGTTTATAAAATAAGCTTAATTTTTTCAAGTAAAGTGGCCCGAAGGACCTTTGATTTCATTAATCCACAAACAGGGCAGGTGGTTCACTTTTACAGAAAGGCCCAGAAAAGTAATGAAAATTACACATTGCCTTACATATAGAGAAACCAAGGCCTATTGAATTCCGTCGCTAACAAAGCTCACTGGAGATATAGGAAAATGTCATTCCGGACATTGTAATAGACATGTCGGAGATGTGTTATGACCTTATTCTTTGAGCTGCGGCTGATAAGTTCGATGAATAATACCGGTTGATAGAAGACGAAACTAAAAGTCAGCTGAAAAATTGAAAAAAAAAAGGGACTTGTAATGGCCGGCTTAAACCTATAGATCGACGGGTGGCATTGCTCAAAACGAGCCGCCTAGCAACTGTCAGTTGATTGGACCGACGTATGGCATCACCCGAAAGTCGAAACAAACCGCCTGGTAGTTGTCGGAAGCAAGGGCCTCCTTTGGAACGGAACACACCAGAAGTGGAGGTTGAAAGAGACGGCTTGGACTATTTGGATGGGGGGTGAACTGTCGTAGCCGCCAGTTTTGCAGAAGAAGCCCATGATTTTCTATGGGAAAGGGTAGAACATGTTGAGGAACCGTCGCTGGCGACCAGCCCGAGCGATTCCTCTGTTTAGAACAAGAACGAATCAATCACAGAATCACAGAAGAATAGATTGAACACACAGAGAGATAGAGAGAACTCCTGACCTTTCTTTATTACTTTTATTCATGTGTACATAATATGCTGGTATGGCTCCCTATTTATAGACTACAATAAGATGTCCACCATAGGCCACGGGCTGCTGGCCCAGGCCCAGGTTCCTTAACAGAACAGATCAAGGCTAAGGGACTGAAACCTTGTATTGTGTGGTAAGACCAGAGGTTTTTGGAAGATGGGGCAAAAATACACAGTAGCCAGAGGAGACAGTGCACCAGCTAGAACAAGAAGCTTAATTGAATGTAACATGAATAAGCGTACCCAAATTTACAAAAATAAACATAAAAATTCAAACTTGCATATTTGAAAATAGGGATGAAAAAAAAGTTTCAGTGTGCTGATGGACTCAAATCAAAATTACTTTAATTGCACTCATTGGTTAGTTCAACATTAAAATTAGTGGATTTAGAATTTGGATGGCACTCCAACTTGGCTCTGCTCATTAGCTCAATTTTAAAGCTACTTCTAAACTATAAATAAAATAATATAAAATTAAACTATAAATAAAAGGATATAAAATCAAACTGTCTATTTCAGAAAAAAGCTCGATAATACTAAGACTTGGTTAGATTTCCACCCCTATTTGAAAACATAATTCAATTTTTATATAAAATTTATACCATTTTGAAAATCCAAGGATCATGATTCTACATCCAGCCATGCCAAACGTAAAACAATCCTACCAAGGATTGCGCTTCTAACTACCTTGGCATGTAATCATACATGATCACTGGACCATGTCAGCAGCTCAACAAGCCCATACAATTAATTGTTTATGTGAAACACATACTTTTTAACTTTTTGTGACTTTTAACATTAACTTCTCCAGAAGCTGAAACAAACACTTCTCCAAATGACTTCTTAAAACCACTTTTTCAAACAGCTCCTTAAGTCCAAAACCATATGTATCATCTATGTCAGTATCTCCACTGTCTGTCACCCTCTTAAAAACGCAGACAAAAACCATTAATCACAACCAAAAGAATATTACCACAGCTTCTCCAGTGAACTTCAGTGCCGTGAACAGGTGGACCGTTCCCAAAAAAACTGCCCTTCTTTCACGAATGAAACATGGATACAAACAGCATACCATCCAGTACGTCGAAAGCACACATGATTAGTTATACTTTGCACATCGTACTATAAATATAACGATAAACAAACATACACTAACAAAACCTCACACCACCGGCTTCAGAATTGGACCCACATTGTACATACAAGTCAACCAATAAACCTACACCAAGCATCAAAACCTCACCAATCGCTAAGGTGAAGAAATATAAAACCCAACAGATAAAGGGAAATAGAGTCTCAAATCTCAATCATGCAAACGCTTCACTTCCTCAAAACTTTCTCCACAGCGGCCCTCTGGGAATCTGTTAGGCCCTGCAAAGGATAATTCCGCAATACATTACTGTATACTCATACATGCGAGATGTGGCAAAAAAGAAAAATGAACACCAGTGAGTCCGTGACACATTCTATTT
The DNA here is from genome assembly GCA_017311315.1 of Dendrocalamus latiflorus. Lineage (NCBI taxonomy): Eukaryota > Viridiplantae > Streptophyta > Magnoliopsida > Poales > Poaceae > Dendrocalamus > Dendrocalamus latiflorus. The sequence goes on from CM029631.1 coordinate 23,365,647, forward strand.
CCATTGATAATGGAAAGGAAACAGTCAAGGACATTTTACCTGGCAAAGATACTCAAAAAGTGGTCGATCACTCTCCCACAGGTTGACAAAGATGTTCGTTAGAAAGTCCGACAGCTTCACCTGCAAGAGAAAGGGAATTACTTTATTTGACTGAGTTAATATCATCTTATTTAAATGATGGAACTTTGCAGCGAAAGCAAACCTCATTAAGAGAGTCAGTTTTTGCCAGATCATCATCATAACTGTCATCATCATCCTATTGTACAATGAGGGGTAAATATATAGAAACGAATATAACAAAATTTGCATACTGAAAAGACTAGATACTAGCATACCTCATCAAAAACTTTCGCCATTGCATTTAGATGCTCAACTGAAGGATTAGCATTTGAAGGAACTGATGCTGAGTATATCATATCATGTGGAATAGCATCACCATTCTGAACCTCTTCCCAGTCACTATCCTGGATTGACAATCATTGTAAAAAGACCGGTCCAGTAAAAAAATGATGATGAGAATGAGATAAGTGATGTAGAAACCTCTTCACAATCATCATCACCACCACCCACTTGTTCCTGGATTTCAGCTAAAGTATCTGCTAACAGTGAGAAGATCTGCATAATCCATATTTGAGGATGCTCCGCGTAAGTATTATGATTTATGAAAGAGCAACTGATGTCTGACCCAACATTAAACATTAGCTAGAAAATATATTACACTCATCTTTGTGACAGATTCATTTCCTTTCTGGATTTGAAAATTTGCAGGGAATGTTCTTTTTAAAAAAATTGTTGGGAGAGACTATGATTATGAATGATCATTGGTTACCTTAGCTGGGAGTGGAATCTTGGTCCAGCGATCAGGAGCCACAAGAGCTTTTGATCGTGTGGTTATACCTGCACTAGTCTGAATTTTTCTGGGTAAGACTCCAATGGAATTTCTATTACACAAGGTAGGAACTGTTGAGCACCAAAAAGATTCTTAGAATGGTAGTACCTTAATAAGATGCCCTTGAACTTCAATCCTAGATAGCTCAGGATGACGAGTAGATATGAGAAGAGCTAATGCAGTGGTTGTTACCTTTATCTGGTAGGCTCCCTGAATTTCACCTATACAAGATATGTACCATGAGACCTCTTATTAAGGGAAACAAAATAAAAAGGATACAATTCACCCCATGATATTCTGTTATGTGAGCACTCACCTTGTAGTTGTGACCATTCTGACATAATATAAGCAAATGAATTGGCACAACCCTGGGCAGGAATAGCAAGCAGAAGGTTGATAAACTGATCAACATTTGGCGCACTCAGATGTACCTGCAGCAGGTGGTAAATGTTAAAATTTCCTACATACACCACCAATGCACCTCGGAAACAAAAGATAGGATTAAATTCTGCTCTTGGGACAATATCAGCCATAACGGTACAAAATCAAAACCCAGAAGGCTAATTGAAGTAACTGCTGTTTGAGATCCTGATCCTGGATTTCTACGCTGCTGCATAAATGGCACATTGCCGTTGCTCTCCCAAAGCATGCAATAGCATACATAGAACATGATAAAAACTAAAAAGTGAGTTAAGGGGGAAATGGCAAGTTTAAGGTGGAACAATCAAATACCCCAGGATTCAAACAAATACCATGATTTTTTTTCCATGTACGATAGCTCGACAAACTAAACATATTATTACCTATATTAAACTTAAATGGACTAGTCAAGGTAGAAAGGAATACCAACACTACCATTAAATTAACTCTGTCAGATAACCAAACTTATAATTTAGCTTAAGCGAACTGATTGGCCCATCTGGGACAAGGTCAAATACATAGAGCTGTCTTCCACCATGAGTAGGTAGAGATCCAAACAACTTAACGAATTTGGGGGGGGGGGGGGGGGGGGGGGGGGGGGAGAGAATTGCAACTCACTAGTCTGGCTATTATAACAACAAGAGAGCTCTTCAATACTGCAATGCTGCTCGATTGCATACGTCTCACAATAGCAGCAATGAGCTCCGGAATGTGGGGAGATAGGTGCGAAGGCAGATGTAAAATAAGTTGTAAAATGTAACTCCCAACGAAGAGTGATACTGAACTTTCTAACACTGGATCTAAAAGCCTGCGAAGACATTGAAGAACCATGATATCAGCATATAGCAAAAAACAAAACAAACGCTGAAACATCTGAATAAGATGCAGATTGGTCCATCAAAGAGAAGCAATGTACGTTAACAATGGACTGACATAGAGAATGTTCAAGATGCTGGTAGGTGCTCCTTTTAGTACATTTTTAAGCCTCCACAAAGACGTATGCATTTTACTAGGAATTCCCATTTCAGCGAGGATAGTGCTTGTGTTGGCATATTTTAAGTCAGCTAAAAACATATGCTTGGTTGTCAACATGAGAATGACATTTCAGAGGGAAGCAAATCTGAGTTCCTAGCTTTGCCTGAAGATTGAGGTTGCATTGTTCATTTTTTACATATTCCTTTCGATAGCTGGTGAAGTTGTCCTACAGAAGTGCAATTGACGAAACATATAATTGATTCGTCTGTATTCTATAATGGTAAAGTTGTTTTGGAACAGCAGGAAGTTAGATGCCCATAATCTTCAAGTCACCTTGAAGCTGCAGCAAGTAGCATCTTCAATGTACCTCCTTGTTCACCACCCCAAACAAGCAAGTCCTGCCGGCCACCTGATATAAATGCTGCCAAACATTCTGTCGCGTTCTAAATTGACAATGGCTTAGCATGTTAGCGGTATGTCCCAAACAAAGTAGGTGAAATACTAACTTGAACGATTGAATCATATTTCAGCATTTACCTGCATCTCTCCATGGTCGTCACTTTCAAGAATAATTTGAATAGTAGATGTAAAGCATGTGTCAAAGACCACCTTAACCACAACAGTTGGAGCATTCTGAAATTTACATATCAGCATTAAGATTGGAATTGATGGTTTATGAAAATAAAAGGCCTAGGCTATGTTCACAAGAAAATGTTTTGCGCTGAACTTCATAGAACTTAGGAGATGTGAAGATATACTTTGAGTATCATCGTCAAGAGGTCCAGTGAACCTGCAACGAGTCCATCCAGCTGGATCTTGGGCTAGCAAATGGACCAGAAATTAGATTTGCATGACACTGGCAGATGTAGAAAAAACAATCACAATGATGTGAAACTGGCTTTAGCATCTTACTTTTCCTAAAATGGACCCAATTGTTGGAAGAATCCGAGACACAAGCGGTTGAAAGCATCCAGGAGCATTCTTGATGGCCTAAAAACTAAGGAATCCTGTTAAGTGGGTTGTAACTTTAAGGCATGCAAGAGCATTAACAAAACACTGCACAAAAACCAGCCATGATAAAGAAAACCATACACAACAAAAAAAAAGGCCACAATTGCATGCTCACCAGTCATCAGCATTAATAAAAAATTAGGAAAGAGGTATTGCAACCAAATATATATAAACAGTAATTCATCCAACAAATCTTATTTTGGTCAGCTCCCCTTTGCAACCTTAAAGAAGACATCTGGAGTTCTGGACATGATGCCATGATGGTTCCAAGAACAAAGAATATGTGCCAAGGCTATGTCAATTGCAATAATGAAAATTTCAATAGTTTCTAGGTGTACATTGTGACGTTTTGGCGTAAAGACCTCTGTCGATCCCTTCATGTTTATATAGGGCTAAAGCCCAGATAGCAATTACAGGAGCCGTGAGATGGAAGGTACAGATCTGATCTGATCTCAATCAAACTATACAAGGAAGGAAAACAAACTTTCTATACCTAATCAGATCTACTATCCATCTCACGGCTGGATACCAAATACAAAAGATAGAGGGAGATATCCCTAGGATTGACCGGTCTGGAGCAGATCTGATATAAAGATCACGCCCAGACTCTTATCTTTAACATCCCCCCTCAATCACAGCTTATCTAAGTTGAGATTGTATCTGAATTCTTCATGTTGCTTTACTGGAAGTGGTTTGGTAGAACCGTCTGCGACTTGATCTTTTGAAGAAACAAATTCTACCTCCAGTAACTTGCCTTTTACTCTCTCTCGAACAAAGTGATAATCCACCTCAATATGTTTTGTGCGGGCATGAAACACAGGGTTAGCTGATAAATACATTGCACCAATGTTATCACACCATAGTTTTGCAGCTGATGGACTATTTATACCAAGTTCTTTAAGAAGAGTCTGAACCCACATGATTTCGGCTGTAGCATTAGCAACTACCTTATACTCTGCTTCTGTACTGGATCTTGACACTGTGGCCTGCTTTCGGGCATTCCATGAAATGAGGTTCTTGCCTAGAAAGATTGCAAAACCTCCAGTTGATCTTCGATCATCTAAGCAACCAGCCCAATCCGCATCAGAGAAGGCTGAGACTAACATGGATGATGATGCACTAAATTTTAATCCAATGCCCAATGTATGCTTTAGGTATCTCAATATCCTTTTGACTGCCATCCAGTGCAAAACGGTTGGAGTATGTAAGTACTGACATACCTTATTCACTGAGAAAGAGATGTCAGGTCTAGTCAATGTCAAGTACTGCAGAGCTCCAACAATACTTCTATACTTGGTGCAATCTTCTGTTTCAAGCTTTTCTCCTTGTGCTGTTAATTTTTCACTTGCTGACATAGGAGTATTGACTGGCTTGCAATTATACATCTGCACCTTTTTAAGCAAATCTGTAGTATATTTTTCCTGGGTTAGAAGAATACCATCATGTATTTTCTTTACCTCAATACCCAGAAAATAATGTAGCTCTCCCAAATCTTTCAGAGGGAACTCAGACTTCAAATCTTTGAGAAGGGCTGTAGTAGCATCTGAACTAGCAACAATTATATCATCAACATAAATTAGCATAAAGATTATAGTGCTTCCTTTTCTGTAAAAGAACAAGGATGTATCAGCTTTGGAAGGAGTAAACCCAAGTGTCTGCAGTTTTTCACTAAGCTTGGAGTACCATGCTCTTGGTGCTTGTTTGAGACCATACAAGGATCTGTCCAGCTTGCACACATAGTGTTTAAGAGATTTTTCCTCATATCCAGGAGGTTGTTTCATATAAACATCTTCCTCAAGGACGCCATGAAGAAAAGCATTTTGCACATCAAGTTGACGAAGATTCCAACCTTGAGAGACAGCAATGGACAATACAATTCTAATAGAAGCTGCCTTAACAACAGGGCTAAAAGTATCCTCATAGTCTATCCCATATCTTTGTTTAAAACCTTTTGCAACTAAACGAGCTTTGTATCTATCTATACTTCCATCAGCCTTCCTCTTGATTTTATAAACCCACTTGCAGTCAATCAAGTTTATTCCATTCTTGGGTGGAACTAGATGCCATGTTTTATTATTTTTTAATGCCATATACTCTACATCCATTGCCTCTTTCCAATTCCTATCTTTTAAGGCTTCCTCTAAAGTATGAGGTTCTTCATTTGAAGTGAAGAAACTATACTTAACTCTGCCATCAGTATATTTGACTCTACCATCAGTAAAGGTTGCAGGTTGGATAATACCTTTTTGTAGCCTTGTTACTGGACGGTGTTGAGGTGACATTGAGACAGAGAACTGTGAAGAGATGCTATTACCGAATTCAGATGATTCTGGGTCACTGTTTGATGCGGTTGGAACAATGCTGTCACCTGAGGAGAAAGATGTTGTAGTATTGTTATGTTGGGAAGATGATACCTTGCTGCTCGAATGGAAATCAGCTGTTTCTTCTTGGGCAGAAGTTGTTGAGACAGACTGTGTACTTTCAGATGTGGATACCGGAACTTGAACACGCCGGCTGTAGACTTGAGTAACATGCGGTTTTGGCTGAGCAAGTTGTGCAGTCTCAGATGCAGATACTGAATTCTGGACAAGCCTGCGCCTGCTGTAGACTTGAGTGATGGCTGGTTTCGGCTGCAGAGAAGTATCTGGTATATCTGTAGAGGATAATCTGTTGCCAGCTGATGCCGATTGTAATTGAACTCCTCCAGACAAACCTGAAATATCTGATTCAGCAGAAGAGTTAGCAGTTCCAGATGCATCAGAAACAGGACATATATCAGCAGATTGATCAATCACAGTGTCACCCCCTTGATCAACAGAATGAGAAGAAGTATTTGGAAGAAGTGTCTCAGATCGAAGTCTGGCACCTGCATTTGGGTGAAGCTGAGCAAAAGGAAAGACTTCCTCATCAAAAATAACATCTCTGGAGATGTAAATGCGCCCAGTGGAGATGTCTAAGCACTTAAATCCCTTATGTAAGTTGCTATAGCCAAGGAAAGCGCATTGCTTTGAGCGAAATTGAAGTTTGTGACTATTGTAAGGCCTAAGATTGGGCCAACAAGCACACCCAAAAATACGGAGAGAGGAATAGTCAGGAGGAGTGTCATAGAGTCTCTCTAAGGGAGTGGACCAGTTGAGAATTTTGCTTGGTGTGCGATTTATCAAATAGGTGGTAGCAATGAAAGCCTCATCCCAAAATTTAAGAGGCATAGATGCATGTGAAAGAAGAGCAAGACCAACCTCAACTATATGCCTATGCTTTCTCTCCGCAGCACCATTTTGTTGATGGGTGTGAGGACATGAGACTCGATGGGAGATTCCAATCTTTTGAAAGAAGGAATTGAGTTTCTCATATTCACCACCCCAATCTGTTTGAACATAGAGAATTTTTCTATTGAACAATCTCTCAACAAGAGTCTGAAAGTCATGAAACTTTTGGAACACTTCTGCTTTGTTCTTTAGCAAGTATATCCAAGTGAATTTGCTGAAATCGTCAATAAAACTGACATAATATTTATTTCTACCCACTGATTCTTGGGCTGGACCCCATACATCCGAGTAAATGAGTTCTAAAGGAACACTAGACTCACTAGAGGACCTAGAAAAAGGAAGTTGATGACTCTTTGCTTGTTGACAAGCATTACAAATTGAGTCTTTATTTGATTCGGAAGAACAAGGCAAATTATTGTGGCTAATGACTTGCTGAATAACATATAATGAAGGATGACCTAGACGACTATGCCATTGTGACACAAATGGCTTGGAGACTCCAAAAACTTGTTTTCTTGTGCTAACAGAGGAGAGAGGATAAAGCCCTCCTCTACTCTTGCCCTCCAGAAGAACTTGGCCCGTTGTTTGATCCTTAATCAAGAAAAAATCAGGATGGAACTCAAAGTAAGCATGATTATCAGCAGCAAATCGATGGACAGAGACAAGGTTCTTTGCAGATTTTGGAACATGAAGGATGTTTTTAAGATGAAGATTACGATTAAGGGTGTGAATATGTGAATGACCAATGTGCCTTATGTCCATACCTGCTCCATTCGCTGCATGAATTTGATCATTGCCTCCATACTTGTCACGAACAGTCAGTTTCTCGAGCTCGCTGGTAATGTGGTCTGTAGCACCTGAATCAGCATACCAATTAGTATCAATACCATAAGAAGAAGCTGCTGCTGCTGTCTTCTCAGTTGGGGGCACGAAGTCTGCGTCAAATCTGTGCCAGCAGGCTTCAACTGTATGTCCTCTCTTCTTGCAGAGCTGACACTTTGGACGGGTGTCTTCGCCATGGCTTGATCGGTTTGAGGTGTTGTTGTAGCTGTTGCGACCTCCAAAACTACGGCCGCGCCCTCGATTCTTCTGGAATCCACCGCGCTGGAATCCTCCACGGCCGCGCATAGCAGAGTTTGCAGAGGATTGCATCAGGCTGCCTTGCTGAAGAAGTTGGACCCGCTGTTCAAAACTGAGAAGCTGAGAGTAAACTTCTCCAACTGAAATTGGTTCAGCACGGCCAACAATTGTTGAAACAATTGGATTGTAATCCATGTCAAGCCCGCTCAGAATGTAAGAGATCAACTCTTCATCCTCTAAGGGCTTTCCTGCAGATGCCATCTCATCTGCTAGCGTCCTCATCTTACCAATATATTCAGCCACGCTGGAGTTTCCCTTCTGGGTGGTGGCCAGTGCTATGCGCGTATTGACGGATCGCGCACGCACTTGTGAGGCGAACATTGCCTCAAGAGTCTGCCATACTTCAGCAGCAGATCTCTTCATGGCGACATGGACAAGAATCTCTTTCGACAAAGATGACAGCAGGTAGCCAAGGATCTGCTGATCCTTGACCAGCCACTGGGTGTACTCCGGATTTGGGATCTTGCCTGTCTTCTCGCCTAGTTTGGCTTCAATTTCTTCTGGCGGAGCTTCGGTAGTCCCCTCCAGGAACCCCATCATCTGGGCGCCTCGCACCGTGGGAAGAATCTGCGCCCTCCACAGTGCATGATTGGTTCTGGTAAGCTTTTCAGTTACCGAGATGGCAAAGGGAAAGACAGAAGAGGAATTGGAGGCGCTTGCCATTGATAGGGAAGGCTCTGATACCATGTGACGTTTTGGCGTAAAGACCTCTGTCGATCCCTTCATGTTTATATAGGGCTAAAGCCCAGATAGCAATTACAGGAGCCGTGAGATGGAAGGTACAGATCTGATCTGATCTCAATCAAACTATACAAGGAAGGAAAACAAACTTTCTATACCTAATCAGATCTACTATCCATCTCACGGCTGGATACCAAATACAAAAGATAGAGGGAGATATCCCTAGGATTGACCGGTCTGGAGCAGATCTGATATAAAGATCACGCCCAGACTCTTATCTTTAACATACATCACGGATCATGTGCTCAAAGAATAAAGTCGAATAGGTGTATTAGTTCAACATGAACTGTAATCATCTCTTCATGTGTACAAGAAGTAACAAATTAAATAAGAACAATCATGCATAGGACTGCCCAATTCTGACTAGAACTTACCTCTAGCACTTCTACAGCATCAATACTGATGAATGGGTCAGCAATGTGCTGGGCCCAAACATCTAGTATGATAGGAGAGATGACTGGCTCAATTAATACTGATTGTTCACCGCCTACATAACAAGTGGAAAACTATCAATTTCTTAAGGACAAACAAAACCCAAAGCATCAATATGCTATACACATATTTTGCTACAAGGTGCATTGACAAATATGCTGACAGACCAGATTTGACGGCTGATTGGAGGGTTTCTAGAACAAGATGCAGTGTTTCATCAGATGCCTGTCATAAAAATTCCATGTACTCATTCCCTTCAAAAAATCAAGACAGGTAATATTTACAATTTTACATACAAAATCACCTGCCTCAGAAGATCAACGAGAGATGAGAGTATGCCCATAATGTTGGGCTGAATCAAACTCTCATTAGATTCTGGTAGAAGTTGGGCCAGTGCCCTACAGGCACCAACTTTAACCGGGGATGGCCTGCCAAGTAAATATCTCACAGATAAATGTAACACTCTCCCTTGTGTCAGGAGTTATAAGACAAACAAATTCATGGCCTTACACATCTGAGGCAATTGCATGAGCAGCATTGCATAGATATTGTTCACAGATTCCCTTATTTATCTGACAGGTTTTCCCAAATCAGCTTGCTGAACATATAGCAAAATAAATACAGAAAAGAAAAGGTAAGGAAGCTCACCACTGACGAGAACTTAGCCACAATGGAGAATGCACGTGCATGAAGAAATGGGTACAGATGCACCCCTAAAAATCACAAAATCAGTAATAGCACAGGGAGACAAACAGTTCTCCAACAAAATTAAAGGAACGTACCTGTTTCCACAATGTCAATTACCATCTGCTCAAGTAAATCTCGCACATTGTAACCAGAATCCTAAACAATCAGAAAGCACATGGCAAAGAAGAGACTCACAAATTCTAGCACTGATTTTAATAATTGAAAAAGGCAAAAGAGAAAATTGCATCAGAGGCTCCTCTGCTTTGCATATTGGAGCAATAAAGCAAAAGAGAAAAGGTGAGGCAAGCTCCTTTTCGGTTTGTGGTGTTTAGGCTGGAAAAGAAGTAAACATCTTTCCTCCAATAAAAATCTGAGTTTGTGGTGATGGTTGCTTCACCTGATCATGTGGAGAAGGATAATTCGCTGCATACAATTCTTGAGTTTTTTTTTCTTTTGCAATCTTTCGGTGACCATAACTCTTAAACCGAGTCTGATTTGTAATTTGTTTGAAACATTGAGTTTGGTATGGTGAGAACGACAACATAAATTCAATGTTGAATATATCCTGTCATCGTAGAACATAAACTGACTTGTGGGGGCTGTCAGTCGTGGAGCTCCCTTTCTAATTAAAGAAATATTGTATATTTATTACGCGTTTGATATATACGCTGTCACAGACCACAATTGGCAAACATTAGCTTATATATGGGCTAGGCTAATCCTTCTTCTGTCCAAAAACAATTACTGTCCTCTAAAAGGCCGTGTGAGAAGGTTCAGAATAATGTTGTGATAAACCATTACAAATTTCATGGAGTGGTTAAATGTTTTGCAAAGATCACAATTTATCTAGGCTGTTTTCTGAAAGTGTCAGGAAGATCGGTAGTACTGCAAGTGTTAGCGCGGTCATACCATAGAGCGATAGTACCGATGTTGTGAGCGCGATCATACCGCAAGAACGGTAGTTTCGGTCTAAGTTGCGGTACGTTTTTTCTAAAGAGGTCCAGTGCGCAGTGCGGTACTACCGATCTTCATAAAAAAAAGGGTTTACGGAATTTGAATCATAAATTGAGTTGGGGTGACCTAAGTCTTTGCATTAAGGTTGCATGATACATGTTTTGCCTAACGTGGATTAAGTAGTGAAGAATTTGTGTTCGGAAACGATTTCTTTATTTTTGAATGTACAAGGTCGTTTGAAGTCAACCGTGGTTAATAGCGAAGATCGGGGTTAAACTCATGGAGGAATTGAGGCCCAGAAGGATAGAGGATGCCAGGTGAGACGGTGAGTTCAAGCATGACACGAAAAAGACGAGAAATATGGAAGGCAAGTTCGAACAACGGGATAGCACCATGCAGCTTGGACGGGCTAAGTGAGCCGTGGTTCGGTGGAACAAAGAGGAGAAAGATTTGGCAGCGCGTGGCAAGTTAGTGGTGCACCTACACGCGACAAGCATGGCAATTGCTTGCAAAGGATGGTGAAGATCGGGTCAACAAAGAGTATTTTGGTAGTTTAACCAAACTACCAGAAACTACATTGGATCAAAACCGCGGCACATGTGTGGCGCTTAGGAGAGCGGTTTAGATCAAGGTGGAGTTGGTTTGATCTAGACAGATCAAGGCTAACGATTTAGCGTACACAGACTTATGCGCTTTGAAAAACGTGCATAAGTAACATATGTAAGTTAAAACTCGTGTGTGTGAGGTTAACGGGTTTCCTCCATTGTGATAGTGGATAGGATTCATTAAGAGCTAGGTGTGGCTGGTTAACTCACCTATAATGTGAGGAACCATCCAACCCCTCTCTCATGTGCACTCTTGCTTTTAGGGTTAGGGTTTGAGAGTGAAGCATCTGGTGTGCTCTTTGTCCTCCAAGGTGGAGTGGCTGTAAAACCTACCTCCTCAAATGGCAATATATCAATCTTTGATCATCTTCATATCTCTCTCTATTTGATTGATTTGCTCTTGTTTTGGTTGGTTTTTCCTCTTCTCAACTTTTCTTGATCAGAGGTTTTTTAGAGAGATTTCCTCGGTGTTCTTGCTTACTGTAACATATGGGAACATATTCAAAGCCATCTTGGCTATCCTCTACCCACGAGCAAGATATGATCATCAATTTTGATTTTAGATCACTTTTGGTGTGCACCTACTCAAATCGCAAAAAGGTCTCAACTTTGACATGGCTTTTGCAATCCATAGATGGAATAGGCTCCTGAGACTAAAGAAATTTGTGTACAAAGTTTCACGACTTTTAGATCATTCAATCAAAAGTTATGTGGATTTGTGATTTCACGGTCATGCTGAAAACCCTGTTCTTGCTGCAGCAATAGTGGTGCCGCAAGTTCTATGACGGTAGTACCGTTGCTACTGGCTCTCGACCACTCACTGGTCGTTGATCACACTGATCATATTTCGAATTGTTTCAACCACTTGGGTTTTCGATCACACGTTAGTTTTTCGACCGCTTATTGGTCATCGACCACGTTGGTTTTCGACCACTCATTGATCACCGACTACGTTGATTTTCGACAACTCATTGGTCTTCGAACACGTTGGTTTTCGACCGCTCACTGGTTGTCGACTACTCGAGTCATATTCCGATCACATTGGCTTTCGACCGGTCGCAGTAGTACCGCCAGTACAACGCCAGTAGTACCGCACCTGCTAATTCTTTATAGTGGTTCAGTTCCCTAATTCTCTAGGTCTTGAGTTGGGTTTCTATCCTAATCTACATAGCTTTATAGCTATCGGAGCAAAGGATACGTGAATACTTGTGGAAAATTTTAAGACGCCATTTACCCCCCTCCCCCTCTATTGCCTGTCCGGCGCTACATCCTCCCTCAAACCCAAATCCGAGATTCCATTTCACTGCTCCCCAATCACACACTACACAAGACCCTGGGCTCGACGATGGAACTTTGCCGTCTCCTTCCCCACGGCACTGGGGGCACCTCCGCACCAACCTCGCCATAGCATTGGCACCATCTATGGCCAGGGCTGGAGCCATGGCAACAATGCCAGGGTGGCCAACTCTGATGGTCACAGAGAATCTAGGTTTGTGAGGGTGGAGTTGCTATGGATCGTTTGCCAACGTGAACTGCGCATACAAGCTCACAGTGTACTAAGGCATCACTTTGGCTTGATGTTATTTAACATGAGACGTGAATAGGGTGCTTAAATTTAGTTATGACTTGTGTGGACAGAAGTGATTAATTTGCTGTGTTTCCCCATGATTCATTATGATGTTCACCTTCATATTTGCAGAAAATTCCGCCATACCACATCAGAATATTACAGAGAATCCAGGATGGCAGATTAAATATGCCACATCATCCCTACACTAGTCAAACTGATGGAAGGGCTTAATTGCAACATCTCAGGTTGTAAAGGGGCATTTAATACCTAATTCAAAGAAAAGGACCCCATTGCATATATATGCAAAGTGGAGGGATCCATGGTGCAAGTTTGCCAACAGAAAATTAGTGACTTAATGAAACTGCTAGGCACAAAAAAATTATAAACCAACCTGTGCTTCACACAGCTGTTCTGAAAGAGAACCTAGAGCAAAAAGTGATGCTTCATGCAGCTGGCACAAAAATAAATGCTACATTAGATAGGTCAACGGCAGAAAGACACTATGAGCATAACATCAGCAAGGCTAAGTACAATGTTTGAGGGATAATTATATAACTGTTACACTAAATTTAAATATGCTGACTACAAAGCAAGACAATGTGAACTTGTTCCTGTACTTTAAAGAAGATTTTCTGAAATGACCTAGTCTAAATCATAGTTTATCACCCAAAGGTACTGAGGAGCATGATAAGCAGTGTAACATTGTTGATAAAAGGTAAAATATTCAGTGCTGGTTCCCTCTATAAATTTTTTTTAAAAATAAAACTCACTCTCCACCAGTCGGCAGAACCCGCTTGTTTTAATTCCCGTGATTCACGAAAACGCATTTGTGAAGCTTCCAAAATTGATTCAATTCCATAGTCCTCATAAGCAGTGACTATCTCTTCCAGCAAAAGAGATCCTGAAAATCAAGAAGATGTGAGGAAAACATGTTGCATTTGACAAATTTCTATTAAGAGTGGATTATAAAGATGGGTGTCTCTTGTAAAGTCAAGAAAAGACATTTTGAGTCTCCAATTCATTGTCACTTGTTTAATATATGCAATACTACAGTAATAATATTTTAGTGTATAAATTATTGTAGTTAATCACATCCGATTTATAAATTTTCATTATTCTTTTAAAAAATGAGCAACATACTGGTCAGCATCATTGTACTCGTAATATACATTCAATCAAGTTAAAGAAGCAACATTGCAGTTCGTACCAGACACGCGACAGCTATAAGTTACATCATCCTCATCAGCAACGTACTGGTTAGCATCACGTGACCAGTTTTGCACCTAGAATAACAAAATGAACAAACACATAAGAATTTGCAAGAAAAAAAATTAAGACAAAAAAATATATGCCAAAAGTAAGATCACATATACATTAGCCATGTATCAACCAGATCATACCTGTTCTTCGGTTATCTGTTGAAAGGCTATAGTATAATACGCTAGCTCCTTAATGTTACCTGCCATGACCTAGTGGAATACCACAGAAAATCATTACAAAATATATAACAAGATAGAAAATTAGTCATTAAAAAGACATACCTTTGCTAAATGAGAATTCCCCACAATTGTTGTCCATAGCTCAAATAACTGGAAAAGATAAGAACATGGTAAGATAGACTAAGACACACAAGCAAAGGCGCCTAATGGACTACAGTAAAAGAAAAGAGAACAACTAGAAAAGAAAGTACCAATGGAATAGAAATGCAAGAAATTACCTGAATCCCAAAGGACTCAAGACTTCTTTCGCTACCATCAGAATCATAGCCAACAGAATCTACATCCTCTGAAGCTTGAATTGTTGACAGGTGATAGATGTTGAAGGATGAAACAAAGGTCTGCCACAAGGGCGCGAGAACAGCTGTACAAATTTGCCCCATTTATCAGAAAAGCAAAAAACTAGAGAAAGCTAATCTGTGAAATGACTACAAATCATAACAAGCCATGTATACTTGCCAGAAAGTTTCGCTTCAGGTAGCCTAGGAAAGTTCTGGACAAGCTGGAGTAAACATTTAAGCACCTGATCACAAGACAAACATAAGATTCAACAGCTATCAACAGGGCATGCTATCAATCTCACAACACAGATGGTCAGATTATATGATGCATACCTCCATCTGCATGCTCCAGTCATCAGGATTTTGGGACTGCACCGGTGAAATTAAAATTACGGAAAATTGCTCCATAAGTGGATCAAGCATTGAAGTCATCAAGTTGACTGTCTCTCTCTGCACCAGCAAATCACCTCAGTTGGTTTCCATAATGTGAAGAAATACAGAAAGAATACAGCAATAAACAATAAAACTACCTTATAAACACCACTCATTGATCCAAGCATGGAAATACATGAATGAACTATTCCAATAGCCTTTGCACGAAGAGAATTTTCATACAGCTGCTTTTCAAAATGGGTGAAAATGAATGGCATTGTCTCCACAATGATTTGTTAAAAGAAAAGAACAAAAAGTAATAGAAACTTACATGAGGAGATGACATTATTTTGTGCAATGATGGGAATAGCTCTGGCACTAATTTTGGAATACATGTATCATCCAAATCATCTGATAGAAGGGCTAGGCATCTTAATGCTCCACGGACTGCAAACAAAAAGTTGAAGGTTCTAACAGAGAATTACTGAATTCATGACATTGCTTCCAGAAAAAAGAAAAGAACTGAAAATTCCAAAATTAAAATAATGATTATTTTTTGTGTTCTAAAAACAGGTCTACTAGGCCGTATACTTGGCCGTGTCGGGTGCCCCAACCTGTTACTGTGTAACTGCTGGTTATGCCGCACAATCGGGCCGATTATGCCGTATAATCACTACTAGGAGGCCTGTCGAGCAACAGTTACTGATTTTTAGAATCTTGATTATTTTCATCATCTTTCTACTCACAATGTTTGGACCATGCGATAAGAAGAAAAATTCTAGATTAGGCTATGAAGCAGTGTAGCACTAACACTCCAAACTACCAATGTCAGACACTGTGTTGGACAGTGACACAGCCCCTACACAACAGTGACAACCGTAGACATCATGGTTGTTATAGCGTTGCAGCGGAGCTGGGTGGACGCCATGGACATTCGCCGCGACTTGGTTGGAGGGGAGAGGAGTCGCCGTGGGAGAGACAGGAGAGGCTTCGTGTATGGCTTTTAGACGGGAGAGAGAGATATGACCGTATGCATGTACAGGCTGCAGCGTATGGCGTTTGCCATGGCGTCACCTAGGCGTCCTGACGCCTCTTAGGCGCCGTGGTCGCCAATTACGCCGTGATAACCATGATAGACATAGCAAAGCGTAAAATAGGAGAACTTAAAGGTGATGCCATAAGTGGCTCTTTTGGTTCGATTAAGCCTAATAATTTTCCAGTAAGAGCACTAACAGAAAGAAAACAAGTTACTGTTGTGACATTATCATTATTATTGTCCCATGTTCATGCAAAAAAAAAAAGAAACAATACTGTTGAAACAAATTTACAAATTTTGCTAACAATGAAGTAAGAAGGAGTTGCCGTATGGAGGAGCTTATGGTGATAGGAAGCTGGCACTCCAAGTTCAAGTTCAAGGACTCCAAACAGGCCTCTAGAATAGCTGCATACCCTGGTTTGAAAATATTGGGAAGCAACAAATATGTACCTCCATTCCCGTTGCTTTGATCACCAATTAACTTTAAGAGAAAGGGAAGTAACTCAGGCCAGTCTTCAGGCCAATCTTGCTGCCCAATAGCTGCTACAGCCATGCCAATAGCAGTACGAATCTTCCCATGAGAATCATCCAATGAAGTAAGAAGAAGTTGCCTTATAACCACCTGACGAGAAACAAGATTGAGAAAAATGTAATAAGAAGACAACAAACCTTAAAAAAAGAGTTGACACAGTAAGCCAATGGTTCTTGTAATTTAGACAGTTTAACGGAAAAGATGGTATTGATTACAACAATAGCAGCTAGAGATGAAGTGCCGCCATGTGCCATAGGAAAGATAAATGATCGATTCAGACTGCGCATGTTTTGAACATTTATTCTACTAATGCGGTTAGCATGTCCCATTTTGAGAAGAGAACAAAATGGCAATCACTTCCATTTGTTTCGTCAAGCCAAGGAAGCAAAGAAAAAAACGACATCAGGGATCTGTTCTGACCTGAGCCCTAATTTGTGGCATTCAAAGGATTAAAGGTAGGGATGCGACTAGGTGTCCATTACCCTTATCCAAACCCATATCCATACTATTGGGTAAGGTATGTGTAAAAAATAAAATACCCATTTAGATTTGGGTATTGGGAAAATAATACTTACTTATCCATCTTTATCCATACCCATTCAAACTAAGGTTAAGAGTATACTTGGACTATCTATGAGATTAAACTACCCATACTCAGTTATAGCTTTCTATATAAGCATGTGGAAGTCACCTGTGCAACAGTACCTGCCAATTTGCGTAGATAGTTTCATACACACATAATCATTTCCAACAGATTTCAGTTGATTTCGTAAAATTTTTGTGGTGTGAACGCAGGGTTAAAATTTTAAATACCGGAATTTTATGAAAACTTTCTATAAAAGTATGTGGGTCCACATGTGCGTCTAGCCCTACCAATTTGTATAGAGTAGCTCCCCTACACGCAAAATCATCTCCAACAAATTTCAATTGATTTCGGGAAACTTTTAAGGTGTGAACACGAGGTTGAAATTCCAAATACCGAAGTTTTACAAAGACTTCATTCATTTTCCTTCTCCTTTACCCACTGGGTTACCCAAACCCATTGGATATACCCTTTTTTATTTGGTACGGGTAATATCACTTCAAATGGATATGGATAAAATTGGATATAGATTTAGATTACCCATATCCTACCTAGGGGTGGGAAACGGTAACAGATAATCCATTTTATTCAATATTCGTATCCGAGAAAATACAAATGTGGTAAGCGAAATCCGTATTCGAAAATGTTCATATTCGTATTCGAGAATATTCGTATCCGTATTTGAGAATATTCATATTCAAGAATATTCGTATTCGAGACTTCGATTCATATTCGATCCATTTCCTATGCCTATCTGTAACAAATCTGGTTACCGGAAATCCTGGGAAAACCCGAACAAATTTTGTGATTTGAAATTTGAATTTGGGCGGTTTGAAACCGATAACCGTTCTGGTAACCAGTCAAAAACTAGTGAAAAACAGCAAAACCGCTAGGAATTTGTCCTACCGAGATTTGTTACAGAAATTGTAGGAGAATATTCGTATTCGACTGAATTAAGTATATATTCAATTTGAAATTTTGAATTCATATCCGTTACGATATTCGATTCGTATTCGAAAATATTTGAATTCGTATCCGTATTCATTTTAAAAATATGGATTCGTATTTATATTTGAGACTATTCGATCATATCCGATCCGTTTCCACCCCTAATCCTACCCAGTCGTATCCCTAATTAAAAGTAGATGATGGTACCTTTTCTGAGGCTGAAACAACAGGAGGCATGAAATTCTCTTCGTCTTCCTGCCAATGCTGCTTGATGAACTGCTTTAGCAAGACAGCAGCAAGGTACCAGGAAGTAAAGGCAACAAACAACAAAGGATAGTTCAACATGCGAAAACCAAGTCTGACAAACATACAGTATGCACCACAAAGTTTTGATATAATATAATTCAAATAAACAACTGTGAGGATATCTGACGTAGCCCAAATGGGATCTCCTTGTTGATTGTGACATTTGTAAGGGCAGCTCCATATCCTGAGGAAACATTACAGCAAAACCAGGATCTTGTTAGCTGACAGGAGATTTGTTAGTGGGAAAAAGAACTTCATCTGTCAAAGAAAAATGACCAATTCAAATCATTTGTCCCAGAAGCCAGGTAGTCAAAAGTTTATTTTAAGCTGATGTGCTTATTGCCAATAGAGCAAAAACCATAACTCAAAAAACCCGCCGAAATTAGGCAGGTTGGTCAGGAACTCAGGATGCTATAAAGCCAAACTATATGCTTCAGTTTTTGCGTTACATACACTAACTTACTAACATCATCTAAGGTAACTACAACACAAGGGCATGGTACAAATAATGGCCAGATCAATCACTTCTTATGTGGTTGAAAAGTATGGCTCTGGTAAAAAGCCATCATGGACTACTTAGGGTTTGCGGTTGATATGCTGATAATCTGATATAGCAAGTTACACGAATCTTTAACAAGTACAGTAAGTCTTTGCCGTTGAGGCTCCAAAAAGATGTTTTCAAGTACTAGTAAATCCAAAGTAGAAAAATGGAAGTACTTTCAAAAGGCCACCACAATAGCAAATGAAGGCTTATTTGTGATTTTCTCAAAAGAGCTTTTTTTGAGTGGCTTATGGCTGAAAAGCACTCTAGCAAAAAACACTGTAGCTGACGGAAGCTTATTTAGTATAACTAAATTTTAAAAATTTTAAAAATAGAAAAAACATGTTAGCCCCATCACGTATAATGCAAACAAATATGAGAGAAAAAAAGAACCGGCAAAAAAACTAAAAAAAGCCAAAATATAGAAAAAGATGAAATTTATGAATAGTGCAAAATATACCAGAAGCTCAAGCCGAAACGAGCCGAAACGAGCCGAAACGAGCGGGACCATTAATTATGAAAGAATGAATCAGAGTATGCATCCACAAAAAATGACCAACCAGAGTGCCATACCAGCAAAAATGACCTTTTATCAAGAGAGAAGTTCGCCCTAGCAAAAAAACGTCACTGAACATCCAGAAAAACAGTTGTGAAAACAGTTGCTTTCATTCACATCGTAGCCAACAAAACAGCATTTCGATGTCAACTAAAGCAATTTATGCTCCACTACTACCATGCTGAGCACAGCAAGAGCTGTTCCGGTAAACAGCAGGGCTCCTTTGATAATTGCAGTTCTATGGTGCGTTTTTGGGCATGGTCATCTGCCAAGAGCCAATCGCCTCTGGATCGATAGTAGCGTAGAGCGCAGCACAGCAGCTCAATCCCAGAGGAAGCCTGAGGATGCAGCGCAACACCGTATTAAACTAGGACCAAATGATCGTCTCCGACGCAGTTGTACGCACAGCTAGGGGTCGAATTAGGTTCTCTCGCTCTCTCATGAGAGCGCGTTACTAGAGCGTGGTCAATAACTCGGAGCAGAAGCAGCCTCGATCCAACAATCACACACACCAACAGAGAGAGTGACTAAGTGAGTGGTGGCGAACCGGGGAGGAGGGAGGCCTGGCGGAGGGACTCCTCAGCGAAGGCGCGGACGTCGCGGGCGGTGTCGAGGGTGGCCGTCAGGCACTCCACCAGCCACCGCTGGTCGCCATCCGCCGCACGCGCACCCGCCGCCGCCATCGGAATCGATCAGCCGCCGCCTAGGGTTCGACCCCCGAGTGGAGCTCGGCACGATCGCCTTTTGGTTTCGCGGGGTCGATTTGGTTTCGAATGGGATGCGCGGCGAGGTGGTGGTGGTGGCCTGGTGGGAACGGAGCGATTCGGCGGTTGTGTGCTAGGGTTTTTATAGGAGAGGGGGGAACGAAAGAAGGGAGGAGGTGGTGGCGGCCGGGAAGAAAAACGGGGAGCGAGAAGTCGAGATGGGCTAAGAAAAGGTTTAGATGAGCCCATTGTGCAGCGGTGGGCTAGGCCCTCTAGCCAGGCTGGTCCGCCGGTATTTTAGGTTGAGCGACGTTCCAAGCAGTGATAATGGCTTTTAGCTTTTAATGTCTAGAAGTCAAAAATTGTTTAGAGCGTTGTCTTCTCTAACATGTATTTTTTTCTATTTTTTTAACAGTGATAATGGCTTTTAGCTTTGAAGTCTAGAAATCAAAAATTGTTTAGCGCGTTGTCTTCTCTAACATCTATTTTTGTCTATTTTTTCTTTCTCTATTTTATTTACATTATTCGTGAAGATATAACGGTGTTTATTATTATTTTTCTTTTAGAACGCGTTGTCTTTTTAAGGTGCTTTTTTATTTTTCTATTTTTTCCTTTTTTATTTTTTTGTTTGCATTATCTATGAAGATATAGCGTTTTTATTTTTTATTTTTTAAATTAAATATCTCAAAAAAATTAACAGATGCTATAATGTCATTTTAGTCAAAAGTCATGGTACTTTTAAAATAGTGCCTGGATATGGCGAATTCCATTAGACGAAGGCTGCTAAATCGCTGGCCACTAAGGGCCTGTTTGGAACAGAGGAATTTCACAGGAATTTTGCAGGAAACAGTTCAATTCCCGCAGGAATCGGGAAAAATTCCCGCATTCCAAACAGGGCCTAAGTTGGTTACACAATCGGAACCGAATCAGGCCACAACATGAAGCCTGCCGGACCCATGTCTGCCCCCAAACTAGCCGAAACATGAGACACACTGTTACAATCACGGGAGCAGTGAAGAACCTTGAAATCTATGGAAAAAAAAACGGAGAAGCAGAACCCTCGCATCCTTGATGAGAACACCTTCTCTTGAGAGATCATGAGTGGAATTCTCCAACGCTACCTTCAGGACAGTCGCATCTGCCTCCAGCTCCACTCGGGCCATGCCTGCATCAACTGCGAAATTCAGGGCCTGCACGCAAGCTTCCGCAGTTCCGCTTCTGCTTGGAAAGCATCTCCCACAGACTGAATGTTTCCTGCGCCTACTCCTTGCACCTGACCGAGTGAGTCCCTCAGAGTAAAACCCCAACCTCTAGACTTTGTGTTTTCCTTAAATGATCCATCGATGTTGATTTTAAAGAAATTTTCCAAAGCTGGTTTCCGTCTTGCAACTGGGGCAACATTGTCCATTATTGTTTTCGCATGCAAATCTATGAACTCCTGAGC
The DNA here is from genome assembly GCA_017311315.1 of Dendrocalamus latiflorus. NCBI lineage: Eukaryota > Viridiplantae > Streptophyta > Magnoliopsida > Poales > Poaceae > Dendrocalamus > Dendrocalamus latiflorus. The sequence goes on from CM029631.1 coordinate 23,387,139, forward strand.
GTGTTTTTGGGCTTGGAAACACACTTTTGAAACAAGGTCGCGGTTTGTCGCCCGCGTTGACAGCATTCCTTTCAGTCCACAGAACCCAGAGAAAAGTGACAACTCTGAGCTGAACATCTTCAGGCCATTCCCATATATTCTCTAGTAATTCCTTCCCATTTCATTTCAGCAGGAGCTGTTTTCTGAACTCTTCCCATTGCATGATGTTCCAACAAGCTCTTGCTGTTTTACATTTGAGAAGCAGATGGCCTCCATCCTCATCCAGTCTTTGGCAAAGTGGACATCTTGTATCCAAAACAACACCCCTTCGATCGATATTTCTACGCATTGGGAAACTGTTGTGAGCAAGACGCCATGGGCCCTCACCTCCCCCAAGTCGCTAAACCTGAAGTGGCTAGGGAACAACTCCATTACCATCGATGGTGATGCTACATTGAAGGGGCCGCCGGTGAGGAAGGGGAAAAGAGGGAGCAGGTGAGGCTCGTCAGTTTGCCCCAGGCCAACGTGTCAGATGCCTCGAGATCGGTGCTTGTGTGTTCATTGTTGTGTCAAGATTAGACAAGAAAAATTCACGATGAAATTGTTGGTGGGAGGTAAAATGTTAAGTGACTTATAAGGGTGATAATAAACGAAAATGAATTGAAGGGGATAAATGACAAATGTATAATTTTTATAGGTTTTTAGGTTATTTTCTAATAGAAATTGACGTGTTGGTTGCCATCTACAATGAAAAACAAAATTACTTGTACCCTCTTGACTCTTGTACCTGTGGAAAAGATCCTATAACCTTTCGTCTAAAAGAAGACATAGGCCCTTTAATATGAGAAATTTCGATATTTGACACTGAATACGTGCGCCTCTCAACTTTTAACCCCCAATTCGCACGCCTTTGGAAATTTAACCCTGTCACTGCGAATTCTTTTGATTCAAGGGATTCTCCTCATTTTCGCAGTGACAAGTGTCAAAATAGAAAATGAGAGAAAATGAGGAGAATCCCTTGAATCAAAAGAATTCGCAGTGACAGGGTTAAATTTCCAAAGGCGTGCGAATTGGGGGTTAAAAGTTGAGAAGCGCACGTATTCAGTGTCAAATATCGAAATTTCTCCTTTAATATAGAAGTTTGTTGTTTATTTTATAATTACATGGAAAAACTCCTATGCCATTTTCATTAAAATGAAACCAATATAAGCTAAGCTTATAGTTCCTGCATTATCCTAAACTTACTATCATTTTGTATCTATCCAATATTTTATGGACAAAATATTAGGAATGGATCCAACCAGCCCTGTCGCCCATAAGCCTCCAAAAAAATACATTAGGTCATGTTCAAAAATGCTGTGATTTTTAGTTTTACTGATATGGCATTGTAGCGCTTTGTTAGTTTTTTAAATATTTAATTAAACAAAAATAAATAGAAAATAGAAAAATGAAAACACGCTGTCATATCTCTATGGATAATGCAAAAAAAAGGAAAAAAAAGAAAATAGAGAAAAACCGTATTAAGAAGCCTACACATTCAAAACAACTTTTAGCTTCTAAAGCTTAAAGCTAGAACTATTTGGAATCAGGACTTGTCCATTCTAATTTACAAACCCTCACAACTTTACTTCATCAAAACCTTATGTAGGGCTTGTCAATTATCATGGCTCCGCATTAGACAAGATTATTGTTCTTTTAATATAGAGCTTGTCAATCATCATGATGATAAAAACAAAATCATATAAAATATACAAATATCCTATACGGGGATGTGGGACGACACATTCAACAAAGGGGCAAAACGCCTTCGGTAACGGCTAGTTGGGCTTGATGTTTACGTACGCCTCGGAGTACGCCTTCGGCTTGTATAGTTGCGTAGCCTGTTCAATCTTTCACGTGATAGGGGAAGCACGGGGGCCCGAAACCCCACTCTCTGACACGTGACCCCACGTACGGAACACCGACCCCACAGATCAGCGACACGCAGTGGCGCATAAAGCCCGGCCTCAAAACCCTCGCTAGTCCAAGCCCCAAAACCCTAGCCGCCATTCCAACCAAAGTGCGCGAACCCCACAGCTCGGAGGCGGCGGCGAGGAGGAGGAGAAGAGGTTGGAGCCGGGCGATGGGGAGCGACACGGAGGCAGAGAAGAAGAAGACGCCGGTGGCGCTGGCGCCAATAGCGAAGCCGCTCGCCGGCAAGAAGCTCTGCAAGCGAACCCTCAAGCTCGTCCGCCGAGGTCTCAAGGCTCTTCCCGACTTCATTCGGCGTTGGCTTCGAACGATTCTGCATATTTGGTCACGATTTTCCTAAACTTTTTCTTTGCAGCCTCCGAGGCCAAATGCTTGAAGCGAGGAGTCAAGGAGGTCGTCAAGAGCATCCGCCGCGGGAACAAAGGGTTCGTAATTTTCTTCTGCTATCGCTCTCGTCCTGTATTTTTTTGTTCATCAATTAGTAGCTTAATGGTACAACAGTGAGCTTAGGTAAATTTGCATCGATGTGTGAATGTAGGTGGGATTATATTGTTAGAAATACACCTAGTAATCACACACTTGATTTGCACGTGGACGCACACTACACGGGGAAAACAATGAACAGTAGAGTATTTTCCTGATGCAAACTTGACTTGCGTCCTTTTCACTTTTCTCTATTATTCACATCTTTCTTAAAAGACTGATTACAAAGATATAAATAGATATTCTGGGATCCGGTTTTACCGGCCACGACTCTACGACTTGCGCACATCGTGCACTACCCGAAAGACTCACTTAACTTATTGACTTAGCTGTTATTCGGACGCCCAGCCTCGACCACGGCTTCTAGACTATGCTCCTTCGACCACGGCTTCCGAGTACTCTTCTGAGTACGATCGAATCACTCGACTGCCACAGTGCTTACACTGCTACAGTACTTTCGACCACGGCCACTACGGCTGACTCTTCGGCCATGGTCGCTTCGACCACAGCCACTCCGATCACGTTCACTTCGACCACACCTTCAATTGTAGCTTCGACCACACTCAACACAGTTAGCATGAGTCAAGATTAGTTCCAACATATATTACATCTTTTAGGTAACACTGGGTTGGGTGGGGGGAGGGGCATCTTGCTGATTTTTCAATTCATGTATCAATGATTTCTGCTTGCTGATTTCTCACGGGTTTATTGTCCATCCTGTGTTTGGCTTTGGTCTCTGTAGATTGTGCGTGATTGCCGGGAACATATCTCCCATCGATGTGATAACACATGTTCCGATACTGTGCGAAGAGGCCAATATTCCTTACGTATATGTTCCTTCAAAAGAGGTATTTATGCTACTCTGTACCTGCACTGTTCAGCTCCAATTCCTTGTAATCACTTGGCAGGCAAATCGCTCGTTATGATCACTCTGCTAAGATATGACAATCAAAAGTATTGCATACGCATCCTCAAACCAAGTGGAACATGCACTGTGAAATTAGAAAAGGAAGTATTTTTTTATTTTTTATTGGTCTTTCACATGTTGATTCAAAGTTTTCATTGTTGAATGCGCAATGGGAATGTCATCTATAAATAGCTGCGTTTAGATTCTAGTTCGCGTTTTACAGGGAGCTCCCCTAGACTGAACCTTGTTGGAATTTTGAAATGAAACCCATTGTCCTCTTCGCTGTTTTGCTTCCCTTCTAGGCAACAGTACTTGAATGAAATAGAAAAGGTTGTTCCTTGAACATGTAGGAATGAGGAAGCACCCACCTAGTTGTGCACTCACACATCTTGATCGATTTGGTTTTGTTTGCGGCTAATTGAGGAAGGACATGCCCTGTATGGCCTTGTGCACCTTACTGATTCCTGTTTTTCTTTATCTTCCTGATGGTTTTCTGCCCCCATCAGACAGTGTTGATCATATTTTCTGTGGGATCATGAGCCAACTAAGGGCATGGAGACTGTCTATTGGTTTCATTGGACCCATCTTTTGCCTTCTTAGTATCATGTGTTAAGTGGTTATGAAAAATTGTAAACTATTATAGACGTTAGTTTCAAAAAAAAAAAAAAACTGCTAAAGACCTTACATGAGATTGGCTCCTGGCAATTCCTTGCTGGTGGATTTTACTTTTTTTAGTTTTTACCCTAAGCTCCCTAACCCCCAAGTTGAACTTGGCTGGACCATGCTTGGTTGTAAGTCATAACAAACAAAACTCACATGCTGAATTTCTTCATTTTTTTCCCTAAATAATACTATGAAACAATGTGTTCTCCTGAAAATAACACAAATTCTGGGAAATGGAGGCAACCAACTGTTTCCTAGCTGTTTCCTCACTCCTGAAAGATACATGTTATGACCAGTTTGCAAAGCTTTTACCTATGTTCATAACTGTGTCCTCCACATTTCACTGTTCAAGATTTGATCAATTGGAGTCGACCAAGTATTTGTGGCAAACATGGTGCCACACAAAACAATGCCAACTGCCATGGTGGGTAGTTTAGAAAGAGTTCCATGAGTTGTTAGATTAACCTTTTGGCTGTTACCTAATGTTATCATCTAAGATAGCCTCAACAACAGGGGTGGTGAAAGCTTCTGTTGTTAAAACTATATACTACTGCTGAAACAAGCTTCCTTTTGCTCCAGGCGCTAACATCAAGTTTCCACTCAGACTGATAAGGTCACACCTTGTTCTGGTTTGGAATGGAGTGTTATGTTACATCTTGTTCTTGTTTTAGAATTTAGGGAGACCTTTCAACCTCTTCTGGCATTTAACATTTGCCCATGCTGGTGTATAAGATTTAACTGGTTGTGAACTGTTTGAGAGGAAGATGTGCTTAACTTAAGTTGCCATTGTCGCTGCATTGTTATTGACCATGATGGCTTTCAGGACATATACCTTCAACTTTCCTTCACGAGTATGCTTTTTTCTGATATCAAAGCCCAGATTACAAGCGCATGTCGCTGCAAGTATCCCCTTGAGAAATTCATATGTTGATAATTTGCTAATGCAGCTCATATACTTAAAATTTTATTGCATGAAGCTGTTATATATTGTACTACAAATCATCCAAAAAGGGAAGACAACAAAGAGAACTGATGTACGAAATTCATGATGTTAATTGTTAACTATTTTTTTCAACGCTATAGTTGGGATCAGCAACAAGTGCTAGTCAAGACACATGGTAAAATGTTAAGATTTATTGATGCATTTTGTTTCCCCTCTTTGTGGCAGGATCTTGCGACTGCTGGCACCACTAAGAGGCCTACTTGTTGCGTATTGGTTTTGACCAAGCCAGCCAAGGGAGAGCTTGAGGAAGAGGCCAAGGAGAAACTAAAAACGGACTACGACCAAGTTTTGTCTGAAGTTGCCGAGGTCACGTCATCAATGTTCTAAGCCATTCCCAGGGCCAGAATAATTAACAGAACTGGCATCCTCATTGCATACATGGTCCCGTTTGTACTATGTCAATGTGATATGATCCCGTGACCAAGAAGATGTTTTCGGGGTTCTGTATGAGACAGTAGTTGCTGTGCTAGATTATCAATTGTCTTGTCTGATGAACTGATTATTTTCCATGGTTACACAAAATTAGCACTTCTCTATGAACTTGATGAGTAAACCATTCTGTGGGAAAGTATCAGATCTTGGGTATGTTGCATTTGTTTCTATGCCGTGTGGTCATGCTTCTGACATTAGACTGGGCCAACTTATGCACCAAAATGCATTCTACGTGGGAACAAAATATATGCTGTATGCCTGTACCTGAGCACACGGATCAGGGACTGAGGGGTCAGTTCTGCACAGCTGAGCGGTGCGGGTGAAACACTGAATCCAAATTTGGCAGCGCGTATGTTGGGACTTGTCTATGTCTGTCCTGTGATAGAAGGTGAGGCTGCAGTGCAGCCTGTTAAGGAGTTCCTTGTTCTTGTTTGCGTTACGGCCCTATTTGCCTTGTATTCAGGTGCTTGTTAATGCAGGAAGATGGCAGAATTCGTACATTCAGGCAGTGACCGTTCAGATCTGTCCCCTCGTTTTGGAAGCTTGCGGTGAGTAAGGCTCCGTTTGCGGTCTCGGCACTGCGCTACATAATCACGTTTGGTTAAGCGGCTTTTAGATAATGGGATGTTTGGCAAGCTCTTTTTTCTTAATCAAATTGCAAATGGATATGTATGCTGTAAGCTTCACACATGAGATGACATGTGAAAGGCTAACCATTGGATACTAAAAATTTATCTAACTTCAATCTAATTTACCAAACAACCAACCTTTCACAACACATTTAAAAATAAGCGCAACCCAACAGAGTACAAAAGGACTGTTTGTACGCTTAACAATAATTGGTGTTCTGAAACATCCATTCTATATAGATGGCATTTATGTCCTGGGTAAATTTCTTCATACAAGGTATATATGTCACTAAAACAGAACCGTACATTGGACCGGTGATATAAAATGGTGCCATTAAACCAAGGACATTTAAAAGATTCGTCATGTACAGCTTCTAAAACAATGCTCATGTTTACTGTAGCCCTAGTGAGGTACTCCTAGTGTATTATGTGTATTATAGGAGCCATCATAAAGATTAGGGCCTGTTTGGAACAGAGGAATTTCACAGGAATTTTGCAGGAAACAGTTCAATTCCCGCAGGAATCGGGAAAAATTCCCGCATTCCAAACAGGGCCTTAGTAGTTTCTACTTCCTAGGCTATGAAATCACATGATGTGCTTTTACTGGCTCGGTCGATGTAAAGTAAAAAGATTAGACCACGATCAAGCGAAGCAGTCTAATGGCGGGTCTACTGTCCTTTCAATTTTGAATAATCAATATCACCATGGACAGATTGCAAAAATGCAAGACAGGGCCACACATCTTACAATTGGAGACCAACTACCAGCATGCAAACACTTGCACAATTCACAGTTCTCACTGCACAATTCACAATTCTCACAGGCAAAGGAACGAACAAGTGCAAAACACAAAAGGTGCATGCTGTTGAACGGGTGAATTGCATCACTTTAGAGATAGGTGGGAGTGGAGAGGGGGGCCGCTGAGACCCATTGCATCGTCTGGGCGCTGAGGTGCACCGACGCATAGCACATGACAGCGGCCCCAGCGCCGGCGTGGCTGGCCCACGCCTACGCCCATTCTCAGTGGCTACGGCCTTAGGGCATCTGTAGTGTAAGAAAATAGAGTGTCTTAAGCCATCTTAAGGTCAACCTTATACATTACAGGGGTGACCTTAAGTAGGCCACAAGCAAAAAACGCTTAAGGCTGGTCCTCAAGCTAAAGATCTGGACACAAGCATTAAAATATAATTTTTCTTTATCTGCCGAGTGGGACCGTCTTAAGGCCCCTTGGGTTATATACACTATGGAGTCGGCCTTAAGGTTTAGATGGGACCCATCTTAAGGCCCCTTGGGTTATACACACTATGGATGCCCTTAGGGGTAGCAAGGTGCATCATTTGCACATCCACCACAGCATTTTGGATTTAATTACACGAAAGGCGAGGATGTGCTAGCCAAGGGCGCAAAGCCCATATAGCCCAAAACCCAAACCTGACCTAAGTGCGCCCTTCTGCAAGGCGACACACGCGATAGGGGAGTCCCCATTCTCGACAGGCCGCACCTTCTGCCGCGGTGAAGTTTGGGCATAACTAGCCCCTCACCCGTAGGAATTATGGAAATAGCCTCCTATTGTGTGGAATGCCAAATCTGGCCCCCTGACGCGCTCCCGCCCCGCGTAAAGCCACCTGCGCACCTCCCTACCACGCCAGATAACTGGCGCGCTCCCCTCCGTGCCACCTTGGCCTGACACGTCGTCCGCTGGTGGGTAGGGCTGGCGTCCCCCAACACCCCCACCGCCCCCTCCCTCCCCCGCACGCGTTGCACATGGCATCTCCTGCCTACCCGGATCCCTCTCCTCGCTGATTGCATGATAATAAAGGAGGATTCATTCTCTGGAATACACGACAACGCCATTTCATTCTACTCCAGCCAAGAGCATAGAACTGAGAGATGAAGAAAGCCGTGAAAGCATCCGATTTTTGAACGGTTTTGAATTTAAGTTTGAAGTTTGCGTAGTTAGAAAAGATGTAGATCGGCTTTGGAGCATCTGAAAGAGGTAATTTTCATCGACATGCTATAAGTTTTTTAGCAACTTGATTAGCATGTAATTAGAAAAATGGTAGTTTGTTAGTATGAAAAGGCGGTAGTTAGGCTTTTGTAATCGGTCAGTGGCCTTAGTTGACGTCGAAGAAGTAGCGTTGTTAATGTCGTTAAATGCTTATTAGTCATAGTAATTATATGAATGGTGTAGTTGATGCGTAGGTTATTTTATTTGCATGGGAAGAACATTGTATGTTTTTCTGCATTTGGAAAAAGTTAGTATGTATTTTGTATAATGTTACGCAGAAATTGTTAGACATGCATTTTTTGGTTAAATTGTTGTGCTTTGTGCAGATTTTTGTACATTACCATTATGTTAAAAAAATTAAATATCATTGTAGTTGTCTGCTTAGAAATATAATGCACTACTGTCAGCAGTACTTTATGAATTGTAGGGTGGTACATACGTGATATGCTTAGTCTAGCAGTGCTAAGAATATCGAGAAGAGTTGTAACTTAACGTTACACACTCTGAAAAATTTTGTAGCTAAACATTTAGGATCTGTTCGTGTTCCATGGGAATGGTATCGTACGTGATGGACCGTACAGGGTGGACCTGTCCAATTGTGACTAGACCGTAATCTAGGCGCCCGGTGTGAAGGACATGTGCCTCTTGGAGCTCAGGAGGTGCGTCCGTTCCACATTCGATCATGCCATTGTAAGGAACAAGCTGCGTATTGAAGCATTGTATGTCTCGTTGGTGGGTGGTCAATGGGAGACCTCATGGCAACTTTTGAAGGTGACAAGCGATGAGTCATGGGTCGTTTACATGGAGGCTTTGTGCAATCCTGCTGCTACAATATATGGAAGACCGACGGTGTATGTTCAGTTCATAGAGTGGACAGAGTCATCCGGCATGCCTGGTTCCGGTGCAGGTGCTGCTGATGTAGTGCCTGGGTTGGTCTTCGACGAGGATGTAGATGGGACTGCTGGTAGAGATGCGGGCAAGGCAGTGGGTGATGGAGACCTGCGGAGGCGTGCCAAAAATTTTGAACCCAACGAAGGCATGCAGGTCTTACGTCTCACAAGCGTGTTGAACTTCAGGCAAATCACCACGGATGCCGATGAAGAGGCGCTGAGTTAACTCATCTCGATGTCCGGTGGAGGGAGAACCAAACCAAGGTAGAGAGATTGGGAAAAAAATACTTCAGGAGGTGAAGGAGAATAATGCATGGGAGTGGTTGAGGAATAGCTCCCTTTTATAGCTTGAGTGCAAAGGTAAAATGGTATTTTTCCATCCGTAATGGAAGATAGATAATGATCAGTATGAGTAACTATAGATAGTTGGAGTTCATGGCAGCCTGACACACTTACAAGACTAAATGAGACGGCCTTATGCACTGACAACACCAAACATGATATGCATTGCACACACGTAAATCATACAAAGCACTACGGGTAACAGTGCGAATCAAAATAACACTCCCAGTGCTACAAACTCAATAGCGAACACAAGAAAAAATAACACACAATATTAAGTTAATCATACTCTCCATTTTATCAAAACGATGCGTGTCTACTGGTAGAAGGTACCTTGCGGTACCCACATGGAATGTTACAGAGGGGACCGCCTCGGACGTGGCTGGCCGTCGTTGTAGTGGCATACACATATGCAGTTAGGGTTCGTGCAGCATCATCTAGGATCATATGAACTTGCTATGTTGTTGACATCCTCGTTGTTCCTCTCGCACTTAATCTGTTGATGGATGTCATCGTTCTCCTCATTGAGACTGTCGATCCGCGCTTCCAACTATAAGATTCGCTCCCACAATGTATCCACGTAACTCACAATATAGTATTCATGGGGAGGATCAATCCAATGGATGAAGTTGCATTTTGCTATCTGCTGGAAAGGTGGTTAACATGGAAGCTCTATTAGCAGTAATAGAAAGTAAATTATTAGCAAATTGTACCCCAGAGTGTGGGCATCGAAAGAAACATTGCCCACCATCAAAATGGCCTTCCACGATCTGCACGACCGTGTTCTCCCTGTATCTATATTTTGGCTATACCGATTGAGCACGCCTGTTTGGTATCAAGTAGTAGTTAGGGTCGAAGTTCTCCCTCCTTTCCAGGGGAAGGTCTCCTTTGGTGACCCCACTCCGACTGACCCCTTGACGTCTGTCATGATATGTTAATGTACGATAGAGAAGATAGTTTTTCGTACAGTTTTTCAATATACGATCTTTTACTCCCTAAACTTAAGGGACCACATTGTCCCGAGTAAAAGAAAGGGGGGGGGGGGGGGTGGGGGGATAGGGATGCCAAAACATCTCCATTGTTTATTCCCCCATTTCCTATAGTTGGCAGGGCTCAGGTGGTAGGCGTCTTTCGTGTTTTTTTGTTTTTTCAATCAACTTTAAGTGTTGACTTTTTAGTAATCATTATTATTTATTAGATTAATAAACTATAACAAAAATCATAAATTGTAACTTAAAAAACATGCTATTGCCCCCCTCCCACACCTCTCTTTTGTGCTTGTGCTTGATGCCAGAGCGCGAGCATCTTCTTTTGTGTCATTCGCGTCTGACAGGGCTTTGGCTTTGGCTTGGCTGTGCGTGGGAGAGCGAGAAGGCTGCTGCCTGCTGTATGTATGCTTTTCTTGGCCTCACGCTTGTTCCATGTTTGAACATACATTACACACAGCCGCAGCAGGCACCTTCTCCTCCTCCAAAACCTGCCCCTTTCTCACGCTCTTGAGAGGCTTGCCTCCCTTAGCAATGGAGGTGCCTCCTGTTTCCCCCTCCCTGTTGCTGCTGCTGGTGCTGCTCGTCTCCTCCCCTTCGAGTGCCGTCCTCTCCCCCAAGGGTGTCAACACTGAAGGTTTCTTTCTTTGTTTCTTTTCTCACACGAAGAGCTCTCCTTGGTTCTTGTTTCTTTGTTCTTTTTTACTCTTTCTGTTTGTTTCAATCAATGGCCCTGCAGTTCCTTCTTTGATCGAACCAAGAATTCCACTGGTGATGACCGTCTCTGATTGTTTCTTGCACTGATGTATGATGATTTTTTGGAACATTTGCAGTGCAAGCTCTGATTGTGATCAAGAACCTCCTCAAGGAACCCCCATGATGTGCTCAAGACTTGGGACCCGACCTCTGTCGATCCCTGCAGCTGGACCACGATCACATGCTCACCAGAGAGCTTTGTCACAGGCCTGTAAGCAAGTCACCTCCCATTCCATTTGCAGCCATCTCTATATATATCAAACTTTGTCATCAAGTTTTCCTTCTGTTCTTACCATTGTTCTTTGGTTGTCTGAATGTTTGACAGGGAAGCTCCCAGGCTGAATCATTCTGGCCTACTCGCCCCAAGCGTAGAAAACCTGACCAATCTTGAGACCGTGTGAGTGTTCTTCTCATGGATAGCCTTGCCATTACCAGTTTTATGTTGAGTGTTCCTTTTCCCTTTTTGACTGGGGGTCTTACCATTTTCTTGCTGTAGCCTTCTGCAGAACAATAACATAACCGGGTCAATCCCAGCAGCAATTGGCAATCTAGGAAAGCTCAAGACACTTGATCTCTCCAGCAGTCACTCCTATGGTGAGATCCCCACCTCCGTGGGCCACCTTGAAAGCCTCCAGTACTAGTGAGTGAAGCTCCACTGTACAAGCCTCTGAATGTTGTTCTTGAGACCTTCCATTTCAGGGCATGTATGTACTTATTGTTCTTTTCCCATGTTAAGTTGGGGTCTATTGTAATTTTATCAGGAGGCTCAACAACAATACCCAGTCTGGTCCATTCCCTTCAGCATCAGCTAATTTATCACACCTTATTTTCCTGTGAGTACTTTCTTACTATTTTGTGTTCTTGCTTGAGTTTTTTTAGTTTGGTTTGCACTTACTGTGCCCTTGTGTCTTGCAGAGATTTGTCGTATAACAACCTGAGTGGTCCGATACCGGGATCCTTGGCAAGAACATACAAGTAAGGCTACACCAATGCCAGTGTCCTACAACCTGAGCTCACAAGGCACTCTACCGCCGGCAAAAACTAAAAGCTACAAGTTCGCAGTTGCATTTGGTTCCACAATTGGCTGCATTTGCTTCCTCTTCCTTGTTTCTGGATTCTTATTCTGGTGGAGGCAACGTCGAAACCGGCAGATCATTTACGGTGTTGACGGTAAGTGAACTTCGAAAGTCGCGTGCCATTCATGCATAATTTTGACCCCTGATGCAGTAAGTGTTACTGGTGAAACACTTTTGGTGATCGGAATGCATCCACTATAGCAGGCCAGCACATAGAGAACGTCAACCCTGGAAATGTGAAGAGATTTCAGTTCAGGGAGCTTCAGTCTGCAACAGACAATTTCAGCACCAAGAACATACTAGGGAAAGGCGGCTTTGGAAACGTCTACAGGGGGCAGCTTCCTGATGGAACTCTTGTGGCTATCAAACGACTGAAGGACGATAACGCTGCGGCTGGCGAGTTGCAGTTCCAGACTGAAGTTGAAATTATCAGCTTGGTACTGCACCGCAACCTCCTCAGGCCTTACGGGTTCTGCATGACTGCCACAGAGAGACTACTAGTGTATCGATCCTTACATGTCAAACGGAAGCGTCGCTTCGCGTCTGAACGGTCAGTATCTCAAAATTCCAATCAGCTCAATTTATTGATAAGACAACCGCCTCAGTACTCTTAATAAATTAAACTGGATAATTGTTTATCATATGAACCAAATTGTAGTGTAGCGTGTTATGAATATTGTGTGTATATTGATGAGGCCCAAAGGGCAATATATATAGAGAGTACAAGAGGGTATATGGAAAGAATACAAGTCATATAAGGAAACAAATAAGAGTCCTATTCTATCTCTAATACCCTTAACACCCCCACAAATGCAAGGCGTATGCAATAGCATTGCATTTGAAAAAAGGTTAATACTAAAACAAGAAATATCCGACGTCCGAGTCGTGATAAAGTCGTCGTTGCGTGCAGTCGTCGAATAAACTGTCAAATCAAGCCGAAGAGGAATAGATAAAAGCATGACGGCATAGATCGAAGCCTGAGACGGCGGCGGCGCAGTGCACAAGAAGTTCAACGGAGGCGCGGTGCAGAAAAAGCACGGCGGCCTTAAAAACTCGGGGCGGCGGCTCAAAGAGAAGCGGCGGCATCATAAAGACTTTTACGATCTGCAGCGGCTCAAGAAAAAGAGCAGCAGCTGCTGCCATGCAAAAGAAAATTTCTACACTTCTATGACTGACAATAAATTTGTGGACTCGCACGGCTTGAGCGGACTAAAAATTAAAGACTACGGATTTGGATGGACACAATGGAAGACTCAAAAGAAAAAAAACTCAATGACTCACTCAAAATTGTTCGCCCCAGTTTGAAATTCGGACGGCCCAGCTAGCCCAAGTGACGGCGGCAGTGTTGCCCTAAGCCAACTCTCTATCCCTTCCCGTCGTTCCCGATGGCGCCGCTCCTCACTTTTCTCCATCTCTCCTGTCGCCCCCTCGCTTCCTCCGTCTCTCCCTCGCCTCACCTCCACTCCTCGCGACCTCGGCGGTGACCAGAGAGAGGCTGTGCCGCGCGGCGAGAGACACGGCGGAGGAGGCGTTGCGGCGACCGTCCTGGCAGAAGAGGTGGGCGGCTGCGGCGGTCCAAGAAGAGGAGGTTGGAGGCAGCCGTGGCAAGGAGGGCGCCGGATCCGGCGGCGGGGAGCCCGGATCCGGTGCGGGTGATCCGGGAGAAGGCACTGGTGACGGGGCGACGGCGCCGAGGCGACTTCGGGCGACGGAGACTACCGGAAGTCGGTGGAGAGAGCCAGATGCGACGGCGGCTTCGGACAAGAGGTGAGCGGCGGCGGCGAAAGAGCCCGGCGACCAGAGCCAGATCTGACAGCGGTCCTGCGACAGCCCGACGACGATCCAGTGGATGGCGGGCGGATCTGGGCGGCGGCGGTCAGATCCGGGAGGAAGCCCAGCATTGGGCGTGTACGGGCGCAGATGCTGGCGGCGACGGCTGGGCGGGCTTGACGACGGCCGCATGCGAGACAGCCGGCGGCCGAAAGAGGTGACGGCGGCCGGAGACGAGGAGGCGATGACGTCGTCGAGCAGCCCAACAAGGTGGCCGCCCCCGGGAGAGATCAATCCTCCCGGGGGCAGCAAATGTGGAAGATTGATGAGGTTAGGGTTTTAACCTAAGCTCTGATACCATGTTATGAATATTGTGTGTATATTGATGAGACCCAAAGGACAATATATATAGAGAGTACAAGAGGGTATATAGAAGGAATACAAGTCACATAAGGAAACAAATAAGAGTCATATTCTATCTCTAATACCTTATCTTTAATACCCTTAACACAGCTTATGTTCTTTGGGTTCTCATATCGTGCCGAAAAGAACGGTGTAGAATTGAAAGTTGCAACCCGACAGGCCGAACGCGAAAAGACTTGGAATTGGATTCTTCCCTTCTTTTCTTTCTTTGGACAGAGATTTAGCACAGACCGTACGATTCCTATCAAACCAAATCTTCACGCTATTCTGGTCACATCATTCCAGGGAAGCCACCTCTGGACTGGATCACCAGGAAGAGGATAGCCCTTGGAGCAGCAAGAGGCCTGCTGTACCTGCATGAACAGTGTGACCCCAAGATCATCCACAGAGATGTCAAGGCTGCCAACGTACTGCTGGATGACTACTGCGAGGCAATCGTCGGCGATTTTGGGCTCGCGAAGCTCCTTGATCACCGTGACTCGCATGCAACCACGGCGGTGCGGGGCACGGTTGGGCACATTGCGCCTGAGTACCTCTCCACTGGTCAGTCTTCCGAGAAAACCGACATCTTCGGCTTCGGCATCCTGCTGCTGGAGCTGATCAACGGCCAGAAAGCGCTGGAGTTCGGCAAGTCGTCAAATCAGAAGGGAGCCATGCTGGACTGGGTAAGTAGTACAGTCTACTTGATAAAAACTACTGTGCAATCTACTTGATACAAGCAAATAAGTTCATCAAGTAATCATATATGAAAAGCATTTTGTCTAACCTGCTTCTCTGAAACCGCCACACACCTTGATGATGCTAAGACAGTTCATGGCGTTGTTTCTTGATCAGGTGAAGAAGATGCACCACGAGAAGAAGTTTGATGTGCTCGTTGACAAAGGCCTGAGGAGCAACTATGACCGGATCGAGCTCGAGGAGATGGTGCAGGTGGCGCTGCTGTGCACCCAGTACCTCCCCGGTCACAGGCCGAAGATTTCGGAGGTGGTCCGCATGCTGGAAGGCGACGGGCTCGCGGAGCGGTGGGAGGCGTCGCAGCACATCGACTCGCACAAGTTCAAGGTGCCCGAGTTCACCTTCAGCAGCTGCTACTCCGACCTGACCGACGACTCGTCGTTGCTGGTGCAGGCCGTCGAGCTCTCCGGCATGGCATCAGAAGTTCAAAACATTAGCAGCAGTTCCTGTGCGGCATGAGAACCCTATGTAGATTGAAACAATAATCCATACTTAAGTAACTAGTGATGTATCTTAGATGAACTGTACAAACAAGAGCACAAGACTTGTACTAATATTAATATTACAGATTTAGTTGTTCAAACAATAAGTCTGGTTGTAACAAGGAGCTTCTCTTGAATCTGTAAGGTTTTGCTTGGTTGGTTTGTATGTTCTTTTGACTCGTCTCTTTCTGCTTTTATTCTTGTATTTTCAGATTGCAACAGGTGCTAAAATCTTATCAGAATCCGTCGTTGACGTGTACATACAAGGTTGTGCAAAACCCAGCCCAGGCATACATGATGTATATCTCCAATTACCCCATACAGCCAAACATTTTTTATATATGTGATGACAATATACATATACCAGTACAATAGCCTCAGCAAAACGTTTTTATTTTCAGACAACCATTAACCATCAAAAGAGCAGGCACAAACACAATTTCTTCAGCTTATGTGTTCACAAATCAGCAGTCCTTCCTGACCTCACCACCAGCAGGGTTGGTGATGTTGCCCATCTTGACCATGGAATCCGAGAACTGCTTGGGGTGTGTTTGGTTCGTGGATGGAGGTTGTATCGTATATCCTGGATGAGTGGATGCAGGCTGAGTGGAATCGTATTTCAGAAAAAGAAGATGTTTGGTGAGGCTGTATGAGCGGATACAAAAAAACTGAGATGCTGTTTGGTTGCCTGTATGAGCGGATGCAGTCTACCAAACCTGAGAGGCTGACACGTGGGACCGCATAAGATACACTGCATCCGCTCATCCAGGATGGCTAGTGAAGCTCATTTTGAGCGTATCCACCCATCCAGGATGAGGGCGTATTTTTGCATCCGCTCATACAGGCTGTATCCGCTCATACAGGCAACCAAACAGGCTCTTTCTCAGATTATACGGATCCACCCATCCAGGATGAGGGAGATACAGGCAACCAAACACACCGTTGAAGAACTCCGCGGGGTCGGCCCAGTAGTTGTTGACGGTGTCGGCCGTCGAGTACCCAACGACGCTTGACCACATCTCCTGGTCAGAGTTCAAGAGTCCCTCGCCCTCGACGTCTCGAAGTAGGCGTTGTCGAAGGTCGAGAATGTGTAGCTATCCATGGCACTGATGTTGTCGTCACCACCGTCCAAGGGGCAGATGTGGCAGCCCAAAATTTCCCAAATAAAACATGTATAATTTTTATGGATTTTAAAATTTTTTGTGCATTTTAAAACTTTTCCTAAAGCCTTGCTTGGGTTTAATATTTTTAAAATAAATTCCTTGGCTCAAAAATGTAATGTCAAAATTTCTAAAAGTTAATTGGGTGCTAACAATTTTTCCTAAAATTTTGGTGTGCAAATACATCTTGAAATTCAAATTATAAATTCAAAAGCAAATTAAAATCCAGAATTAAAGTTTAAACCTAATCATATTTCCCTCCTCGCCTTCGGGCCAAATCTCCTTCGCCGGCTTGGCATGTTTCCTCTTTCTCTTTCCCACCGGCCTGCGTGTCACGCTAGCCCTTCCCTCTCTTTCCCAGCCTACCTAGCGCTCGCTCGCGCGCCCGCAGCCCAACTGCTCTCTCTCTCTTGCCGCTACTGCCATGTTGCCCCGGTCCCACCTGTCAGCTGAGCACTATGCTTCTTCTTCCTCTTTCTTCACTCTTGCACTCTCTTGAGCTCGCTCACCTTATTGAAGAGCTCTGTAGTCTCGAGCTTTGCCTGCCACGACCTCGTCACATCACCCGCTCTCTTGCTCTCGCGTGCTCTCTCGCCCGACACCCGAAGCCCATTCATGGCGCCCGCGCCCTCTCTCTCTCTTCTCCCCTCTATTTAAGCCAAGACTCGCACATTAAAACTCTCGCCCTAAATCACTCTCCATTTCCCCTAAACTCTCGCGCCCCCTTCGCCCTCAGAGAGGAAGAATTTTCCCTTCTTCCCTAAGTTCGGCCGCAAGCTTTGCCATCCAATTCCTCGTCATCCGGTGAGTCTCTAACTATGCCATGATGCACTTTGTGTTTGTCTCATGTTTCTCTACCTTGTGCTCACCTATCCATGCCTGTTTTCCCTCAAGAAGGCCGAAGCCGTCGACCTCGTCGCCATGCATAGCGCCGCTGCCGACCCCGCAGCCCAATTGCCATATCTTAGGTGAGCTTCGACCTTGGCCATCATGCCCTTGGTATTCTCCTTGACCTCCATGTGCTAATGCACCCTTTGAATTGCCTTGCCATGCCCCAGAGCCGCTGAAACACCGTTGCTGACCTGAAGCGCCCATCGATCCATCACTGTCGTCGATCTTCGTCTCTGCTTCATCTCCTAGTTAGACCTTCTGTCCTCTTGCAATTCAGCTCAAAGCTGAACTAGTAGGCTAGCCATTGAACCTTAGAACCGGCCACAATGCCCTAGCTACATTTGCGCTGTTGTCGGCCACCATGGATAGCACGACATGCCACGCAAACCCCCCAAGCACGACTCCCTTAGATTCATCCTAGCTCGTAGAGCATGAAACCACCTTTAATTTGAGAAGCTAGGGTAGAAATTTAGAAGTTCGCCGTCGCCGGCCATGCTGCCGCCGCCTTGCTCACCGTTGACCTCGTCGGACGGCCCTAGGTCTTTAAGCCATGCTCGAAACATTTTAGGCAACCCCTTGGACACATTACGCACTTGGTTTCGACCTTAGCTTGTCCTGTGTTCTATTGCCATCACCTCGCTACCTAGCACCGCCGCTGCAACACATCTCGCCAAGAGCTTCCACCTCCGACAGCTAGGTCTTGGCATGCGTAACACATTTTGCCCCTTAGTCGAGCATGCCGACCCCTCCCTCGCCACTGGCGAGCTCACCAAGGAGCTCCACCATGAGCTTCTCTGCTTGCTCTGTTCGGTGTCACTAACTAGTGGGCCTGCATGTCATATAATTAATTGAGTCAATAATTTAGTTAACTGTTAAATATGTATTTACTGTTAGCATGACATGTGGGCCCTATGTATTTGAAAAAACCTAATTAACTCTAGTTTAAACAGGTGAGTCACTGATCAGTGGACCTCGTACCTTAAAACCATCGCGTAGACCTAGTCCATGGACCACTGTCTCTGACACGTGGGTCCTATTCTCTGTAGATCGCTGTGGATCGTGACCCCACCTATCAGTCTCTCTTAGTTCTCCAAGTAAAAATAATTAGAAAAGAAATTCAAACCCACTGAACCCCACCTGTCACCTCTAAATGTTTTTCTTAAGAAAATGATTGAAAAAAAAGAAAATACCAGTCAACCCCACCTGTCAGATATTTGACTTTTTCTTGAATTTTCAGTAGATTCAAACTTTGAAAGGCCATAACTTCTTCATTTCAATTCCAAATCTAGTGATTGTTATTTATAAATTCATCTAAATTCAAAACCTTTCCAACAAAAGCAAAATCATACCTTTTAGAGTTCATTTATATTTTTATTTAAATTTTATGTGAATGTTGTATTGAATATGGATAATTACGTGTGTATAGACTTTGACATTTCGAACGCTCCTGTCGCCGACAAATAATATCCAATACTAGACACATTTGACCCACACAAGTTCATATAATTGATCATGTTGAACCTAATTTTTAAATGCAAATATTTTGCTTTTAAATGCAAGTGCATACTTATGATTGTTATTTACTTAAATGTTATGTTAAATGTTGATTGTCTAGTTATACCATGCAATTGATACCTATTATTTTTCCTTCCTTGATTGTTGATAATATCTTTTTCATGTTGCTCTAGGATACTTATAATGGAATAACTCCACTATTTATTTGAATCTACTAGATTATAGTTGTGCTTAGAAATACTTTAGTGATGAATGAAATACAACACAAATATTGTCAACTGAAACTCGAAAACATAATAATGGATGTGGTAACGCGGGTTACCACTGGAAATAGAAACTGTTGTAGGGGTGGCCCCCACCTAAGCCCAGTAGGCCTGTTGGGTCCGAAATAGGACATGTGTAATGACATAAGAGCCCCCGAGGGGAATACTCATGTGTAAAGGTATAACTGTACAAGCACTCTCCATGTGAATATATATATATGTGGCATAGGCCACGGGGAGGAGGAAGAAGTCATTCATTTTACTCAACTCCCCACTACTACTCTCTCTGTTTGGTCTGTAACCACAACAGTTGGCGTCGTCCGTGGGGAGGACAAGAGCAAGCCTCCAGATCTGAAGGAGGATGGCACCAAAGAAAGCTTCACCGTCGGTGGCGAAGAAGAAGGCGGAGGCGGCGAAGTCTCACGTCAGCACAAGGGCTTCGGCTTTAGCAGCCGCAGGTACGAGCAGTGGTGTAGGCGCGACGACCAACCCCGCCACCGACACGACGACCGACCCCACCAGCACCACCCCGACGACCAACCCTGGCGATGGCAACGCAGGCGCATCCGTTTCTCCACCCAGCGCAGAAGCGGTGAACGGCCCCAGCGGCGACGCGAACCTCGTCGCCGGCTCCAGGGCCCTCCGCGACAACGCGGCAGACAACCTGGGTGCGCAGGCCGTGACCACCGCCATACCGGTAGTGCCGCCAAGTGCACCGATGGCCCCAGCCACGCCCGCGGTGGAGGCCGCCCTGCTGGCGGCCCTTAGCGCGTTTCAGCGGGAGTTAACAGACCTCTGCGGAGCTGTGCGGGACATGCAAGAGGCTCGGAGCCAACCCCCCTCCCCGGCTGTGGCGTCTGAACCCCCTACGTCTAGTCGCGTCCCATCACGGCGAATGGATTCGAAGTCCCCGCTCTCCACGAGCCTGCACATGCGGCTTGGCCCGCGGGCTTCAAGTTCCCGAACGTCATCGATGCCTACAAGGGCGACTCTGACCCGCGAGGCTTCGTGCGCGTGTACGAGACCGCTATCGAAACCGCTGGCGGAGACGATACCACGAAAGCAAGAGGGCTCCCCCTCGCGTTACAAGGCGTGGCACTGTCCTGGTTCTTCTCCATCGCACCACAGCCCATCTACGCGTGGGAACAGATCCGCGGTCAACTCTGCAGCAACTTCCAGGGAAACTACGTCGAGCGTGTCGATGCAGACCAGCTCTTCGCAGTCAAGCAAAAACCCGACGAAAGGCTCCAGGATTACTTCAAGCGCTTCGCGAAAGTGCGCTGCCAGGTCAAGGACGTCAACGAAACGACCGTCATCAACGCAGCCACACAAGGTGTCCACCCGGGACCACTCGCTGAATATAACGCGCGGAAGCCACTCAAGTCGGAGGCAGAGCTCTTCGACAAAGTGGAAGTGTACGCCCGAGCCAAAGAGGACGTACGGAGGCGCCGCGGCAATGACTCCGACGCCAGGCAAGCGGAGGGCTTGTCATAAAGAAGTAGCGCAAGAGACAACCCGAGGACGGACCACAAGAAAGTGGCCGCAGGCGACATTCGTAAGCCCGTCGATGACGGGGAGCATCAAACCTCACCAGGCGATAGGCGTAAGCCCCGGCGCAACCCGCGGAGACCACAAAAGGCCCGCCACATCCTGGCTGCGCAGGGCATTCCCCGGGGGGCCGTATCAACCTCGCGCGCCGCAGGGGGACGCGAAGGAGGCGGCAATGCCAAGCCGCGCGCGGAGCAGGAAATCCTAGAATACGGTAGATGGTGCGAGGTGCACGGCTACAGGGGCCATTTCACGTGGGCATGCACCGAAGTCGCGGCATTACGACAGGCGGCGGCCCATATACAGACTTCGAAGACATTGACCCCCGTAACAGTCCGAGTACAGCATAGGCAAGGCGGTCCCTCCCGTGCTGGGTCCCCCGGAGAGACCCAATACCGCGGCATTAATGTCATCGAGGGAGGCTCTTCGTCGAGCGCTTCCTCGGCACAACTACCTTGGCGGGCGTCCCCTTGCAGCATCACCTTCACGTCAGCCGATGCCCAGGGTGTACGATTCCCCCATCAAGATCCCTTGGTCATCTAGGCCGACATTGCGGGATGCGACGTCAGGCGTATTCTCGTTGACGGAGGGAGCTCCACCAACATTTTGTTCGTGGAGGCCCTTGATCGTATGGGAATACCTCGGAGTCTATTAAAAGCTTCGGAAGCCCCCCTTCAGGGCCTCGGAGGGCAACCTCTGAAGGCTCTGGGTCAGGTCTGCCTCCAAGTCTCCTTGTGCCAGGCCGACAACGCCAGGACCGAAGAGGTCATCTTCGACGTCGTGGACGTCTCATATCCGTACAATGCCATACTGGGCCGGCCCGCCATCAACTCCTTCGAAGCCGTCCCACACTTCGCATTCCTATGCATGAAGCTTCCAGGGCGGCGGGGCGTTATCACCATCTTCGGCGATCAGGATATGGCTCGGAGCATCGAAACCGAAGCTGGACGCTTGCACCGCAAGGTGCACACCTTCAACCAATACCGGGTGGACACGCCATCCGCCCTGGGTTGGACACCTAAGCCCCACCCGGTGGGCGGAGTGAAGAGGGTGCCACTCCAAGCAGAAGGGCAGTTCGTATCCATAGGCGGCTAAGGTGGAGGTGGCGAAGCTCCTTCGAGCGGGGGTTATCCGCGAGGTTCAACATCCGGACTGGCTCGCCAACCCGGTGTTGGTTAAAAAGGCCAGCGGCGCCTGGTGCATGTGCATCGACTTCACCGCCCTCAGTAAGGCATGCCCGAAGGACGATTACCCTTTACCGCGCGTAGATCAACTGGTCGACGCAACTGCCGGGTGCGAGCTCATGAGCTTCTTGGACGCCTATTCCGGCTACCACCAGGTCTACATGGCCAAGGACGACGAGGAGAAAACCAGCTTCATTACACTGGTGGGGACCTTCTGCTTCGTAAGGATGCCCTTCAGCTTGAAGAACGCGGGCGCAACTTTCACCCGCCTCGTCGCGCTGGCCCTGGCCGTCCAGCTAGGGAGAAATGTGGAGGCTTACGTGGACGACGTGGTAGTAAAAACTCGGCAGCTCGCCTCACACGGCCGGGATCTTCAGGAGATTTTTGACAACCTCCGGAAGGCGGGCATTAAGCTCAATCCGGACAAATGTGTCTTCGGTGTACAGGCGGGCAAGCTATTGGGCTTCCTCGTATCTGGGCGAGGTATCCAAGCGAACCCCGACAAGGTTGACGCTATCCTGGGAATGGAACCCCCCAAGACGACGCGGGAGGTCCAGAGGCTGGCAGGCCGCATGGCGGCCTTGAGCCGTTTCCTCTCTAGAGCAGTGGAGAGGGGCTTACCATTTTTCAAGACCCTCCGCGGTTGCGACGGGTTTCATTGGGACGACGACTGCGCAAAGGCCTTCGATGACCTCAACAAGCACCTCGCAACCCTTCCCACTCTGGTGGCCCCAGCACCAGAGGCTCTCCTCCTACTCTACCTCGCTGCCTCGGCAACGGCGGTCAGCGCCGTCCTCGTCCTAGAAGAGGGCGCGCTTCAGCGGCCAGTGTACTTCGTCTCTGAAGCCCTTCAGGGCGCCAAGACGCGATATACCGAGCTAGAGAAGCTTGCTTACGCGCTGGTCATGGCCTCAAGGAAACTCCGGCATTACTTCCTGGCCCACCCGATAACGGTGCCATCATCGTTCCCCCTGGCAGAGATGCTCCACAACAACGAGTCCACGGGGCGAATTGGGAAATGGGCAGCAGAGCTGGCCCCGTTCTCCTTAACATACGCCTCTCAAACGGCGATCAAGTCTCAAGTTCTGGCGGACTTCCTCGCGGAATGGACCCCCCCAGCTCAGCCCGCCCTCCAGCTCGAAGACCCGGTGTGGACACTTAATACCGACGGAGCGTATGGTGTTGCGGGCGCAGGGGTGGGCACCGTTATCACCACCCCAGAGGGGCAGCTCCTATTTTACTCGGCGCGCCTAGCGTTTCCGGCTACGAACAACACGACCGAATACGAGGCGTTACTCTTCGGCCTCGGGAAGCTCAAAGCGATGGGAGCAAGGCGAGTCCTCGTCCGCACTGATTCCCGGTTAGTGGCGGGCCATGTGGACAAGTCATACCAAGCCAAGGACCCGGAGCTAGCCAAGTACCTAGCAGCCGTACGAGCGAAGGAACGACACTTTTTGGGTGTCACGGTGAAGGCCATCCCTTGAGCGGACAACGAACAAGCTGACGTCCTGGCCAAGGCTGCCAGTCAGCAGCTCTCAATTCCCGAAGGGGCATTTTACGAGACCCTGCCAGCGGCGGCCATAGCACAGGATAATCGGGACCCGACCCTCGTCCACCAGATCACCCAGCAGGGCGACTGGCGGGAGCCCCTTCTCGCTTTTCTGCAAGGCATCGCGGAACCAGATGACTCCTCCGAGCTCCGGCGTTTGCAACACCGCGCTAGGTCCTTCCAGGTACTCGACGGGGCGCTTTACAAGAAGGGGGTCTGCGCACCGCTCCTGCGGTGCCTCCCGCGTGAAGAAGGCAAGCGCCTCCTCGCGGAAATTCACGCGGGTCTCTGCGGCTCGCACCTCCAACCAAGGTCTCTGGTGGGCAAGGCATTCAGACAGGGTTTTTATTGGCCAACAGCTGTCGTGGATGCCCAGGATCTCGTGCGCCGTTGTCAAGGTTGCCAATGGATGGGAAGGGCTATCCACAGGCCCCCGACAAGCCTCCACCCCATACCCCCGGTATGGCCGCTGGCGAGGTGGGGCATCGACTTCGTGGGACCACTTCTCAGGGCCCCAGGGGACCTGCGATTCGTCGCAGTTGCCCTGGAGTACTTTTCCAGGTGGCCGGAGGCGGTAGCTCTGGCCAAGATTACCTCGGCAACTCTACAGCGCTTCCTCTGGCAAAACATCATATGTCGATTCGGCGTGCCCAGGGAGATCACCGTCGACAACGGTCTGCAGTTCGATGCAGCCCCATTCAAAGAATTCTACGGCAGCATGGGCATCACCCTCCGGTTCGCCTCGGTTGGACACCCACAGTCCAACGGGGCGGTGGAGCGGGCAAACGGCGCCATCTCTGCCGCAATCAAGAAGCGCCTCGTCGGGTTACCAAAAGGGAAGTGGCCGGGTGAGCTCCACAGCGTCCTCTGGTCCCTTCGCACAACGGTCACACGCCCAACGGGGTTCACGCCTTTCAAGCTCCTCTTCGGTGACGAGGTGGTCACACCCGAAGAAATAAAGCCGGGCTCGCGGCGGGTCCTCGTCCAAGCACCAGACGAGGAGCGCCAATTGTCCGTGGATCTCCTTGATGGAGACCGGGCAAGCGCAACACAGCACGTCATAAAATACGCGCGACAGATGGTGCGCGGTCGCAATCGTTCGCTGTACCCATGCGAATTCAGACCAGGAGACCTCGTCCTCAAGATGGCACTCCACGCGGAGACGGTAGGCAAGCTCGAGTCCAAGTGGGAAGGCCCATACATCGTCGCGGAGGCCCTGCAGAAGGGAGCGTATCGCTTAGCCACCTTGGAAGGGCACACGCTCCGCCACACGTGGAATGCGGACAGGCTACGGCGGTATTACGCCTGAGTCAAGCACACAAGGCCAAGGGCCTTCCCCGGCTTCGGTGGACGTAAGCGGCTAACGGTTAGTGCCTTAACCCTTGTAACCGCTCACCCGCGCAAACGGGAATTTAATAAAGTGCATCGTTCATGCAAATTCTCCCATTTTCGTACTAAAAACGTGCGAAGGGTCACCTTCGTGTGCACTACGCATGAGCATGAATAAAGACGCGTGGGGGGACGCCTCCGCGTGCAGTCTACGGACTCTAAATAAGACGTAGCGTCGAGGTCCACCTCCGCACGCACTCCACGGAGTATAAATAAGACGCAGCATCGAGGTCCGCCTCCGCACGCAATTTCACCGCCCGCAACGCGCGGAGGTTCGCCTCCGCGCGCAGTCTACGGACTCTAAATAAGACGTAGCGCGAGGTCCGCCTCCGCACGCACTCCACGAAGTATAAATAAGGCGTAGCGTTGAGGTCCGCCTCCGCACGCAATTTCACCGCCCGCAACGCGCGGAGGCTTGCCTCCGCGCGCAGTCTACGGACTCTAAACAAGACGTAGCGTCGAGGTCCGCCTCCGCACGCACTCCTCCGGAGTATAAAAAAGACGCGGATGCTATCCCTGCGCACTCTACGGAGTATAAACAAGACGCGAACCCCGCGCACGCATGGGCGTTGCCCTAGTGCGTACACTTCGGAGTATAAATAAGACGTGGATGTCGATCCCGTGCACTCCTCCGGAGTATAAAAAAGACGCGGATGCTATCCCTGCGCACTCTACGGAGTATAAACAAGACGCGAACCCCGCGCACGCATGGGCGTTCCCCCAGTGCGTACTCTTTGGAGTATAAATAAGACGTGGATGTCGATCCCGCGCACTCTCCGGAGTAAAAAAAAGAAGAAAAAACCCAGCGCGGACGCTATCTTCGCACGCTTTACGTTGTACAACCGCGGCTTGGATACTCCCAAGCACGCGCGGCCGCGCCCCTTGCGCGCACCCCCTGGAACATACAAAACAAGGGGCGTGGTCGAGGTTCCCATGCATGCCCCAACTAGGCGCCAGCTCCGCTGCCACCACTTCGAGGGGTAGGGGACGGAGCGCTCACGCGTCTACCTCGACTAGGCGCCAGCTCCGCTGGCACCACCTCGAAGGGTAGGGGACGGAGCGCTCGCGCGTCTACCTCGACTAGGCGCCAGCTCCGCTGCCACCACCTCGAAGGGTAGGGGACGGAGCGCTCACGCGTCTACCTCGACTAGGCGCCAGCTCCGCTGCCACCACCTCGAAGGGTAGGAGACGGAGCGCTCGCGCGTCTACTTCGACTAGGCGCCAGCTCCGCTGCCACCACCTCGAAGGGTAGGGGACGGAGCGCTCGCGCGTCTACCTCGACTAGGCGCCAGCCCCGTTGCCACCACTTCGAAAGGTAGGGGACGGGGCGCTCGTGCGTCTACCCCGATTAGGCGCCAGCTCCGCTGCCACCACTTCGAAGGGTAGGGGACGGAGCGCTCGCGCGTCTACCGCGACTAGGTTGGGGTCCGAGGCGCAAAGTGTTTACAAGCCCGTTTGCTGATACCCGAACGAGGGGCGACACGATACCTGCGCTTTACACGACCCCCAACTCGCAGCATATTACATAACAACAAGTGCATGGGAGAATTGTCGCTTGGCCCGAGCAAGACAGTTACATTACAGAAGCAGACACACGCATGGCGTGGAACGCGCCAAAACCTGACTATTCCTATGAGTCTACGCCATCTTCGCCGCGACGAGCGCCCGCTTCGCCTGCGCTGCGTCGAGAGACCTCTTCGAGCCAGCGAAGCACGTCCCCCTCGTTCTGCAGTGTCCGCCGTAAAGCAACCGCGGCGGCGCCCTCCCCGACATAATTCCAAATTCGGTCATGGAAGTTTTGGGTCGCGGGCTCGGCAGCACGAACGGCATCAGATATCACCCCAGGCTGGGTAGGCAAGTCGAGTTGGGGGTTCGCCAGCTCATTGACATGCTCGCACCCACCAGCGTGCAGCAAGGCGAGGGCAAGCCCAGCACTCATATAGCCGCAGTAGGTGCCGAAAGCCTTGGCGCCAGGGAGGGCGACGCTCGAGCCCTCTTCGATTCGCCCAATCGTCTCCATCAGGTCTTGGCGGCCATGAGTGGCGTCCTCCACGTGCACACAAAGCCCCCAGAGGGCCCGCTCCAAAGACTCCATCGCATTCCACGCGGAGGAGCACGCGTTATCCCAGGTTAGCGTCTTCTCCGCAATGGAGGCGGTAAGCTGTTCCTTTTCCGCCTCTAGCGCGGAGATTCGCTGAAGAAGGGCGGTCCGCTCCTCCGTCGCGGCGCGCTGGGCCTCTTCCATCGCAAGTTGTGCGGCCACTGCCGCGTTCTTCGCGTTCCTGCCCACCAGCTGCGCGTCGTCAATAGCCTCGTCCCGCTCCGCCATTAGCACTCGAATGACCTCGTCCTTGGTGGCGTTGGCGTCGTCCGCGACGCGCAGCTGGTCCTCCAGTACCCTCCACTCGCGAGCGCGAGTCTCTTCGAGGGTTTTGCTAACTGCAAGCGTCTACACGAAGTATAACAATGGTTACCTATCAGGTAAGCAAGGGGTATGCAGCGAGAACGGAGACCATTACCCTCATCTCGGAGGCCCCCAGCGCGAGCGCCAAAAGGTCGCCCCCGCAGGAGTGCAGCGCCTGTCGATCTAGGCGGGCGTCAGCATACTCTGCCACCTCGTTCTAGGTGCGAAGCGCCTCCCACCGAGGTACGAAGTCGGAGACGTCAGGCCCTAGAGCCCCCGCCCCAGTGCCTTCCGCAGCAGTTGGGGCACACACAGTCCCCAGCTCAATCAGGCCGGTGACATCGCAGGCCCCCCATTGCTCGATTCTTGCCCTCGTTTGGGAGACCCTGTCTCGCCTGGCGTCGACGGAATAAGCGAGCAAATCGGGGAGAGTTTCACGAAGTCGCGCGACGAAAATGAACTACGCCTACCTCCGGTCCCCTCTACCGCGGCCTCCACCTGGGTCATGAGCGCCTCGCTGGCCTGAGGCGCGACAGCCCTCCCGGCTTCAGGAGCATCCCCGCTAGCCGTCAGGGCCGCAGTTACTGGACCCGCCACACTGAACCGGCCCCTAGAAGATGGCGGCGACTGCACCCGAGGCCGTTTTGCCTTCGGAGTCGTAGGTGAAGCCTCCGTGGCTACCTGGGCAGCCGCGGAAGCCGCCGCCAGCGACAACGCGGCGGTTGCCACTGGAGGTGACGAGGCGTCATCTTCAAGAATGGCGAGGCGCATGCTCGTCGCCTTGCCACCATATACGGCCTCGTCGGGAGTTACGCGGCCCCCCGAACCGGTCGATCCGAGCCCAGCGCCCGTCTCGCCCCCCATCCTCACGTTCTCGACCGGCGGCACAGTCAGCGAACTAAGGGCGATGACCTCCGACTGGACCCCGCTCCGAGAAGATGGCGCTACCACCGTCGCACCGCTCGGCGATTCCGCAGGCACTGGGCGCTCCAGAACGGGGATTTCCAAGACCTCGCACACCCGATTAATCCGCCCCTGCTTCGCTAAGGAAGTCACGGACTCACGGGCCTTGTGCTCCTTCACCGTGTACGGCCCAAGTATCGCAGCTACTGCACACTCCGCATCTTCCAATCGGCGTACTGCATGCACAAGCAGAGTGTCATACCTAAGGGTTTGCAACCACCCACGTGGTACTTGGCATATCGCAGGGATACTTACAGGGCGCGGAGGGCCTATGAAGCGAAGACACCCCCGGGTGGATGCCGTCCTTCCCATCGGGCCCTCGCCGCTCGTACTTCCAGGTACAAGAAAGCGGGGATATCCCGTACATGGTGAACTCCTCCGCAAGGTCACGCATGTTGAACCGGAGTGCGACCCCAGCAAGTCTTCGCGCCTGCTGCTCGTCGCGGGGCCGAGGCGTCACATTCGGACAGCGGTCGAATGACATCGGCTCTCCACGGCTCCGGAGGCCGCTAGTGCTCGTCACGGTGTAGTAGAACCACCGCCGTGTCCAGCCGGTCTCCCACTTTTCCCGCGTAGCCAACGCGGGAAACAGGTGCGAGCACTCCGGCCTCAGCACGAAGTCCACGCCGCCGAAGTTCGAGTAAGCCCCCCTTCCAGTCTCCTCGGTTGGCACCGCGCGTCATGCAGGATGGCGAACAACTCGGCGCGGGGACGGGTACCCTCCATCCGCATCGCCCAAGTGAAGATGGCCAACTGAACGATTGCAGTCGGAGTCAGCTGCGCCAGCTCCAACCCATACGCTCGTAGCACTTCGCGAACAAAGTGTGTCGCGGGGATTCGGAGCCCGGCGTCGAAGAATGCCACGAAGACGATCGCCTCCGATTCTCCCGGGTTCGGCTCCGTCTCGTCAGGCCCGGGCAGGCGACCCCCGGCACGCTCCTCCAGCTTCTTCTCCTGAAGAAGGGTTCGGAGGGTCTCCTCCATGACGCGGCTCCGCCCCAGCACGCGGGAGCAGCGACCTTTGGACCTTTTCACGGCATCCCAGCGCTGGGTAGTTTGCTTCATGTCGCGCGGAACCAGGCGGTACTCCGCCGGTGGTGGCATCAGGCAGCGCTGGCTCGACGAGGCGCTGTCGCTAAGGCGGCGCGCAGGGTCGTCAAGGGCGGCACCCATGTTAGCTGGGAGGTCGTCGCGCGCAGCCATCCCTTTCTCACGGCGGCGGGCAGGCGCGGAGGCGAGATTAGCAGCAGGAGATGTAAGAAGAACAGGAAGGAACGCACAAGCGATCAAGCAGCCAAGGGGAACGACTGCATGCCCACAGGGGCGGTTTATAAAGCCCCCCGTCTCCCCTACAGGCAGAAGATCGAACGACAGAATTACAGCGGTTCGGCTACCAACGATCGGGCAGTGCAATCGCTGGCAGCCGTGGCAGGCGGCGGTAGGTGGCCGCTCAGCGCCCAATGCGCTGATACACTCCCGCCGCGTGGCCACTTTTCCTGGGGAAGAGGCGAACGGCCGTGGTCGTGGGAACGCTGGCACCCCACGACGCTCCAATTACAGCCGGCCACGTGCCCACACCCAGTGCAGGGCAGGCGGAGCAGCCGTGCCAGCCTACCCCTGACAAAGGCCGGCGCGATTCCAGGCGTCATTAAAGCGCACTCCCGGACCAAGCAACCGTCTCCCCGCACGGGCGCCAGATCGCGCGAAGCATTTCCCGAGACTCGGCCGCCA
The DNA here is from genome assembly GCA_017311315.1 of Dendrocalamus latiflorus. Classification (NCBI taxonomy): domain Eukaryota; kingdom Viridiplantae; phylum Streptophyta; class Magnoliopsida; order Poales; family Poaceae; genus Dendrocalamus; species Dendrocalamus latiflorus. The sequence continues at coordinate 23,417,271 of CM029631.1, forward strand.
AGGGCAGCCGACCAAGTTCGGCTTCGTCCATAAATATCCGGAGCGCGAGGTAGGGCACGCCCGGACCCCGGCCCGGTCGAAGCCCTCGGCCTACCCAGTGCCTTCGGCCTCGAAGCCGCGCCCGCCCCGGGTGCGGGAGACGGCCCTCGCACAAGCACGACCTCGGCCCCGTCGAAGCCTTCGGTCTTCCCGGTGCCTTCGGCCTCGCGGCCGCACCAGCTTCGGGACCCGAAGACAGCCCTCGCGCAAGCACAGGCGGACGTGCGAACTATCCAAGTCATCAAGCATCACAGGCCGCTGGGACGGAGGGGGCCAAAGGACTCAGCGGCATGGCTTCGGCCCGTGAAGCCCTTCACCATGAGAGGCTCCTGTTGTAGGGGTGGCCCCCACCTAAGCCCAGTAGGCCTGTTGGGTCCGAAATAGGACATGTGTAATGACATAAGAGCCCCCGAGGGGAATACTCATGTGTAAGGGTATAACTGTACAAGCACTCCCCATGTGAATATATATATGTGTGGCATAGGCCACAGGGAGGAGGAAGAAGCCATTCATTTTTTTCAACTCCCCACTACTTATGCCCGAGATCTTGCAACAAAGTGGCTGATAGCCTTGCTGCTTATGGGGCGAGCGTTGTGCGCTATGGTTCTGAGGTCTTCATGGACCAGGTCCCCGAATTTGTGACCAGCTTGGTATCTGACGATATGCCCAGAGCCACTGGTTAGTGGAAACCTTTGTGTTCCAGTTCAAAAAAAAAAACTCCCCACTACTACTCTCTCTCTCTGTTTGGTCTGTAACCACAACAAAAAATGTTTGATAAATTTTTGAAGACTCAGGCTAGTGGTTAGATAGAGACCGGTGCCATAATGCACAAGATCTGGATTTGTTGGTTTATCTCGCTTGAATCGATTAAGGACTGAATCTTGTGCCGCTCTCTTCTACACCCAATCGTGCAATGACAAGTCTAGTTATGGAATAGACCTAGGCAACTAATTTACTTAGTTTCGGTGTGGACTACTGCGCATTAGATTGGTAGGTGGATTTCTAGATTTTTATCATGATTATGTTGAGAGTGATCCGTAACGGTCACTTTCTCTTGTGGATTTTGTAAACGTGAAGGGCCGTAGAATCCCTAATAATGGTGGTTTCTCATTAAAAACGTTGACTGTAATGGTTGCACTCTGGGGGTACCCATAATAGTCACTATCCCAGTGTTGAGAGGTCTCACTTCCAAAGTGGGAGAAAGTATCGGAACAAAGTATTATAAAAGCTTTGTTATGATTTTCTTAGTTGCACGCCCACAAAAGTGTGTAGTGGCCGATATTATAAATTAATTATATCTTGTAGGTAAAGCCGTACAATCTCTGCATAGTATTAAAAATCTATTCAAATAGTAACACTTGCATAGTTTTCATAAATTATTGGTTACTGCATAATGATAATTAATAGATAAAAGTATAGAAAATGGTTATGATAACTGATATGGAAATAAATATGGTAAGAGAATTCGTTCTCTTGACTTAATGAAACATGATATTTTGGTTTTTGTTAAAAATGGTTAAGTCATATGTTCGGAAACTAGCTATGGTTAAGCCTTGAATATAGATATATGCTCCTATAAATACATTCTGATATAGAGACTTGCTGAGTACCTTGTACTCATTGTTATTTAATATGTGATTTTAGATGATGAAATCGATGATCCGGTGTTTGGATACATCCATGCATCCAGATACGACATGGAAGATGTATGCTAGAACTAGGTTTAGGCACAGTTGATTGCCTGTGGCAGAAGTTTACTCAGTGCTAACATTCAATCAGCCAATAATAACTTAATAACCGTCCTTTTACCCCATTTTTAAATATCAATGTGCACACCCAACATAAATTTTCTAGCTCCGCCACTGCAAATGGCTCAACAAGTTTTATCACATGGAAGCAAGTTATGATGAAAATGGATGTTTGGATTTCCAATGGTATACTGAGTTATTCCAAAATGAGTATTTGTTTCTTAATTTCCTCAAATGGCAAATCTAATATGAAACTGATGGAAGCGTAAGTATGCTAATGTGCTGCACACACAAGACTTAACTTCATGTGTGAAAAGTTGCTTTCATGTATGTAACTGCACAAGAATCAGAACTCTGAACATATGTTTGATTTGATTTACCAGGACAACAGCGTCCCTCGCAGCGATGGCAAGCAAGTCTGCACAGGAAAATGTTCAATGGCACGCTGCTTTCAACTTCTGCTTGATCTTGTCAACCAGGTCAAATCCTTTCAGCGAGTTGACGTTTTGGTCTGCCTGCTTCTCTCCAATCATAGTGGCAGTGTCGTCAAGTAGCACCGATCCATCACAGCCCTGCAACAAACATTCAGATGCAAACTCAATGCTGCTCCTCAATATGCACATTGAAGTGTGGATTAACAAACCAAGTTAGCGTGCGGAGTAAAAAAGATGAGGAAACTAACCTGGACGAAACAGTCATGGAAATGGAGGATTGCGCGGGTCGGCGCGCACCGCGCCCTTCATCTCTGTGCAGACGACGTGCTCCACGTTCGGGCACGTCTTCGAGTAGTGCTCCAAGCTCAGGCTTGAAGGGTCTGATGGATCATGTGAGATGATCTAGATTATTATTGTGATAAATTATTATACTATTTGTAGAGTGGTTAATTGGTTTTGTAAAAATTGCTCTTTGTCAGGATTAGTTTGTGCAGAAATTAAGGATTTAGGATTTGAGTCATGGATTTAATTAGGTTGATCTGAGTCGTTGGGTTAAGATTGCATGATACATGTCTTGGTTAATGTAGGTTAAGTTGTGAAGAACTTATGCCTGGAAACGAATTTTTTGTCTTTGGATATGCAGAGTCGCTTGGAGTCAACTGTGGTCAATGGCGGTGGTCGAGGCTAGGCTAATGGAGGAGTTAAGGTCCAGAACGATCAAGAATGCCGGGTGAGACGGTGAGCTTAAGTATAGCACGAGAAAGGTGGGAATGTTGAAGGTGAGCTCGAACAGCGGGATGACTCCAGGTGGCTTGCACTAGCTAAGTGAGCCGTGGTTCGGTGGAACCGGAACGGGAGAGACTTGGCGGCACGTGGTAAGCTAATGGTGTACCTACACGTGGTAAGTATGGCGATTGCTTGCAAAAAAGGTGATGACCGAGACAACAAGGGTGACCAAAATACCAGAAACCATCTTGGATCAAAACCGCGGCGCATGGGCAATGCATTAGAGAGCGGTTTAGGTCAAGATAGAGTTGGTTTAATCAAGGCGGATCAAGATTAAGGATTTAGCAGATGCACACTTATGCGCTTTGAAAAGCGTGTATAAGTGGACTTAAGTGAGTAAAACCCGTGCATGTGGGGTTAACTGATTTCCCCCATTGTAATAGTAGATAGGATCCATTTTGGAGAGTAGGTGGCTGATTGCTCACCTATAAAAGGGTTGGAGATGGAGATATATAGGGTTAACCATCCCACCCCTGTCATTTTTGTTTAGGGTTAGGGTTTTGATAGTGGAGCACATGGTGTGATCTTTGTTCCAAGGTGGAGTAGCTGTAGACTCAATCTTCTCAAGTGAGTAATACATCAATCTTTGTATATTTTCATAGATCCATCTTGATTTGGTTGTTTTACTCTTGATTTGGTCTCAAAGTTTGATTTCTTGATCCAAGAGTTTTTGAGTTAATTTCTTTGGTGTTTTAACTTGTTGTAACATGTGGGAATACATCTAGACTCATCTTGGTCATCATTCACTCACGAGCTAGTTTTATTCACCAATTTTTACTTTGACTTGGTTTTAATGTAACCTTCCAACAAGCTGTAAAAGGTCTCATCTTTGGCCATTATGTTAATGATCGTTTGTTGGAATAGGTTCACAATATCCTAGAGATAATCTCTACAAAGTTTCACATCATTTGGATCTATGGATAGAAAATTTTGTCGGATTTCGTTTTGAGTCTAAACTGAAAACAGTCAGCGTTGTGCTCTGTCTAGAACGTCGATTGGTTTTACGACCACGTTGGTTTCGACCATGGTCAAATTCCATACTGTATCGCGTTGTTTTTGACCATGTTCAATCTTCCGAGCGCTTCACGTTTTTCTATTTTTGTTTTGATTCTAAACTGAAACAGTCGGTGCATATGGTCTGGAACATCGATTGGTTTTACGACTACGTTGGTTTCGACCATGGTCAAATTTCAGATCACATCGCACTATTTTTCGACCACATTTAGTCTTTTGATCGCTTTGTGTTTTTCCGACGATGTGGGATCTTCGACCACAACTGAAACAGTCAGCGTTGCTCTGTGTCTGGAACATCAACCAGTTCTACGACCACGTTGGTTTTGACCACGGTCAAATTCTAGATCACATCGCATTGTTTTCGACTACTTACGAGTTACGACCACTCGTTAACTTACGACCACATTGGATATGACCACGTTGATCATTTTGGTTGCTGCTTGGTTCCGACCCCGTTGGTTGTTTTACCACTCATTGGCGTCCGACCACGTTGTTTACAACCATGTTGGTTTCGATTGCACCCATTTTCGATCATGTTGGTTTTGGTCTCGGTGGTTATTGACTACGGTGATTTTCGTTCGGTAGTCAATTTCCGACCACGTTGTGCTTTTGTCTGGTAGTCAAATTTATGATCACGTTGTCAGCTCTCGACCATGTTATCAGCTTTCGACCACATTGTCGAATTTCGACTACGTTGCTAGCTTTCGATCATGTTGTTTCTCCTGCTATTTTCGACTCTATTTTTTCGGTTTTCAAGTGGGATTTCAACCCTAATCTTTGTAGCTCTGTAGCCATCGAAGAAAAGGGATAAATAAATATTTAAAAAAGAATTTAAAAGGTATCATTTATCTTCTTCTGTTACTTGTCTGGTTGTACAGGGTCCTGTGCCAGCAGCAATGGCACGGCCAGGAGAGCACAAGCCATGCAGAGAGCAAATGCCCTGAAGCGCAACACACCTGTAGCCATTTCTGGCCTAGCTCTAGCTGCTCCTCTCTTCGGATAGCTCAGATGTTTTTGTGGCAAGCTTCTTGCTCTGCATGTGCTTTATAGCAATGTGAGACAAGTGTCCGTGGAATAGTGAGAGAGATGGGTCAAGAGGGAGATGAACAAACACTGACGTGGTTGGCGGAGTAAGCAAGTAGAAAGTTTCATAATTGGGGCACACTAGTGGGTCAAAAGTAGGGGTGGAAATGGATCGGATACGATTGAATAGTCTCAAATACGAATACGAATATATATTTTAAAACAAATATGAATTCGAATATTTTCAAATACAGATACGAATATTCTCAAATATGAATACGGATATTTTCGAATACGGATTTTCCTGGATACGAATATCGGATAAAATGGATTCCTAGCGGTTTTGCTGATTTTTCACTGGTTACCGGTTTTAAACCGCCTAAATTCAAATTTTGAATCACAAAATTCGTACAGATTTTTCATGGGTTCTAGAAACGGATTGAATACAAATTGAATAGTCTCGAATATGAATACGGATACGAATATTTTCGAATACGAATGCGAATACGAATATTCTCAAATACAGATATGAATATTCTCGAATACGAATACGAATATTTTTGAATACGGATTTTGTTTACCACATTCGTGTTTTCTCGAATACGAATATCGAATAAAACGAATTATCCATTACCGTTTTCCACCCCTAGTCAAAGGCTCTCTCCCTGTGCTATTGTTTGGTGACTTCGGGTTCACCAATCTTGGAAAATCGTAAGAGCTGCTCAGGTGCATCAAAATATTCTTCTAGCACTCACTTTTTTTTTATTATCATGTGGATGTTTCCAGAGCTGTCTTTGGCAAAAGAAATTCAGATATACGGGTGCTCAATGCTAGATTAGAAATTGCTACTTAAAGTACTTATATTTGGCTTGTGTTACTGAAAAACCTCATGTTCCTTTGTTAGATCAGCTTCTTATGAGCACATGTAGTTGAGTTGGAACGTGTTAACCTCGATGTATATATCACTGTATGCAGAAACAAGGACATTTCTTCCTTTAGAACAGATAGAAACCAATAATTCTGGGAAGATGTCAATGCCAACTGTGAAAGCCAAAAAATGGTATCTCAGACGGTCCATACCTGATGAGTCTCCTTTAGTAGTCACCATCTGCTACAATTCCTGGGTCGTGGGGCCCATGCTTCAGTCGCCTAGTCTTGGCAGCTCACCGGTCACCACTTCTACGGAACTGCTGTATATATACGCACCCATGAAATGGAATAAAGATGGATTTGAGGAGGAAAAATATTTGTGCTTTTAGCTGTACAGATAGGACAACTGGTGGGGAAGAAGATTATTTTTCAACATATCATGTTACTTTTTTAAAAAAAAAATCAAATATACGGAGGACATAATTTGAGTTAAGAGTGTAAGGCTATAACCAAATAAGCTCTCTAATACCAGTCATCATGTTGAAGACAAGTTTCAGTTTTGTTTTGAAAATTTTGTGCAAAGACTTGTTCAACCATTGAGAATATCTATTGTCCAGAAAAATTTATCTGACGCAATTTCATGTGCAGTTCTGAGCTATTCTATGCTACATTTATACTTCCATAAAATTTAAGGAAAAATGCACAAATAGCACTACGGGTACAAAAATAGTATATCTTGTCTAATGTTTGACATAAAACTTAATTAAACTACAACATAAGCAAACTCAATCATCATCGTAACAGTATCTGGCAGTATTGTACTGGGCACTTGTAACAGCACAATAGTTTAAATTCTCTGCAAATTATGTTTAGAATATTAAACTATGCATTTATGAGATTTTCTGTATTTTTGGCTATTCTTTTGAAATAGTTTCCTATTAAAGGCAGTAGTTTTTGAATTTTCAAGAAAAGTTTAAAGCTGTAAAAATCCAGAAAATAATTTTACTAAATACTAGGTGGTGTAAGAAACATCCCCAAAAAATTTCATAACTTTTGGAGTTGGTTTGCTAATTTCAAAAATTAAAACTTGATTTATGGATAATTAAGTTAGAAAATGATTTAGAATTTCGAAAGCCTTTTTGGGCCGAAACAGTATCCTTGGTTTGTCCAGCGCCACTTCTGGCCCGCAAACAGCCCACACACCATCTCTTAGCCCACAAATGGCCCATGCATTGTCTCCCGATTGACGCTCCTCTCCCTTCTGTTTTTTTGCTTTCTCTGCATGAAAGTGTAATCATGCTGAGTGCATCTCTTCTCTCACTGTCTCCCTCTCTCTCGTTGACCGGTGGGCCTGGGACCCACCTGTCAGTGATCGCGCATCCTTGCCAGCACGGAGTCGAGCTGTGCTCGCCTCCTCTTGTCAGACCGCCGTCCAGTGGACCCTTAGTTTGCTTGCTCGCTCCTATTCATTGCTCGCCGCACGTAGCTGACATCGTACACCGTGCCCAACCATCAATTTTGACCGAGCCACCCATGGTTTTGAACGGTTGGCGTAGTCGTCACCTCCGCCTCACCCCGTCCCATCACTGTAGCCCCATCAAACCATTTCATCGGCTCCTCTTGTCTGTTCAGGTGGAGAAAGAGTGCACACCGTGAGTTCTCACCACGACTGCCCTTTTCTTGTTGTTCTTCTCATGATCTTCTCTGCCATACATAAGCCGCATCGTTTGTGTCATCTCTCTCAGCTCGCCATTTCCAGCTTGCCTTCCAAGAACCAGAGCGCTTGGTCTTGAGGTTCACTGGGAATAGCACCATCTTGCTCGACGCCCTGGTAAGCTTCCCTTGCTTGACACGTGTGTCACTCTCCTCCTTGAGCTTCCCTGTTACCTTTGCTATGCTTGCCTTCACAGAAGAAGCTATGGGGAGCATTGTTGCCATCATTGTCATCCTCTCCGGTCGATGTGGCCTTCTGCACTGCCGTGATTCCACCACTCTGGTGAGTTTGGCTTTGCACCGCTCGTGTCACATTGTGTTCCATAGCTTACTTATGCTTTCCCTTCAAACACTTTCATCAATTTTGCAGTGAAACCTTGAGGTCGTGCATCTCCATTATTTCTGGCCACTGCTACCATTTCCATTGATTCTCTCCACTTCAGTGAGTCCTTGTCCGATTCATTTTGTTTCCACTATCACACGCATGCATGCAAGCTGATGCGTACCTTCTTGTATACTTTTCCCTTGCAAAGTTCGCTATCGCTGAGTGCCACCCTCCGCCATAGCTGCTCACTGCCATCAAGCCACCCCAGTGCCACTCTAACGCTGCCAACATCATCTTCATGCTTGTGGTGAGTCATTGATGCTCGTGTGCCCTTTATTTTGCCTCGAGCGAGCCTTCTTCACCATCATCACCATCACCGCTGCCGATGTTTGATGACCTTAGGTCCCCATGCCAGCTGCTGTAGCATCGCCTAGACTCCCTCTAGCTCGTGTTATGACCTGGTTAGCTCGCTCTGCTCTCTCGCGCCAATGCCATTGCTTGTCGAGCTTCCCCACCGCTTCATGTCACCGCGCCGCCACCTCCGTCCACCTTTTCATCCACTGTTACCACCCATAGGTTTGCCTGGATCTTGCCGTTCCATTTTTCTAGTTCCCAAGGCCACTCAACTACTGCTCCACCATCGATGAGATTGGCATCGTGCTTGGCCGGAGCCTGTTTGCTATGCCTTCTCTCCTTCTCCATCTGATATGTGGGCCCACATAATTAGAGTTGAAGTTAGCATTAATGGCAGTAATTAAGGTTAGTAATTCACTGACATGTGGGCCTGATATGTTAATTAAGTAAAAATCTAATTTAAACCTTTTTTCAAGAACCGTGTCACTCACATGTGGACCTTGCCTGTTAGTTTATTTTGCAAAATAATAAAATTATGACTGATAGGCCCCACTTGTCAGTCTAATGATGCAATAAATTGGTTTTCCTATAGAAAGAAAATATAAAATAAAAGAAGAATTCGTGCATATTATTTTCCCTTTTCTTTTTGCCAATTTCTAAATCAAACCAAATTCAATCGTTGATAAATTTTGCATCCGAATTCCAATTAAGTGAAACTTGTTTCTAAATTTTTATAAAATCATGGTATTTCATAATCTCCAAATATATTGGACTTTCTATCTGTTTGAATTTATTTGGATCCTATTATATTTTTTTGGCTTTTACCTATTTGGTATCAACATTACAAAAATCTCTGACGTTGCTCCAAAGCAAGACCAAGAGTTCAACGAGCAAGGCAAGTACCCTCTTTGACCATGTTGATCTCATATTTCACTGCTATGTATGTTGTGTTTCAAAATTATTATGCATGCGCGTAATTTTAGTAAAATCACTACATTGATAAGGTTGGTAGTTATATCCAATATTGCATTGACCCTACCTTGATAAATTGATACCCTCACTATTCTCACCATATTATTGCTATCCACTACTTATATATTTAGTTGTGAAATTTGTAGATGAAGCAAATAGTTGATGCTTAGCCATGCTTACATCGGTACTATTTGTGCTAGGTTGAAAATTGGTCAATTGCTCAAAATAGGAAACACTTATATATTGGTCCAGAGATGGAACCTTTGTTATTTTGATTAATAAATAAAACTAAAACATGTTTTAGACTTGGACGAGTGATTGTAGAGACCGATGCAATTGCACGAGATATTGGTTTGTGGTTGTCTCACCTGGTCATTATGGACCAATCTATTATGCTATAGACCCAAGTATTTTCGTACAACCACACGCCTCTATGGAGAGGCCTTACCATAATAAGTTACCGCATTCTTACAACTCAACCATAGGGTGTAGATTGTAGGTGATTTTGTGCTAGTGCGGGAATGGAGGCCCATCCATGTTCGTGGGGGCCTTGTTAGCTGAAGCAAACTTTACTAACACATCGTATGAGTCTTCGGATGTTAGAGGGCACTCCACATCTTAGGAAGGTATCATAGCACGGTTATTATTAGTACCGGTAATATAAAAACTTCGTCATAAACTCTCAAATCGGGTACCTATACCATCGTGTTGCATGTATAATATGGTGTGATGTTTATGTAACGTGAGTAAAGTTATACAACCTTTGAAGAGTGTAAATTTATTAAATTAGCCATGTTCCCAGTTATGGACATCACTTAGTTATATCCTACAATAAGTAGTTTTATGTTCTGTAAAATTGTTCTAGGAATATATGGATGGGAAATCCATGTGTGACTTGGTTGGCAAAGGGAAATTGCTACTGTTTTTGTTTTAGGGCAACAAGCCATTTGTATAAATATGTTATTTATGCTCTAGTATTATTTGCTTATAAAATTCAATGCTCTTGCAACTTACGGTTACAATCTATTACTCATTATTGCAAATGAAAGTTTGTTTTGTGCAAAAATGAAAAACTTAATAGGATAGCCATCTCTCTTGACATAGCCTTGTATACTATATAATCTTTGTTATAAAGTCTTGCGGAGTAGAATTTTGTACTCATAATTGCTTGTTGAATACTATCAGAGTAAGAAGAAGGTGATCCCTTGGCTGATTACTTTTACGCTATAGATCTTGGTGATGATGACACCAATCTTTAAGGTTTAATACCAGTTATTTGCTTCCATATAAGACTTCAAAAGGTGACATTTGCCAGCTTGTTTGGTAGCCATTGTTGTAGGAGAACTCGGCATATGGTAGACACTTTTCTCAATTTAGCCCATAGGACAGTACACAAGCTCTATGCATATCCTCGAGGATTTGGTTCAATCATTTAGTTTAACATCCGGCTTGTAGATGATATGTCGTGATAAAATCCAAACTTGTACCTAAGGCCTTTTGTAAGCTCTTCAAAAAATACGAGGTAAATTGAGTTCCTCGACCCAACATTATCCTTTTGGGCACTCTATGTAGACACGCTATCCTGGACATATATAACTAGGCTAGCTTTGAACTGTGACCTCTTGTGTTCACCAGCATGAAGTGGGCAACCTTAGTCAAATAGTCCATTATAACCCATATCGACCATATCGAATCACAATCTTTTTGCGATCTCGGCCATCCAGTGATGAAATCCATACCAACTTCTTCCCATTTCACTTCCGTATGGGTAGTGGTTGTAGTAATCCTGCTGGACATTGGTGTTCAGCTTTCACTCTCTGACATGTATCACACCAAGCAACAAACTTTGCTACATCTCTCTTCATTCTAGACCAGCAAAATCTTTGTTTCAAGTCTTAGTACATCTTAGTACTTCCTGGGTGTATGGTGTAGGGTGTTTCATGGGCTTCCCTAAGTATCAATTCCTTTAGAGTCTTGTCGTTGGGCACAACTAGGTGCTTCCTATACCATAAGTTACCTTATTCATCCTTAGAAAATTCTGTGATACCTTGTTCATCCTTAGAAAATTATGTGATAGCACATCTCTCTATGCTATCGCTAAGTTTTTGATATCTTGGCTCTTTTTCTAGGCTATCCTAATTTGTTCTTCCAAGGTAGGCTTTACTTCTAAGGTAGCTACATAACCTTTCTCTACCAATCCTAGGTTAAGGCACTGAAATTCCTCATGCAGACCTAGTTGCCTTTCCTTAATCATGACACTATTACAGTAGGTCTTTTGGCTTAGGGTATCAGCTACTATGTTTGCCTTGCTGGGGTGATAGTGTATACCAAGATTATAATTCTTGATTAGCTCTAATCACCTTCTCTACCTTAGGTTTAGATTAGGCTGAGTGAATATGTAATTCAGGCTCTTATGGTTTGTATACACCTTGTAATGATTACCGATAAGGTAGTGTCGCCAAATCTTTAGAGTATGCACTACTGCTGCTAATTCCAAGTCCCGAGTGGGATGATTTACTTCATGAGGTCAGAGCTGTTGTGAGGCATATGCTATGACCTTATTTTCTTGCATCAATACACAACCAAGTCCATAGCGAGACGCATCATAGAAAATATGAAAGTCTCGATGTATGTCTAGTAAGGATAGTACCGGGGCTGTGGTTAATCTCTTCTTTAATTCCTGGAAGCTTTCTTCATACTTGGTGGTCCACTCAAACTTCTTTGCCTTCTTGAGTAGTTAGGTCATGGGTCTAGCAATACTGGAGAAGTTCTCAATGAACCAATGATAATATCTGACCAAACTAAGAAAACTACAAACTTCTATAATGGTCTTGGGCTACTCCCAGTCCAACACATCCTTAACCTTATGGGGGTCTACTACAACTCCACCTTCGGATAGTACATGTGTCATGTGGGGTATTCCGTATAGACACTGTAAGGCTAAAGCAATATCTCCACAGACACAGCGTAAGAGTAGTTCGGATTACATATCCATCTATCTTAATAGATTATTTACTTTAAATAAGAGATAAGATTAGGGAAGTTAGATTGAGTATAAACTATAAAAGGGAAAGACTTACCTTTGTACAGTATGAAGGATAATAAATAGATATCTTTCCCCCAATCTCTGTTTTCTCTGCTCCTCATCTCCTTCTTGCTGACAACAACCGCAACCACAACGTCTGAATGCAGGGAGAACTGGCTGCGTCCTTCCGCCCGTCATGGTTACTACCTGCGCTCGCAAGGGGATACCAACATGTCCTAAAAATCTCACCTGTTTAAACCAAAACTTGCACTTATCAAATTTGGCATAAAATCTATGCTCTCTGAGCTTTTCCAATACTAACTTCAAATGATACTCATGCTCTTCTTTGTTCCTTGAGTATATGAGTATGCCATCTATAAAGACTACCACAAATTTATCCAAAAACTCCATGAACACTTTATTCGTGAGATTCATAAACTATGCAGGAGCATTGGTCAACCCAAAAGGCATTACAGTGTACTCATACAAACCATAACGGGTGATGAAGGTTGTTTTTGGGATATCTTCTTACCCGATTTTGTGTTGTAAATATCCTAATCTTAGGTTGATCTTGGAAAAAAACTCGAGCTCCATTCAATTGGCCAAACAGGTCACCAATCTTAGGTAGTGAGTACTTATTTTTGATGGTTACCTCATTCAAGGATCGGTAATTGATACACATTCTTAAATTCCAATCTTTCTTTTTCACAAACAACACAGGTGATCCCTATGGTGATGATCTTGGTCTAATGAATCCCTTAGCCTGTTGTTCCTTGAGTTGCTTCTTCAGCTTGGCTAACTCATCTATATGGCCTCTTTGAAATCCGAGCTATTCCAGGCTGTAGCTCAATTATGAACTTCATGTCTTTATTTGGTGGTACTCCGGGCAATTCCTTGAGAAGTATACTGGGGGTACTCACATACTACTGGTACTTGGCTTAGGTTTATGCTCGAAAGGCAGTTGAGAGAAAGAAGGGACAATTAGGCCTGGTTAGAGATAAACTTGATGTGATTTCCTTTTTTACTAATGAGGTCAATCAAATAGTTGGCACAAGTTATCTGTCCTTTATGTTTGAACAACCAATCCATTTCTAAGATAACATCTAATCCCTAGGACTCAAGCACTATCAAGTCTGCTATGAACATAATCCCATTGATAATTATATTGACTTGTGGGCATACCAACTCGGTTCTTAGTTCTGAACTTGGGAATTGAACTAGCATGGGTTTATTTAGCAATTCTATTTCCATCTGTTGTTGGATAGTAAAGTTCTTGGATATGAAAGAATGAGATTCTCTGGAATCAAATAAAACAATTGTAGGGGTTGAGTTGACGAGAATCATACCCAACACTATGTCAGGCGTGTCTTGGGCTTCTTCAGCAGTCGTATGGTTCACTCGGCCTCTACTGATGTTCTGGGTGGTTCCTAGGGCTCTATTATGGGCTTGAGGTGCTATACGACCTTGTCCTTGCACTAGCGGCCTCACGGGGGCATGTGGTGGTACATTATGGACAACTCCTTGTTTCTTCGGGCATTAGCTCGTATAGTGGCCAAGCTCACCATAATGTTAGCAATTGATGGCCTTGGCTGCTCCAATGGGATGATTCCCATAAAAAAGAGGTCGGGTGACTTGCTAAGGTGGACGTGGAGATAGCACTGGGTTTTTAGGTGACTGTGGCATGGGTGGATAGATAGTGGGCAGCTACCACACATGAGGGCATTACTCACAACTACTTGCCGATTTTTGTGCCATCCACTTGTGCTTTCGTGAGTCCTCGTGCACATGGTGCTTGTCTTCACACGTGATGGGGCTAGTGATATCTGTACTTCTTGATTGAGGTGTTCCCGAAATAGTTTCATCTTTCGGGCCTCATTTGGGATGTCACTAGGAGCATAACAGGAAAGGTAGTTGAAATGATGCATATAGCTAGTTACCATCAAGCTTCCTTGGCGTAGAGTTCTAAACTCCCTCTTCTTAATGTCCATTAGGCCAATTAGGATGTGTGCCTTGCGGAAGGCTTCCATAAAGGCGGCCCAAGTGACCGCTTGTCTTTCCAGCTGCATAGTGCTAAAATTGTCCCACCAAATGCTGACGGCTCCTTGTAGTTGGTATGAGGCAAATAGTACCTTCTCGTTGTCAGTGCACTGAGCAATGGACAATTTCTTCTCTGTGGCTCTTGGCTAGTCATCGGCATGAAGTGGATTCTCGAATCAAGAAAAGACAGGAGGCCTAGTTTGTAGGAATTCTCCTAGTTTCGAATGGGCCAAGTTTGCAGCAGCTCCTCCTCCTTTTGCTATCACAGGAGCTGCATCTATGTTTGCTATGTTTTGGGCAATTTACTGCAAAATAATTGTCTGGGCATGGCAGTTTTGTTCTATCTCGGCGAGTACTTGGGCCATTGAAGGTTGTCTGGGTAGCTTGACTCCATGCTCTTCCTTATACTGAGGTTCTGGCTCCGTGTTTGGGCTATAGGTTGTGGCAGGTTAGGCAGCGAGGGTCAACTATTTGTTGGTTGTGATCTAGATGCTTCTGTGCTTCCTAAAAGCAGGTCCATTGATCGAGTCCTTGTCATCTTGTCATTAACCACTTGCCAAGACTAGTTTAGGAGCGAAGAAAAATCATACTTAAGAAGCAAGGGGTAGCGAGGGTGTATTATTTAGTCATTTAAGAAAGGAGAAGTTTTCAACTTCAAGAAAATGAATAAAGAATCCAAATGGGCAATACACAAGCAGCTATGATAAACTTGATTAATTTTTCACAAGGTTCAAGAAGTACAACTCCTATGGGAAAATAGGCAAACCATGCCATATATAAGTAGTACTATCATCTTACGTGCATCTAGGCATTACAAGAGGGGGATACATAGCTCACTAAACCAAAATGAATCCTAAGTGAGCTCTACCAAGACTAGTCCTAGAGGTCTAGTTCTCGGCTCCATTATTTCCTTCAGCGACAAGCTCTTCCAGCTCGATCTCTTCAGACTGCAAACCCTCTGAAGGTGCCTCAGGCCCTTCACCCCAGCAAATTATGGCTAGTTGCGCCTTGCAGTCTGAAGCAACTTAGGAAGGTTGATGCCGTGTCACTTGTAAATCTAATAGACTACTCAGTGGGCTATTCCTTGAATGACGAGGTTATCAGTATAGCTGTGTACTTTAGGCTGTGGTGGAGAACATGGTGTTTGATCCTTGTCTTGACGTACAACTTGGCACAAAACTTGATGGTGATACCCGTTTGGCTTTCATCTACAACGATGTACAAGGGTTGTCTCTTTCTTCCTATTTTCCATAGCATGTCACTGAAGAACCTCGGCCATCCATCCTCTTGGTTACAAAAAGCTCTTACCATATATAGATTGAAAGAGGAAAGGGGTCAGTAACCATTTTGTAACAAAGTGAAAAGAGGTACGGAAAGAACTAAGTAAGGAAAGGAGTAAATCAGTAAGTATATCATATATTTTTATGATTATTTGTAAATTTTGCAATTAAGGCTTTAGAATCTCAGGTCCTTATACTAATAGCCAGTTCTACCTAATAGTTCAACTTACAGTTAATATGGCTCTGCTACCAACGCTATCGGGACCCGGAACTTGCATTCCGAACACTATGTGCACTTACTATGCTAGTCCTATAATCACTGACTAGTATACACATATAACAACATTCATATTACATCCATAAACAATAAGTTTAAACTAAAGTAGTGCATTAGGTAGCGAATATGCCTAAATGGCAGAGTTTACAGTACTGGGGCCGATCGGCTAGATAAAGCATATAACATCAAAGTTTATTGGAAGCAAATGATATATGAGGTGCCCAAAACCAGCAAGTATGCCTTATCCCAAACCATAGGCAACTGACTCGGGGTAGAATCATAAAATTTGGTGTCATTGTCAACAAAACCTGCGGCATAGTAGTACCTACAAAACATGTCTTCTTCTGCATCCTCTGAATATGTTCAACAAGCAACAGTTGAGTATGAAAATCATACTCCGTAATACTTTTAGCAAAGATATATAGTATGCAGGCTATATCAAAGATAGCTGTCTATTCTAGTTTGATTTGCGAAATCTATTTTCAATTAAATAGCGAGTAGTAGATTGCAAACGGAAGTTGTAAGAGCATTTAAACTTGATAAGTAATACCAGTAAGCATAAATTTGTGTAATATAGAACAAAAGGCATGCTGCTTTAGAATCTTGAACTAGCTGCAAATTCCTTGTCGAGTCAACTTTGCTTTCCCAACCATTTCCTTCCATAACAATTTTGCAAAAACATAAAATTACTTATTGTGGGATTTCACCAAGCTTTGTCCATAACCAGAGATATGGCTATTCAAATATATTTTACATTCCACAGAGATTATACACTTTACCTATGCAACATAAACATCCCATCATGATATACATGTCATGTGATTTCAAGTTCAGATTTCTAAAAATAGTAAAATTCCTCCAAAAATTCTGAAAATTTTTAGGATAACGCCTTACATACTGCAGAACTTTGTGTAGAATTTTCAGGTTTTTATATATCTTAAATTGTTCTCGAAAATTTTTCAAAGCTCACTGTTTTATTTAAAAACACCATTTTGACTTGGGAAATTGTTGGGAAAATGCTTAAAAATGCTCAAATTTCATTTCCAGACCTTTGAATCCATTTTTGAGTTTTTAAGATGATTTTTACTATGACTTCTCTTATGCCACTTCTTGGTTCATCTCTTTCAAAATAAATTTTCAATTCAAATTGAATTTTTACCCATTGAATAATCTTTTCCAAATATTTTTCTAAGGAAACTTTAATAAAAAAAACCAAGGAAATGATGATGCAAACAAAAAGCTTTAAATTGTCCTCAACTTTAGGCTTCGTAGAAATCATGATGTTACTGCTACTTTGTTTATTTAACCGTGTATGGATGTAATATAAATGTTGTTGTATAGGTGTGTTAATCATTGATCATGGAACTAGTACGATAAACACATGTGGATTTGAAATACAAATTCCAGGTCCTGATAGCACTAGAACTACATGTATAATACTCTTCTAAAATACTATAAAACAAGTCGTAAAAACAATATCAGAAACGGGCATTTTTCTTACAAACATAGTGCTGAAGGCTGAAAATTCACCATAGAGGCATCATCGTTAACGGTGTAACAGGGCTAGTAACAATCACATGACGGCTAGACTGCTAGAGATGGATGAGCCCTCAAGACAAAACAAGGGTTATAGATAGAATGAGCCAGATGCAATAGCACTTCCTTGATCAGTCAGCAAATCCTCATAGCTGAAATAAGCAGGACCGCATCGGTGAATTGACCTCTCCACTACACATCACGCTAGATATTTGCAGATCAATAGTGCCGCATAGAAACTATCTAGTGACTTGGCGGGGCGCTTTGGAGCTTTTCCCTTGTATCTCCACTTGCCACCTTACACTTGAGGTTCCGAAAGTTGGAACGGCTAAGGGGGAGTGCCAATGACTGGCACAAAACCTCATGCTTTGGAATCCAAAAGAACCCACCCTCCCTTTCTCTTTTGCAAAAGGGTGTGCATAAAGAGAGAGGCAGCACCTTCCTCCTCCCTTTGCCTCCTTTATACCACAGTGGCTTCCAATTCTCTACCTTTAGGCTTAAGCCCAGTCCAGGGAATGGCAATTACATCATCTAGGGACAATCCTAGGATACATGAGTGAGAGAATTATCTTGATGTGGAAAATGAACAAACGGATCATCATCCCTGCAACAATCGAAGCAGTAAGGGCCTGTTTGGGAGAGCTCCACCAACTCCAGATTCACGAAAAACGTGGATCTGGAGCTGGATTCACCGTGGAGCAGCTCCATGGTGGATCTGAGATTCGTCAAAGTGTTTGGGAGAGCTCCACCTCGCTCTCTATCTCACTTCCACCTGGGCCCCACGCGTCAGCAAGCAAAATGAAAAAAAAATTCCCGGCGGGCGCGGCCCCGGCGGGCGCAGGCGCGGCAACGGCCGGCGGGCGCAGCCGCAGGCGAGGCGGAGAAGAGGAGGAGGCGGCGCAGGCGCGGCCCCGGCCGGCGCAGGCGGACGAGGGGGAGGCGGACGCGGGGGAGGCGGCTGAGGCCCGGGAGGAGGCGGGGGAGGCGGCGTCGGCCCGGGAGGAGACGCGGGAGGCGGCGCCGGCCCGGGAGGAGGCGGGGGAGGCGGCGCCGGCGCGGGAGGAGGCGGGGGAGGCGCGACGGTGGAGGGAGGAGGCGGAGGCCCGGGAGGAGACCGCGGCGGTGGAGGGAGAAGGCGGAGGAGGCGGCGGTGGAGGAGGAAGGCGGAGGAGGCGGCGCCGGCGCGGGGGGAGGCGGACGCGGGGGAGGCGGCGCCGGCCCGGGAGGAGGCGGAGGCGGGCGAGGCGGCGCCGGCGCGGGAGGAGGCGGGGGAGGCGGCGCTGGCGCGGGAGGAGGCGGGGGAGGCGGCGCCGGCGCGGGGGGAGGCGGACGCGGGGGAGGCGGCGTCGCCGAGAGGACGGGAAGGAGGCGCGCGGCTGGGCGGTGGAAGGGGTGGAGACGCGCGGTGGAGAGGACGGGCGACGGGAAGAGGGAAATAAGATCGAACCGTTTTTTTCTGTGTAATGAGTGGCATGGTGGGTAATTTTCCCCAACTCCACCAACTTGAATTTGGTGGAGCACCCCTTGAGGTGCTCCATGGATTTGGTGGATCTGGAGCCAGATCCATGATTTTGGTGGAGCAGATCCACGGTGGAGCTGCTGGAGCTGGAGGTGTTTGGCTTAGAAAAGTGGATCTGAATCTGTTTTTTGTGAATCTGGAGCTGGTGGAGCTCTCCCAAACAGGCCCTAAGATTCAAGCCTTTCGCTTGCAAACATACAGATTGCTTTGGCTAAAAAGCTTTGACATAAGCGGATTTGGCCAAACAACACTCTTAATTCTCCAAGCGTGCCAAAGTGCATCAAACCTTTATCTGAAAACGACTCTGAGGATTGGCGTTGGCACAAAAGAGCGAAGCAGCAACATCCAAAGCCAACCACAAGATAGGCACACAGCGGTCCTCGCCCCCAAGAATGGCGCCAAGTGTCACTCCCTGGATTCCGCTGACACCCTACTATTAGTACTCTACACTGAACTTCCAGCATTGGTGACTCCCACCCCACACACAGACAGACAGAGGCAGTGCAAGAAAACATAAGAGCCATGAGAGGTAGAGGAACAGGAGAAGACATCTACACACACATATAGGGTAGCATCAGCTGCTACCTAGCTTACCACTACCTTCCCTGAGACTCCTTACATGATCTATGTGGTACAAGTCACAAGGTCTCTTCGTTCATGAATTATAATTTCGGCGGCACCGTTTACGAGCAGAAGGGTGGAGGAGGAGAGGGGGGCTGCCCATGGGCCAGGCCGTGCGACGGATGTCGCGCGGCGCCAAGCGTGGTGTACTGCCGCGCCGACGCCGCGTACCTCTGCGCGTCTTGTGACGCGCGGGTGCACGCCGCGAACCGCGTGGCCTCGCGCCATGAGCGCGTGCGCGTCTGCGAGGCCTGCGAGCGTGTGCCTGCGGTGCTGGCATGCCGCGCAGACGCTGCAGCGCTGTGCGCCGCCTGTGATGCACAGGTGCACTCCGCAAACCCGCTCGCCGGGAGGCACCAACGTGTGCCCGTGGTGCCACTCCCGGCCGCAGCCATTCCGGCTGCTTCTGTACTTGCTGAGGCAGCATCCAGCACCACCGTTCTCGGCGACAAGGAAGAGAAGGTGGACTCTTGGCTGCTGCTCAACAAAGATTCTGACAACCACAATTGCAGTAGCAACAATAGCAACAACAACAACATATACTTTGGTGAAGTGGATGCATACTTCGATCTTGTCGGGTACAATTCGTACTACGACAACAACCAAGAGCAGTATGGGATGCAAGAACAGCAACAGCAACAACAGCAGGAGATGCAAAAGGAGTTTACAGAGAAGGAAGGGAGCGAGTGCGTGGTACCTTCGGAGGTCGCAATGGTGAGTGGCCACCAGCAGAGTGGTTATGGAGTTGTAGGGGCTGAGCAGGCTGCCTCCATGACTGCCGGGGTCAGTGCTTACACAGATTCCATCAGAAACATGTCATGTTGTCTTTTGTTTGATTTAGAGTTCATCCTACTTCAAGTGAAACACCATCCTCCAAACAAAAAAGCATTTTTGTAACAAAATGATAA
The DNA here is from genome assembly GCA_017311315.1 of Dendrocalamus latiflorus. NCBI lineage: Eukaryota > Viridiplantae > Streptophyta > Magnoliopsida > Poales > Poaceae > Dendrocalamus > Dendrocalamus latiflorus. The sequence goes on from CM029631.1 coordinate 23,437,752, forward strand.
GATAAATTGGTCTCAACCAAAAAGTGCTTTTTTTGTGGAAGTAAAATAGGATATTTAGTGTTTCCTCGCCTTTTTGGTTCTTTCTTCAACTGTTTCTTCTTCTAGGCAGAGAACTTAAGGCTGATGATTTCCAAAAGGGGATCTTCATCATATACCCTCCCTTGAATTGGGGATTTCAGGATTTACCCTCCCACCTCAATGACATGTGGGGTCATCATAAGTCACTGACACGTGGGTCAGGAGGGTAAATCCTGAATTTTCATCTATGAGGAGGGTATATGATGAATAAATCCTTTCCAAAATGGAACTGCTGTAAAAGCCACTTTAAAGAACAGTACACAGTTCATCTCTAGGCAAAGTAATTGATTGGTTCCTGTACTTCTAAACATAGACCATCCAAGTTAGCTAACTAATTTAAAAGCCAATTCATATGCAAAGTCTCAAGTTCTATGCCAACTAAATCTATGCTCTGTTTGCCAACCTTTTCTATACATACCAATCACTACATGAAAGTATATGAGACATCATTAGAGATTTGATAACTGGTAAGTATAATTCAGATTTTATCCATGTGCACAATTTACATTATTTTGCTTCACAACAATAAAAAAGCTTGGAAATTTTTCTATATGTAGAATTAAATTGAACCCATCTACATATCATTGCAGGGTCTATGACACCTGCAATCTCCTTATGATTCGCATATTTCAGTGACCATTTGCCGATTCCATCTCAGATATCTTTCTCATCAATGGAGGTGGGTATAGTACCAGACAACACGGTGATAGATATGCTAAACTCCAGCATCCTGACACCTGCTGGAGCCATCAATCTCTTCTCAGGTCCTTCACTTCAGATGCCACCTCACTTCAGCTCCATGGACAGAGAGGCTAGGGTCCTCAGGTACAAGGAGAAGAAGAAGACAAGAAAGTTTGAGAAGACCATACGTTATGTGACAAGGAAGGCGTACGCCGAAGCACGGCCAAGGATCAAGGGCCGCTTCGCCAAAAGAAAAGATGTGGAAATTGAAGTGAACCAGATGTTCTCATCTGCAGCTCTATCTGACGGTAGCTACAGTACTGTTCCATGGTTCTGATGGGATCATTGAGACATTGTCTTATAGGCACATGGACTTACCAGAGTGATAAGGTCCAGTGCAAGTAGTTCTAGCCTTCTACGAAATCGATGCTCTGAATAATAGTGTGTTATCTACAACCTAATTGATCAAGCATCTTAGCATTTAAGTTTTGCTTTGTAATTTCAGATAGCAGATAGATGCTGTTGGTACTTGCTCAGTCGCTTTGATATTTTAAGTGAACAAATAGCAGTGTAATAAGATGAAATGCGGATATGTACATAGATAACTACGGGGTGCATTGGATTACCAACGGCCCTAGTAGCAATGCTGAAAACAGAACCATGACTTTGGGGTTTGCAATATAGTTGCATCGCGTGGAACATATATCTAGTTTAATTCCATCCTATAGGGTAGCTGTTTTGTCGTTTCATTTTTGTTTTCTGCTAACCAGCCTACGTTGGATGGAACCAAGTCTTGTTTCCTTATCAGATGACGGGGGAAAGACCCTGGTTGAGCGTATCCAGATATTTTCTTAACAATTATAATCATCTTATCCGATTGGAGTTTCACTAGAGATGAAGTTTGGAGTTTCACCATAGGAGAAGTGACGGCGTTCTCGCCGCTTTATTCAGCAGGTATCTTCTTGCAGTCCCCCAAATCATTCTGAACAAAGAGAAAAATAGTGACAACTGACAAAGAACTTACCGGTGCTTTAGCCGCGAGCATCATATCTTTCCAGCATGGCCTAGCTCTTCATTCACTGTACCATGAGCTATCAGTGACCAGTAACGAATATAAGTTGTAGGGGCTAGGGACACTGTCTGATAGATACACCATTGTGGTTGAGTCATATAAGTACTCTAAACCCACAAAAAAGCCCCCCTACTCTTTCCTGAATGAAGCGAGCATAAATAAGAAAGCGCTTTCTCATTCTCAGTGCATTCCTCTTTCCTTTCACTAGCAACTAGTGTACGAATCTTAGCGCCTTTAGTTCCTATATACGAGATGGCCGAATTTTTTCTATTTTAGCCTTTTTTAAAAAAATATTCACATTTAGACCCCTGGTAGTTTTAATTCCGTTTTTGGACCCAGGGGGTCGGCGCCGTGGTCCACGGCGCCGAGGTGCCGAGCCCGCACCAGCGTGGTGGCCTGCGTGGCGCCGACGTGGCAGCACCTCGGCGCCGTGGTCAGTGGCGCCGAGGTCGGAGCCGTGGATCGTGGCGCCGAGCTCGGAGCCGTAGATCTTGGCGCCGAGCTCTGGCTACCACGCGGCCTTTTCCCCCTCTGTTGGCGCCGAGCTTTGGCTATCACATTTGGACTCGCGCCTGCCTCCCCGCCGCCGCCCCCCGGTGTCGCCGCCTCCCGTCCGCCTCACGGTGCCGCCGCCTCCCGTCCCCGGACTCCCGCCTCCCCGCCGCCGCCCTGGTGCCGCCGCCCCCTGGTGGCGCCGCCTGCCGTCCGCCTCCCCGCCGCGGCCGCCCGCGTCTCCGCCCGCCCGCGTCTGCAAGGCACGCCGCCGGCCGTCTCCAAGCTCGCCCGCCTCCCCTCCCCCCCCGCCCGCATCTCCGCTTCCACAGGTAAAACAACTCCCATTATTTTAACAAATCCTTCTCCTTTGGGTTGAATTTGGCAAGATGTGTGAATCAAAAGATAGCGGGAATGTAGAAATCCATGGTTTAATGTAATGTGAATTAAATGTTTATGCAGTCATGGTAATCACAATGGCTGAGGACTGAGGTTGTTAGGAGTTTGGGAGTTGTGCCCGTTGTTTTGTTGCAAGTCTGGAATAGTTGAGGGAACCTGTCCAAACAAATCTCATTTGAATAGAGTAGTTGATGTATGCATTATATGTTTTCGGTGACCTTTGGACGCTGTAGTTTTCATGATTATGGCAATATATGGTAGGTTGTGTCTAATATTTGCTATCTTGATTAGCATAGGAAGCTAATGTTTTGCGGGATTTGGCTTCACAACTTAATGGGTAATAGACTGTTTACGCTGTTGTGGTAGCTATACGTAGTTCTTTGTGGACATTTTTATTGGGTTGGATTTGCTCTTATAGATTGTTAAGTGATGCTTCCATGTGCATAGAGAAACTTTGATGCCAGTGTTATATATGGTTCAGGGTGGTGTATTGTCCACGGGTTGTTTAGTTGAGGGTGAGCTGTTAGTGACTAGGGACTTATTAGTTACTATTTGCATATCCAATTTCGATTGAAGGTATTAAGTTTGGTTTTCTGTATGAACTAGATGGACAACCTAGTCACCCTATATCATGGAGGCAGTGTGACAAGTGATGATTATGGAAATGTTCGATTCGTTGAAATGCAAAGGGTGCCTCTGATATTCAGTGATCGGCCGTCGTTTAGTGAGTTGGTTGCTAGGGCCCGGGAGGAGCTACATTGTCATGCAAACGAGGAGAGCATCACAGTTGAGGGGTTACTTCATTTCGGTTCGAAAGATACAATTCTAAGGCGGTTGATCTTAATTGGTTGTGAGGATCAGTGGGACAAATATGTCAAATTGGTTATGAAGAATGAGTTCCAATGTTTGGACCTTGTTGTGCGGAAGGTGTCCATTGATCCCACCCCTCATGGTTATTCACCAGAACTAGGTGATCAGGCACCCTTTGACCCTTCGTTACCGGACCTTGCGGTGGATGTGGAAGAAGTGCCTGAGGTGCCCGATGCTCTATCTGCCCCGAACGAGGTTCAGATTTCTCAACCAGTTCGAGTCGAATGTCGGACTGATGATGTCGTGGCGGCCCCTCAGGATCATCCCAGTAAGTGTCGAGCAACTCTTTAGCCTTTTCCCGTCATTCCATTCTTTTGTCTCAATCCCATCGTTTTCGTGCTTATGATGTAGGAGACATTCCTGATAATGTGGGTGCTCCTCTCGTTGCTCCATCTGGCAACGTTGAAGAAGTCTATAGAGACTCCAACAGTGTGGATGTTCAAATTGTGGATGATCTGGAGCCTTACGAGATCGCTAGGGCCGTTGATTCTGATGATGATCGCCCTTTTGGAGAGCTGACCGAAAGTGATATTGAGCTGATCAGGCGTTATTGCCCTGGCCGGGATCCATCAGTTCATGAATTCAGCGATCTTAGGCATTCCCATGAGGCTTATGCAGAAGGAAGGGATGACGAGTTGCTAGATGCTCCTGAGGCCGGGTCAAGCATGACAATTGAGAAGGACATGGTGTTTGAGGACTTGTCATCATTGAAAAGGTGGCTGCAGGAGTATTTAGTGATTCGTAAAAGGCCATTCAAGGTGAGGCATTCTTATGTGGAGCAGAGGTACACAGTTGTGTGCGAGAAGGAAACATGTGAATGGAGGGTTTGTGCTAGGAAACAGAAGGACACGGGAAAGTTCAAGATCACAAGAATCGTTGGCCCACACACTTGTGTCGAAGCAGAGCTCAAACAGAAGCATCGGCAGTTGATCTCTACCATTATTGCCAAGTCACTGTGTCACATGGTAAAGGGAGAACCCAATATGAAGGTGAAGACACTTGCTGGGATTGTTAAGGAGAAATTTGGATACGAGATAAGGTATGGAAAAGCATGGAGGGCAAAGCAACGCATCTGGAAGATGATATATGGGGATTGGGAAGATGGGTACTTGCAGTTGCCAGCACTCTTCAATGCAATCAAAGCGGTTAATCCAGGCATGCATTATGAGTACGTCCCGAAACCAAACGAATGGACTCAAGATGGGATGCAGATATTCTTCCGTGCTTTCTGGTGCTTTGCTCAGTCTATCGAGGCCTTTCGGCATTGTCGTCCCGTCTTCTCCATTGACGGTACATTTCTTCTTGGCAAGTACCAGGGCACACTTCTGATAGCCATTTCCTGTGACGTAGACAACGCGTTGGTTCCTTTGGCGTTTGCTTTGGTTGAGAGGGAGAACAAAGACAACTGGGGATGGTTCTTGCGGCTCGTTCGGAGGCACGTGGTCGGCCCTGGTAGGGAGGTTGGTGTCATATCTGATAGACACCAGGGCATACTTGCTGCCGTACAGGAGCAGATACCGGGGTATCCAGCTTTGCACCACCGTTGGTGCACTCGGCATCTTGCCGAGAATCTACTCCGTAAGGATGGTACGAAGGATAACTTTCATCTGTTCGAGGAGGTCGCTCGAATGCTTGAGGTCAAGTTCTTCCAGGAGAAGTTGGAGCAGCTTAGTACTGCAACAGGAGGCGGCTAGCTTGAGCAAGAGCGCCGCGTGAGGGTGGACCAAATCCGTCTGAAGGGCAAGGAGGATGAGCTGCAAAGGAGGCGGGAGCAGTTAAGTCTGCGTGAAGCAGCCATCAAGCGTCAGGAGGAAGAGCTTCAAGCTCGTGAGGCAGCTCTCAAGACCAAGAGTGACAGGAAGAATGATGCAGCGGAGCCATCCTCAGGGCCCAATAAAAAGGGGAAACAACAACGCTACACCCAGTAGAATAGACCCACGCTATCTACGGTCTATGTAATCCTATTATTATGCACTGTATTGTGTTTGCCTAGCTGTATCGACTGCACTTGAGACTACCGGTATGACGGTATTGCGTATCGGTGCTTCACAAAACTACAATTTAATAGAGTGCATAATGTTGCCCACCCATGCTTGCTCCAAAGAATGTCTGCATAATTGATTAGTTTGCATATAGAAAAGAACAGGGAAATCATGCCTACTCAGTTCAAAATTGTAAATCATTACATGGAAAATTCACATTTTCAAGCACATAAATGTCTGCAAAAGAACAACAAGACATTAAACTATATCCTCAACTTCGCAGATTATACCATGTGATTTGAGGTAGCAACATAATTACTTATGGGCAATATAATGGAAAAGTCTAAGGCACATAGGTTCTTACCTTGCCCCATTTTAGCTCTTTTGAATTCCATGAATAAGCAACACCATTATCCCCTTCTGTAACAATTAGTGTTTGACCATCGGAGTTCCCTGCTTAGGAAAAAAGTTACAAACATTATTACCTTACTAGCACCAGAAATTTTCAGATTGAACACGACATCATCAAAAAATGTAGCAGGAAAAAAAAATTGTGTTTCACACAGTTCATCAATTTTCTGAATGTTTGCAAAAGCTACGGATTATTTTGAAGGCGCCGAGCAGGAGCGCCACCGGTCACGGCGGCTTTTCTGAATTTTCACAGCTCGGCGCCACGATCCACGGCTCCGAGCTCGGTGCCACGACCCACGGCTCCGAGCTCGGCGCCACGACCCACGACTCCGAGGTCGGCGCCACTGACCACGGCGCTGAGGTGCTGCCACGTCGGCGCCACGCAGGCCACCACGCTGGTGCGGGCCTGGCGCCTTGGCGCCGTGGGTCACGGCTCCGACCCCCTGGGTCCAAAATCGGAATTAACACTACCAGGGGTCTAAATGTGAATATTTTTCAAAAAAGGGCTAAAATAAAAAAAATTCGGTACGAGATGGAGCGTTCACCAAATATATGAGGCATCTCAGGACACCAACCTCCTATACAGCTAATCATCTCTGGCAAAACTTAGCTGTGCCGGGTCACAAAGCTAGGTCACCAAGAAATCAGCTAAGTCACCATGCATTCAGATATCCAGGACCATTTTCATCTCTCTGAGACTCTGAGATTGCACTACAACCTGAGTCAGGAGTAAAACCCTAAGGGATGGCAATCGGAAAGTAAGCCTTTTCCAAATATCAACGAAGAAAAGGCAAACAGGAAGCATGTGAGATTTTTGCTGTTGACCCCTGCGGCACCATAAAGCACACAAGAGATACACGCCCCATAATTTGACTGAAACTGACCACATACACCACTTTAGTATGAACTGAGGAATATACCGTTTTCTTGTCCAATGGTGACACAAATCAAGATTCTGAAGAAGATAAAATTAGAAAGAATTGACTATTAACAAAAGAGACACCTGAATGTTCTCACAAAAACTATCAACCAAAAAGTTGATCAAGGACTAGATTGTGTTGTTATTCCATCCGCATCACCATTAAAGATAACATTTGTGGCATAAAGTGTGATTGTGGTGGAGGGAGTTCCTAGAACAATGATAGAAGACGAAGTGTAGACTTATGAGATAACAGCTCTTGTTAGGCACACCAGTTCAACTTGGAATATATCGAGCATCAGAATCTAGTTTTTTTAAAACAAATTTTACTTGATGAATTGTAACAAGTCAATACAGCTACATCCTTTTCAGGCTCACGAAATGATTTGAAGAATAAGAAAATGCTGCCTATGTTATCCATGAAAATTCATATAGGCCCTAGGGTTCCTTGACCAATATAGTATGAAAACAAATACTCAAAGATTGTCAATATTTGAAGTGCATTGAATACTATGTTGCTATAAGAGTATAAATTTGGTAGGTATCCATGTTTCTTTTCACCTTCAGAATCTACATAAAGAAGGAAAATGATAAACAACGTTGTCCTAGAGGTGTGCTTTGTGAGACTGTGAATGGGATATGTTGTAGCATGGCTACAACAGTGAGTACAAGGTACCCTTCTCCATAGGAGACATAGCCAAGAGAACTAGAGAGAGAGCTGGTGATAAAATAAGTGTATCTGACCCCTCATGCTCCTCTTGGGAGTTTATATACATGAGTAGGGTAGGATGGGAATTTCCCATCCTACCCCTTAATAATTACAAAAGATAAATGTATATTGGTCCATCCCTCTATACTATTAGCACTACTACAGAAAGCCTCATAGTAGACGCCTCATCACAGACGGTTTTGTGAAATCGTCTCTGATGAACACTATTACAGACGGTTGTAATTTGGAGGCTGTCTGTGGTATTTGTGGCGAGAAAATGGATTATCACAGACGATCGGTCTATATTAAGAACCGTCTGTGATAATGCCAGATTATCACAGACGGATTTTAATAAAAAACCGTCTGTGATAAGCTCGTTATCACAGACGGTTTTTAGTTAAAAAACCGTCTGTGATAATGGCTCTAAGGCATTTATTGCGCTGCCCAGACCGCATCTGTCTTCATTTCGATCCAGATCTAGCCACTGCTGCGCACTTTTTCACTCGGGAGGAAGCTAGGCGATTTCATGCCAGTTAATTTGGTGGGAAGAGGCAGAGATTGAGCTTTGAAGATTCAGACTTTCCTGGTTGCTCTAGATATGGTTAGTAATGAAATTTATTTTTTCTTTAATTGCATTACAATTTAGGTCTAAGTAATCCATGAGTGGTTATTGAAGATGGTTAATTTGCAAAATTGTTGGTTATGTAATAGCGGTTGTGTTTGTAATTTGAATTGAGCTAGCAAATTAAGTCTCAATATAATAAATGTGGCCGGTATATATGTAGTTATAATTAGTTAATCTAGATTTTAATACTAAGTTGTTATATATGTACGTAACGTAGGACCGAAGCTGGATGTATGCCGCGAGCCGTGTGAGTGAAGAGTACATTAATGGCATTTCTGCTTTTATAAGAGCCGCCGAGGAGGATATGTTGAATAAGGAGGTGGAATATATGTGCTGTCCATGCACTGACTGCGAGAATTTGAAGATGTTTAAGAACCGAGGGCAAATTGAAGCACACTTGATTCGGAGGGGTTTCAAAAAGGATTATACGTGTTGGACCAGTCATGGCGAAGTGAATGATCATATGCCGCCGGATGACATCGCCGGTGAAGTGAATGACATGCCGCCGGCTGATGTCGATTGTGGCTCGGATTCGGATAGGTTGCACGATGATAATCTGGATCAGATGCTTCGCGATGTAGAAGAGAACTATGATGAGAGAGAGTATGTTAAATTCCGTGGCTTGATGGAGGACTCAGAGAAACCTTTGTACATGGGCTGCAAGTACACGAGGTTGTCGGCCGTGCTTGAACTGTTGAAATTGAAGGCAAGCAACGGTTGGTCCGACAAGAGTTTCACGGCGCTGCTAGGTCTTTTAGCGGACATGCTTCCGGAGGGAAATGAGTTGCCTAAAACCACGTATAAAGCCAAGAAGGTTCTTTGTCCGTTGGGAATGGAAGTAGAAAGAATATATGCATGCCCGAACGACTGTATCCTCTACCGTAAAGAGTATGCAAACATGCATGTATGTCCGGTGTGCAACGCATCCCGATACAAACGTAACAATCAATCAGATGATGGCGAGGGAACAGAGGCGAAGAAAGGACCTCCTGCTAAGGTGGCATGGTATTTTCCTATAATTCCCCGTTTGAAAAGGTTTTTTGCAAATCCAAAGGAGGCAAAACTGCTACGTTGGCACTCGGAGGAGCGCAAGAAGGATGGAATGATAAGACACCTTGCTGATTCCGCGCAGTGGAGAAACATCGATAGGAGTTTTGCAGAGTTCGGTGCAGAACCAAGGAATATAAGGTTTGGACTGAGTACAGATGGAATGAATCCTTTCAGTAGCACGAGCAGCCGACATAGCACATGTCCCGTGACTCTCTGCATCTATAACCTTCCTCCTTGGTTGTGTATGAAGCGAAAGTACATTTTACTGTTGATACTTATCCAAGGGCCAAAACAACCTAGGAATGATATCGATGTGTTCCTAGCACCGTTGGTGGAAGATCTAAAAGTACTGTGGAACGGAGGGGTACAGGTATGGGATGCATACAAACGAGAGAACTTCACTCTGCGCTCCTTATTGTTCTGCACCATAGTACAAAAGGTTCCAAAACTTGTACTCACTGTTTAGATGGTACCGAGAGTGTGTGGCTGAGACACTCACGCAAAACCGTCTACATGCATCACCTCCGGTTCCTTCGGAGGGCTCACCCATACCGCAAGATGAAGAAACAATTTGACGGAGAGAAGGAAGACGGTTCAGCTCCAACGCATTTAAGGGGACACGAGGTTTATGATATGGTTAATGATTTAGATGTTGTCCTCGGAAAGGGACGTAAATTGAGGGCTCATGAGAAGAACACCTGAAAGAAGAGATCAATATTTTGGGACTTACCTTATTAGGAGTACCTAGATGTTCAGCACTGCATCGACGTCATGCACGTAGAAAAGAATGTGTGCGACAGCTTGATTGGTCTCTTACTGAACATCCGTGATAAAACAAAGGACGGTGTCAACGCACGGCTTGACTTGGCTGACATGGACATCAGGCCTGAGTTAGCACCGACATGCACTGATAATGGACGAACGTACCTTCCCCCTGCGTGTTACACTCTGTCTAAGGCTGAGAAAACAGAACTGTGCCAGTGCTTGCATGGTGTCAAAGTTCCGTCTGGTTACTCCGGCAACGTGAAGAAACTTGTTTCGATGCAAGATTTGAAGTTAAATGGCATGAAGTCTCATGATTGTCATGTGCTGATGACACAGATGCTCCCTATTGCAATTAGAAATATTTTGCCGATCAAAGTCCGAGAGACAATCATGAGGCTATGTTATTTCTTTAACACAATTACTCAGAAGGTCATCGATCCCGAAGGACTAGATGCTCTGCAGGACGAGGTGGTGATGACTCTATGTCACCTTGAAATGTATTTTCCTCCTTCATTTTTCGATATCATGGTCCATCTCATTGTTCACGTTGTGTGGGAGATAAAAATATGCGGGTCCGTAATCCTACATAGCATGTACCCATTTGAGAGGTTCATGGGAATTCTCAAGTCCTACGTACGGAATCGTTCTCGGCCGGAGGGCAGCATCGTCGAAGGTTATGCAAGCCGAGTGAGACGCTGACATGGTTGGCAAAAGGGCCGACATTTACAGTTGTGACATGGCAAGGATATGACATAAATGGGTACACATTCTATACGCAGTCTCAGGATGTCAAGAGCACTAACCAGAACAGCGGTGTCCGCATAGATGCATTCAGTACCGATGGGTCGAGAAACTCGTACTATGGCTTCATAGAAGAGATTTGGGAGCTCGACTATGTGGTTTTCAAGATCCCCTTATTTCGCTGTCGTTGGGTGCATCTCCCACAGGTGAAGGTTGACAAGTACGGTGTCACGACCGTGGACCTCCAACGTGTCGGGTACAAAGACGAACCATTCGTACTCGCCAATCAAGTTGTTCAAGTTTTCTATGTAACCGACCCGGCAAAGAAGAAACGCCATGTAGTTCTTCATGGAAAAAGGAGAATTGTCGGAGTGGAGAATGTAGTGGACGAGGAGGAATACAATCAATTTGATGAGTTACCTCCTTTTGGAAATGGCATAAGGGTCGACGATGAACAACGTGACGAAACTAGTTACGTACGCATTGATCATGATGAAGGGCTAATTTTTAAAGGAAATAAGCAAGTACAATAAGAATGTATATGTGAAAATGTGTGACAATTTTGAGATGTATATGTGAAAATGTGTAATGTAGTCAATTTTGAGATGTATATGTGAAAATGTGTGACAAAATGTATATGTGAAAATGTATATGTGTATTGGCATTTATGTATATGTGATGTATATGTGTGATGTATTTGAGAATGACAAAATGTATCAAGAAATACACTGTGTGAATACAGCTGGTTGGTGTTGTATATGAATGCAGCTGTTTGATGGTTGATATGAATGCAGCTGTGTAGTTATTGGTGTTGTCTTAATAACAACAGCCGGCAAAGGCTTATCACAGACGGTTCTAAACTTATAACCGTCTGTGACGAGCCCTCGCCGGCCGCCTCCCCGGACGAAGACGTCGCCGCAGCCTCCTCCTCCTCCGTCGCCGCCTCCCCGAGCCCGTCGCCTCCTCCTCCTCCGTCGCCGCCGCCTCCTCCTCCTCCGTCGCCTCCTCCTCCTCCGTCGCCGCCGCCTCCTCCTGCGTCGCCGCCTCCTCCTCCTCCGTCGTCGTCGCCTCCTCCTCCTCCTCCGTCGTCGCCGCCGCCTCCTCCTGCGTCGCCTCCTCCTCCTCCTCCGTCCCCGCCTCCTCCTCCTCCGTCACCAAAACCCTAAGGTCATCAAATCCCTCCCCGAGCTTCATGCTTACTGTTAGGGTTTAGGGTTGATGCTTGATGCTTCATGCTTAGTGTTAGGGTTTAGGGCTTACTGTTAGTTGCTTACTGTTATGTATATGGTTAGTTGCATTCATGTATATGCTTACTGTTATGGTATATGCTTACTATATATTCAAGTTTGTTATGCTTACTGTTATGGTTAGTTGCTTAGTTGCATTCATGTATATTCAAGTTTGTTAATCTTCCATATACTGAGATTACCTGTGGGATTTACAGTTGCTCGATGATGATAAATTCATATACTGAGATTGGTTCATTCGGTCTTTGAGCTCTAACAGTTGCTTCATAGAACTTTGTTTAGGGACTTTGCTATTTGGTTTATAGTATTAGCAACTAAAGTAGGTGCTAAGATAGGCACATCACCCCCCTCTCTATGTCCATATCACCCCCTCCCTTCTCCCCCTCCCCTCTACTCCTCTCCTCTCTTCCAATTCAATATGATCACTTTCTCATCTTATCTTAATAGACCCAAAAATGAGCAACATGTCACCCGCGCATTCTTCAACATCATCGCCGGAGGCGTCCGCTCCAACATCAAGACGCCAAGGAAGAGGGCTATCAAAGAAGCCTAGGGCCGACAGACCATCACAGCGGTAAACACATCTGGGGTCCCTATCCTTCCTAACAAAGCGGTAAACGCATTCCGAACTATGGTCGGAATAGTTGCACGAGAACGAATTGAGATCACATACAATTCGTGGAAGAACGTGCCTAACACTCGGAAACGTGAGCTGTGGACCAAAATGTTGGCATCGTTCGAGTTCCCAGAAGAACACCTACACGCTGTGCAACGACAAACCTACCAAACGGCGTGCAAAGCATAGAAGAACTTCAAGAGCACGCTTGTCAGGAAATACGTGGAGACGGACGAAACGCCTATTCATAAATACCCATTCCTGGAAGCACAATGGGAAGAGTTCAAGGCGATGAAAACGACCGAAGATTTCAAAAGTACAAGTGTGGCGCACAAGGCCCTCCAGGCAAAAAACACACACCCCCACAGACTTGGCACATCTGGGTATGCGGGTAAAATCCCGCAGTGGAGGAAGGAGGATGACCTGTCAGCTGCACAGGACATCGCCCCGCCGTTTTCCAATATCCCGGATGAGCGCGCTCGAAATTGGATTAGAGCAAGGTCATCTACAACGACATCGGGGGACGTCTCCTTTCGAAACCCTGCAGACCAGCAAGTGTCCCAGCGCCTGGTAAGATATCGATCGAACTACGTAGCATGTAATTACTCCACAACTTCGTACGAATTGAAATGACATGTTGTGCTCGTGCAGGAAGAGCTGAGTTTTGAATCTACCCTGGGATCATTCCAGGGAACAAGGGAGAATGATATGCTCTCCGTGGCCCTAGGAAACAAGGAGCATCCGGGTCGTACGAGAGGCCTTGGGCTTTACGTTTCTTGGAAACATGGTTTCCAAGATGACTCCAGAATGTATCGGCGTAGGAAGAGAAACAAAGCCAAGCGTGACGCACAGCTACGAGAAGAGATCAAGGAATCTCTTAGAAAGGAGCTAATGGGTGAGCTGGCTGGTGTAATCAGAGATGAAGTGCAGAAACAAACTGAAAGTCAGCAGGCTGCTACCGCCGCTCCTGTGCTGCTAGCCCGCACAACCGTCCGAGTAGCTGCACATCCAATCCGACGCAAACCCAGTCCAAATTTTCTGTGGACGACATCCTGGTAATAATTATTACCTCTCGAATGCTTGCTCCATTGGTAGGCCTATTCGAGTAGCTAATTTTGTATCGTTATGTAGGAGCCTACGAAGTGCAGGCTCCAAGTGAGATATGGCTCCATTCCCTTGTACGCTGCTTGGGGCCAGGCATATTCGTCTGGTATCGGGGCCATGGTGCACGGTCAAGCTTTAGCGCCAGGCTTCGCAAAAGTTAATGTAGATGGTGTGTATGTCAATTTTGAGGTGGTCCCGCTACCGAAGCCCCCCAACGACGAGATCGTGACTCTAGGACAGGCCATTGGAACATTCATCCAATGGCCCAAAAGCGACATCTCCCTGAGGCTTCTTCACCGGTGGTAGGACCAGAAGTGCAGTGCGAACCACAGCAACATGCACTGGTGCCATCTCCACACGGGCATTGCGAACCACAGCTACCTGCACCGGTGCTATCTTCACGGGTGCTATTCTCGCCAAAGCAACTTGCACCGTCTGTACCATTACAGTCGACTACCATGAAGTCGACCGATAGTCGAGGCAGTGGCCATGGCAAATCAAAGACGAAGGATGATGACGATATCCCGTACCTGCCATTGGCCCGCAAATTCGTGCTAGGCGAGCCGATGATATTCTCGCAAGAGCACCTCTTAAAGCTAGGACTTGGTTGCCAAAGATTCCACACTTGGTATATGTAAGAGTCCAATAGGCCAGAGGCAGAACGTCGCTCAGGTATCACTGTCAAATTCAAGCCGGAACATTTCGTGCACGAAGCTCACGAATGTTTCTTCGCGGTGACCTTTGACGATATATTTGAACTTTTCACGCTCAACGCTCTCGACGCCTCACTCGTTCAATGCTGGACACTGTAAGTTTGTACAATCACAGTCTCTGTTCACGTAATAGCGATATATGTCACAATTTGTTGCTTTTCTGTGTATATATATAGATTCATGCTGACCGAAGCTAGATCATCGAAATCACCAATTGGTTTCCTGGACCCACGCTTGGTCGCCATTGATACCATCAACGAGGATGCATCCTTCGTCGAGAACTATATTACAAAAGCACTGCTGGCTCACCAAGATAAGGAATTTGTTCTTATGCCATACAATGAGCACTTCCATTGGATTTTAATTGTAATTATACCAAAATGGAACAAGGCTATATACCTTGATTCTCTAAGAAAGAACAAATCCAAGTACAAAGCTATCGCCGAAATACTCGATAGGTAAGTACATTGTACATTGTACTCATTCTTTCCTTCCGAATGACTAATCTAACTTTTTTGAATAACGAAGGTCGTTCGTCACATACGTTCAACAAACACGTGGCTCGACGACAGCTGCCAAGCCCTTGAAACATGATCGCAATTTTCGGGTATTGGCTAGCTACACATTAATTAATCATATACAACACTTAGTAGTAATGCCACTTGATTTAACACATTCTATTTTTTGCAGTGCCACCAGCAGCAGCCGGGCAACACGTGTGGATACTACGTGTGCCACCATATGAGACTACTCCTCGATTCCACCAAGATCACCAATTCTAAGGTTTGTCAATCTTCCCACATTTATTTCATACATGTCAGGTTTTATATGTGTGAGCGTTGATATTCCTATCGACAGGCTGCGCCCATCTCTACATCTGCATTGGAACAGGCGGACTTAACAAAAATTCGAGAAGAGTTCATTTGGTTTTTGTGGACTAAAGTCATAAGATCAGATGGGGAGTTCCACTGCGCAGAATGATTTTTTATTGCTCTTATCACTTTGTAATTGTGAATTTGTAAATGGATATTTTATTTCATTTCAATTAATTCATTTGCGAAATGGATGCCTTATGTTTGTGAATGAAATGTGATGTGAATTGGATGTTTTATGTTTGTCAAATGAATTAAGATGTGAATTGTATGTATATATACTTGTTTATCTGCTTGTTTCAGAGGGCATGGCTAGCATTTCCTGAGGCTAGCCAATAAACAGAAATAGATTTAGGGGTAGAAAAGAACATCACCGACGGTTTTTAGTTACAAGCCGTCTGTGATGGGTGACATATCACAGACGGTTTGTAAATAAAAACCGTCTGTGATATTGATATATCACAGACGGTTTTTAGTTAAAAACCGTCTGTGATAATCATATATCACAGACGTTTTTCAACTAAAAACCGTCTGTGATATATCAATATCACAGACGGTTGTCGAACCGTCTGTGATAACCTGGATTATCACTGACCCATAAATTCAGACGGTTCAGAAAACCGTCTGTGATGACGTTTTTGAACCATCTGTGATGTCATTTTCTGTAGTAGTGTGGGCCCTGATCAATATGGCTTCAGCTTCTGGCTTCAGCTTATTTTTGCACTATTCATAAATTTCATCTTTTTCTGAACTTTTGGCTTTTTTTTAGTTTTTTTACCGGTTCTTTTTTTCCTCGTATTTGTTTACATTATACGTGATGGGCTAATATGTTTTTTCTATTTTTAAATTTTTTAAATTTAATTATGGTAAATAAGCCTCTGTCAGCTACAGTACTTTTTTCAGCCAGCTATAGTGTTTTCAGCCATAAGCCATGAGGCTTTCAGCCGAACCGATCACCACCTATATCTTAGGCCAGTTGCAAGGCCCAATCACGGGGGTTAGGCCACCCCTACAACAGGACTCCCTCGACAGCAAGCGCGGAGGCTCGATGGGTGAGCTGACATGACCAACTATCCCAGCTCTCCGTCCCCTTACAGTAAGCGCGAGGGTGCTGACTGATGAGCCGATGCAACTGGTAGCCTGTAGCCCCGGTAGAGGGTTCTTTTTTTACTAATCATAATACAACTCAGAGTCCAACAAATCATGGAAGCAGAGTAGGGTTGGTGCCGTCCCTCCGAAGTGACGCTTATGAGGAGGTTGGCGGCAAAGTCGTGCCACCCCAATAAGGTGATGCCTCCAAGGTGGGCAGCAAAGTCCGAACTGTGAGTCGGTTGGCCAAAACGTCTAGGACCATGAAATGGCCGAACGAAGTCAGGACCGTGAGGTGGTCGGATGAGGCCCCGACCATGAGATGGCCAGACAAAGCCACAACCGCGAGGCAACCAGACAAATTGTCAGTCGCGAGGCGATGAGACAAAGGCACGACCACCAAGTGGCCGGGCTAAGTCAAGACCACAAGGTAGTTAGACAAAGCCATAACCATGAGGCTCCCATCCTTCGGGCCGATGCCAATGAAGCTGGTAGCGGGACGAAGCCTAGACGCGCGCGCTCCGTTGCCCACCCTTCAAACTAGCTGTGGACGAAGCTGGTGGTGCGATGAGGCGGCGAGATGAATCTGATGCGTGCGCGGCCCATCCCCCGTCAGATGAAGCATCTACGACCATGCCGTGGTTGGACAAAGAGTCGACCACGAAGTGGTCAGACGAAGCATCTACGACTACCATGTGGTCAAATGAAGCGTCTACGACCATGAAGCAGTCGGAAGAAATGTCTACGACCACGAAACAGTCAGATGAATCGTCAACAACCATGAGGTGGTTCGACAAACTTACGTGGCGAACTCCTTAGTGCATGCGTGGGTCGTCCCCCACCCTTTAGACTTTGACGTCGATGAAGCCAGACTAGGATGAAGCCTTGACGTGCACGCTCCCCCTCGCACCTTCAGACTGGCGTCGACTAAGGCAGCGGTGAGACAAAGCCATGCGACTACTATGTGGTTAGACGAAGAGTCGACCGTGGAGCAGTCAGATGAAGCCTCTATGACCATGAAGCAGTCGAACGAAGAGTCTACAACCTCGAAGCGGTCAGATGAAGTCGTGATAGTGAGATGGTCTGAGATTGCGACGAAGCTGGCGGTGAGACGAAGCATTGACACACGCACCCCATCCCCTACCTTTCAAACTGGTGTTAATGAATGCGGCGGCGAGACGAAGCCACAGCGCACGCGGTTTGTCCCTACCCTTTGGACTATCATCGATGAAACCGGCGGTGAGACGAAGCCTCGACATGCGCGCGACAAAGCCAGCGACGGGATGAAGCTGACACACGCACCCATCCCCCACCCTTCGGACTAGCGTCAACGAAGGCGACGGCGAGACGAAGCCGCAGCGTGTGCGGTCCATCCCCACCCTTTGGACTAGCCATCGACGAAGCTGGTGGGTGGTCGAATGTGATGCATGCACGGCCCGTCCCCTGTGACTACGAGGTGGTTGGATGAAGTCGCGACCGCGAGACGGTCAGATGAATCGTCAACGACCATGAGGTGGTTCGACGAAGTCATGCGGCGAATTCCCTGGTGCGCGTGTGGCTTATCCCCCACCCTTCAGACTTTGGTGTCGATGAAGCCAGCCGCAGGACGAAGCCTTGACACACGCGCCCAGTCCCCCACCCTTCGGACTGGCGTTGACGAAGCTGGTGGCGGGACAAAGCCTTGACATGTGTGCTTCGTCCCCCACCCTTTGGACTGGCATCAACGAAGACGGCGGCAAGACGAAGCCGCGCGACCACGACGTGGTTAGACGAAGAGTCAACCGCAAAGCAGTCAGATGAAGCGTTTATGACCATGAAGCGGTCGGACAAAGAGTCTATAACATGAAGCAATCGGACAAAGTGTCTATAACATGAAGCAGTCGGACGAAGTCACGACCGTGAGATGGTCGGAGATCACGATGAAGCTGGCGGTGAGATGAAGCTTGAGCACAGGCGGTCCATCCCGCTATCGGCTGGAGCGTCTATGACCACCATGTGGTTGGACGAAGCGTCTACGACCACGAAGCGGTAGGACAAAAATTATACAACCATGATGTGGTCGAACGAAGTAGCGCGACGAACTCCCTGGTGTGATTCCTAGCAGGGACTCCCGTGGTATTTTATACTCCGTAGAGTTGCTTGGGACATCTGTGGTTCCCGGCGCTTTATACTCCATAAAGTACGCTAAGGCCGCAGCCGCACCGTGCGATTTTTTTATACTTCACAGATTGCCCAAGACGCCCATGGTTCCCGGCGCTTTATACTCCACAGAGTACATCGGGCCACAACCGTATCGTGTGATTTTTTTATACTTTGCAGAGTTGCCTGGGATGCCCGTGGTTCCCAGCTCTTTATACTCCACAGAGTGCGCCGGGGCCACAGCTGCACCGTGCGATTTTTTAAACTCCACAGAGTTGCTCGGGACACCCTTAATTCCCAGCATTTTATACTCCGCAAAGTACACCGGGGCTATAGCCGCACTGTGCAATTTTTTTATACTCCGTAGAGTTGCCCGGGACGCCCGTGGTTCCCGGTGCTTTATACTTCGTAGAGTATACTGGGGCCGCAGCTGCACGGTACAATTTTTTATATTTCGCAGAGTTGCCCGAGACGCCTGTCGTTCCCGGTGCTTTATACTCTATAGAGTACGCTGGGGCCACAGTGCACCGTGTGATTTTTTATACTCCGCAAAGTTTCCCAAGACGCCCGTGGTTCCAGGCGCTTTATACTCCGCAGAGTACGTCGGGGCCGCAGTCGCACCATGCGATTTTTTTTTATAAAATTACGACCCCGAGGAGGTCGGGTGAAGTCTTGATCACGAGGCGGTCAGACAAAGTGTCTACAACCGTGAGGAGGTCGAACAAAGTCTCGATTGCGAGGTAGCCGGATGAGGTCACGACCGCGATGCGGTCGGATAATGTCTGGACCACAAGGTCAAACAAATGTCTAGACGAACGTGTACGACCATGAGTCGCTCACCTGGAGGTGAGGAGGCGTGGTGCCAAGTCCGATAGAGACTGTGCGAAATCCATCAGAGACACCATCCGCACGGGGCTTGGTGGAGACTGTGTGAAGTCATCCGTAGAGACCGTGCAAAGACCTCGATGGAGACTATGTAAAGTCTCTGTGCAGGGATGGTGCGGAGACCATGCGAAGACATCGGCGGAGACCGCGCAAAGTCCTTTGAAGACTGGGCGGAGTCTGGCGGAGGCCGGCGTCGATAGAGACACGACCATGAGGAGTCGACCAAGGGCCGACAAAGTCACGACCACGAGGTGGTCGAACGAGCATCGGCGAAGGTTCGACCCCAAGGGGTCAGACAATATTGTCAAAGGTGCAATAGGTGTTGATGAAGTTAGCGAAGAGGTGAAGGCTTCGGAGGCAATGTGAGCAGATGATGTCTGGACCACGAGGTCATACGAACATCTACGACCACGAGGGGGGTCAGAGATGAAACCGATGTACATCGCACACATCGACCGACTCCCTGATGCCGTGATGGCGACGATGAGAGACGCCCTCCCCCCACCTATGCTAGTGCGATAGGGAAGCCGTCAATAGCATCCAGCATGGTAGACGGCTGACGGCAGCATCACTTTTGAAAACCAGCAGCCCCTCTCTAGCACCTTCCCTTGTGCAGCTTCTTGTGCGAGTCCCCACAGGTGGCGCCAACTGTTGTAGCATGGCTACAACAGTGGGTGTAAGCTATCCTTCTCCATAGGAGACATAGCCAGGAGAACTAGGGAGAGAGAGCTGGTGATAAAATAAGTGTATCTGGCCCTCATGCCCCTCTTGGGGGTTTATATACATGAGTGGGGTAGGATGGGGGTTTATAATTACAAAAGTTAGGTGTATATTGGTCCATTCCTCTATACTATTGTGCCTATTATATATTGTGCTAGTTGGAAGGCTTAGTCACGGGGGTTGAGCCATCCCTATAATAGTATAGTTTCCTCTTCAATTCTCCATCAAATTGCAATTTTTGGAGGGGTAGGGTACTTCACAAATAAAAAAAATGACAATGAGGTTGACTCCATGGCGTAGTTGATGGGTGGGATATGAGAAAACACCGCAGCCAGTTGGAGGAGACTGGTGGAAGATGAGCAAACTTGGGGAATGGAAGGGGATAAATGAGGAGGGAAATGATTATAGGTGGTTTATTTTGTGTTGTATTTTATGGTTTAAATTTTAAATTATGGCTGTTCATAAAAGAGAATATAGAGATAGAGACATTAGCTCGCGTTTGATTTTAGCCGATATAGATGAATTCGGTACAGTGTCTACTATAATTGATTTGTAGAACCCGTCCTAAAAAGACATACCGTTTGAAAGCTACTTACTGTAACATAAGCCAAAAACTATAAACAACAAAAAACTGAGCCTATAAAAAGTACACTTGGGCTTCTATGCAAATTAATGGAGGCTAGGCCCCTCGGCTCATGTGGTCAATTTGCCACGTTGGCATGTTCAAAATGGTCACATCAGCAAGCTAATGCTGAGATGAGTGTTTGATACCTCGAGTGGGATACTTAGGGTGGGTTCTTTTAGGTTAATGGCTTAAATATTTGAATTTTGGCTGTTCACGAGAGACATACGTAGAGAGAAATAGTCACATGCGATTTTGGCTGGTGCAACTAAACTAAGTATACTTTTTACTATAATTTTTCTATTGACACCGTCTTAAAAAAACACTGTTTAAAAGCTAGTTACTGTAGACAGTACAAACATAAACTAAATTTACACTCAAAAGAACCCGGCCTTAAACATGTTTAGGGTGGGACCTACTTGACTGCTCGTGACAAGTTTAGAGGTCCGAAGTGCATTTTATTCTTTTAGGGGAACATGCGTTAAGTAATTGTAGGCAAATGCAAAAAATGGTTATGCAAGAACGTTACAATGATTAAAAAATGGAATGATTAGTTTGATTTTTTGTATATTTGCATTAACCTCGAGGCATATTTCATAGTAGGGTTTGTATAGGCACATACGTACACACACGTGAGAAAACCGCTCTTGTTGTACCGTAGAAAAAGTCCATTCATAATCCTAAACTTTTTCGATCGACTAATTTTCGTCTCTCGTGCAATTCCGCTTAGAACCAGCTCCCCAACTATCAAAACCACATCTTACGGACTGTTTTGGCCATGTGTTAGCGCCATGACATCTAGTTTGATAAGTTAGCATCCAAAACATCCGATATTCTAGTGATCAACAGTGCTATTTTTTGATCAAAATTCTCTGTCTCGTGGAGCGCTAGCTGCCGCTGAGTATGCACGCGACCGCTGTCACCAGGCGCGCACGCGCACGTCGCGGCAAAGGCGGCGTCTGCTCACCAATCCCAATTCCATGGCAGCAGGCGGAGGAAGAGATGGGAGACCGCAGAGCTGACGAAGGCAGAGGAGCGTTCTACCCCCACGCTCACCTCCTCCTCCCTGGAAATCACCGGAAGTGAGCTCAATCTCCGTCGTCGTTGTTGACCGAGGTTCGCCCGAGAACGTGCCGAGTTGATCCGTTAATCCAATGCGATACGTGGATCTCCGTTCGAGTCATGTCGTGTTCGACCTCTCACTCCTTCAATCCGCGAAAGTAATTTGATTATTTTGCTCACAGGGGCTCACAAACAAGTTCTTTCTCCCTCGCTTCCATTTGGATTTCACCATCGCCATTTATCGTCTCCGGTGATTCTCTAACCAACCAACTCATACCCGAGCATCCCTTGCCGCGTTCTACTTCTGACACGCTCAAATTCCCGTCCCATCCACTGCGCTGTCACACCCACGAGCATCCGAACCGCGCCGTCGCCTTGCCCGTTGTCACCTTGTCTCTAGTGCAAAAAATTAATGATGTGGCAGCTAACATAACAAAAACTGTCTATGAACTATGATACCAGCCTTAGAGTGTGATTTAATCTGATTTTGGCAGTTAAGAGATGGGTTTTAAACGATATTACACATGAGGTACGGAGATTATACTAGCAAAAGAGTTGGAGTTGAGGGCACAGATGAACTTTTCCGCAGAAAAAAGATGACCTGCAGCGCAAATGGGCCCTGTACAGAGAAGTGCAATAGACAGGCTGGGGCCCCATCCAGTTAATAGGCTAATTGGGCTGACTAGGTAGGGTTTTTCTCTGTTTGGGCCTTGAACTAGGCCGAGTTCGTTGAGCTCAGCCCAAGCCTAATTGAATCACGTTGAAGGACGCCACCGACAAATCTGATGGAATCGTGTTGGAGGGGTAGAAATATTTGTCAGGACAACAGAATCTCCTTGCACTTGTGAATGATTGATTCTGATTATTAACGCTTCTTTAGGTTGATTATGCCAGATATTATTTACACATCGCTTGGCCGATGAATAAAGATCATGAATGCCTTAAATTGAGCATTTTTTTTTGTTCTCCTTCGTTTTTATTTCCCATACTGATGAATATAAAAACTGGAGCTGCGACTCTGAATAAGCGCAAGGAATATAGTTATTATCTCCTTTTTGTTTGCGAGGAAGGTATATAGATATTCAATTACTTATCACCTTGTTCTTGCGCAGTGCTAATGCTGATGTTCATACTGATGAGTGTAAAAGGTTCTCTTGATTAGGGGTGGAAAACGGTAACAGATAATTCGTTTTATCTGATGTTCGTATCCGAAAAAACGCGAATGTGGTAAAAAAAATCCGTATTAAAAAATGTTCGTATTCGTATTCGAAAATATTCGTATTCGTATTTGAGAATATTCGTATTCGCATTCGTATGCGAGAATATTCGTATCTGTATTCGTATTCGAGACTATTCGATTCATATTTGATCCGTTTCTAGAACATATGAAAAATCCGTACGAATTTTGTTATTCAGAATTTGTATTTGGGCGGTCAAAAACCGGTGACAAATCGGCAAAACCGCTAGGAATCCGTTTTATCCGATATTCGTATCTGAGAAAATCCGTATTCGTATTCGAGAATATTCGTATCCGTATTTGAGAATATTCGAATTTGTATTCGTTTTAAAAATATAGATTCGTATTCGTATTTGAGACTATTCGATCGTATCCAATCCGTTTCCACCCCTAATCTTGATGTCTGTCTCTATGTGCCATGTTCTGGGCCTTCTGGCCTGTTGGTTCACTGAGTAATGTGGTGAGAATTATCTGCAATGTTGCTTCTGAAAGGAGTAGCCAAATATGATATGTAGTAGCTTCACTGTAAAAGAAGGTTATTATACCAATATACCATAACATCATGAGTGATATACAAAGGTAAAAACACCGATCAGTGATTGGATTTCGCAGGTTGGAATCTGGAACTGCAAATGCTAACCGAAGCTGAAACCGGGCGAGACCAATTTTCCAGATATACACAATTTTTTTGCACTTGGTACTTGGTAGTGCTTGAACAGCAGCTGTCTAATTTGTTCTTATGGGAATGCTCCACAACAACTTGTTGCAAACAATAACACTACGAACTTGTCTTCCAACTTAAACAGGGAGTATGGATCTTCTCCGGTGTGGCGCACTGTCAACTATTGCGAGTAACAGAATGTAAGAGCATGTGGTGGGAACCTCATATAAGTGATAAGTATTTGATATTGGTCATGTCTTGCTTTCATTGCGTGAGTTTGATTTTTACGAAGTTGAATTTTAGTATGTTCATTTCAAGAATTCCCTATCAGACTGGCCTGGCCAGGCGGTCTAACTATTGGGACCGTGCGGTCAGACCAGCCTAGGGAGGTGGTCTGACCGACTGCGCTTTGGGTGATCTGACTGGTGTGTGTGCTGCGGTCAGACTGGCCCTATGTCAAGTTGCTGTTAGAGTCTAGTTTTGGGTTTTAGTCATGATGAGAGTCTGTGCAAGTGTTAGTCATGCGGGAGTCCATGCATGTGTAAGTTATGACATGGGTCCATACATATGGTTTACTAATGGAGAGTCAAAAGCATGTCATTTGTGATTGGATCGATTGCTTTGTTCTTTGGTGTGTAGGTGTTTTGATAATTGCTACGGCCAGCAGCAAGACCGAAACTACGGAAGGAGTCTTGAGGCCATGATGTATTGCGTAAGTCTAGGTAGAGTAACATCTCAAGCTGAGAAACACAGGAGAAAGACGAGGATCGTGAAGAGACAAAGCTTGCATGTGATGTGCCAATTGGATTTGTGCATTTTAAGTGGCGACATTCGAGCAGGCATACGATCTTGACGGCAAGACATTGGGCATCATGGAATATGGTGTGGTGTTAGTGTGCCATGGGACTTTGGTGTTTCAATTGGTGACGGCATTAGTATAGGCATACGATCTTAGCTATAAATCATGGACATCATATCGTCGTGAAGACCAGCAGATGGCAATTTGGGAAATTATTTGAAACCGAGTGGAGTGGTGGTTTACAAAACCATGACGCTGGCCTAATTGGTTTAGGCCATGTCTTTATGGTTGGAGTATCTTATCAGGTTTGTGGAGCCTTTGAAAGTTGCGCTTTGACAAGTATGCACATGTGTGTGAGAGTAAAACCCGTTTGTGTGTGGGTTACCAAGTTTCCCTATATGTAAGTGGTGTGGTCTATTAAAAGGTGGCTAGTTGTAAGAATTAAGCGAGAGGTGAGGAGCCTCCGCTATATAAGTCTTGTGTTGAGTTGAGTCTTATAAGAGACTTGAGTGTTAGGGTTTCTTTGTGTTGGAGCCTTTTTGCTTGTGTGCTCTAAACTTAGAGCTCTGCTATCCTAAGAGATTGGTTATAAAACACTACCACATAAAAGTTCATCATAGACAGTTTGGAATCGTCATCACAGACGGTTCCTTGAATTGTCTGATGTCATGGGTTAGTGATAATAGGGGTTATCATAAACAGTTTTTGAATCGTATGTGAAAACTGTATCATAGACGGTTTAGAACTAGAATTGTCTGTGATCATTTGTTATCACAGACGGTTTGGAACTAGAACCATCTGTGATCGTCCGTTATCACAGACGGTTCAAAACTAGAACTATCTGTAATAATCAGTTGTCACAGAAAGTTCTTAGTGAATACCATCTGTGATAGCTGTACTAGAGCTAAAAAAGTGAGTAATTTACCATGGTTTGGATTTCCAAAAATTTAGGATTCTAAGTCATAGCAAAATCCAAACTACGGTAAAATTAAGACTTAGCCAAAATTTAGACATCCAAGCCATGGTAAAAATATAGACTTAGCCAAGTTTGGGCATCTAAGCCATAGTAAAAATGCAGATTTAGCCAAATTTTGGGCATCTAAGCCATAATAAAAATACAAACTTAGCCAAAATTTTGGGCATCCATGCCATTATAAAAATGTAGATTTAGCCAAATTTTGGGCATCCAAGCCACGATAAAAATCCAGACTTAGCCAAATTTTTGGGCATCCAAGTTATAGCAAAATCAGATGGATGGGATTGAAGAAGAGGTGGGGGAAATGAGAGGAGTAGAGGAGAAGTGAAAATAGAGAAGAGGAGATGAGGAGAAGAAGAGCCGACCGAGCCTTCTATTTTTAAGGGAAAATTTGGCGAGGAGAAGTGGAGGAGAAGCGAGAAGAGGAGATGAGAAGTATAGCCGAGCCTTCTATTTTAAAAAGCAAATCCAGCGAGACGAGTGTGAAATTCAAATTCGATGATAGCAGGTAAGTTAAAATATTATCACAGACAGTTCTAGATAAAGAACTGTCTATGATAAGTAGGTCATCACAGACAATTTTTGTTTAAACCATCTGTGATACATCACAGATGGTTCAGAACAAAAACTGTATATGATAAGTACAGATATCATAGATAGTTTTTATTCTGAACCATTTGTGATGTATCATAGATGGTTCAAAATAAAAACTATCTGTGACAAGTAGGTCATCACAGACGGTTCTTTCCATCATGATAAACTTAGACGGTCTATCTTGTAAAACTATCTGTAGTAACTTTATCACTGATAGTTTGTTCTAAACCGTCTATGATGAGGCATCCAGGATGACCCTTTTTGTAGTAGTGAAATATTCCCCTCCAAGTGAAATGAACATCCAACGTTTGTCCAATGAGTTGTGCCATGGATCCTCTCATGTACTTTTGGTTTTTTTGGCTTTCATGTTTGGATTTCTCTTCTCTTGAGTTTTGCTAGTCCCAAGGATGTATAAGAGGGGAGATGTCTCCTGGAGATAATATCCTATCCATCTAAGTATGATCTAGAGGAAGTTCTTATGTTTGCTTGGCTTTTCTTAAGAGAGAGGTGATTTTTTGGGTTTTGCTCTCGTGGGTGTTTTGGCTTGAATTCATACTACGTTCTAACTTGCTATGACATGTAAGAACTTATCCCGGGTCATCTAGAACATCTAGGACTCACAAGTAAGAGCATATTGAAGTTTTCTCTCTTGACCGGTCTTGGTGCACCCTTTACTCAAATAAAAAAGGTCATAACTTTGGTAATTATTCTCTCAATTGTTAATTGGATAGGTTCTGATATCCTAGTGAAGGTGCATGCAAAGTTTCAAGTCATTTGGATCAACCGATCAAAAGTTAAATGGATTTTTGGTTTTGAAATAGTTCTAAAATTATTGTTCATTAGCTTGATTTTATTGTGCACTCTGGTCTGACCACCATGAAGTTAGAGGTTGATCGCCCCTTACCAGGGATATGACTAGTTGGTAATTCTGGTCTAACCGGCGAAGGTTGTGATTTTGTGGGGGGAGGGAGGTTTGCTTCTTTGGCTTATGGCTTTTGATGTGGTTATGAATTTGGTTTTTTTGCTGTTGTTGTTAATATTTGGAGGAGATCTTGAAGGAGTCATTCACCCCTCGTCTGACTCACCATACTCGATCCTAGAAGTGGTATTAGAGCGAGGTTGCTCTTAACCAATCTTGAGCAATAACACCGAAGAGGTATCACAATAAGCTTCCTATCTTCGATAGGGCTAACTATCCCTATTGGAAGACATAGATGGTGCTGTACATTGAGGCTCAAGGCTCAGCCATTTGGAATAAAGTGAAAAATCCTTTTGTTGTGCCTGTCGATGACGTGATCCTTAGTGTTGTTTACTTAGCTGAGGTGGAGCCAAATGTTAAGGCACGCAACTTCTTAATCCAAGGCTTTGGAAGATCTGAGTTCAATCGAGTACCTCATCTTGCATCTGCATATGAGATTTGGATGACCCTCTCTTATTACCATGAGGGAACATTGGAAATCTATAAAGTGCGTGAGACTTAGTTCAAGAGAGACTACTAGAAGCTGAAGATGGAATCTAGAGAGTCCATCGATTCCTTCTTTGATAGATTCTACAAGATTCTGAGTGATCTGAGGTCTATTGGTGTGACTTATGCTGATGTCAACAATGCGGCTTATGCTTTGAGTGCTCTTGACATGAGTGTTTGGGAGATAAAAGTTACATCCATTAATGACAAGGTAGACTTGACAACTATGACTTAGATAAGCTATATTCATGCCTTAAGACCCATAAAATGGGCATCATAGCCAAGAAGTTCAAAAGTACACAGATGATGGCTCTTGTGACTGATCCTGTCAAGAATGACACTTCTTGTGAGAATGCTTCTTCTGGCTTTTCTTTATCTTGTTTTTAAGCCATAAGTGATGAGCAACTTGAGAGCCTTTTCATAGATGATCTACTCTCATCACTAGTCGATTTGCCTGTACCTACCACAAAGCAAGAGAGCGTAGAAGAGAAGGTCCAATTTTGTGCTTTTGAGTGTGATGAGATTGGTCATGTTTGTGCTAGATGTTCTAACCTTGTGAACATGGATGAAGATGATCGTAGGAGGAAGGACTACAACATGAATCCAGCCTCATTGACCTTTCAAGAACAAGGATGCAATCAGGAAGGCCACAATGTCATTGCTCACAACTCTCAATGGTCGAGACATGTAAGATGTTGATCCTACCACTTTAAGCAGTGAGGAGGAGCAAAGGAAGGAGAAGAAGTCTGTTGGCTTCACCTGGCTATGCCTCATGGCTGCTAGTGATGTTGATTCCCGCAACATGCATGACAAGGATGATCCCTACACCAACGACGATGATGAGGTAGATTCTTTTGACTCTCTCATGCTCAAATATGATAAATTGGCAGCTAATCATATTAAGCAAATAAAGCATTTAGAACGATTAGTAAATAGGAATGATAAGCTTAAAGCTGAAAATAAGCTACTAGTCTTACAAATGGATATGCTTAGAATTACTATTCTTGATCTTGGTAACTGTGATATTTGTCTTACTTTGTGTGCTGCAATTGAAAGATTGAGATGTTCTGAGCCATCTTTGCTAGGACAACTAGAAAATACTAGAGCTAAAATTGTTGCTATTAAGGCTAGTCTATGTTCTAGTTGCTTAGGAGCTGAGGATATTTCTAGAGCTAGTGCTTTGCCATGCTTGAATTGAGGTGAATTGGAAAAGCAAATTGCCATGCAAACTAAAAAATTGCTTCAATTCAGTTTTGAATATTCTTGTACTCATTGTGAGTTTAGAAAATTTTTTTGAAAGAGTTAACTAATAAGCTTAATCATGTTAGTGCCAAACCTTATTATATTTGCCCTAAGCTCAACTTTAAAATTGAAGTTCTCACTAAGATGTTGAAAAACAAAAGGGATAAAGAATGCGTTGCTCATGTTCATGCTTCAAATATTGATTCTATTACTTCCATTACTTGTGTATTTTGTCCTGAAATTGGATACGATTTGGATGCCATGCATGAGTTGTTTAGAGTTAAATTTGATGAGCAGTTGTGTAGAGTAAAGAATGCGTCTTGTGTGTCTTGTGAGGCTTTGAAACTAGAGGTGGTTGTGCATAAGGAGAGATACGCTAGAGCTATTTAGGGTCAAGCTTGTGAGTCTTATGTCACCCTTGTCAAAGGGAATGATTATTTGCAGAAAACCTTTGAGAAGTTTTTTAGCGGGAAAAAGAACTTAAACCTGGTTCTAGATCAATCTAAGGTTGAGAAAGCCAATATAGGGTTAGGTTTCAACCTCTACGAGCATTCCAAGGGTCATCCTCCTAAGTTAGTGAGTGTAGTTAAGAGTGAGAAGTTTGAGATTACTCCTCCCGACCTACCCAGATTATGTTCAAGTCTGCAGGATTTGACCAGCTGTCACCTTCTATCACTTTAGGTGCTTCTACTTTAGCAGGTAAGAACACTCAAAAGGTTAAACAACATTGTTCCTTTTTATGAGAATGATGGCCATATCATAGATTTCTATTTTAGGTGGGGTCAAGAAATTGCGTCCTAATCATGCTAGAGCCTTAAGGAACTTTCAGGATTAGTCCCATCTAACTAGTGTCCCTAGAGTTGTCTCTAGACCTCGCTTTGTAGATGGGTTCTTTGATACTTTTGATGGCTTTAGAGAGTGATGTGATTCTAAGTTCCAGGAGAGTTGGTTTAGGTCTAGAGCTACTCCTAGACAGGATTTTCATCATTTTGGTTCCCGACGAGGGTTTGAGAGGGGTTTTGGTAGCTCTATGTTGCATCCTATTGTATATCATGCCAACCCATATTTTAGAGTTTTTCTATTGATCATGTGTCTTAGTATTGAATTCCTCCTTCTCATATCACTAACCTTAATATCGAGGCATATGCTTCTTCTGTCTCTTTGATATATGCTTCTTCTGTCTCTTTGATATATGCTTTACAGGTTCCTGACATCCTAAAAAACACTACTACAGAAAAGGTCATCACAGACGGTTCAAAAACGTCATCACAGACGGTTTTGTGAACCGTTTGAATTTATGGGTCAGTGATAATACAAGGTCATCACATACGGTTTTCGAACCGTCTGTGGTGCAAATATCACAGACGGTTTTTAACTAAAAACCGTCTGTGATAGTTATAATCACAAACGGTTTTTAGTTAAACCGTCTGTGATATTAAATATCACAGACGGTTCTTAACTAAAAACCGTCTGTGATATTTATAAATCACAGACGGTTCTTAACTAAAAACCGTCTGTGATTATAACTATCACAGATGGTTTTTAGTTAAAAACCGTCTGTGATATTCCCTTCTACTCCTAAACCTATTTCTATTTATTGGCTAGCCTCAGGCAATGCTAGCCATGCCCTCTGAAACAAGCAGATCAATATGTACATGTATACATCCAATTTACATCTCAATTCATTTTACAAACATAAAACATCCATTTTTATTAAGATTAGAGTCTACCATTACAATATCTCAAAACAACGAGCAGGTTACACAACAAGAACAACAGGTTACACAACAAGAACAGAGAAAAAGATTACAATATCCCAAAACAACAAGCAGGTTACACAACAAGAACAGAGAAAAAGCAAAGATCCTCTATGCCTTCTCGCCCCTGATGCAACGCATGAGCAGGATGCCTTCTCGCCCCTGCACGGTTGGCACGAGCTAGTTGCTTCTACGGTGTCTTGCCTCCCGTAGACTTGTGCGTCATCTACAAGGAGGAGGAGAATAGCAAGGAGGAGGAGAATAGCAAGTAGGAGGACAGCAAGGAGGAGGAGACAGGCTGGGTTTTGGTTATATTTATAGGGGAGGGAGAGGCGGGAGTTCGAAATTTTTGGCGCGGGAACGGAGAGGCGGAGCTACAATCCGCGGGGTGAGGATTGGTGGATTCCTATTGGCTAGGATTGGGTTGAGGAGGATCGACAGGCCCCGTGATCAGATTATCACAGACGGTTCTATATATAGAACCGTCTGTGATGAATGAATATCACAGACGGTTCTATATATAGAACCATCTGTGAATTAGAGCACAAAATTTTATATACCGATGCAATATAAGCAACTAGTCTGAAAAGATAAAATAGCAAAGTTTTATATAGCTTATATATACTCATTTGAAAGGTTTCAACGAGATCTACAACTTTTCAGTTGAAGCAAAATCCAAATTCCGAAAGGAAGACCAAGAAAAAAAGGTAAAAACAAAAACCAAAAACTTGCGACGCAGGTTTAGGTCCAAAGATGGCCGATTTTCGGGGTCTTGGAGGGCAACTAGCGCAAGCTGGTCATTTTTTTGGATTGGGCTCGTCGTTAGCTTTCCAACGAGTACAAGAACGTCGAAAACGGACACGTATGCAAAAGTTATACCCGTTTTACTGAAGTTGTCTCAAAACTGAATCATACTCGGACTTAAGCGGGAAAATATGAAATTTTGAGGGATTGTAAGGCGGGAAACGTATCACAGACGGTTTTTATTATAAAACCGTCTGTGATACTGGAACCGTCTGTGATATTCCAGATTATCATAGACGATTTGTATTATAAAATCGTCTGTGATGGAACCGTCTGTGATATTCCAGATTATCACAGACGATTTTTATTATAAAATCGTCTGTGATATTCCAGTATCACAGACGGTTTTATAATAAAAACCGTCTGTGATAATCTGGAATATCACAGACAGTTTTTATTATAAAACCGTCTGTGATATTCCAGTATCACAGACGGTTCAGCGGTAAGAACCATCTGTGATACTCCTTTTTCCCGCCACAAATACCACAGATAGCCTTCAAATTAAAACCGTCTGTAATAGTGTACATCACAGACGGTTTCACAAAATCGTCTGTGATTTAGCGTCTAGTATTTGGTTTTCTGTAGTAGTGAAAGTTGCACGCAAAGTTTCAAGTCATTTGAATCCACTGATCAAAAGTTACATGAATTTTTGATTTTGAAATAGTTCTAAAATTATTATTTATTCACCTAATTTTACTATTCACTCCAGTCTACCTGCCATTCTACAGGTGGTCTGACCGCCCCTCACTAAAGGTCTTATCGGTTGGTAATTTCGATTTGACCGGTTGGTAATTTCGATTTGAGCGGTGAAGTTTGTGTTTTTCTGGGATTTTAGCTTCCTTGGCTTAAGGATTTGATGTGGTTATAAATTTGGTTATTCACTGTTATTGTTATTGATATTTAGAGGAGATTTTGAAAGAATTATTCACCTTCTTTTGACTCATTATACTGGATCCTACATAGAATAATCAGCAGCACGCTCGCCAGCCAGTTTACTTCAGCCTCATATATAGCTAAGTTTATATTACTTCACAGCCTTAATTTTGTCAATAATACTAATTTGAACATGCTTGTCACTATCTCAAACCTTTTTTTGTGACTGGTCCATATACACACCACATATATTAGAAGATTATTATTAGTCCATGGAGCTAGCAAAGATTTGATGAACAGAAAGAAAAGTAGAAGAAAAATGAAGGAAGCCATTTGGTGGACGTCCTCAGACGTTATTCGCTTCTAGGTGGTTGCAATCATCCTAGATTGATCATCGTCACGTCACCATCGCCGTCGACGTCGACGCTGTCCGCGCCTTCATCGACCACGGGGAGCTCCTCGAGCCTCCTCTGCAGCTCGGCCCGCTCGTCCCTCAGCCGGGAGCCCTCGCGCAGGACGCGGTCGCAGTCCCTGATGACGCGGTTGAGCCGGTCGAGCATGTCGCGATTGGTGTCCCGGAGGTGCACGACCTGCGCCCAGAGCTGGCTCAGCTGCTTCTGCTTCCGCATGCGCGACCGCCGCGCCGACTCCCGGTTGGACACCATCCGCCTCTTCCTCCTCTCCTCCGAGAGCTGCAGCCCGCGCTGCCAGCCGCCGGCCGACTTGTCGGAGTTCGACGCGTTGCGCACCACCACCGGAGGGCCGGCATGATCAAGAAACGGCTCGTCAGCGTGCTGCAGGTAGTACTGTGCAGCAGAGTATGGCAGCACCATATTGTTGCTGCTGTACTGGAACAAGAAGTGATCATCTGCAGCTACATGGTAATGGGGTCCAAAAGAGGCTGTGCTTGCAGCAGGTGGCAAGTATGGGAGAACCACACTTGCAACCTCACCAGGGTACATGCAGCTTTTTGTTGGGGCACTGAGGAGAGAGAGTATAACTGAAGTGGATATGAGAGAGAAAGAGAGGAGATGGATAGAGGCTTGTGAAAGGAAGCAAGCGGGCAGAGTGGTGGATTTATAGCCTGAAAAGGTTCATGGTGACCGTACATAGGGTTACCTGACCCACACAAACCTCAAGAATGTTCAGATATATGGCTTTTCTGAGAGGAGCTTCAGATGTTGAGGCAGCACAGGCCAGGCAGGGACAGCAACAGGCCGGACCTGCGCACAAACACACACATGGCCGAGGGGCTGAGATCATCATTGGATTTGTTCGATGCTTATCTTGTCATGTTCCATTATCGTGCCGGCTTTCGAGAATCACTACCGGCCCGGCGTGCCCCCGAAACAGCCTGCATCTTGGACTGTCGATTAGCGATCGGGCAGCGGCCTTAGGGTGCGCGGTAAGTAACGTCTCCAGGGCTAGGTGCTCCGTTCATTCAGAGGGACGGTGGTTGGCTAACAGTGTCGGCCATTTGCAGTGAATTGTGGTAGGAACTGAGTGGATTCTTTTGAATTGTAGCTTTGATTTCTGGTTTATAACTTTTGAATTCTAACTGTTTATGAGAGACATTATGAAGAAGAAAAAAGTCGCATAATTTTGGACGGTATATTTAAACTCGGTACAGTATGTGCTATAATCGATTTGTAGAGCCATCTCGAAAAGATGCACTATTTAAAAACTAGTTACTATAATAAGAAGTGATAAGTCAAAGTCAAAACCGAAAAGAACCCGGTCACTGTATGATCATGGATTGACACTGTCGTACGGAATGCGGTATACGGTCTTGGCTCTCGAGCAATCATTCCTACATGCGAATGATCGATCCACCGACGATGTACATATACTGTAGCTGCGATTGGGCTTCTACTTCTGGGAGCCTCATAATTTAGCTTCAGAAGGAACAATGGATAGAGATGCTGATGAGAGAGCACACTAGCTAGCTAGGCCTGGAGGGGGTGCTCTGGTCTGGATGGAATTTTATTCCTCATTCTTCAACTGATGCTTTCACTTTCTTGCAGAGCTCACACAATTGGAGTATCTTTCTGAAAAGAAGGAAAAGGAGGCAGGCATTGTGGTTGGTGGTTCATGTCCACTAATCTGGCCTCCCATGCATGGACTTAATGTTGGAAACGTGGGCAATAATTTAATTCCAAATTTTACTATGAGGCAAATACAATAAACTAGAGATGCAAAACTAGCTACTACTAACAGAAGGCTACTCAACATACTTCAGAATATACGCAAGAAATTTAATATAATAACAGAGTCGAACGTGCACACGAACGACTTACTTGTTAGCCTGATGAAGAACAGGAAGCCGCGCAGGCTTGATGCAGTGCAGGAGCGAAGGAGTCGCAGTGCAGTGAGCGGTCGCGCAGATGCGCTGCCCAGAAACCTTATTGCTGCCCCCGTGCAGGTCTTCACGGCAGCAACGGTCCGGAGATACCGCTCCTCTTCTTCGCGGTGCACGCCGGGAAGAAGAGTCGACGAAGTTCAGACGGCGCAGCACAACAGCACACAAAGTTTGGAGGAAGAAAATGGAGGCAGTCAGGTTCTCACACATACTCTGGACGTCTCCAGGCATATAAATAGACAGACTAGTAACTGACATGATTAAAACAGCCATTTACCCACTGGTAACCGACACATTCAACCAGTCATTTACACTAGTAACTGCCTATCATCAAAACCCCAGTAAAGCCTCTAATTCAAACGTTTGAATCTCATTCAAACACAGAGAGAGAGAGAGAGTGGTGCAGAGTTTAGCAAAAATAAAGATGGACTGGGTCTGCCACGCGGCGCGCCACGTCACGACACGGTCGCGCGTCGCAAGTCACAAGTCACACGATTTTCACGCGAAAATACGCGAGTACGCGCGCGCGCGTGCGTGCGCGCGTGTGTGACTAGACAGAGCCATCCCCATACCATCTCTTGCCATATTCAAGGAGTGGAGAGGACTCCACCTTATAAATCGGTCTTCCTCACCCTGCCTTAGCAATATGGTACTAAACATGCATGCTTTGGGATTCGCGAAATGGGCCTTCCTCATTGGGCCAATTTCTAACAATCCCCCACCAATTCCAAAGCAAAAATTAATAAGATGTCAAAGATATTGTGTTGAAGTACTGTTAATATACTAGTCTTTTAGTGAAAGTCCCGTACGGGTTGAACTTGCACCTAGAATGACAAGATTCATCTTCTCACAGCTGATGAATGGACTATGCCTTGAATTCACAGCTTTTTGTGATCAGATTTCACTTGAAATCTCAACTAGTACTAGGCTGCCAATGAACCACGCCTAAACGGAGCGTTATATGGTCATGCTCCCTTATCTGCTCATGAGCTTTCTAGAGAATGCCCCGTTCTCGTGAACTGCGACCACACAGTTAGGCTCAAGTAGGTGTATTCTTTCTAGGTATCCTGCAGGCTAATACCTTTTCCTTATTTGGACAACAGAATACATTAAAGCTTTATGCCAACCTTCCATACAGTCGAAAGTACATTGTTTATTAGGACATGGGTACAATAAATATGTACTCTCTTGTTACAACATCAATTTGTTTTTCCCATTGCCTAAGTCACGGGATCTCCGATTAAGAAGGTATGGGTTACCATTGTGATGTAACTTAAATGGGCCTCATTCCCATGTCCATAGACGCAACAGAAATCGCTTTCCGTGCTAACCCCTTTGTAAAAGGGTCTGCCAGATTTTTCTCAGTATGAATATAGTTCACAGCAATTACTCCGGAGTTTCTTAGTTTTCTGACAGATTTAAGCCTACGCTTCACATGTCTAGAGGACTTCATATTATCCTTTGCACTTGTGACTTTGGCCAACACTGTTTGATTATCACAGTACATCAGGATTGCAGGTATTGGTTTCTCAACCAATGGCAAGTCCAATAGAAGTTCTCTCAGCCATTCAGCCTCAACTGTGGCTGTATCAAGTGCTACTAGTTCTGCTTCCATGGTTGACCTCGTCAATATGGTCTGTTTGCAAGACCTCCATGAAACTGCAGCACCAGCTAAAGTGAATACATAACCACTTGTAGCTTTGATCTCATCCGCATCAGAGATCCAATTGGAGTCACTGTATCCTTCTAATACAGAAGGGTGTCCAGTATAATGTATTCCAAAAGATGTTGTGCCTCTCAAGTAACGCAACACTCTTTCAAGTGCCTCCCAGTGATCATCTCCTGGGTTAGAAGTAAACCGACTTAATTTGCTCACAGCAAATGAAATGTCAGGTCTTGTGGCACCAGCTAAATACATTAGTGACCCAATAATTTGTGAATATCTTAATTGATCTTTTCCTAACCCCTGGTTCTTTCGAAGCTTAATGCTCGCATCATAGGGTGTTGGTGAAACTTTACAGTTTTCAAAACCAAACCGGCTTAATATTTTCTCAGCATAATGGGATTGATTCAAAGTAATCCCATCCTTGCTTTTGATCAATTTAATATTCAGAATAACATCTGCCTCTCCCAAGTCTTTCATATCAAAACACCGAGATAAGAAAGATTTGACCTCGTCAATTAAGGCAGTATTTGTTCCAAATATAAGTATGTCATCTACATACAGACATAAGATAACACCTTGACCCCCACCATAACGATAATACACACATTTATCAGCTTCATTCACAACAAAGCCAGCGGATGTTAAAGTTTTGTCAAACTTTTCGTGCCATTGTTTTGGTGCTTGTTTTAGACCATACAAAGATTTCAATAATCTGCATACTTTATTTTCCTGTCCAGAAATCACAAAACCATCCGGTTGATCTATATAGATTTCTTCCTCCAACTCTCCATTAAGGAAAGCTGTCTTCACGTCCATTTGATGAACATGTAGACCATAGGAAGATGCTAACGCAAGGAGCACTCTGATGGTAGTTAATCTGGCGACAGGAGAATAGGTATCAAAGAAATCTTCTCCCTCTTTCTGGGTGTAACCCTTGGCCACAAGTCTTGCCTTGTACTTCTCAATTGTTCCATCAGGCCTTAGTTTCTTTTTAAAGATCCATTTACATCCTACAGGTTTACACCCGATAGGACGATCCGTGATCTCCCAAGTCCCATTAGCCATGATAGAGTCCATCTCGCTACGGACTGCCTCTTTCCAATACTCAGCATCAGGAGATGCATAAGCCTCTGAAAGAGTCTTTGGCACATCATCCACGAGGTATACAATAAAGTCGTCACCAAAGGTTTTCTCAACCCTTTGTCTCTTGCTCCTGCGAGGAGCTTCTGCGACTAGATTGTTATCCTCCTCAGGGATATCACATATTGGTTCAGAAATAGTGGGAAGTTCAGAAGTTTGATTATTCTCATTTTCAATATTATCAGTTTGAACATTCTCTGTTTGTGAAGTACTGCCTGCTGTTCTCATAGGAAAGATATTCTCAAAGAATGAAGCATCTCTAGACTCCATTATTGTATTAGCAATAATCTCAGGAGTTTCTGATTTAACTACTAAAAATCTATAGGCCGTGCTATTTTGAGCATATCCTAGAAAAATACAATCAACTGTTTTTGGTCCAAGTTTTCTCTTTTTCTGCAATGGTATATTGACTTTTGCCAAACACCCCCAAGTTCGCAGAAAATTAACATTAGGTTTTCTCCCCTTCCATCCCTCATACGGAGTAATCTCACTCTTTTTAGTGATTACTCTGTTTAGGACGAAAGTTGTTGTTAGAATAGCTTCCCCCCACCATGCCTTAGGCATACCGGCACTCTCTAACATGGCATTAACCAAATCTGTCAGTGTCCGGTTTTTCCTCTCAGCTACCCCGTTTGATTGAGGTGAATATGGTGGTGTAAACTCATGGACTATTCCATGCTCAGAACAGAATTGGGAGAATTCATGAGAGACATACTCTCCTCCACGATCAGACCTCAATCTTTTTATTTTCTTTTCTAGTTGGTTCTCAACCTCGGCCTTATAAGTTTTAAAGTAGTTTAAAGCTTCATCCTTAGTTTTCAGCAAATACACATAGCAGTAGCGTGTTGCATCATCAATAAAAGTTAGAAAGTATCTTTTGCCTCCTTTTGTCAATAATCCATTCATTTCACACAAATCTGAATGAATAAGATCTAAAGGTGCCAAGTTCTTTTCATCCTCTAATCCCTTAAAGGGTTTTCGAGGTTGCTTTGCTTGCACACATGACTGGCATTTTGATCTTTTGACAATTTCACATTTTGGAATTAAATCTAATTTGGATATTCTAGCAATACTATCAAAACCAATATGACAGAATCGAGAATGCCAAATATTTGCCTCACATTTATTTGAACCAGTTGCAATATTCAAATTATAACAAGACTCTGAGATACTTAGGCGGAACAAGCCTCCGCTCTCATAGCCTTTACCAACAAATTTTCCGAACTTAGACATTACAATTTTATTTGACTCAAAAACTAGCTTATAACCATCCCTGCATAGGAGAGAACCACTAGCGAGGTTCTTTTTTATTGTAGGCGCATGCTGCACGTTCTTCAAGTGGACAATCTTTCCTGAAGTAAGCTTCAGATCCACCGTGCCAACACCAAGAACAGAAGCATGTGACCCGTTTCCCATTAGGACGGAGGAAGCCCCTGCTGCCTGATAAGAAGAAAACAAGGAAATGTCAGAACATACGTGAACATTAGCTCCAGTATCAACCCACCAATCAGTGGACTGACAAGCTGAAAAGACAACAGGTGAATTACCATACCCTCCTGAAGTCGAGGCCTCGCCTATGGTCACGTTAACAGCCTTCTTCTTAGGCTGTTCACCATCTCTGATTTTGCGAAAACGACAGTCCTTCGCCATATGACCGTCTTTACCGCACACAAAGCAGGTGATGTCCTTCAAATCCTTTTTCTCGGTTTTCTTCTTAAAGCTAGTTGTCTTGTTCGGTTTGTTGGATTTGTACTTCTTAGCAACAGTCTTTTTCTGTATGATGTTTGCATTGTTCTGGCCAGATGTGCTAGGTGCATCTTTTGCTCTTGCTTTTTCTTCCACATCGAGGGCTGCAATGAGATCCTCAACAGAAATCTCTTCCCTCTTATGTTTCAAGCTAGTAGCAAAATCCCGCCAAGAGGCAGGGAGTTTAGCAACAATGCCCGCAGCCACAAACTTTGGAGGCAACACACAGCCCAAGTGCGCAATCTCACCGACTAGTAGCTGGAGGTCATGAGCTTGTCCCACTATGGACTTAGCCTCGTCCATGCTAAAGTCGAAAAATTGCTCACATATATAGAGCCAGCGACCTGCCTCTGCCTCTGCATATTTGAGCTCTAGTGCATCCCACAACTCTGTGGCGGACTTGTAGTCCATGTACACATCATAGAGCTGATCTGCCAGAACAGTCAGAATGCAGCCAAGTGCAGTGTTGTTCGCATTATCAAACTGCATGTACTGCTCGATCGTAAATGGATACTGTGGATGGATAACCCACCACAGCCCCAAAGACATGAGCCAAAACTTGACTCTAGTCTGCCATCTACGAAAGTTCTGACCAGAAAACCTCTCAGGTTTCATTGCATCAGAAGCATTAGCCATTTCTGTATTGCAACAAAATTCACAATAAGGTTTCTGGATTGTTGGAAACGTGGGCAATAATTTAATTCCAAATTTTACTATGAGGCAAATACAATAAACTAGAGATGCAAAACTAGCTACTACTAACAGAAGGCTACTCAACATACTTCAGAATATACGCAAGAAATTTAATATAATAACAGAGTCGAACGTGCACACGAACGACTTACTTGTTAGCCTGATGAAGAACAGGAAGCCGCGCAGGCTTGATGCAGTGCAGGAGCGAAGGAGTCGCAGTGCAGTGAGCGGTCGCGCAGATGCGCTGCCCAGAAACCTTATTGCTGCCCCCGTGCAGGTCTTCACGGCAGCAACAGTCCGGAGATACCGCTCCTCTTCTTCGCGGTGCATGCCGGGAAGAAGAGTCGACGAAGTTCAGACGGCGCAGCACAACAGCACACAAAGTTTGGAGGAAGAAAATGGAGGCAGTCAGGTTCTCACACATACTCTGGACGTCTCCAGGCATATAAATAGACAGACTAGTAACTGACATGATTAAAACAGCCATTTACCCACTGGTAACTGACACATTCAACCAGTCATTTACACTAGTAACTGCCTATCATCAAAACCCCAGTAAAGCCTCTAATTCAAACGTTTGAATCTCATTCAAACACACACAGAGAGAGAGAGTGGTGCAGAGTTTAGCAAAAATAAAGATGGACTGGGTCTGCCACGCGGCGCGCCACGTCACGACACGGTCGCGCGTCGCAAGTCACAAGTCACGCGATTTTCACGCGAAAATACGCGAGTACGCGTGCGCGCGTGCGTGCGCGCGTGTGTGACTAGACAGAGCCATCCCCATACCATCTCTTGCCATATTCAAGGAGTGGAGAGGACTCCACCTTATAAATCGGTCTTCCTCACCCTGCCTTAGCAATATGGTACTAAACATGAATGCTTTGGGATTCGCGAAATGGGCCTTCCTCATTGGGCCAATTTCTAACACTTAAGACTCTGAAATTTGTTTGGATAAAGAGAATATGCACTTCTGCAGATGTCATTATTTATTCTCATCCACAGCTATGCTGTGACTTGTGAGGATATCCTACCGGTATACAAAGCCGGGGGGTTCCGCGCAGGAGAGCCCCCCCACGTCACCGCCCGGCGCTCCCTCGGCCGGCGCGTGGCGGGGGATTCCGCGTATGGCCGGGGGAGGCGATTTCCCTGAGTTTTCTAGAAATTACGTAGAGGCCCTTTTTCTCTCGTGAAAAGGTCCTTTTTCCTCACGAAAAGGTCCCTGGCGGGTTTTTATGCGGTGCTTTTTTCTGAAAACCCCCCTCCAATTTGCAGGATTGCGTCCCAAGGTTTTGTAAATTGCGTACGGGTCCTCGATTCGTTACATACGGGTCCTCGATTTTTTACAAAAAAACCCTTTATCTTTTCCGAAAATACGCATGTGCCCTCGGTTTTTTTAAAGAGCTCCTCGCAGATCGTCGGCTCTTTTACTTCGGTACACACGATGGCTGGCGCGGCGTCCCCAGTGCTCGGCCGACCGGCGCGTGGCAAGGGAATTTGCGTACGGCCGGCCGAGCCACTTTCCTCGTATTTTCTGAAAATTACGTAAAGGTCATTTTTCCTCGCGAATAGGTCCCTGCAAGTTTTTTCTTTAAAAAAAATTTTGGATGGCGCCCTGCGGGTTTCCAAAATTACGTATAGGTCCTTATTTACTTATGTACAGGTCCTTACAAGTCCTCGATTTTTTACAAAAAAACCCTTTGATTTTTCCGAAATTACGCATTTGTCCTTGATTTTTTTTTATGAAACTCCCTGCGAATTATCGCCTCTTTTACTTCGGTCCACACGGTAGCTAGCGCGGCGTGCGCCGCGCTTATGCAGCTAGTATATACAATGCAACTACACTTATCGTGTGCTCCTTTTGTATTTATTAATTGTTGTTTAGTGTGGTGACTTGTGTCATAGTTATTTCGGATTTAGAAATGTACATTATAATAAATTCTAGATG
Source organism: Dendrocalamus latiflorus (assembly GCA_017311315.1). Lineage (NCBI taxonomy): Eukaryota > Viridiplantae > Streptophyta > Magnoliopsida > Poales > Poaceae > Dendrocalamus > Dendrocalamus latiflorus. Next base: position 23,479,572 of record CM029631.1, read on the forward strand.
AATCCTAATAAGATTATGATTTTTTACTTTTCTTAGAGTGGATTACTACTCTACTTTAGAGAAGAGCTAGAGGGGACTATATAAAGCTACCAGGGATGGTCACAAAGAATCCAAGCAACAAAACAAAAAAAACCACTCATCAAAAAGTAGAGGTGCACAGGAGAATTACATGCTAGATTATTTTTTAACACTATATTCTTATATAAGGTAAGGATATGAGAATCATAAAAGATTCAAGAGAGTTATGAGAGAACGACAATCGCTTATACTCTTTTGATGTTGTGCTTAAGGAATTTGCGGTCGGCTTTATCAAATCTTTTCTCTCTTGTCGTGGTTGCTTTAACGTCGTTATTTTGGTTCTCTCTACGAGGTTCATCATCTTAATTTTTAATACCGCGCACGCTGGTACCGTATCTCACAAACTCTAATCCGATCTGGAGGTTGCTGCACATAAAAAGAGGTAGTAAAGTGTAACAAGTGATATTAGAACCAAAGCTAGATTAATCTGATTTTTAAAAAGGTTGGTAAAATGTCATGTAGCACAAAAATCAAGATGCTAATGATGATGTGGAATCAAGTAGAAAAATTTGAGGGCAGAGAATATTTCAGCATATGATAATATATGGTGAAGGATGTCCTTATCCAATAAAAGCTAATCGATGCTCTTGAAGGGGATAAACTGGAAAAGATGTTCGCTAAAGACTGAAAGATGATGGAGCAGAAGGATGTAAGTACAATCTATCTATATATCTCAGATGATGTAAAGTACTCGGTAATAAAGAAGAATTCACCGAAGAAATTATGGGAGGACTTAAAAGAACTGTATATGACAAAGTTGTTGACAAATCGGTGGGTGTTGAAGCGACAACTGTACAAGTTGCGTATGGAGGAAGGTATATGGTTCGTTGGCCATCTCAATGTCTTCAACAAACTTATCACACACCTGACTAGTGTGAATGAGAAAATTGAGGAGAATGACAAGGTCGTCATACTGGCATCATATCTATCGTCATCATGGGAACAATTTGTAATGAATATTCTCGTCAATAAAACCACTCTCAATTTCAATGAGACACTTGCATATCTATTGTAGGCAAAGTTCCTGAAAAAAATCATCAGAATCTTTATCCTCAGGTGATCAAGCATTGGCCGCGGTAGGTGTTGCAGGCAGAAGCAAAAGTCACAGGAAGAACAAGGGCAAATGCAAGAACACACATGTATACTATCTATGTGACGAGGAAGATTACATGATAAAAGATTGTCTGAGTTTAAAGTATATGAAGGGTGCATGCTCAGCAGTGATAGCAAAGGATGATTTAGATGTACTAGTCGTCAGTCAACCAGGTACTTCTCATAGATGGATATTAGATTAAGGTTGTGCTTCTATATATGTTCGGCGATGAAGATATTTGATGAGGGATCTCTACGCCTGGTGCATGAAACTGTTCACTCAGCGGATTACAAGGAGTATGTAATTACTAAGGTAGGAACGATTATATTGTAGATGTATAATGGAGCACATTGTATATTGATGGTAGTTCGGTATATTCCTAACTTAAAGAAGAATATAATATCAGTGAGGTCGTTTAAACTCGAAGGTTGTGAAGTATCACTTTGAAATGGAGTTATACGAGTTACTTGCAAAGAGATGGTGATCATGAAATGTATCTGGTGTAATGGAGGATATTGATTGATAGGTACCTAAAGGAAGGGGAACTAATGGAATATCTAATAAAAATCCTAGTCAGGAGGAGGAAACTGTAACGTCAACGGTAGATACTCAAATCTTATCTGCAGTTATGTGCGAAATTGCAAAGATGGTTGCAAAATCTAGCAGACGCAAAGGCGAATGTGTGAGCTGTTGTAAAAAGAAAGACATGATGAGGCCAACCACATGGCACCGACGAATAGGTGGAGTTCAGAGGTGGTACAAATATATGGTATAGAAGGCTGTAGGAACTGGATGTGTGGTTAACCAAACTACACAACAAAGAACCTCTCAAGTGAAGAGTCTGGGCAGATTAGCTCAGACACTGACACACACATTGTGGTGATGTGTATGAGCCCCTATGGTGGGGGCATTCTTAAATGTGAGAGATAGAAATAAAAAAATGTGGAGCCAGCTTGGAGTGAGTTCTTGAAGGAGCATAGTAACTTCAACAGATAAAAAATCATCGTGGAGATTGTTGATTATGATGATTTATACACTAGCCTTTTAGGCAGGGGCGGATTTGGGCCCCTGGCAAAGTGGGCTTCAGCCCGAGGCGTGAGAAAATTGGTAGTGTATAGCCTAGGTCAGCCCGAGGTGTTATTATTAGTATTCAGCCCAGGTAGCCCATATATATTTTGCAATTCTGCACAAAACCAACGGCCTCTCCCAGTCTTTCACGCGGCCCAATCCTTCACAGATTTCACCTGCGGCGCCCGCTCGCTCAGAGGAAATCACAAATCAGGAAACCCTAGACAGCTAGACTCGCCAGCAGCAGCACTGCACAAGCCACAAGGCGTCAAGGGCTCTCACATCTACTGGGGGCGCGACTGCGCCGCCCGCCTCGCCTCCCGGCGCCGCCCGCCCCGCCCTCCCGGCGCCGTCCGCCTCACCTCCCGGCGCCGCCCGCCTCGCCTCTCGGCGCCGCAATAGTGAACAGTGGTAAGTTAGGCTGCTTCTCTTTTAAGACCACGAGCACTGGAAGTCTGGAACAGCCGAACATGACGCCTGCCTGGCTGCCTTGATTTTGCTAGGGAGTAACGGGGCAGACTGCAGAGGAAAGTGAGTGAGTAGTGACCACTTAGTAGTGCAAAGGATGAAAGGAAGAATCAATGCAAAATCTAGATTCTTTTAAGCTTGTTCGGTTTCATTTGCCCAACAGTGGTCACTTAGGGCCTAGGGGCTTCTTTAGCATGATTAGCACTTCACTTTAGCAGGATTATGTTGTGAATTGTGATGTGAATTGTAATTTGTGAAATACTGAAATGTGAAATTAGTGAAATGTGACGCATGATTAGCACTTTAGCAGTATTATGTTTATGTTGAATTGAAATGTCGTGATGTCCATTCAGTAGCTGTTCTTGTATTAAAATGTGATTTCTGCTGATATACTAAAATGTGGTTTTCTGTGTTTTATATCCTAAAAAAATGAAGCTAGGAGTTATTTTAGTCAATACAAAATGAAGCGGGCGAAGACATTGTCATCATATTTTTCAACAGAAACACAATCCAACGAAACACTAGAAACAGGAGCGTTTGCAAACATTAATGATGATAAGATTTTAGAGCGTTTTCAAGGGATGAGGTCATGTAAGAAACAATTATCTCGTGCTAGTGGTAAGTTAGCTTCTTATAAATATAGACTTCATGTTGTTTATATTTATTCATACACATGTTTGATTTACTCTCATATGTTGTCTTTACAGGTTTTGGTTCATGTCCAACTATCAATGAAGAAATGACAGGATAGCATAGAGAGCAAATCATCGTAATTTAGGTATTCAAATTGTATCTCTATTATGTTACATTTTTTGTACTTTGAGATCATGTCATGTTCTTCGTATCATGCTTTATGTTTGCTTGTTTAGTATTGAACTCAAGTTTCATATCAGTAATACAATTAGCCAATTATGATATACTTTTGTTATATCGTGGTATGGGTACAAATTAGCGTTAGTTTTAGGTGGTTAGAGTTCAGCCCGGGGCGTAGCCAAATCCTGGTTCCGCCACTGCTTTTAGGGTTTAAAAAAGTGTGCTATAAAGGGTTCTAGATGAATCCTAATAGTACTAGGATTGCTATTTTCTTTTCAAGTAGAATTCCTACTCCACTTTGGAGGAGGACTAGCGGGGCTATGTAAAGCCATAATGGGTGATTATGAAGAGTCCAAGCAACAAAGTAACAAAACAAAAAAGCCATTCATCCAAAGGTAGAGGTGCACGAGATAATTAAAAGTTAGGTTATTCTTTAGCACTAGATTTTGTGTAGGGTTAGGATTTGAGAGTCCTAAAAGATTTGAGAAGGCTGTGAGAGAGCAAAAATCTCTTGTACTGTTTCGAGGTTGTACTTAAGGAATTTGCAGTCGGCTTCGCTAAATCTTTTTCTCTTGTCGTGGTTGCTTCAACGTCGTAATTTTGGTTCTCTATGAGATTCATATTCTTCATTCTTAATACTATACATGCTCGTACCGTATTTCATAAACTTTGATCCGATCCAGGGGCTACTACGTATAAGAAGAGGTATAAGAGTGTAATAGTTGTGACTAGGGTCATATAAACTAAGATTTGGATGCCCATCGATCTTCCAATTTTGTATCTATGGACAAACCTTAATGCCATCAAGTGATGAGGGCTTCAGGGCCTAGTATTAAAGAAGTGAGAAAATCCTTTCTTAGGACCTTCAAATTTTCAGCACTTTGAGTTGTTTTCTCTCTAGTGCTTCTAGAAGTCTTGCATGATAAACGTGCCCTTAAGAAGTGTATTTAGGCTTTATACTGAATGGAGGGCTAGCAGATATCATTTTTTTTTAAAAAAAAGGAGGTCTTATTCATTAGCTGGTGTTATTTTCTTTGGACCAGCTGATCTATTGGAGATTAGTAGCCAAGTTGAAGGGACATCACACATCTGAAACCATGAAGCATGGATCATAGGGTTGTGAGCCTGTATGACTTCTTCACGATGTCTCTTGTCAGCCCATAAAAATGACTTTTCTCCTACCAATCAACACCACATTTTCTTGCAATTCTACTTATCACGGTCCTTACATACGTATATATATACCTGAATAGTTGCTTGGAAAACTCTTACTACGAAAGTGGTGTTGATCTCTGCATTTCTAATCAACCGGACACAGCAGAGCAGCATGATATCTCGTTGTCTTCGGAAACAGACAAACGCCCTGCGTTCACAGGTTACACTCGTGGAAGAGCTGTCAAGATGTATACAAGAGATAATAACTGAGTAACATCATAAGTTTACAGATAGTGACGTGTACAGAAATCATGCACCGAGGTATTTTTTCACCGAAAATGGGTGTGGTTTACTTGTTCCCCTCCGGTGCTCCCTCGGAGTTCCTCGATCAGCCCAGTAGCGGATCCAGAAATTTTGGTATGGGTTTGCAAATTTACTACCAAACATGAGAAAATTTAATTTTAATAGCATCTGTTGAACATGATTTAATCACCTGGAGCTATCAAAGGAGACTAGCTATGCAACCACATCACGGGTGAGGTTTCCTTTAGCTCATCGGGGGAGGTCAAGTTCAAGAGGATTCGACCAAAGATTCCAAACACCATTAATATCATTTCTCACATTACCTTAGCCCTATCCACTCCATCTTTACGAGTGGTCGTACTCTTCGATGGCCTAACACATAAGCCTGCGTGGCCAAGCTACCATACCGTCGCGTTTGGAGAACAAGAAAATCTTATCTCGCGCCATCTTTAGATCTCGAACGCAAGAACGAACCAAAGAACTTGCAAAGAACGTCAAGGTCACAGAGAAAAGAGATTGCCGTTTGATTTCACTCGTTGCTTTTGACAAAAACGTCACCTTTCAAGCCAAAGAAAACATGTCTGAACTTGCAACAGTTAATACTAGTCTGAAGTTTGATTGGCCAGATCAGGAAGATTAGAGCCGTGCCTCCGTGCAGAAAATCTCTGTTGTCCTGAGGATATATGTATGCAGTATGACGTGATCGATAATACGACAAGGGTTCCTCTAACATGATTAATATTTCAAGTTTTCAACTCGATTTGATCAATTAGGCCTAGGTTGGACTAGTTTCTTCCTAGTAGGGAGGTCGTTGTTTTCTTGCTAGCCCGCATCTGTACACACTTCAGCGGTCTATTATGCAACCCTGGTACAGGACATCGCTGGCCCATCCAGCAAGCAGATTAAATGGCATTTGAATTTGACATGGACCATCCAAATCTGAATAGTACAATACAAATATGACATGGAGTTTTTATTGAGTAATGTTGCACACTGATTACATCAAAAGATGAACATATAGTACTTTTTAAAGGTACAACGCAAACGCACATGCAACATACACCACTCACATGCACATGACGCAGACGCACACTCAACACACACCACTCACACGCATACACGCGTGTGCGTCTACCACACATGCCTATGAATAACCGTTGATCGGAGGTTACAGGGCCTTCGGAGCACGAGCACACACTGTTCCACTCAGCACACGCATATGTATGTATCCATTTTATTTTAGTAAGCAGCGCACTCAAAACGGGTGGACAGAGGGCTTAACGGCAGCCCTTGCCAACTGAGCTACGCTTAGCCCTCAACATATAGTACATGTTGGGGTGTACTTATAGTCCATTTTAGTCGATTGTTTTCAGAGAAAATTTGCAGCAACGTAATTCAGGGAATCTCTTCGCTATGCGTTTCTTTGTAGATAGGCAAAAGAATGGTGTCTATCCGGCAGGTCGCATCGTCGAGCATCAAATCGTGCCCGCCAAAGCCGGCGACTCCGGCCGAACAGCGAATCCGTCGGCCGTTGGATCCACTGGCGGAGGGTAGTGGAGGCCAAAGGTGGGTCTTGGCCTCCCCTTCCAATCCAATATTTTCGAAAAGAGATATGTACTTCAAAGTTTCCTTCCAAAGCTTTGGTCTTGCTCATGTTTCTTCCAAGAACGGTCTAATCCCCGAGCTTTTCCTTGTTTGTTTGTGCTCTTTTGGCAGTAATTGGGGCCAATTCGTGCATAGTTTTCTACTCTTTCATCCAGTTATTTTATGCATAGTATCCCTCTAATTCTTCCTTTAGCCTTTGCTGCCAATGATTGCTTCTAATTTTGGTTCCTTCTTTAAAGTTTCAGTTAAATACGCAGAGAGCTCCATTGTCTCGCAATGAAAGATGATGGTTAATTATTGGCAGTGGATTTTGACCTCCCCTCATTTTCGGTCCACGCTCCGCCACTGGTTGGATCACGATCGCCCCGTCACCGTCGGAACCCCACTCCGCCCTACGCAGTACGCACGCAGCGAGGGAGGACAATAATAGATTAATAGCGCGTCGCGGCGTGGGCGAGCGCCGGGCCCCACGCTCTTACGCCTGCGCACTCCATTCGGTTGGGGACTGCGATCAGCTGCGGTCGCTGGTGTAGCTGCAAGTGTAGCAGCAGGGAGATCTTACCCATTCTTGTCTTCTTTTTCCTCTCCCAAGGTCTGTCTAACACTCTGCACTGACTTCTTCCCCATTCGCTTCCTATTCTTGTCCATGGCGAGCAGAGAGACCTGCGAGCTGCGGCTAAACCCCGACGAGTGAACCTGGTCGACCATCGATCCGAATGCCTGTAAGTCTGAATCGCCGGCGACCGCGTCTTCTTATGGGGGAATTGAGGTATAAAATGTCTACTGCCATGGATTTGTCACTACGATGGCCAACGACAATAACTAAGTACTATGTTGCCGTGAGCCATGATTTGCAGCGAGCTTCAACCTTGTATGAGTTTAGTGCAGCAACATTGTAGGGATGATTCAAATATTACCGTGATTTGTTTACACAAATTAGTACCAAACTAGCAACTGTAGGTGCTGTTTGAATGTGTATAGATCAAGATCAGTGCTTATCTAATTGGAAAGATTTGAGCTGTGAGAATGGATATTACCATTCTTTAGCAAAGTTTGCTTGATATACGAAAGTTACCAAAAAAAATGTGTGGATTATACTTGCTCGATCCCTACAAGAATATGCATTGCGGAGAGCTAGGCGATGTTGATCCGTACGTGAGAGGGTGTGGGATAGAGGCTGAAATTGTGCACAGACGCGGGCACACGGCACATCTCCTTGAAGCCTATCATGACAAATACATGATATGATCTTGTTGGAACTCACAGGTAGCAAAGCACTCAATTTTTAGCAGCATAAACACACACGCATATGAAGCTTATGCTAACAAACTTCATTGCATAGCTCGTGGCTTACATATATGGAGATAGTACTACTCTCATCTACTCCAAAGCGTGCTAATTACAAAAGAGGTTCTGGTCCTTTTATAGTCTCACTTGAACCGACTCAAGACAAACTGACATGAAGTTGAAGTATATTAATTTAACTCCAGGATCTACACAGCTACATACACCAGCGTCTTCTTTTCCTCTGTCGGCAGCAACAATGATCAAACCTTCTTTAACTTATACAGACAAAAGTGGTGGTGAACCGACTCAAAAAACCACACAGCTAGTATACTACTTTGACATCACATACGTAGCTGGACTTTACATCTAGAGATTTCATGCAAGTGCTAGTAAGATTGTGCATGCACCTCCTGATGGTTATCCTTCTAAACCGACTTAGCACTTAGCTTCTACATAATACTAGCAAACTAACTCGAAAAACAAGTTTATCACGTCACGGCTTGCTTTTTATGCATGTGCTGACAGAACTTTATATTATGAATGCACTTCGTAACTCTTGAAGCATCTTGAACATGCTAACTCGTGAAGTATCCAAAACTGTGTTGTGTTCCTTGGCTTATATGGCAATTAAATATCCAGTAGCAACAATAGCTAGAATCTCCAAGTATGCATTGCTAATTTTTTTAACATCCCCTCTCAATGTATACTTGCTTTCAAAGTTGTCTTGCAGACCATTCCAAGAGCCTCTCGAAATTTCTTGAACTTTACTTTATTAAGACTCTTTGTAAGAATATCTGCAGCTTGATCATCTATATTTGTCGGCACCATCTCGATATCTCCTTCGAAAACTTTTTCTCTTATGTAATGATAGTGCACTTCTATATGTTTTGTCCTCGCATGAAAAACTGGATTCTCTGCCAAACATATAGATGATAAATTATCACAGTGAAGCTTACATGATAATCTGTTACTTGGTAGAGATTCTTCATCAGTTGATTAAGCCAGGTGCTTTCTTGTGCCGTTGTTGCTGCTGATCGATATTTTGCTTCAGTGCTTGATAATGCCACGGTAGGCTGCCTCTTATTGCACTAAGATACAGCTCCTAATCCAAGATTGAAGAAATATCCGGTTGTTGATCGACGTGTGTCACAATATCCGGCATAGTCAGCGTCATAGTATCCAGTCACATAGCATCCTTTTGTTTTATTGTATAAAATGCCACAATTAATGGTGCCTTTGACATACCTAAGAATGTGTCTAATTGCACTGAGGAGAGGCTTCTTTGGTTTGGTTATATACCGACTAACTATTCCAATAGCATAGGAAATATCTGGTTGACTAAGTGTGAGATAGATAAGACTCCTGACCAGCTGCCGATACATGGTCACATCCTCTATATCCTTTCCTTCTTGTAGTTTTGTATCAGGATCCACAGGAGTAGAAATAGGCTTGCAATCAAGTATCCCATACCTTTGAAGAAGGTTCCTTGCATATTTTTGTTGACCTAAAAATAAACCCTCCTTTGAATGCTCCACCTCAAGTCCAAGGAAGTGCTTCAACTCTCCAAGCTCTTTCATTTGAAATCTAACCGAGAGATTTTCTTTTATCCTTTGTATCTCATCGTAATTATCTGCCATGATGATTAAATCATAAACATCTAGAACTATTGCTAGTCTACCTTCTTTGGCCTTCACAAACAAACTGGAATCTGATGGAGCAACTTTAAATCCACTTTGTATAAGAAACTCACCAATTTTCCTGTACCAAGCTCTTGGAGTCTGTTTCAAGCTACAGAGCGTCTTCTTTAATTTGCAGACATACTCTGGTTGAGTCTTACTATCAAAGTCTTTTGATTGTTCCATATAAATATCCTTGTCAAGCTCTCCATGTAGGAAGGCGTTCTTGACATCCATCTGCCACAACTTTCAAGACTTGCTAGTAGCTAAAGCAAGCAAGACTCGAATAGTTGTGATCTTCACCACTGGATTAAATGTTTCTTCATAGTCCAGCCCATATTGTTGAGAGAATCCCTGAGCAACAAGTCGAGCTTTATATCTTTCTATTGATCCATCTGGACGAGTCTTGATTTTATAAACGCATTTACATGATATTGGCTTCACATTCTTTGGTATTGGCACTAAATCCCATGTTTGATTTTCTTTTAGTGCCTTAATTTCTTCCTCCATAGCATTTCATCAATAAGGGCAGCATTAGCATACCTAGGATTGAGATTTTGCTTCCTTGTAGATCTTCGCAGTTCATGTACATGATCTTCAACTTCCACTTGATTTGGATGATGTTCACCAGTTTTCCATGGACTTTTGACCTTACAGGGTGAGCTCCTTTCAACTTCACTTGGCGTTGATGTTTGCTCCTCAACTTCTGGCTTATATTCTTCTAGAATCTCATCCAAATCTTGGGATTCAGAAATCTCTATCTTCTTGGGAGTCCACCATGAAGAGGCTTCATCAAACACAACATTTTTTGAAGTGCGACACTTGCCTGTGATCAACCTTTTCAAGCATCATCATAGCCAACGAAGATGCACCGTATTGCCTTCTCGTCAAACTTGCTCCTCAAGTGGTCTGGCACAAAAACATTACATACACAGCCAAATACTTTGAAGTGGCTGATGACTAGATTTATCTTCCACAACTTTTCATGTGGGGATTTAAATCCCAGCCTTATTTGTGGTAGCCTATTAATCACATAGGCTGCAGTCCTCATACACTGTCGGACCTGGATTTTTCAATTCAGAATCCCTAGTGATTCATCGCACTATTCCCTGGATCAGTAGATAGTGCTCACAGGTACATTACTGCATTAACTCATACATCGCATGAAAAATATCAAACCATAATATTACATAGTAGAGTTAAAATACATTGCGTCGGGCGACAGTTTACCCAAGGGCCGATCAAGCCAAATACTGACATTACAAAAGACAATAGCGGAAACATAAGCAAAAGTAAGACTTTTATTCATAAGCAAGCGACTGAGGGGTAAATGTGTGCAACCTATATGATCTAGGTCTAGATAATATATATGCACACAATCTCCATTAAGTCTACTTGTCTAGGACTCAAACTCGAGAACGTTGTCCTAGTTTTCTTCGTTGGCTCCTCCATCTGTGGCAGGGGTGTCCTCGTAAGCATAGTAGTCTTGGGTCCCTATTTCTGATTTTGATAATGCGAGGGTGAGCACAATCCACTGTGCTCTGTGAGCCAATACACAGGAGGCAATAGGTAACATGCATGGCTTATCAAGGAAAAGCCAGGGTTATTTTTATTTACTAGAAATTGCTTTTAAATATGTTACTTAGAAATTTCCTAAGACCTAGTAGTTTTTAACTAAAATAGAATTTTTATCAATGTATGAAAGAGTGCAATAATAATAGCGATCCAGATTCCATCCACCGTTACATGGCCTCTGCACCATATGCTAACCTTTCAGCGTTATACCCACTTACATTATCACTGAGGCGATACCCAGGGCAACATAAATCAGGGCCTTTTTCTGCCCACCACTTTTCCAATTTCACCCACAAAGTTTTTGAAATAGAACTATATCTGGTTAAGTTCCCATGTTTGCTCTTGACCGTGGGCACGGCTATTCGAATAGTTTTCACTCTGCAGAGTTTGTACACTTTACCCACAAGAGACGATTCACTCGCTGCTCCACACGATGCCTTAGTCATGCGGTTGAGTACAACATCACAGTAACTTTTCAAAATACCTCGCCCCTTCCATCATCTCACCCATATGGGCTTCTCCCACCTGCGGCGGGTCCCATAAGTTGTGCGGGATGTTCTACCCCTATGCGACTAGTAGCTGGACTACCCACACTGACTAGCTCGTCGAGGTAAACTTCACCGTCAACGAGTGTCCCATTCAAGTCATCATACAGACAACCATTTGCACTACCTCACCTCCCTCCATCGATGAGATGACTTTAAGGTCTAGTAAATCTACTAAGCCAAGTTGTAATTTACAGACTTATGGTTGTACTTATTTTACACAGGAGTTCACGACAAGATTCAATCCTTATGGTTATCTGGGTGGTTCTACCACAACCACACTCTCGTGCACCACTGCACCACACCCCCAAACCATCTGCCTAGATATTTGAGCAAGTTGGGGTTTGTAAGAGTATAAAATAACCATATCAAAAATATGCCAGTCATTTCCACCATGACTTCCCAATTAAGTTTCTCATGATTAAAAGTGATACTTGGGGCATTTTAGTGCCCCCAAGTATCTAAGCGATTCTAAGCAATGGCGTATAATTACGGATTGATTTGTAAAAGTTTTAATATTATAATTTTTGCTAGGGTGACAAAGCTCAAGTACTCAAATGTTCTCAAGGAGGTGTAATACTAACAAGTTAAATAAAGGGCATGTAACTATAATTTTAAAACAACATATATTTGCATATGAAATAATAGTATGCACTTTGATAATTTAAAATGAAATTAATTTGCAGAAAATGTAGGTACAACATGATCAAAAGTATTGACTCGCCTTGGTCACAGTTAATTTGGCATTGGTCATCGAGAGTTGCTTCAGCCTCAACCTCTTCCTCTTGGGCCTCGTATGCTATTTTCAGTGAGTAGAATCCAACACCACAATTAGATTCAACACACCAAGAGCAATTCCTCGATGGAAATTTCAAGAACATGCCAACAATGGCCACCAAATCATGGTGATTTTCTGGTTTCTATTTCTCAATTCATATCATATCATAGCCTAAGTTACAATGGGGCTAAACCCTGGCCTTATATAGGTGCACAATGCACGGCCTTAACTAAAACTCACGCACAACCTGGCCTAAAGCCGAAACAAACTCCAATACAAACTAAAATGAAAGTATCTAAACTACTGCTATCAGATTCTTTCTCAATTTGTGATATGACCATGAGGATTCCATGGCTGGCACCTTATCCATCGTGTGGGGCTTCAAATTAGCTTGTGAAAGTTATGGACATTTAGTATCGGCCTTGCTAACTGTCCCGAACTAAGTCCGAACTGACTTCAAATCTTCATATATTTGCTTTTATTGTTTAAGTGGCTTCCAAATCCATTTGAAACTTGAAAAGGAATCCTTCTCAATCTTCAAAAAACTATGGTGCGGTCGGATATTACCTACTCTTGCATTGCAATACTCGGACTCTTTATATTTGGCAACTCTCGCACGTCTCTCCAAACAGCCTGTGCAGCATTCAATGATCTTACTATAACTTTGTGTAGGAAGCTTCAAATCAAGCATTGTTTCATCTGTTGCAAAGTAGACTTCATTATCTTTTCAAATATGTATTTTGTGTGCATTAAAGACCTCAAATTGGCGTTCAAAGCTTCTTGAGCATTGTTCACAAAACTGCAAGCACTAAAACTTGATCGATGTTATGTCTTCCTCTTGAGCGAAATGAACTTTCTCTTTCTCTCTTCACCATGATTAGCCCCACACAATATACGCATAACTCCATCCAACCCAAGGTTCCAAACTAGGGTTTTCTCCCCATGGTCGGCATGGTTCTTCTCCTTGTCTTCTTCATGTGCCGTAGTGATTACATTCTTTCTGTTTTCTCCATCCTCGCTTCCCTCCCCTTGGCTTCATCTTGTCGGATCAAAACAGTACTAACCAAAGTAGTAGTGCTACTTGGTCACTATCTCATCACAGTCACTGAGTCATAGATCTATCTAAATTTCTAATCTGGATCTGCGACCTGAGAGACAAAGAAAAAGAGAGAAGAGTGAAGAACTGACCTAAGACTGGCGCAGTGGCATGGAGCGGAGCCGAAGGTTCGAGGTAAGGTGTCCGTCGGGGACCGGGAGGTGCGGTCGCGCGGACAGCGGAGTGCCGGCCGCTGGAGCCCAGAAGTGAACGCCAGGCAGCTGCTGGTCGGCCGTGACTGCTAGCCCAGTGATGCTGATCTCCTCTCAGACCTCTCCCGCTGGCCATCGCCACCCGTCGTCCTGGTAAAGCCGAGTCGCCGAGTGACCGACCGAGGTGTGGAGAGCCAAGTGGTAAATGTTAGGGTTAGTCGCATTGCCAAAACACAAGAATTGTGGATCAGCCACGGGTGACCAGTGCGCAAGGCCGCAAAGCGCAAATGGGCCAAGCCCAGTCCGTGAGGACAGCCGGCCTACACTGGTTTGGGTGTGAATATAACTAATTCGACCCAACTACATATATACATATGTATTATACCTTGTATATATTAGATTTTTTGCTAAAAAATTTAGATGCTCAGCTAAAAAGCCATGAACTACTATAGATCCGCCCCTACCGGCTCTGGTTGGGCTTCGCGGTTGTCGGAGCCACCTTTGTTGACTATCGTGCTCTTGCAACCGCATATCTTCTTTTTCTCTCTCTAATATTTCATTGGAATCCTTCTGTTTTACCCCAATATCATCAATTGGCTCCCTCTTTTTTTGCCAATCGTTCTACCATGATCACTCCTTCACCACTTAGTGTAATTGGGTCCCTCTCTTGCTAAATGTCATAAATGTAAAAAAAACATATACAAATTTTTCAATAAAATTAGGGATGTCAAAATTTTCCAAAATATTTAACTAAATTCTGAAAGTATGCCAATTTTGCATCCATACATATAGGTTAGTATGGCTGGTTGCAGATAATGGATGCATATGTATAATTTTGTCACTTATTTAATAATTCAATTTCGAAGGTAATCATAATATTTATAAATAATATTTCTTAAAATTTTCAAATATATTTTCAAAATCATTTTCAGACCTTCATATTGGATTTCTATTATATTGACGTTTTGTTCCTGTATCTTTGGATTTTATTTGAATGATTTATTTTATAGTTTTCTGGTTTTCAATTTCGTAACATTAATAGGTATTTTTCATTTGGTGGACTGCTAATGAACTTAAGGTTCTATTTGAAACTAATTTTAAAAAAGAAGGCTCACTATTAAACATTTGACAAAGTAGTGGGACCTGATTGACATTGAGAAAACAGGGTCTACTTTAGAGCAATCGACATAAAAGAGGAACTCAATTGAAAACAGAAGGACTTGTCTGGGAGGCTGGGACATTGAATTAAAAACGGACATTGAATTAAAAACGGGTACTACTGGGTAAAATTGTTCTCTTTTATTTTTTTTATTTTTTGTTATAAGAGGATAGGGATGAAAACGGATCAGATATGATCGAATAGTCTCAAATACGAATACGAATCCATATTTTAAAACGAATATGAATATATTGTCAAGTACGAATCAAATATCATAACAGATACAAATTCGAATCAAATGCGTACTTAAGTCGGTCGAATACAAATATCCTCTTACAAATTCTGTAACAAATCTCGGTAGAACAAATTTCTAGTGGTTTTGCCGGTTTTCACCATTTTTGACCGGTTACCAATTTCAAACCACCCAAATTCAAATTTTGAATTGCAAAATTCGTCTAGGTTTTTTTTCGAGTTTTGGAACGGATCGAATACGAATCGAATAGTCTCGAATACAAATACAAATATGAATATTCTCAAATACGAATGTGAATACGAATATTCTTAAATACGGACACGAATATTCTCAAATATGAATACAAATATTTTTTTAATACAGATTTTGCTTACTACAATCGTGTTTTCTCGAATATGAATATCGAATAAAACGGATTATCCGTTACCGTTTCACACCTCTAGAAGAGGGGTAAAATTATTCAAAACAGGAAGAAGAATAAAAGTTAGTGTGGGAACTGGGCTGTCCTTGGAGCCTATTAGTCAATAGACATTAGTTTTGGGCCCATACCTCTCTACCTTGTGCTTAAAAATTAGTACGAGATTCTAAGAAAAAGGAGATTCAAAAGGTTCACGAAGCTGCATCATTGAAGCTGGTAAGAACATACCCTCCTCTAAGTGGATTAACAATGCAATGCACGACATCTTCGGTCGTCAGCTGTTAATAAAAAGGCATACCATCTTTTTTTTTCCTTTTTACTCAACAATGCACAGTAGCAAACTCAGGCTTTTTAAGATAGATGTTCAGACTTCAAAGCTAAGTTACTCGAATATGTCAATACTGTAACACACTATTTCCCCCCAAAACACCGATACAGCGGTACATATATATAGATATAATAAAAATATATAAATTATAGAAATTAATAATTTTTATCAGGAAATGGACGACATAAGGCGAGCATGATAACATGAATTAAACAACAAATTATAGATATTAATGATAGTTATATATCTTATAGATTCTGCCTTTTTTTGCCATTTTTCCCGTCAGCAAGAACCATCCACCTAAGAGGAAATTGTATGTTCCTTCCATGGAGTAAAACATAGCAAAAATTAGCATGTAAACAAATGTAATAAGGGTCTCATGGCCTAAAGCAAAGACTGTATTTTTATACAGCATCTATTAGAAAAAATGAAGAAAGCAAATGCTAAGCTCCAGAAAGAATCGGAGCCAGTGTAGAGTAGAGCAAAGCGGAGAAAGAAAGAAAATAAGTAGAGTAGAGTAGAGTGGAGTACACCTAAATATGGAGAGAGAACGGTAATGATAAGTTGGATGTGTTGCTTAATTCCTGATGTCGCACTCCCTCCTGGCTGCCGTGCTGCTCCCTTCCCGCCGCCCGCTCGCTACCTCCGAGTTCACCATGCCATCGTCCGCTTGCCCGCAACACCTCTCTGCTCGTCCGCGCTGCCACATGCTCAACTGCACCCCGTGCCGCCTCACGCATGATTGCCGTCACGTCTTGGTGCCACGTCCACTGACCATCGCTCGCCTACGCAGTCTGCGTCCACCAGTCGTTACTCGCCTTCGCAGTCTGCACCTTCACCTGCTCGCCACTCGAAGGTCGGAGCCGCCTCCCACACAACCACAAGATGCGAAAGAGAACAAAGGTTAGGATTTTATTTGCATCTTTACCTCTTTGGACCTGTATGAGGAGGGCTAAGGTGGAAAAAAATAGGCCTAATGTGTTACATGGGTTGTGCATGAGATACAGGAACTGTGGATTGAATTTATTTGCGGACATAAAAACACAGTTTTAACCTAACTAGCAGTATATATATCTAATATATCTATTATATATTTAACATTTTATAAAAAAAATTTGGATCTTCAGCTGAACACCGATGACCTCTATTACATCCGTCCATGACAATGCATGACATTGTTTGACCATGTTACAGTATATCTTATGTCTCGGTTTGGATACGTGCAGCCGCCGTCGGTGAGAATCTAACTTTACAAGGCGGGAACAACGGATTGATGCAGTTATCTTGGTCCCCGTCTAGATACAAAGTATTTGTTAGAGTTTTTAGAGAATACAGTGGTTTCTCAAAAAAAATATTATAGTATTAGAAACTTTGAGATGTTTGATGCAGTGGGAATAGTGGTAGTATAAACCATAGTATCTCCAATACTAGGGTATTTTTTAAGTCTTATAAAATCCACTTTTCACCTTTTAAAAAAACGAGGTTAGTGATTTCTACACTTCTCTCACTGTACTGCAATCTACGATGAGGTACAGAAGAAAGGCGTTGTTTGTGTTAACCTGAACGTGATAGACATGCATGATGTATACACATGCGTGGTTTCAATCTGAATAATGTATTAACTTGCCTGGAATTTAATCGCCCATATGTAAGTTCGAGGTAATGGACTTGCATAGATATCATTATTATTATATAAAAAGTGAGCTGGTGGTTATACGTCTGTTCTTCTTCAACCATCTCATTCTTTCGATTTCTTACTATTCTTTGCAATCATCTTCCATACATAATTCTCTATACATACAACAAATTTTGTATGAGCACATGACTAGTATGTATCATGTATTGGTACATGTAAAAGCTTGTATAGGTATCCTGTATTAATTGGTACTGTGGTACACGCTAAAGGCTGTTACAATAAAAAAAAAAGCTATCACGTAATGTTACATGTTTCATCTAGCTTGCTATTTTTTTGTTAATAATGGGTTCTTAGTCTTTTTGTTAATAATTGGTTCTTAGTCTAACAGCTAATTTGAAAACTAAAATATCGCAAATACCAAACACGTCACGATTTTTCTCAAAACGGTAAAAACCTATAATATTCACAAACCGTGGTATTTCATCTCTGGTACTTTGAAAACTGTAGTTTCCGGATACTATGGTTTTGAAATACTTTAGCATCCGAACAGGCCCAGGCTTACGACTCAAAAGGTCAGTTCAAATCCATAGAAATAACAACCAGAAAGATTAAAGAAAACTCCCAGGGCAAGCAAGTACTGTATCAGGAGATAAGATGAAACATGTCGATGACAAGTTCATTACAAAGGAGAAAACGAGTAAAGGGTAACATAAATGCCTTGGAAGGCACACCTTGCAACTTTGCACATACAATGAATCTGCAACTGCAAGGCGCACATGCACTGTGAGCAGTGTCTTGATGAGGTTAAATGAGAAGACTGTAGGAGCCAGGGGAGGACGGAGGAGTAATCTGAGTACTAGCAAAGGAAGCATAAGGTGCATAAGGTTAGACCGTGTTATTATTATTTTTAGTAAGCATAAATGTAAAATCTATGTCAAAAGTATTTATTATATATCTAGAAATAAAATATAAATTTTGCTCATGCCTCATGACTAAATTTCTCATGAATCATGTAGTCAGACACACCGCATAATAGAAAGCCAAGAAATTCTGTCGTGCTCCTGAGAACGAATAAGATAGCTATGCTGGACCGGAGGTCAGGGAACTGGACTCCTGGTGAAGCATGGTCATTTTTGGCCCTCTGTGACAGAGAAATCCCCCTTTGGCCCCTCTCCCACGAAATTCCCCCTTTGGCCCCCTCGCATGACCGTCAACCACACAAAGACCGCACCATGACGGTATGGATCGTATGCCATTGCATATATGGTACTTATAATCAGGAGGTTGCACAGACTATAAAAAAATCTTGCATTCTGTATGGAATGCAGATATTTGCTTTGCGTATGGAATGGAAGGCGCGTATAAAATGGGAAAAATAAATCCTTATGTTTTCGTATATTTTCATTTGCTGTTGAAGACTCATACGCTATTTGCTTTCCATATGTTTCTATTTGCATGTGTCACCAATAAACATGGAGTAATTAATTAACGGAAATGCTTGTTTCCGCATGTGCACGTGTTGGCTCTGCATGACGCATGCCTTCGAGCGCAGTTGGATTGAGGAGCACACATCGGGAGGCGTTCACACTCGAGCGAGTGCATCGTTCAGTGCACGTCGTGAGCAATTCGGTGTGTTACATAGCACCTCCTCAAACTGATATTGAAGAGAACAATGTGGTTGAAACAACGTGGTCGAACTAACATAGTCAACCAACGTAGTCGAAACAACGTAGTCGACAAACGTGGTTGAAATAACGTGGTCGAAACAACGTGATTGATCCAGCGTGGCCGACACAATGTGATCGAAACAATATGATCGATACAGCGTGGCCGACACAACGTGATCGAACCAGCGTGGGCAACACAACGTGGTCAAACCAGCATGGCCGACACAACGTGGTCGAAATAAAGTGGTCGAACCAGCGTGGTCGACACAACGTAATCGAAACAACGTGGTCAAACCAGTGTGGTCAAAACATCATGGTCGTCCAACGTGGTTGAAACAACGTTGTCAAAACGATGTGGTCATCCAACGTGGTCAGTCCAACATGGTTGACGCAACATAGTCGAAACAACATGGTCGAACTATCGTGGTTGACTAATGTGGTCGAACCAACATAGTTGACATAACGTAGTCGGAACAACGTAGTCGAACCATCGTGGTCAACACATTGTAGTCAAAATAATGTGGTTAAAACATCGTGGTTGAAACAATGTTGTCGACCAATGTGGTCGAAACATCATGGACGAAACAATGTGATCAACCGACGTGGTCGAATCAATGTGGCCGAAAAAATGTAGTCGACACAACGTTCATCAAATATTGTGTATGGACTAACAATATATCATGTCTTCCCTCTCATTAGACAAACAACCATCTTATGAGTCCTTCTAGTAGTGCAGTTGAAGACCGATAGTATAGGCGATGTGTGAGCGGAACGACCAGAGTTGTGGTAAGAGCCGTGGTCGAGACGTTATGGTCAAAGTGTATGGACTAACAATATATCATGTCTTTCCTCTCATTAGACAAACAACCATCTTATGAGTCCTTCTAGTAGTGCAGTTGAAGACCGATAGTATAGGCGATGTGTGAGCGGAACGACCAGAGTTGTGGTAAGAGCTGTGGTCGAGACGTTATGGTCAAAGTGTCGTGGTCAAAAAGCCATGGTCGAAGGACTCAATGTCGTAAGGAGTCAACTTGGTTAGGTCTGTGTGTGATCATAGACTTGGTCAGATCTATATTTATGGTCGTAGCTATAGTGAACCGGTCGATAGTCATTGGTCCATAGTCCTAGCTATAGTAACTGATCAGTAGTCGTAAGCTACAGTACATAGTCGGTAGTCGAAGCTATAGTACTTGGTCGGTGCTCAAAAGATCTGTGTGATCAAAGACCGGTAGTACCAACTTTGTGTGAGCGATACGACCGGAGTTGTGGTAAGAGCCGTGATCGAAATTTCGGGTCGAAGTGTTGTGGTTAAAGGACTTAAAGTCGTAAGGAGTCAACTTGGTCAGGTCTGTGTGTGGGGTCATAGCTACAGTAAACTGGTCGATAGTCGTAGGTCATAGTCGCAGCTACAGTAACCGATAGATGCTTGAAAGCCTTGCGTGGTCGAAGACCGGTAGTTGGTCAGTAGTCATAAGCTACAGTACCTGGTCGATGCTTGAAAGACCTGCGTTGTCGAAGACTGGTAGTGTTGACTTTGTGTGAGCGGTATGACCGGAGTTGTGGTAAGAGGCTTGGTCGAGACGCCGTGGTTGAAAAGCTGTTGTCGAAGTACCATGTTCATCTAGACATCAACAACAGCACTGAGCATTAAGAACCCAAAATATCGCATAGCACGTATTGTAGCCAATTTTGCCTAAATAAAATGGTCGTCAAAAGAAAGTGGAGAGATTTAAGTTCTATTTAAAAGGCAATTACATGCTAAAAGCAATAAGATGTTATGATATAATAGTCATGGAGCTTTTTTTCCACAATCAACTAAATTCAAGAATGGAGAGGACATCACAGGCCTTGTGTTAGTCGAGGCATGGATGTGTTGTGCCAGTGTAATGGGTCACGGGAGGCGCCGGGCTAGAGGGTGGGGTTGGCGGTGGAAGCATGACAGGCGTCATCAGACTGGAGTAGGGGCTCAAGGCATGGACTGGAGGGGGCGGAGTATGGCGGAGTGGCGCCACAGGAGCTGAGTAGGGCGGAGCGCAGAGTGCGACAGTGCAACGGAGTAGGGGGCGGTGCGGAGCAGATGGTGGCGATAGGGGGAGGGGGGACGAAGTGGTGGAGCATGGGGGTGGGGCGGAGTGGCAGAGCAGGGGGCATCACTGAATAAATGGTGTAGATATAGAGATGGTAGGACTAACTTGCAATGGTAGTCATTGGATATAGTTGATCAAGCCGCTAGGAGGGGAGGGTATTAAGTTTGTTGGGTGGAAAAATGTTTAACCAAACTGGTGTTTTTATATTAGTATTAGTATTAGTATTAGTATTAGTATTAGTATTAGTATTAGTATTAGTATTAGTATTAGTATTAGTATTAGTATTAGTATTAGTATTAGTATTAGTATTATTATTATTATTATTATTATTATTATTATTATTATTATTATTATTATATACTTCCCCTGTTCTTTTTTTACTTGACTTCCTAGAATTCGTGCAATCAAACTGTCTAAAGTTTGATCATCAATGTCTAAAATTATTTAGATTGGCTATATAAAAATTATATCATTAGATTTATCATTAAAAATACTTTTATAATATTATAATTTTATTAGTATATCTTACTATAAAGTTATAAAAAAGTAGCGGTCAATACCACATCTTGAAGACTGTGAAAAGTAAAAAAAAAGTCAAGTAAAAAAATAGAGAGAATACACACACGAGTGTGCTTTCTTAATACACATCTAGAAAGACAGAGACTAGAAATAAATCTATGATCTCACAAAAATCCTACTAAAAATAGACTTATATGTACATAAAGATGGACACCATAATTTAAACCTTGATGAATAGTCTTAAACCACGACCCTTACCACCGCGTCAAGAGGTGGTTCCTAAGGTTATACTTTGTTAATATAAAAGGCACATGTCTAATGATCTGCACAACACCCCATGCGGCCATGCCTCTACTAATTATAAAAACCAGTTGTTACAGTGAGAAAGAACCACCTCTATAATTAAAAGTTAAAACTTCTAGTTGTTTGTATAGAAGGGAATTAGACCCAATTCATTCGAATGGGCATGGAAATTGAACTAAAATTCCAGCTTGTTTAAACAAGTCCTTTCTGTATAATGAAAACCGATGTCATGTATTTCATAGCTGCCAAAAAAATAAATATGTTACAAATTCTTACAAAATAGAAAAAATATGTAACCCTCAATCTTGTGAACCCTAATGATGATTAAACCATTGCCCGTGGATGTTATTTAACCTATTTAGTGTGGAAGATAAGATTGAATTAAACTTTGTAGTCAATGATTTGGAGTAAAAGATATACACAATTCTATCTTGAAATCTTGTCACCTAAATCATGTAAAGATCATTTTCTTGTTTTAATCAAAGTGAAGATCCTTTTCTGTTTTAGGTATCACGTTAATAAATTGGTTTTCCCCTAATCCTGTTGCAGAGGAGCATTGAAATAACTGAGAAATAGGTATTGCCGACAAGAGCAACAAATCACTAGCACCTCCTAAAGCTGACTTCAACACCACTATAACAAGAATTTTTTTACCTCTTTTGTCGTAGCAAGTGATATCAAAGCTACTTCACCATAACAAATTTAATACAGTTACATTAAAAGTAACCATGCAATAGCACAGACACTCCATCTATTTTAGGGCACTTCTAATGGGGTAGTTAAGCAGTGTCCATAATATGCTAAGTAAGTAAAAGATTGATATAGGAGGGTAATTAAGAAAGAGAGATTATAGTAATGTCTCATGTAAGACATTGCCTATTTAAAAGTACCAAGAAAACTAGAAGATAGAGATTGGTAAAAAGGAAAGAGGGGGTGAGGTAGTATAGAAGAAATGAATTAAGTGGGGTGGTTGCTAGATATCATATATTAAAAAGATCATTTCTAGTCTTGTGTGTATGTAAGATGGTAAGCAATAGATATTATTATACAGTGTCTATACTGGTAGTGCCCTTACAATAACAAAGTACTAACCGTTTGGTTCCCTTTTTCCGTTATGGGTTTGTGTTCAACTTGACAACTCAGTTTGGCAAAACTTATCATGCTAGATAGAGTAACTTAATAGAGGTAATTTCAATATAATACTAGTATTCACTTCTATCAACAGTTAGTATGGGTTCTTTTAGGCTGTAGTTTTTGGCTTAAATTTTTTAATTCTATCTCTTCATACGAAAGAGTATAAAGAGAGATATTCGCTTGTGATTTTAGTCGATATAGATGAAATTGGAATAATATCTACTACAATCAACTTGTAGACTATTCGCTTGCGATTTTGGCCGATATAGATGAAATTGGGATAACATCTACTATAATCAACTTGTAGACTCCACCTTAAAAATACTCTGATTAAAAATTAGTTCATATAGAAAGTCAAAACCATAAGTCCAAGAGAAAGGAGCCATGTATCACTTATTGTAATTGGTTAGGTTCTTTTGGGTTTAAAGTTGTCTTATGTTTGTACTGTCTACAGTAACTAACTTTTAAACGGTGAGTTTTTTAAAACAAGGTCAATAGAAAAATTGTAGTAAAAAGTATACTGAGTTTAGCTGTACTGGCAAAAATCATATGCGACTATTTCCCTTTATATACTGTCTCTCATAAATAGATAGAATTTAAATCATAAACCATCAGTCTAGAAGAACTCATATATCCACTTGGCCAAACACAGAAACTGTGCTTCCACTAGTACTACTACTGCTTCAACTAGTACTACTACTGGTAGTTTAGAAACAAGGTCTACTGGCACACAGCTGGCTGCTGGTGGTGTTTGTTATTTGCTCAGTGCACGGCATCTTTTAATTGCCCTTGAACAAACCTCCATTGCTGTCAGCTTTGACCCCCGACACGAAAAGCAGCTCACTGCTGTCACTGATTTATTACTCCCGGCCGGCAGCAACAACTGCTGGCAAGTGGTAACGAAGCAAACTCTCTACGACACAGCTAACTACTCCAGGTACACACCGGACCAGGGAGTGCTTGGCTGGATGCTACTCCATCTGGTCCATTTTATGGGACGTGTACATGGCTTTTTTATCTGGTCCATTTTACGGGACGTGTATATTGTTTTATCTTTTTGCTATGACTAATAGATTTTATTTGTATTTTTTGAAACATTAAGTTGTAGCCAAAAATCACAAGAACCCAAAAAAAATAGGGTCTATATACAATATTTTTTGGCAACGAGTTATGCTATAAATTTATGCCTCATATCCTAACCTACTATGGTTTGGAGAGATGTGCTATATGTACTTAGATCCTAATAGAATTATGTCTCTTACTCCTTTTTTATTAGAATTCCTATTTTTATTTGACAGATAACTAGGGGCATTATGTAAAGCCATAAGAGGTAGTCATAGAGAACCTAAGTCATAAACTAACTCACCCAAACCAAGATGTGTATGAAGAATTAGAGACTAGGTTATTCTTTAGCACTAGATTATTGTATAAGACAATAATCTGAGAGTCTTAAAAGATTCGAGAGGGTTGTGAGAAAACGTCAATCCATTGTAGTCTTTTAAGGTAATGCTTAAGAAATTCGAGGCCAGATTCGCTAAATCTTTCTCTCGTCGTGATTATTTCGTCGCCATTATTTCGGTTCTCTCTACGAGATTCATCTATTCGTTCTTAATACTATGCATGCTTGTGCCATATTTCGCAACTTTGATCCGATCTAAAGGCTGTTGTACATAAGAAGGGATATTATACTATAACAAGTAGGAAATTTTTTACAAATAATCCATTTTTATTCAAAATTACAGAAATATACCCGCAACAAAATTTTTAACAAAAATAGGCTCCAGTCGCTCAACGGGTGGACAACTGGAGCCTATCGCCCAACCAAGAGCCGACACATTGCCTCTCGCTTTACCGTGGAGCGGTTGGATCTAGTCGCTTACCCGTTGGGCGACTTTAATGCAGTCGCCCAATGGGGAAGCGACTGCATGTGCTCCCCCCATGAATGTTTTCAATTTTGTAATTTGAAACTGGTAAAAAAATCTGCTAAAGTTGTAATAAAAGTTTATGTTCATTGTATGTTGTATGTGCCTAAATAATTTTGGAAAATTTTTTTACGAACGATTGACCATAAAACGATTGATACATACGATGGTAAGTGATATTTTGATGTTAATGAGTAGGTAACGAGGAGTATAAGCACAGCACAGTACTAAAAAGTTTACATCGTTAAAAAATGTAAGCAGTACATGAAACAATGGTGTACAATCAAGCGCCACCCTGAGGTGCCCCGTCACCGCGCCCGCGTCCTCCCGTATGGCCCAGCTTGGCCGCCCTCCGGTGCAACGGGTGACGAGGCTCCGAGAAAGTAAAATGTGCAGGAGGGTGTAGCACCCGCCCCTGCGCTGGTGGAGTCAGCTGCACCTCGGGCTGTGTGCCCTCTGATGCACTGGGGAGGGCACTGCTGGAGAGAACCTCTGGTGCCGTGTCAGGAGGTGCAAACCCAGCCCGCTGCCTGGCCCACTCAGAGACGTATTGATCCACATCGTACGGGCTCGCGGTGGGGCCGTGCTGGGTCTCGGACTAGAAATGACCTGCAAAAGTAATATCGTTAGTTTCAAATGTCAAACATTACGATAAAACAGAGATCGTACGATACGTACCCTCAGCGAAGGTCATCGCGCCTGGAGAATGGGCATATGTCGAGTGCACCCCCTGTGTGGGTAAACCAGGGATGTACGGAGGACGCGAGAACAGCTGGCCTGGCGGTGTACGAGCCCATCCCCAGGCAGATCCTCCAGCCTCGTCTGGGTGAGGTGCCGGAGGACATGCCCACATAGAGCCTCCAGAGTACTGCCACGCCGGTCGGGGAGGCACCGATGGCCGAGCCGTCCGTGTGCTAGGCGTGGATGCCGCTGGTAGCCTCGTGCAAGATAGTAGGTGCACGACACGTGTACCCCACTCCTTGAAACGACGGTACGCGCTGATGTGCTCCTCGTGGCCCACCTCGGCACCTGCGGCAAGCCTGTTTAGCATACTCTCGGCCTCCGTGACGATGGAAAGACCCACGTCAGACTGAAGGAAAAAACATAAAATGGTTAATTATCCAAGATAGCATTGCCAATAGTGAATGTTCAAAAATACGTGTAACGTACCGCGATGTGCGTATCCCACGCCAGGGCGGGTCCACCACATGTACGAGCCTCGTACGTGTCCGCGTCTGGTACCACCGCAGGTACTCCGTATACTCTGTGCTGTCGTAGGGGTGGTCCTCGTCAACCACGTCGTCAAGGGCACCGTCCCACTGAGCAACCCACGCCTGCATCTTCACTGTCCACTCCGTGCCGCGTTTCACTCCCTTTCTATTGTGCCTGCTTGTAGGACCACTTCGTTAGTAATTTCCAATGAAGTAGTAAGTATGTACAAATTTATAAGACACGGGCACTCACCCGTGCACAGGAGGCGGCACTGCAGGTCCGACAGGTACCGGCACAGCCTGGAAGAGACCAAACTGCCGCATCACTCGCTGCGGCGAGTAGTCCTCCACGAAGATGTCGTAGACGAGCTTCCGGCGCGTCAGCCAGAAAGCCCGGTCGCGCCAGCACAGACTCGACAATCCATCGGGAGCACGGTCTTCCATTGCCGCTTGTGAGTACGGCTCCCAGCACACGTCGTCGACCGTGAGGCGGTCGATCTGCTCAACAAAGGGCAGATATGCCCGCATGACCTGGACATGTGCGAACTGTACCTGCAAGGACGAATAGATGTTACGTACGACCGTCGTTAGTATAAAGTAAATAACTAATTGATATATGACTTACCCGTCGGCGACACCAAATAGAACCCATCATCGGCCGGTCGACGTCTCCCCCCTGATACATGTCGGGCCCGTATGGACTCATGTCGTCTAGCAATGGTCGCCAAGGCTGAAACGCTCGAACGACCACAGCTGCAGTAGTAGGGGACAACCCGCTAGGATCGAGTTCGCCTTCGTCCTCGAGCACGCACTACACAGGCTGTGGTAGGTCATGGCAAGTACGGCCGATCCCCAGCTGACCTGGGGGGCTCGCTGTCCGCGATCGCCCTAGCATAAGCGATGAGGCGTGCGTCGACTCTGTCGCCGTGGCTGCTGGTGAAGAGCACCCAACCAAACAGCCAAAGCAAGTACGCCTCCAAGTGGCGCGAGACCTGGTGATCGTTTGCCTCTGGGTCCATCTGCTCCACCTAAATGCAAACAAGATGTTATTAGTCCATAATAACGCAAATAAGAGCTTCGATGACACGATCGATTGTAAAGACCACGTACCCGGAACTGTGCCAGCCACCTCAGCGACGGCCCGTGGGTCTGTTTCGCCGGGAAGATGTAGTACTCACCCACGTCACCCGGTGGAAGTACCCCCTCGAATCTGGCGAGCAGGTCATCGCGCCACTCGACCAGGGCCTGCGGTAGGAAGGCAGTGCCTCCCGCGATCGGAAGGCCAAGAAGCAGGGACACATCCTGCAGGGTCGGCGTCATCTCCCCGAATGGGAGGTGGAAAGTGTGCGTCTCGGGCCGCCAACGGTCCACCAAAGCCGTCAGCAGGGAGCGGTCGAACGGGAAGCGTCGTGATCGATCCCCGACCTCGTCCCCGCCCGCGGCCAAGGCGGGTCCATCCTCCTCCGTGGCCTGCACCATCCGGGCAACAGGGAGTAGCCTGGCATCCCGTAGCCTGCAAACAAAGTCAGGGTCGGTCAAATCGTCCGCAAGTACATAAACCGCTTGGAAGGTCAGCACGGAACGTTCTTACGGCAACACTAAAACAATGGCGTAGTGCAAACCTAGCTATCCAACGGGCGTCGAGTCTCCAAGCCACACGAGGTGTGCGCGTCCGGACCACTCCCACCTCAACCGGCTCGTCCGCGCTCCCCGGTGGCGGCACACGACGGGAAGCGCGATGCATGCGGTCCACGTGCTCATCCAACAGGGGATACTGCCAGTCACGCGCCATACCTGCATGCAGATTTCATACGCATGTTGTTACTTTTGTAAAATTACATGTTTAATAAATTTAGTATAACAAATATTTAACTTTTTCTAGCTAGATCTACAGTACGGTTGCTTTCTATACTAGAAATTGTACTAAAATCTATGTACTAAAAATGTTCCATACTAACAAATGTACATTACAAATTTTCTATACTAAATTTTCTATACTAAAAATTGTACTAAAATTTCTATACTAAAATTTTCTATACTACAAATTGTACTAAAATTCCTATACTAAAATTGCTATACTACAAAATTCTATACTAAATTTTCTATACTAAAAATTGTACTAACATTTCTATACCAAAATTATCTATACTACAAAATTCTATACTAAATTTTCTATACTAAAATTTCCATACTAAAATTGTCTATACTAAATTTTCTATACTAAAAATTGTACTAAAATTTCTATACTAAAATTATCTATACTACAAAATTCTATACTAAATTTTCTATACTAAAAATTGTACTAAAAGTTCTATACTAAAATTATCTATACTAAATTTTCTATACTAAAAATTGTACTAAAATTTCTATACTAAAATTATCTATACTAGAAAATTCTGTACTAAATTTTCTATACTAAAATTTGTACTAAAATTTCTATACTAAAATTTTCTATACTAAATTTTCTATACTCAAAATTGCACTAAAATTTCTATACTAAAATTGCTATACTCAAAATTGTACTAAAATTTCTATACTAAAATTTTCTATACTAAATTTTATATATTAAAATTGTACTAAAATTTCTACACTAAAATTGTTATACTACAAAATTCTATACTAAAAATTGTACTAAATTTTCTATACTAAAATTTTCTATACTAAAATTGTACTAAAATTTCTACACAAAAAATCCTATAATAAAAATTTCTATACTAAATATACTACAAAAACTTTCTAAAAATACCTAAATTTGAAGATCCCGCGCTCTCCTTTTTTCCCCTCCTCTTCTTCTTCTTCTCCTTTCTCCTCCTCTTCTCTCCTTTCCCTTCTTTCTCTGCTCCTCTCTCGCGTCGCCGAACGAATGCGCGAGCAAAGCAAATCAACAGCGATGGCCACGGCCGGGCTTGCCACTCGGGTTTTAACTCGTTGCTGTCGCCCAACCGTTGGGCGGCAGGAGTCGCTGTCGCCGAACAGTACATCGACTGCATGTCAGCCGCTCAACGGTTGGGCGACAGCAATAACTCACCCAACCGTTACCAAACTGCCTAGGTGTCACGCTGTGGTTGGGCGATTTTCTCTAGTCACCCAATGGGGGGCGATTGGAGCCTATTTTTGTAAAAAAAATTATTGCGGGTATATTTCTGTAATTTCGAATAAAAAATAGATTATTCGTAAAAAAAATTCTAACAAGTAGTATCATAGCCAAGGCTAGATTAATCAGATTTGCGAGAATATCGGTAAAGCATTAGGTGACACAAAATCAAGATATATGTCAACGATGTAGATTCAAGTAGAGAAATTTAATGGCGGAGAAAATTTTAGCATGTAGCAATGTGTGGTGAATGATGTTCTTGTCCAGCAAGGGTTAATCGATGCTCTTGAAGAGAATAGACCGGAGAAGATGTCTGCCAAAGATTGAAAGGTGTGGAGTGGAAGGCCGTTAGTGCAATCCGTATATGTCTCTCCGATGACATAAAGTACTCAATGATCAAAGTGATCTCACCAAAGAAATTATAGTAAATTGTATATGGCAAAGTCACTAATAAACTAGTGTGTGCTTGTAACATCCTGATTTTCAAAGTCTTTTTGAAGATTTTGAAATAAAATTTACCATTTGGATTTTTCTTGAATTAATCAAAACTTAATTTGAAGTTTTTGCAAAATAAAACATTTAATTTGAATAACATAAACTTAAATTAAATTAAAACCAGTTTTATTTGGGTTCCCTATGATGCAAGGAATTTTTCTGTATTTTCTTAGATTTTTGGATTTATTTGCTATTTTCTAGAGATCAATCTTCTTTTTATCAATTTTTGAAATTGATAAAATCTAAAAATCTGAATCTAGGCCTTCAGACCTAATTCCCTCTCTTTTGGCTTGGCCCGCTTCTCCTTTCTAGCCCACCTTGTGTCAGCCCACTCCACACATCGGCCTAGCCTGCCAACTGTCCGCGCCACGCGTCGGTCATCTGCGTCGGCCGCTTCGCCACTCGTCACCATCCCTCTATCCGTCATTTCCCACCCGTGCCATCTCTGACTAGTGGACCCCATCTAGCAGGCCACTGTTCATCTTCCCTACCGAGCCATGCCATGTGTGCCTCAGTCTCCTCGGTGTTCATGCCATCTCCATCGCAGAGTCTTCCCCGTGCCCGCCTTGGTCTCCTAGGCGTCTGGGTATTTAAGACCGAGCCCCTCTTGTTTTTTGTGTCTCCAAGCCGCTCTTCACCCTCAACTTTCACATCATAAGTACCGAGCTATTCTCGCTGTTGTCTTCGTCTTTATCACCAATGTCAGTTCGTCTACGCCGTCACCTTCATTCTCGTCGTCAGTGAATTCATCCGCCTTCGCTGTCTACCCTCATCGTCGATTAGCCAAGCCATCATCCTCGTACTCCTCATTGCCCGTCTTCCCCACCAATAGAACCCCGCCATCTCACCTCCCTCTAGTCACCCACCGGCCTCAGGTCGTGTGCACGCTGCCTTGGTTTGTGCGCCATGTTGACGTCAGCGCGGCCACGTCGTCATCCAAACCGCTCTGTGAGCTTAGACCACCATGAGCCGAGTCTTTGTCGTGTGGATCCCACTAGTCAAAGTATTTTTACATAGACCCAAGCCACCGCAAAGACATGCCACGTCATCAGTCCATATAGGTAGCCACGTCAACTTGCTACCCAAAGGCAATCGAGCCACATGTCATGCCACATCAGCCCTAGCACCACATCAACCAAGCCCCGCCAATGTCAACTGTTCTGTGCGCTGAGTCCACAGTAGACCATCATTGTTTAATGGACTTGTGTCGGAACCCGGAATAACGACTCCTGGATCCTCTGTGTAAATCGCACTAGTCCAGGATCAGCTAGTGCACACAGCGTACAACAAAGATAAATATCAACCATAATGACATTTATTAACTGAATATGGGCATGAATGCCAAAGTTTACATCAACGGCACATAAGCCAAAATTAAATAATAAGCAGCGGAAGAAAAACCGAAGCGGAAGAAGCCCACTGAGCCTGCCCACAGGCAAACGACAGTAAGACGCGGCCTATTCGTCCAGATCTTCACCGTAGTTGACGTCTTCCTTCTCTGTGTGGAAACAGCAACGTGAGTACAAACTTGTACTCCGCAAATCACCCGGGAAAATGCAACATAATGATAAAGGCTTCAATGGAAGGCTTATAGGGTTAGTTTGCATAAAACAGCATTTAAGAAATACAATAGATAGATTGAAATCGCAGAATTTAATACAGTAAGTAAAAACAATACTTGTAATTGAAAATAATACCGTCAGTGCCGGCTCCGACCAAACACCAACCTATCCACGGGCATCCCACCCGGACCATCTTTTCCAAAAGCTCACGTACGGATTCCATCCATCCACATGCTTTCACTGCGCAACTCTGATGAATTCCATCCATTCACCAGGTTTCAATCTCTCACGGATTCCATCCATCCGCAAGGTTTTCACCTCTCGTGGATTCCATCCATCCACAAGGTTTTTGAAAACGTTTTTGAAAAACAAAGTCTAATCCATGAAAAACTTTTACTCAGCATGCCCATGACCATGGGCACGGCTATCCAGGATAGATTATACACTCTGCAGAGGTTGTACAGCTTTACCCACAAGACACGATCATCCTTTTGTGCCACGCGATTACACACTTCCTTAGATGTGCGGCAAGGAGTCATGACAAGGCCTTTACAATGCAAAGCCTTCAACCTGGTCGAGCCAACTCTAAGGTTTCACCCCAGTAAGGAATCCACCAGACCGGGACCCCCTCTTGAGCCTAGACGAGACTTCTCATGGCTTAACCACGCTCGCCCAAGTGAGACTTCACATGGCACCAACCACGCTCACTTTCAACCTACAACTCGGCTCAGGTTGGGACTTCACAAATTATTCAGCCAAGGCTGTCCCATACCAGCCATGTGGTAGTACGATAGGGCTTTGCAACAGTAGCTCACAGACCGGTCCTTAATTGACTCAGGCCCAACCACATACCCCCGTGCATGACAATCAACCACTGCGGCTCCAACCAACAGGGCATGCTTGCACCCACCACTCTAACCAATTGCCTAAGTCTAAACCAGTTTTATATCTGTTTTCAAAATAGTTTCATAAACCTCCTTGACTCACCAAAGTCAAGAGTACATATCATTTTATGCGAAAGAGTTTGTCATTTTATGTGAAAGATAACCCAAAACAAACATTATATCTATGCAGTCTAAGCATTTGATATAAATTCCTCTAGCCAACACTAATGTATTAACTAGAGTTTGAATCTAAGGTGACAAGATATCAGGGGAATTCAATATCAACGGAGGTAATAACAAGTAGGCAATAACTAAATTTAAAACTGAATTGAAATACGTTGAATATAAATATGCATGCAATATAATTTAAATCAACATAATTTTATTTTGAAAACTGGGATCAACATGATCAAGGAGGGTGACTTGCCTTGCTCTTCAACTCGGCTTGAATCTTCGTCGAAGAAATTTCCCGAATCGTCGAAGTCTACACGTCAAAATAACCCACCAACTTCAAATAAACTCAAATTAAATTCAAATTGACTTCAAATATTTTAATTGAGGCTAAAAATGGATAGAGGGGAATTTTTGATGAATTTAGAAATTTGAATGGACTCAATCGGAGTTAGGACGAAGGAGAACGGGCTCCGGGAAGTTTAAATTCAGAGAAAATGGA
This sequence comes from Dendrocalamus latiflorus, assembly GCA_017311315.1. Taxonomy (NCBI): domain Eukaryota; kingdom Viridiplantae; phylum Streptophyta; class Magnoliopsida; order Poales; family Poaceae; genus Dendrocalamus; species Dendrocalamus latiflorus. The sequence goes on from CM029631.1 coordinate 23,512,609, forward strand.
AAAAGGGATTTTCTGGAATTATTTTCCTAAAGAAAAATGGGATTTATTGCGTCAGCAGGGAATTTAATATTCGGACGAATTACTTTTCTACTGGAAAATGGGATTTACTGTGTCAGCATTGCATCAGCTAGGGGGTGGGCCGGCTGACAGTGGGCCCTCGGTTCATGGACCGAGCCCACCGAGGAGGGGGGAGGTGAGGTGGCGGGCCGGGCTGGCGTGGCGCTGACGGGGAGCGGGGAGTCGACGCGGCGCTGACATGGCAGCCACGTCTGCTGCCACGGTGGCATGCTGGCCGGAGTGGCGCACGGGGGTGGCGGCGACGGCGGCGCTCCGGCGGGCGGAGGCCGGCGGCGAGGGGCCGAGGAGAGAGAGGAGGAGACGGGGAGCTCGGCGGTGAGGTCGGCGATTACCGGAGGTGGCCGGAGCAGGGCCGGCGGCGAGGAGCGGCGGCGGTGCAGCTCGGGCGGTGACGGGAACGGCTCTCCGGCGGCGTCCGGGCTCGGCCGAGGGGTGGCCGGGGTGCGCGAGGGTGCGGCGAAGCTCGCGGAGGCGACGGCGGGGTGCGAGAGCGACGGAGGCAGCGGCGATTGCTCGCCGTGCTTTCGCCGGCGCTCGGGGAGATGCCGCACGGCGCGAGGGCGAAGGAGAGCTAGGGGAGGGGGAGGAGAGGCGGAGCGGGGTGCGGCGGAATGTGGCGGTGCTCGGGGGTTTAAATAGGGGACGAAGGGGGCGAGGGCGGCGCGGGAATCTCTCGCCGGAGAGAGAGGTGGGGGCGGCGGTTGCGGCCGGAAGGTGGGGAGGTGGGCGCGGGAGAAGCGGGCGCACGAGGGGAGGTGGGCGCGGCGCGTACGGGGGCGGTTAGGGAGAGGGCGGCGCACGCGGGAGGTGGGGGAGAGGCCGGGAAGGGCGGAGCGGCCGGTTGCGAGCGGCGGCGGCGCGAGGTGGAAGAAGGCGAGGGAGGGAGATGACATGTGGGGCCGCAGGCGCAGCGAGAGGGGGGCAACGCGCGGCTGACGGGCGGGACCCGGTCGACAGAGGGAGAAGGGAGAGAAGGGGGCGCCGACAGGTGGGGTCAGAGAGAGAGGAAGAGGAGGGGGAGGCGGGAGCGGTGGGATTGAAGCCGCGTGGCGGGAAGGGGAATCGAACGGCCGAGGGAGGAGTGCGGGGGCGGACGGGCCAGATGGGCCGGGAGTGCGGGGGCGGGGAGATCGGGCCGACGCGTGGCGGCCGATGGAGAGGGGGAGGCGGGATCCGGCGGGGCGACGTGGCTGGCATCCGGCCGTCCACGTGGCGGCCGGAGGAGGGAGGAGGGGATTTGATTTTTGGAAATTGATTTTGGATTTTCGGAAAAGCCTAGAAATTCCATTAAGCCTCAGAAAAATATGAGATAAACTCCAAAATTTCCAGAACAATTCATAGAATCTCCTGGACACATCTTGGACTTAATAAAAATATTTCCAACTAATGTTGGTATTTAATTTTCATACTTTAAAATACTTTTTATTTTCAAAAATACATTTTTTAAACTCCAGAAAATCCAGGAAACCAAATAAAAGCCAAATAACTCCAAATAATTAATTTGACATAAGATTTTTATAGAAAATCAAAATATCATTTTATTTAGTAATATTTTTAGGTTTTCCTGAAAATGCGTTTCAAATCCAGCTTTTTAAAAAACAGAAATTCAAGGCAAATCCAACTTTGAACTTTAGGCACCAAAAATACTTAAATTTAATTCAGATTTTATTTTAATATTATTTATTTATTCATTAATTCATTTTAATTTTAATAAAAACCTGGGCTGTTACAACTTGGTCCATAGCACATTAGACTTTTCAATCTGCTAAGAGTATGTTCTTTTTTATACTTCACAGAGTACACTGGGGCACAAGGCCACTGTACGATTTGTTTATACTTCGTAGAGTTGCCTGGGACGGCTAAGTTTTCGGTGCTTTATACTCTGTGGAGTACGTTGGAGCACGAGGCCACTGCATGATTTGTTTATACTCCATAGAGTACGCTGGGCCACAAGACCACCATGTGATTTATTTATACTCCATAGAGTTGCCTAGGATGGCTAAGTTCCCGATGCTTTATACTCCACAGAGCACGTCGGGGTGCATGGCCACCGTTCGATTTATTTTATAGTCCATAGAGTTGCTCGGGACACATGATGATCTCAGTTCTAGACTCGACTAGGAAATAGCTGAGAGATGGGCTATGATCATGCAACGGTCGTGGCAAGGCAAATGACCATATCATATTCATAGAAGGTACCTACAATCACGAAGTGGTCATGACGAGGCACATGACCATACCATGGTCACAGAGAGGGCCTACGATTACAAAGTGGTCATGGCAAGGCTCACAACCATATCATGGTCGTAGAGAGGGCCTACGATCATGAAGTGGTCGTGGCAAGGCTCACAGTCCTATCGTGCTCATAGAAAAGGTTACGATCATGCAGCTATCGTGGCAAGGCAGACGACTAAAGCATGCTCATAGAAGGTGCCTACGATCATGAAGTGGTCATGGCAAAGCTCATGACCCAATCATGTTCATAGAATAGGTTGCAATTGTGCAGCGATCGTGGTGAGGCAGACGACCAAAGCATGCTCGCAGAAGGTGCCTACGATCACAAAGTGGTCATGCAAGGCTCATGACCCTATCATGTTCATAGAATAGGTTGCGATCATGCAGCGGTCGTGGCAAGGCAGACGACCAAAGCATGCTCGCAGAAGGTGCCTACGATCATAAAGTGGTCATGGCAAGGCTCATGACCCTATCATGTTCGTAGAAAAGCCGCATACGCAATGCGCACAGTGCACACAATGTCATGGCGCGCGATAGCCGATGACAATGGAGTCCGATAGAGATCGCACGAAGTCTGGTAGAGACCGTGCGACGCAGAGACCATGCAAAGTTGGAGGCGTGGAGCCGAGGCTAACGAGGTTAGAGGCGTGGAGCCGAGGTCGACGAGGGCCGAATGGCGTGAAAGTTGGCGGAGGCAACGCTAAGTCCCCATCAGAAACATGGGCAGCGAGGCTCGATGTTCACCAACATTGCTTGGCACGGAGGGCCAGCGCAGAGACTCATAGGAGCTCGGCACCGTGCATGCATGCATATTGATCGATGTGCTATGGTTGACGATTATACCTATGCATACGAAGATCTCGTGCGGAGGGCGTGCGGAGGCCAAAGCCTGTCTTTGCCGTGCGTGAAGACCAACTCTCTGTTGTTAAGACAACAGCACGCAGGCTCGACATGGAGGTGGCTGATGTAGAAGGCAATGGTGACTGTGAGGGCACTCAACAATGATGAGGAGCAGCTCGCACATCTTGACTCTCATTACATCCGAACCCCATGCAATTACCACGGCGATGATGTCAAGGTCGATCATATGCACCTGTGCTCAGCCGTCCACATGGCCGATGATGAAGGATGTGCTGCAGATACAGCTGAGGTGCGAGCAAGCATAGCAAAACACTATGGATGAGGTTGTTGAGTACGACGCCACTCCACTTCTACAAATGAGAGAAAACATCCACCAAAAGCAGCTCCGGATATAGCGACATTTGTATATCATTATGAAGCCACAAACGTCAAGATGAACTTATCTAGGGCACTCATGACACGAGCAATCTAAGATACTCCTATTCAGTGTAGGAAGGTCCCTTCGATGGTAGCCTTCTCTAGCGCCCTTCCTTGCGCAGCTTCTTGTGTGCTCCCCACGGACGACGCCAACTGTTGTAGCATGAGCACAATAGAGGTACAGGGTGCCCCTTTCTCCATGGGAGGAGGTAGAGATAGAGAGAGCTAACGACAGGAGAGAGAGAGAGAGTTTGTGTGTAAAATGAGTATATCTGGCCCCCTCATGCTCCTCTTAAGGGTTTATATACATGAGTTGGGTAGTATGAGAATTTTCCATACTACCCCTTAATAATTATAAAAGGTAGGGGTACATTGGTAAATTCCTTTATACTATTGGGCCTATTGCAAGGCCCAGTCATAGGGGGTTGGGCCATCCCCACAGCATAAGCCATTGAATAGAGGTGGTTCATCTAGATGCACTATAGTACTAGTCACCATCCTTTAACTCTCTAGGCGGTTAAACCTAATAAATAAGAGACCAAGCTCTGATATCAATTATAAGATCGAGGAGGCCGACTAGAGGGGGTGAATATGCGGTTTTAAATATTTCTCTTTTATATCAATTATTTGGCTAAACTAAGTATATAATGCAGAAGCTTAACTCAAATTGGTTTAGCACAAATAAAGACTAAATCAACTTTTGAAACCGGCTTTTGGCTTTTGCTACAGTACCTAACTTTCAAACGGAGTATTTTTTCATCAGAAAAAACACACTCTTAGCTTCAATGAGGCTATTGCATATCTATTGGAGCTATAGAATTCTTCATCATCAAGTGATCAAGCATTGGTTGCCATAGGTGTTATCGATAAAAGCAAAAGTCACAGGAAGAATAAGTGCAAGAGCAAGGGCACATGTGTATGCTATCTATGTGACAACAAAGGTCATATGTTAAAGTATCTAAGAAGCACCATCCTATAGAAGTATCTTAGAAGTGTCAAGCTTGGCAGAATCCCCAGATATGCTTCACATAGGTAGATGAAAAATAATAAGATTAGCAATCGAATTGAGAACAAGATTTACTAGCTTGATTCCATAGTACTCCAAGACCTAGGGGAGGAATGGGTGCATCGGTAATCAAAATCTAGGCTTGATATAAGCACAAAAGATTAGAATCTCGCCTTTATTCTCACTCAGAAAATTCTCCCTGACCACTGATCTCCACGGGATCCGAACCTTATCGAGAAACATTCCTTCCTTCTTTAGGGCTTCAACCTTCTTCATCCCAAGCTCCAATGCTGGTTAGTTGGTGATAAAATCTGACATTTTGGCTGAGTAGTGGAAGAATGAAAGGGGGATCGAAAGGATTCAAAGCTACAGGATAAGAGCGCAAGGGTGGAGAAAAAGACAAAAGGTTTTTCTGAAAGCGTGAAACCCCAAGGTGGTACAATAAGGACTTTATAATGGTTTCTCTCCAACTGCAAAAGGAAGATACCCAATCTGAAGCCCAATGGACACAAAACCTTTCAATTTTCCAATTAGCTTCTCAACTTTAAAGTGAATGTGAATCACTTCTTTATCTTTAAAGGAGTTTCCTAATTGAAAATTTGATCAAAAGATTATAAATTCACTTAAAAGTTTGAGGGCTAGCTAACAAGTATTGAATAAATCGCTAAATATGGCTTTAATATATAATAAAGGCCAAGAGACCCCCGAGGTTGTAAACCTCTAGATGTTGCTACCTGAGTACCCTGGTCAGAGAAACATTGTGCATGTTATCCGACCAGATAACTGCTCAGAAAGTCTATGAACTGGTACCTAGACCCGATTCTAGAATATTCCTTCTGTGCAATGGATGGACCACATGCCTTATCCACTCCAAACAACACGATGCTTCGACCATGAGTCTCTTACACACAACTGCTACACAATTGTTGCTCATGTTCATCTCCCACTGACAACAACCGATCATCATGTGTTCTCTCTCTGATAATAATTGCCTCCTTGACCAAACACGTTGATTCCATAAGGTGTCTTTCCTGATGAATAGTCAAGCGTCTCTTCATTGGTATTTAAGGTGGGACAAGAGAAGGCTGAACATAGGGACAATCGATCTTGAAGCAACACAAGACAATTCACTCACAATTGATTAATCTTATTCAATTCAGTGTAATTAGGGCTAGTCTTTTGCCATGTTGAAGGTACCTCTGTAATCAGTTCATAGCAATAAAGAGCACCCCTATTCTCTCCTAAGGATTTCAGCCATTTTTCTCATATTATTTTGTAAGATCAGTGACTTGATCATCAATAAGAATGGTCAGGGAAGTCGGGTGCGGTCATGGTGAATGCTAAGGCATGTGGCATGCCAAGTGAGTGGGGCCCATTTGACTATTCGATCGGATTTGTACATGTGAGAGGCTTGGTGATAAGTTGTTAGGACCACATGGAAGATAGCGAAACATGAGCGATGCTTTAAGGCGAAGGAATGAGAAAAGGTAGGTAGAGGAGCATTTTGGTAAATTGCTCAATATTGAAAAAGTGGCAGTGTGCACCACCGCATCGGTGGCCTAAGTGGATTAGGTCAAGGATACCTCATGGAAGGCAAGCGTGATGGAGTCAGGCTAATGGATCTAAATATGAAGGTAGTGCATTAAAATGCGTGTGCGAGTGTGTTGAGTTGAAAACCCCATTATGTTGTTGGGTTGTGGGTTTTCCCAATGGCTTAGTGGATAGTATCCATTAAAAGGCTAGTTTCACTATTTTATTTGAGCCTCCACTATATAAGGAGGAGCTAGGTTTTGAGAAATAGTTGAATGTAGAAAAGAGAGAGATGGCTTGAGAGAAATATCTTGAGAAAGATAAGAGCACTTGTGTATGTGCTGCCGTAATGGCTTTGTTTTCTAAGGGAGTGGCTGTAAATGTTCATCTTCAAGTAGAAATCAAATATCTAAATTCGTCTAAGTCTTCCTCTCATATGCTTAAGTGTTGGATTCTTAATTTAGCTTGCTTTTTGGTGTTTCCTTCTCCCCTCCTGATCTTGCTTGATGCCAAGAATGTGTAAGTGATAGAAATATCTCTTGGAGACCAGATCATATCCATCTAGGAATTTGTTCTTTGCAAGTTCTTGAGTTTACCCAGTTTTGGTGGAAGAAAGGGTGATTTTGGAGCATTTGCTCTCAAGGGTTTTTGGCTTGGTTCTTGTTGTGGTTGAGAATGTTCGAACATGTGAGAAACCATCATTAGTCATCTTAATTTGATTCCTCCCACAAGCTCCTCTTAATCATCGTTTTTACATTTGGCCTGATTTAGTGCAACTTCAAATCTTTATAAAGATTTGCTTCAATTTCTTATGGATTAGGTTCAGAATATGCAAGGTTTCATTTAATTTGGTGTTATAGATTGAAAGTTACATTGATTCTTGGATTTAAATTCATGCTGATTTTCAGCTCTGCCCTAAGGAGAGGTCTGAGTGCCAACTAAGTAGAGTCCAGAGTGCCTCTAACCGGTCATAGCACTAATTAGTTGCAGGTCCGACCACTCAAGTGTGTGAAGGTTCGTTTGCTTGGTTTTTGTGAAGATTTCATTGTGAGGCTTTAGAGTCTGATCTTCGTTACTCCGCATAGCTATTGGAGTGAAATAATCATGAACTTCTTAAGTCAAAAGATTTAAAAGAGTCTGGTGTTTGTGTGGCGCCTATTCAACCCTCTTTTAGTTGCCTCGTCGGTCCTACAGCGTGGTTAACCAAACTATACAATGAAAGAGCTCTCAGGTGGAGTGTCTAGATAGGCTGGGCCGGACACTAACACGCACGTTACAGTTATGTGCATGAGCTCGTGTGGTGAGAGCACTCCCAAATGTGGGAGAAAAACAAAAAAAAGCAGAGCCAACTTGGAGCTAATTCTAGGAGGGGCACAGTAACTTCAACGGATAAGAATCAAGATAGAGATTGTTGAGAGGTGACTCAGATTCTAACGTACTAAGACATGAAAAGGCATGCTACATAGATACCTAGAGGATTCCTAATATGATTAGTACTCCTACTCCTAATTAGATTAGGATTACTACTTCTCTTTGGAGGAGAATTAGGAGCACTATATAAAGCCATGAGAGTTGATCATGGAGAACTCAAGCCACAAACCAAGGGTGCGTTCGAAAGGGGCTTTAGGCTTTTGGCTTATGTGCTTTGCTACAGTAACTAGCTTATGTGCTTTTTTCAATGCGATGTCTATAGTCAATTGTAGTAACCAACTTCAGCTATACCAAATAAAATCACATGTGACTATATTTTTCTTTGCACTCTCTCTCGCGCGAACAACTAAAATTCAAAAACCATAAGCCATAACCCAAAAGAACCCACTCCAACTCATCCAAAGCAAGACATGCATAAGAGTAAGGGTGCAATCGGAGCAGATATGGATGGATATCACTCATTCTATATCTTATTCCACTTTTTCTCGTAGTCAAAGTCAGACACAGATAGTGTTAGTTTCCCATTTCTCCATTCTGTATTCGCTCCACAAAACTTTGGTCGATCAGTCAGACAGAATTTATCCACTTCTTTTACACCCCTACATAGAATATTGGATAGTAGAGGGTGCAATCAGAACAAACGTGGAGAGACTAATTGTCGAGACGTCGAAAGAAGAGTACTCAATATTCTTCACCTGCTCACATGCGATAATCCATCTATCTATTATCCTGGTCCTAAGTGAAGTCACAATAAGCTTCCCCATGCCACCTAACATACTAACACAAACGAGTAGATATCGCTCATCTCGTATCCTATTATGTGTTTTTTTCTTAGAGCTGGAGTTAGACACGGATAGTGCTGGATACCCATTTATCCCTTCCGTATCCGCTTTTAAGCCTTCAGCCGCTTGGTCGAACGAAAATTATCCGCTCCGTTTGCACCCCTATATGAGAGGATTAGATGCTAGATTATTCTTTAACGGTATATTCTTGTATAGGGTAAGGATCCAAGAGTGCTAAAAGGTTCAAGAAGGTTGTGAGAGAGCGATAATCCTTTGTATTCTATTGATATCGTGTTTAAGAAATTTGCGGTGAGCTTCACCAAATATTTCTCTCTCGTTTTGATTGTTTCGTCGCTGTTATTTTTATTCTCTCTACAAGATACATCTACTTTATTTCTGATATCATGCACACTCGTGCTATATTTCGCAACCCTAATTCAAATTGGAGCCGTTGCGCATTTCGAGAGTTATCACAGTATAACATCTTGTACAATAGGAATTGAACTGTTTATAAGAAGTTTCTAGGTTCTAAAAACATGTTCATCAATTTCCAACATATCCAACTAAATTATAACGGTTCAAAAAAAAACTAAATTATGACGTATCCGATGGATGGCCAACAAACAACTATAGCCCATTAAATTAGGATGCTCCCGGAATGAAAAAAAAATCCTGGGGAATACAGTACAAATCTAGATTGTTTGACATTGTTCTAAACCAGCATTGGAAGCGATCAACAAATTACTTTTAAAATAGATTCTAAAAACAATATTTTAAAACGGTGCAACTCCGTTACGCTGTCTCCCGCGCACAACTCGCCAAGACTCGAAGTCTTCGTCTGCACGACCTATAATGAACTCGCACTGTTGATGTACTCCATACTTTGTACCGTCTCAGACATGAGAGGAGATCAGAGAAATATTTTAGTAGTAGTATTTAGCTTTGTTCTCTAGTTTTAGATTAATGTTAACTTTTATAATCTAAACATTTTAAAATCCTATTTTGACCATCAATTATTTTTGCAGAATATATAGAGCAACTGCAATGCTTGAAACAAATATCAAAATAAATTGAAAGGTGAGATATCATATTTGATTTATTTTTTTTAAAGAACAGGTATGTGCACGATTGCTAGCTATTGCTTAGGGGAAAAACACCTTATTTATACTAGGATTAAGTGGATAAATGCCACGATAAAATTACAAGTTCCGAAAAATACCATTGCAAACTTGCCTCTTTTAACAATGACATCACGAAAGTATGAAACATAGAAACTCTTGACAATACCAAATTTGCTTTGATTGGAGAGAAAAATGCAGCTACGCTGTCCTCTCTCTCTCTCTCTCTCTCTCTCCATGGACGCTAAACTTTTGACATTGGCTCCCAAACCCGCGGTTCGGGAGTTGCTTAGTTTGAGGCTTCTTTGGGTCTATTTTTTTATAGCTGTGGTTTATGAATTTTAGCTGAAATTTTTAAATTTTAGTTGTTTGTGATAAAGATTACAGATAAAGATACTCATTTATGATTTCGGATAGTATAGATGTTGGGTTTTTAACGTGTACTATAATTAACTTGTAGAGCGCGTCTGAAAAAAATGCTCTATTTGAAAGTTAGGTACTATGGTAAAAGCTAAAAGCCGATTTCAAAAGCCGAAAAGAACAGGTCGTCATCTTGGAATGGGTCAAGCCGTTACCAAGGTCGCGCCCTGAGCCACCGCTTCCCCTGTGCCAACGACATTGCCACCTAATGTGTCATCGACGGGACTCCAATTTTGCCCGTCCACACCTGTCTTCTTCGGCTATGGGAGGGGCATAGCCACCGGATGCTCCCACTAACAAATCTTAAATCTTTGAGAAACCAAGGTAGGGAGATGAGTGTGTTGGTTAAGGAAGAAGATTATGCATTTTGGTCCAACAAAGGCAAAATATAGACATTTTTTAGAGTGTCTAGGGTTTGCAATGACATTTTCATGAGAGGCAAGTTTGCAATGGCATATTTCAGAATTTGAAACTTTGAAGTGGCACTGATCCAATCAACCATACTACTCCCTTAAAAAAACCACTACCACCAATAAAAATGACACCTTTTAACACTGATAGGGAATACAAGTTTGGCCACCAATTTATATTATAACATGTTTGTAAAACACTAAAATCTAATAAATTATAATATTGTGAAATATTTTTTGTGGAAAATCTACTTATATAATTTTCATATAGCCAATTTAAATATTTCCATATCAAAATTAAAATAGTTTGATTATACGCATATTAATGCGTCCTTAGACAGAGTACTACTAGCCAACCTTTTAACAAGTTGGTTTTAATTTTTCTAATACTTTTGGTTTTTGTGGTAATATGTACACCGAATGTATTTATTAATTACAAAAGTAGTCATGTTACTAATCACCCGAAAGTGCATAGTGTCATTCACAGTGGTATCCTTCAGAGTATTCCAAGGTTTATATAGATCCCTCGTGGACACGTGGATTAATATATTACCTTCGAACAACTATTAATTTAACTACAATTAAAATAACAGTGAGGGAGGTAATAATTATGATGAGAATAATGAAAAGTTAACTTACTACTAAAGCAATAATAATTATATTAAAGAGGTCATGATTCGTATGATGGAGAATAGGGCCTAGGGTATTAGAATCAACCTCAACGTTAGTAAATCTCGGAAATGATAATAATAATAATAATAATGATGTAATAAATCAAAGCAATTGTGATAACCATGTATTTATGTTGGAAACACACCGTATATGCATCTCCCTCACGCAAACATCGTATGGGAGAATCAATTGTCTTGCTCACATATGTGCAATAGCACGTCACACTTGCAATTAAGGAATTACCGCATAGACTAACCAGCTTACAACCGGACCAATGCATTAAGTATCATGGTTATGCCATGCTCCCTCAAGTGGATTGCTTCCAAAAGCCGATCTCTTCCTCGCACCACCTATTGTCACCTTTCCTTGCACCAACATATGGAGCATTGGGGCCCATCGAGTCCTAGGATCGACAAAAGGCATACAAACACTAATAGCAATGGTAACACATAAAGCATACATGAAAGTTAGATCATTCTCTTATTTACTTAGTGCTACATGGCTACCTTAACCCCTAGCCCTGCGGTAATTACTCACTCATATACATGGGAACCAAGAACAATAGATGAATAATGAAGAACGGAATGACAACAATATGAGGATAACAAGGATGTATTAATAAAGATGTTGTCGATGTTCTTATTACACCAATAGATGAATGATTACAAGGACAGATGAATGGAGGATAAACTATGGTGGAAAGTATGGGTGATAGTATTATGGACGGTGTGGTGGTTGCCTCTCTCTTCCTCTTCATGCATCTCTCTATAGATGCAAGCAATCTCCTTTAAATAGTCAATCCTTGGATTTCGACACTGCAAAGGGGCTTACACCACTAGGAAGTCGAATACCGCATTGGAGCCTTCACAAATCATGATCCATTTGATGTGGTGATCATGCTGGAGGGTGAGACGGTCATTGGCAGTGTATCATTAGTCATTTCCTTCTCTGGAGAGTTGGTTCGCGGTGATCTAAATTGGGTTTTCTTCCTCTTGACGTCTACTTTATATTTCTATTCCTAAAAGTGTGTGGTTCCATTCGAATCCTGTAGATAACGTCGAAAAAAATATATCTTGTGTATTTGGCAATTACTCCCTCTGTCCAAGTTTAGTAGGCGTATTTCCTCCTGGCACATAGACCAAGGAGACAGTAAAAATTACTAAATTACCCCTAATTATTATCTCTAATTACTATATTCATGCATGCATATAGAGAATAGCAAGTAAAGGTGCATATTTATTCGGGGTATAAAGTAAACATCATACTAATTTTGCATTAGAACATGAAATACGTGTTATATTTATGGACAAAACCATTTAAAAATACGTCTTATAAACTTGGACAAAGGGAGTACTTAATAATAATCAGAGCAATTAATAATGAAATCAATGAATTAATTCAATAAACTATAGAGAAATGATGTGCCATTTCAGGCGCATCAGTTATTTTTTGTTCTTTTTATTTGACGTTTTTTATTTTTCATGCTCTCCGAGATTTAACTTTGATCTTTACTTTTTATATCTTTATATTAATATATTCTAATAAAATTATAATATTATAAAAACATTTTTAATGAAAAATCTAAAAATATAGTTTTCATTTAGCCAATGTGGATAATTTTAAATATATTGATGGTCAAACTTTAGAAAGTTTGACTATACAGATTCTAAAAGAATATCAAATAAAAAACACAGAGGTAGTAGATATTATACAGCTTAGTATGCTACTAATCATGTTAGCAATTACACATCTTAATTTACTATTTTGGTTTCATGCACAATTATACATGTTAGTTTCCTACTTAAGTGATCACCAAAATAATTGCTATGCAATTATTTAACTCACCAATGTCAGTATTTTTTTTAATTAGCAAAGCCAATACCGGTGAGCTCGCTCAATTGCGCAACTAAATATTTTCACTAAATGTCTCTATTAATTGCTAACTAGTAGTTATGTTATTGGAGTCTTAATATCATTAATAGAGGCAACATAAAAAAAATTGTTTATCGCTTTCTTGTTCCGTTTGCATAGATCTAAGGGCGTGATCAACGTAGCTTAGGCCTCTGGCTTATTTTTCACTATTCATAAGTTTCGTCTTTTTCTGAACTTTTGGCTTTTTGTTGAGCTTTTTTGCCGGTTCTTTTTTTTCCCGTATTTGTTTGTATTATACGTAATGGGCTAACATATTTTTTTATTTTTAAATTTTTTTAAATTTAATTATGCTAAATAAGCCTCTGTCAGCTACAGTGTTTTTTTCAGCCAGCTACAGTGTTTTCAGCCATAAGCCACGGGCTTTTCAGCCATGTTGATCGCCCCCTAAAACTACGCCTAACTCAGGCCAACGGGAGTAGAGCCTAGTATGAAGATATTACACATCAAACCTTTTTTCACTCTGGTTATTTAGGTTTTCTAAAAAAACAAATATAGGACCTGTTTGGCAACGGCTGCGGCTTATGACTTTTGGTTGAAATTTTTAAATTTTGGCTGTTTACGGTACAGATTATGGAGAGAGATACTCACTTGCGATTTTGGATGGTACAGATATTGGGCTTTTAATGTGTACATCGTTTAACTTGTAGATCTCGTCTTTAGAAAATACTCCGTTTGAAAGTTAGGTACTATAGCAAAAATCAAAATCCATCATTTTCAGAGGAAAAGAACAGACCCATAATTTGAAAATAAATCTTAAGGATTTGGATCCACGTTTCCTACGCAAACAGACCATATTTGAAACGCGCATAAAATTAAATTGTTTTCTACGGAATTTGTACCTTTCTTCGCGATTCTCTCTCACACAGTCAGGCGGGCCTGAGAAAAAGGAAACGTAAATGCAAGCAACCACACCAAAATAATCCCCTCTCCTCTCTCCTGGCCCAATATAAGAACAGAACAGCAGGGGGACCTCTGATCAGGCGTCAGAGGAGCAGCCAGCCGTAACGGTGCCAAGCTGATGCGTTCGAGAGAGCGCGTGTGGCTTCAAGGGAAGTGAGTACTGAGTAGGGATCAGGGACCAGTCCTTAAAAAATTTCCCCTTCTTTCTCCCATTTCTTGCAGCCACGCAAGAATGCTAGTACGACTGTACAAGGGGGAAGACGCGGTGCTAAATTGAACGAGAGAGGCTCTGAGCCGGGTGTCTTCTTGATCTTTTCCTTTATTGAATCCCCCTCCTTTCTTGCCGTTCATCTTGGTTGGTTACCAGATCGAGTCAAGGTAGCTTTTTGTGAGGCCATTGAAGCAAGAAAGCTGCGATTCTTCTTGGGTGTTCTTGCGGAAGCCATTGCGCCTGCTATCGAAGGTGAGGTGCCAAGAAATTACGATATTTTTCTAGTTCTTGATTCTTGCATTGTATGCATGTACTTGTTCTTGTGTGACTTCCAAGGATTTTTTTTGTTTTATTTTAATGGTGTCAGTGGATTAGGTTTGTGTGTATCTGTGTTAGTCAGTCCACCCTTGTTGCTTCCACTGTACTGCATTTGTTTATCAGAGATTAGGTTGAATCAGTTAATAGGATCCCTCAAAAGATTTTGTGGGTTGGTGGATTCGGTATATAGGGTTTGGGGTTGTGCAGTGCTTCATCTCACACTAGCTTTATTGAAACCCCCAGATTTTGGTCTTCGAGTAACAGAAGTGAAATGGAGATGGACGATGATGAGAAGAATAGCACCGATTTGGTGAAGAATCAGCCCAGTGGACACAACCAACATCTGAGTCTCCACGGTCCGGGATTCTTGCCGGAGGCTCAGATTGCTTCTTCCACTAATGCAATGGCGGCCATGGGGAATCCATTCCCTCCTGGCTTATGGAATCCATCTGCACAGAACTTGAGCTTGGGTGAAACCAATGCAAATGCTATGATCACTGGACATCCATTCTCATCGTTGTTGGGGATGCTGTCAGCGGGTGTGCCCCCATTTGAGGCCACTTCTGGGTTCATAGATTGTGGAACAGGGTTTCCTTGCTTCAATGGAAGCAATCTTGGAGCCTTGATCAACCACCCTTTCCCTAGTACCCAGCCTTTGAGTAATTTCCAAAATGATATTGAGCCATCTAGGGAGATTGAGCCGACTGTGAGCGAAGGTTGCAAGGATGCATCATTAACTGGTGGTGTGCCACAAGGAGATGCTGAGAGGTCACATGGTGTTGATGCCTCCAACAAGGAGTTAAGCAAGCCAGAGTGCAGTGGTGGTGCTGGCCAGGATGAGGGGCCTAGTGTGTCTTGTGCCAAGAAGAGGAAAAGATCAGGCCAGGTACTTTTTTAATCATCCTCCTAATAAAGCTGAATTTCTGTGGATTTAGCTGGAGTTAAGAATATGAATTGTTCTTGAAGGATGGTAGGGTGAAGCATGTAGAAGGGAGCCAGCAATTGGCAACTGCGGCTGCGAAGCAGAAGAATGACAACGATGAGACAGGTGAAACAAATAGGCCTGTTATGTCATCCGGGAAGTCCAATGGGAAGCAAACCAAGGATAATGCAGGTGCACTGAAGGAAGAGTACATTCATGTAAGAGCTCGGCGTGGTCAGGCTACAAACAGCCATAGTCTTGCAGAAAGGGTAGGTCCTTAGATGTGTCCTCTATGAAGATCTCTTTTGTATAATGGTGTGTCTAGCCATTTAGTTTGAATGTTATTGTTTGTAATGCAGGTTCGGAGGGAAAAGATTAGTGAAAGGATGAAATTTCTTCAGGACCTTGTTCCTGGTTGTAGTAAAGTAAGCAATTCTTATGTCTCTGTTACACTGATTCTCCTTTCACCCTAACTCAAACAGTCTCCACATTATTGCCATGGGAAATCTAATTTTACACTTGTAAATGAAAAGTTAATTCACACTTGTGAAATTGTAAACTAGGTCACTGGTAAGGCCGTTATGCTGGATGAGATAATCAATTATGTTCAATCATTACAGCGGCAGGTTGAGGTATGATGTTGTCTGCAAAACTTGTAACATCATTTGCAGCTTTGGCGTAGTCTGCTGCCATGTAAACTGCTCTACCCCGTATGTTCATATTGTGCAGTTTTTGTCGATGAAGCTTGCAGCTGTCAATCCAACACTGGACTTCAACATGGAACGCATTCTGTCAAAGGATGTATGCGATTCCTTGCCAGACACATGTAGATTTTTCAACTTTTATTTTCTCTTCCTCATGTTGATATATGTTCCATCCATACAGTTTTTTCAGTCTCAAGACACTACTGCATCATCTGCCTATGGCTTCTCTCTGGACATTGGTCATCCCCATTTACATCTACCAAAACATTCTCAAGTTGGATTGCCCAGCGTTGTGAGCCCTACTGATGCATTCGGAAGAGTAATCAATGCTCCAGTAGGAACTAGCAGTACATTCAAAGAACCTACACATCAGGTTTGTGTCATGACTTATCTGTGGCTATATTTTTCATTCCAAGCACTTCAAAGCAAATGCTAGATTGATGAAAATTAGTAGCTGCCAGATTTCCATATCACATAGTCCAGTGTTATGTAGTGTGGTGGTTCAAGAATTACTGGTTCATTAATACTGACATACTGTTATTGGAAAAAGAGTATCTACACAAGTTTTTGGAAACTTGCTAGTCCCTTTTATATTCTTTTAGTTCTTTTGCAATCAGATGCATCCTCTTATGACTTGAGCATTGGACAGATGCCCAAGAATTTTGACGGAGAGTTCCACAACGTCATCGGGATGCCTTTTACCCCTCTTAACAATCAAGAATCAAATGGTAAACCTTGAGGGATAGATTCCACAACTAAAGCAAGAAGTCAATATGGGCCATGGGGTTTCAACGGAACTATGACATGTGAGCTTGTTGATATTGTGGTACCAGCTCACAGTTTATCACTGAAGTACAGCCATCCAACACGCTTTGATTTCCCTTAAGCCTTTTCCTAGCATACTGGCACCAGCAGTCAATTTCCTATAAGCCTTTCCTTGGATGTTCCATTTGCTACTAGAGAATGTTGAAGACCAAAATGTAGGGATTCTCACATGGAGGTTTCAAGCAATATGTTCTCCACTGAAAATGGATCACTATTGGTAATTTGACAATCTTTACATCATGATGGGAGGTTTCATTTTGCCAGAAGGTGATTGTATCTGGGTAGCGTTTGTTTCAGATTCAGTAATCCTAAAATGTTCTGTTTCCACAAAATTTACACTGGAGTGTAGTCTATACCCAGGACGGTTCTTTGTTGTACTTGCCTAGTACTGTATGTTCCACCACAACAAACACAGGCAGACAAATAAGACTGTTCGCTGATTTTGGATTTGCTGAGAAAATAAAGGAGTTTGCTTTGATGCAGCCATCTAGCATTTAATTGTGCAAGCGATGCATGTCGGCAGAAATGTTTTGAATCTTTCATACCTGTGAATTCTGACTGAGTGATGGCTGCCACCATGCGACATGGTGGTCTCGTTAGCTTTGGTTGGTGGTCTCGTTAATAAAACAATGAGAAATTTGCTTAACGTATCTAGTTTTTATCTGCATAGAGGCACTCGGGAGATGTGAAATTGTACATCCCTTACAATTGGGTCCTTCTCTTTGCCACTTGATTGGCCTGTTTGGGACACAAAAATTTTGCGAAAAAAAAAAGTAAACCTCTGTTACTTCATCTTTCCAAATGGCCTGCGCGAATCTGTGCTCCTTGCATCGCAATCGTCTGATCTGGAGTTCTTGGTCAAGAGAAGCAACCGATAATTAATCACAAGAAACTTTGAATTCCGTTTCACTGATTTGATCAAAAGGCCATGGACGTGCCTCGAACAAGACTGGGTGACCGGATGAAGCAATGTAACGCAATTAGTTCTGAAGCAAGCCTGAAGTCTGAACACCTCATCTTAACAGCATCCATCTGACTTTACAATCTAAATTATACAAGGATACAATTTAGCAGACACATCTTTCTTTTCCAAGCAAAAACACCAATGAACGAAGACAAACTTTATGAATCAAACTGTCAGAATCTACCTGAATTACACCTAAGAACACAAGCAAGAACCAATCTTTCCCTGCTATGACCTTTAGTTACATTGCATCTGCAGAATCCCCCCCCCCCCCCCCCCCCCCCCCTCTGTGTAATTTTGTCACACCAAACAATGCACCAGCCCATGATATACAGCCAAACAGGCAAGAAGAGATGAACGATGTGCTCGCTACAACTCGACGGAGACGTAGGTCGCGGAGTAGTCCGGCATGCGGTTTAGGCTCCGGAGCACGCTCTCGGCGACCTGCTTGGTGGCGGCGTCGCCCTTTTGGAATGCGCTCACCAGCGCGCTCGGCAGCACCCGGTCGCTGGTCACCTCCCTCATGCACCTCTCGTCGCCGTGCGCGAGGAACCTCTCCACGGCCCAGAAGCACCGCCGCAACACCGCCGCGCCACGGTCGCAGTGCCCGTTGTCGCGGTGCTGCCGCAGCGCACGCAGCACATGCCGCGCCGCGTCATGCTCAGCGAGAACGGCAACACCGCGCTCCACGTCCACGACGTCGTCGAGGAGCGTGCAGAGCGCGCCCAGCACGGCCTCGACAACGCGCCCGTTCTCGTTGCTCTCGAGGACGCCGAGGAGGCCCTCGACCGCGCCGGCCTCCACCAGGCAGAACGTGGTGGCCGGGGAGCACACACCGCGGTGCACTGGGCAGAGGCGCCCGTGCGCGGGCGGTTTCCGGTTGTCGTGCACCCGACCGGCGTGTGCGTCGCGCAGGCGCCGGAGGATGTTCTTCTTCTTGGGGCGCCGTTCCTCCGACGGGGGCTGCGAGAGGTTCGCCGACTGGTGGCTGAGGTTCTCGAGGCCGATCGACGCGAGCCGCTGCACCTCGTCGCTGCCCGCCGACCGCACGAGGAGATCGGTGAGCACCGAGGTGAAGTTGTGGTCCATGGCCACCAGGAGAACGTCCGGGTCGTACAGCGTCGTCGTTAGACGAACGAGCGCACCCACGAGGCCCTCCAAGTACGGCTTTGCATGGCGGCTCGCCCGCATCTCGCCGCGCTGCATCTCCTCTATCTTGGCCAGAATGGTCGGCACCGCGCCCTGGTGCAGCAGCGCGAGGTTGAGCGTGATGTTCTGGTACGGCAGCCTCGCCAGGAGTGTCGCCGACACGGCGTGCCGCTCGGTAATCCGCCCTGCCTGGCCGATGCTCTTGACCAGCTTGCCCGGCTGCCCCGGCGCCTTGCAGAGGTTCTCGGCGATGGTGTGCCCCGTCTGCGGCGACAACGCAATGAGCAGCCTTGTCGCAGCGATGCCGAGTGCCTCGCTTGCTGAGCCCATGAACTCGATCATGGTCTGGCTGCCGTCTTGCTCCTTCATGACCGAGACCACCGTGGTGAGCGGCTTGGGGAGCGCGGTGAGCGCGAGCAGCACACGCACGATGCTGAGGTTGAGGTCGTCGGGCATGGAGCACTTGAGCATGTGTGCAAAGTTGTACACCGAGTACTTGGACGTGATGACATGACCTTCCTTGTTGACCACAATGGTGTCTGGGTCGAGGCCCGACTCAACAATGTTGGCGAGCACCGCAGCGGCCTCAGTCTTGGAGCCCATGGGCTCATCGTTGATCTTTCGGATGAAGAGCACCTCGACCATGACCGGGACGGCACCCGCGTCCACGAGCGTCTTGGCGTTGGGGTGGTGCGAGGAGATCTGGACAAGGACATCAAGGGCTGCCTTGCGAATCATCGTGTTGCCGCTGTGCACCATCTTGATCAGGATCTCCGACGAGCTCCTGGCGATGTTGATGGTCATCTCCTGCTTCTGAACCAGCTCGCCCAGGTAGCTCACCATCTCCATCTGCACATCTTCTGAACCTGTTTTGTGCTTTCCATGTCAGCTAATGCTAGTGTCATGGTGTTGAGTATGAGTTATTTTACTGTATGACACCTTGAGCTTGTTGAGAAAAACCTCAAATCGGTCACCAGAGCGAGAGGTCTTATACTAGCTTAGGATTTATCTCATATGTTGCAAAACAAATTTGTACTGAAATAAAATTTAAATTATTGAAGCATGAGTTATGTATTCCACTGTACTGAAATTAAAATTTCAGAAATTGATTGGATCAAATGTCAGCCATACTGATTTATGCAAATAAATTGTTTTACTCATTCACAGTTTTCAAAGGAGAAAATTGTTCCTTTTTACACTGTATATGATAGATTAACACATCAAACAAAGTCAAGTGTATTTCTGCGTCTATCTATCTATCTTATATTATATTATTAATAGAAAGGAAAAAGAAGCTACCATGTTCACTCTCAATAGCTAGAAATTACCATGTTAATCAAAGGAAAAGGAGAAAGATCTACACCATTGATGGTAGTGGATTCAGATTATAAATGCAAATTAATCAGATGTATTTGGAAGCTATTATAGTATAAGAAATACAATTGTATTTTCAGTCTCATATAAGTATTGGGGTTGAATAACAAATACAACATTATTTTTATAGTTATTGAAATATCTAGCCACACAATTATGCAGGAAATTCAGCCAGTTATAATACAAAGATAAAGTATCTTTCTGCATAAGTCAAATCTTACCTTCAACTAAATGTCTTTGGAGAGGGTCCAAGTAGCCACTTTCAGCCATGTACTTGATATTCTTTGGACAATTCTCCAGGTTCTTGAGCACATCTCCGGCCTTCTCTGCAGCAATTGGATCGTCGGAATCGTTGAATTTCATTGTGGTGAGGATCAGTATGCTTCCAGCAGTTGACCCGATGTTTTCCAACAGTAACTCTGATTTCGAAAGCTCTACCAAGAAAGAGATAGCTGCATGTCTTTCGTCGGGACTACTACTAGAAAGCAGCTTTATTGTCCTTGCAATGGCTCTGGTTTTTGCTATGATTTCCTGTATGTCATGAAGCAAAATTTGAGTTGTTAACATAACATGCAGGACAATTAGTAATTGAAGCTGCAGTTTAACAATTTTTTTAGCATTTCAATTAATTTCACACAGCCAGGCTGGGGAAAGATTGAACATGACAAAGGCTGAAACATTTCAGACTTCTTTACCTTCCCTGCATCATCCTCAACCAACAGGCAGAGGAGATCCAGCGAGTCGCAGCGTATCAGAGCATCCTTGTGCTCCAGTAGACGAGCGAGGAACTTAGTTATCCCAATCTTGTGCATTTGTTCCCTGTTCTTTCTCCTTAGCCTGGCCAGCAGCTTCAGCTCATGTATGGCCTCAAGCACCATTGCCTCCGTGGTTGCCAGCGAGAGTGCAGTACGTGCAATCCTGACCCGTGTTGCTTCATTCCTCATAATCCATTCTGCAATTGTGCTCTTCAATGGAACATTGCTCCTCAGTGTCTTGCTTTGCATTGCCATCTTTGTAACCGGGCATATCACAGGTTCAGAGCCATCTGTAAACTTCTCAAAGTACTCCTCAATGGCTCTCCTGTCATAAGTCACACCACTTTCCGTTGTCACTGGATCAACCATGACCTTGTTTGTCAGAGGACAGAAGAAAGAATCATACAACGGTTCGACATATTCTGCGACTTCAGGAAGAGAACTGAACGACTGTCCACCGAACTCACGAGACTCATGGTACATTCCCTGCAGGAAGTCCACCAGCCTTGGCATGTCACTGTTGTGCAGTGTTCTTCTCCTGGGCCTGTCGTTTGCCACAATTATCGACATATCAGCCTCGGAGTAGCCATCGCAGGAACGCTGATCACAAGGATGCAGCCGGTTTCCAGCAACCTGAAGGTGTGCATCGACTAGTGCATTGGCAAACCTGTTACTCCCAAAAGCTGAAGCTGGAATCCTGCTGAGCTCATGTCCAATGTTCTTTATGACATTGTCGAGGTCCTCGGTTATGCTCTGGAGGTCATCGTCCATTAGCTGCTGTGCAACGGCACTGCACCTCGCGACAAGGTCCTTGGCGAGGTCGACATTCGCAGCCAGATATTCTATCACGTGCATCACATTGGTCGGTGCATTCTGCGCTGTCTGCAGCTCCATTGTAGCCGGTGGTGCGTGGTGGAGGTGGCTGCCTACGTCCATGAAGTTCTCTTGCTCGACATCGGCATCAGCCACGGACGACATGAACTCAGAGATTGCTTCTAGTGTAGACTCCGCGAGTGGTGCCTTCCTGGCTTGTGCTCGACTTCGCTGAAAAAGAGTACATGTCAGGCACCCAAGTAAATGCATCCAAACAGAGATGTAGACGAATTGTTCTCATGGAAAAGGATAGTTCAGACCAGGAAACTATAAATAAAGAATTGACAGACTTCCTTCGCTGCAAACAATCGTAAGTAGACAAAGGGATTGATTCCACAAACAGTTGGAGATTATGATACAGGACAATCCACTTTCCCCAATTCCCAATTGCTACAAGATAGTTTCAAGAATTAGCATCTTATCCATTATTAAAATTACACAGACTAAATTGAGAAATGTTAACTGGTGGAGAAAAGGGGCAACACCTAATTTTCCATGGTGCTTAAAAGAGCATCAAGAAAAACCTCAAAAAAAAGAAAAAAAAGAAGAAGAAGAAACAACACGAACAGTTCAATTGCACATTTGACGCCGCATCAGCTTCGTTTCTCCCTTCCATCCTGCCAAACCCACCAACACCATCCTAAATTTTTGCTATTCACCTCTAGAGCTAAGCTCCCATGATTCCTCCCAACAAGGTACACCAAACAACACAAGAACTGCAATATTTGGGAATCACAAGCTCACTACAGCCAAAATTCACAAAACCTACTCAATTCTTAAAACTACTGCGAACCGCATCACATAACCAATCAGCCTGTCACCAAAAGAGAAGGCAGCTCAGTAACGCATACCTGCATCCAAGACCTCCAAGAACTCGAGCTTCTTCTCTTCCTCCTCCTCCGACCTTCCCCCCCTGAAACTGAGAGAGGGAGCTACTGGCGGCTCATTCTCTCCTCCAGCTCCAGCTCCAGCTCCAGCTCCCAGCCAACCATGGCCTCCAGCCGTACTCCTCGAACAACACGACTCTGCAGAAGGATGGAGGAATAATACAATACCTCACAAAAGGGAAGAAAAAAAATGGAGGGAGGAAGGACTGATGGATGGAAGAACGCGCAGCACAGCGACCCTGTTTAGAGATCGGTAAAGGGACCCCCTTTATTTAACAACCTTATAGCGCTGCTGCACTTGCTGTACATACTCGCACCATGGGAAGAGTACAAAGATGTTGACTTTTTTTTAAGACGGTGCTCGGCGACTGAATGCTTGCAACGCACACCATGTCTTGTCAAAACCACGGACTTGGCGTTTTAACGGCACCAAGATTGTTTTTTACGGCAAGTTTAGCGAAAAGTTTAAAAAAAATTGTAGCTAGCGCTCACAAGAATTTTGCAACAACAGGAATAAATTTCTCCTAAATTCCTCCTTTTTTTTAGACAGGCCCTTGGTTCCTTGGAGGGGTTCAATGCCAGGGCATTTGATCCTAGGAGGTGCTTAATAGACAAACCTAGTATGGCTTTGTTTTTTAGAATGCAGCTTATGACTTTTGATTATAATTTATTAGTCTAATAAATAGTGATCGCTGAAAGAAGCTAGAGCCAAAAATCGGCTAAAAAGCCAAAAATAATAGTACCTATGAAATTGTTATAAATAAGCCCTTAAGAGAGATAAAAGGAGTCAAACGTGTTCATCGACTCAAGTACTGGATAATAACATTTTGTTCATATCAAATCTTCAAAATGAAGATATAATTAGGAGGATTCCTCTTAAAAAAGAAAGTGGACCTTGGTGAAGTTCATCTATGAGAGCATATATAATGGTACATGTCAACTATTAGCAACCCTATATCACGTAAGATTTTTGGTGATATAAAGGAGAGAGAAAGATTGTATTTAGTATTTAATAGGCGGTCTTACAAACGACTTTCTATTGTCTATATCATTGCATAGGTAACTATATAGACAACCCATTAATTATATGAGACTATTACAGATATTTATATATATAGACAACTCATTGTATGAGTTGTCTTTAATCTTATCTATAAATGATATAAAGATGTATTATAGACAACCGTTGTCTATACCATTTGTACATGCCCTGGGTAGAGTAGGGCTCACATATCAACGAACAATTTAGTAAGCTGATGAACTATTTGTGTAGGCATTAGCTATGTCTAGGGTTGTAAACGAGCCAAACTCGAGCGGACCTGATCTCTCAAGCTCGAGCTGAGTTTGAGCGGGTTTGGACCTAGGCTTAAGCTTGGCTTGGCCCAAGCTTTAATAGGTTTGAGTTCGGCTTGAGTAAACTCGGTAACAGTTAATAATTCAACATGTACTAATTTTCAACGATAAGAAAAGCTCAAGCTTGAACTCGGCTCGAGTAAACTCGGTAAGAATTAACATGCAACAATATTCATGCTTGAATTGAGCATTAGCGAGCTATTCGAACTTGGCTCATTGAAGTTCACGAGCTTAGGATCAAGCTCAAGTTCGCCTTGAACTCGAATCAAGCCTAAACCGAGTTGAGCTTCAGTAACTCGTGAGCCTTAATTTTTTTTATGGCCCAAGCTATGTCCTTGAGCCGAAGATATGATGGGGTTGAAGGGAAAAGGCCCAAGAGAGACATAATTATTACAGAAATTTTGAGTTGTCACTAATCCTGATTCACGAGCTCTTGGATATTACGTTTCGATCTTTTTTCCCTCCATTTGCCTCATCATGAAGGCATGACGGCATTGATGGCCACAGGCTGCCGATCGAATCCAAGAATCGGTGGAATGCAAGAGCTCATTAAGTGCTCTAAATCTGTGAGCAAAAAAGTTTCGAGTTTCCGATCGATCTGGACAGTTAGGTGTTGGGTAAGCCACTCATGGCACTTCATAGTTATTAAGGAGTTGCTGAGATTTGTTTCTCCGATGAGCTGGAATCCTATAGGTTATTACCTACTCTCTCCATTTAAATTTATAAGACATATTTTTTCAAACACATAGATAAAAAAGATAATAAAAATTGCTAGATTACCCTTAATTATTATATCTAAGCATTATATTCAATATATGCATGTAGACGAGGTCCTTGAGCCTACCCCGTTACACGGACGGGCTCATCTCTTACCAAGGTGCACAACTCAGCGCAGAATCATTCCTGACTCCACTAAATAAAAGCGTAGTCATTCTCACTCGAACGCAAGGCAGTACCGGAAGATAGCGATAGCTAGCTACGCAGCAGGCAGGGACAGTTTGATTGATGGCTAAATCGTTTGCATGATTGCTGCAACGTGCATGGGCACCACAACTGATCGCAGTCTATTGGCGCAGATAGGGTTCATTCAACCGCCTAGTATGTTCCGTTTGATTGAGCAGGGCGGCTGAATTGGACCCGGCACAGCATATTCATTGCGCTCTCGTATGGACGAGGACACTCTGCGTGGGCGCTCGTATGAACGAAAATGATGGTGTTCACATGCCAGGGAGAGGAGTGTCTTGGCCGGAGGATTCATTCCAGGTGACCGTGCAGTGCAGTGTGATTAGATGACCGGTCAACAACCTTCGCGTATAAATTACTGCAGAACCATCTCACTGAAGCAGACTAGCAGTAAAACCTGAATCTCATCTGAAGCGTTAAAACCTTGTAGGATCGAATACTGTACTCAAATGGGGTGAATGATTGTCGTCGTTTTTTGGGGTCTTCTAATGGTCGGTGAAGGTTTCAACCGCTCGATGCTCAACCGCCTGCTCAATCGCCCAGCGCACGACCGCTAGATCGATCGCTCCGTTTGACCGCTCGGCGTTTGACGGCTCGCTCGATCGATCACTCTGTTTTCGACCACTCGCTCAGATTTGATCTTCGACCGGTTTGTATTACTCGAAGTCTTTGACACCAGTAGTAAAATCTCTCGATTACTTGTTCCTTCGAGAAAACCAGCGCCTTCAAGTACTCGTATTTTCTCTGCTTTTCTGGCAGTGAATCGACACCTTTGCACGTGGTTCTATGCTTCAATCCAACTGCAATCGCTAGTAATCTTCAAGCAACTCACGTACCAAACTGATTCAAGATGATCTTTATTGCTAGATTTCCGTGGATTTACAAAGTGCCCTCACAAACACACCTAAAGCCTTCTCGACGAAATCCCTCTAAACTCGCACACCAATCCTCACGTTAGTCCTTAGGCTCCCCCTACTTTTTTAGGCTAACACTTCAAACCGTGTTCACCTCAAACACGGACTCCTATCTCTATATCTTCCAAAAATCAACAAACCCGAAACCCTTCCGAACACGGATTTTAACAATCTTCAAAACTTCCCAGTTATGGACTCCCTCCACAACTCCTAATTCAACATGTGATGAAGCCTTCAGGACAGCACCTCCAGCAACAAATAGCGCATCGACCAGAACTTTCACAAACACAAATTCCAATGAAACTCAAATGTTAATTATTTACCATCACTAACTGCACGATCACCACATGGTCTAACAATCTTCCCCTTGATAAATACATTGACAAAACCTCAAAACTCTTGAAAGAGAAAATTTGCGAAAAGATAAATTCAAAGCTGCATATCATGGCAGAAGTTGCAGACCACAACAGAAAAGCCGAAAGCCCAGAAAATACTCCCCCTCAACACAAGAGAGAAATTTGGGCAATTTTGCAACTTTTGCTCCCCAATTTCTCCAAACTCTTCCCCTTTGGCAATGAAATCATCAAGAACTCCCAAAAAAATAATTCTAAAAAGAAGCAATGAGAGTAAACATCCAAAAACTTTATAGATTATCTAAGTCACTTTTCATTGACTTAAAACTGTACCCAAACCATCTTTTTGAGTAGAGCTCTCTAGATCATATAAAGTCATATACCATATAGCAAATTAAAATAAGTCTGTAGCATGATTAAACTAATTAGATTAATAATAGGCATCTCAATCATGACCAAACCGATCTATAAAAAGCACAAAGGGATATCACACTAAAAAGAGTAAGCCTAAAAGTGAAGCCAAATTTAAATCTAGGCAAACTAGCAGTCTCATATAGCAACCTATTACTCCACACTCAATTTGTTAAGTATATGGCATACTTATAGCATACTTCTTTTCATAATGCCATCTTTGTAGCAAACTTCTTTTAAATGGTAGCATACTTGAAGTATACTTCTTTTCATTCGAACATGGTTTGTGTTATTTCTTTTTGTTTAACCATGGCATCTTTGAAGCATACATCTTTTCAATCTTCTCTTTTTTTTATTTTTTTTATACTATGCCAACTTGAGTGAACATAAAAAGATTATAATATGAAACATACGAGTCTAATAGCCAAGTTTTCAAATAAGATTCACGACCACGCTAATCCTTTTATATGAATATCACAAAGTGCTATCTACAATCAATCTAGTCAAAGTTTTCTGTCATGTTATATTTTAGTTTAAATAGAGCATATTAATTACAACCTATCAAAAACAAGGCTACATAGTAGATGAATAAATATGATAAAGACAACTCTACTACACATTTATTTTCAATAACTTGGATTTGATGTATTATTTCACAAGTATAATAAACAAAACTTCTGAAATTTTTAAACAGCAAGCTTTCCCTCAGAATAATCCCAAATGATTCAACACACACAATTCACTTCTCAACCGAGCGCAAAGAGAAGAATCAAGCAGTTAAGAGTGAAAATGAGCAATCTGAAAAAGGAACTCAAATACCACTTGTACGACAATATTACCTTTTCCACATGGTCTAACCAGAAGGTAAAATCTCTTAAAAGCCATCAAAGAAAGTAAAGAACCATCAAATATTCCAGTCAAGCAATGATGTAAAAGACCAGAACCCAATCAAGCGTATGTTCTTCATCCTACGTTAGCTGGTCTTACATCAAAGGAAACATCAGCCTCACAATACTGGGGTTAGTAAAATAAGATTTAGGAATCTAGTACTGAGATACTCGACGAACAAGAGCAAAAACATGCACTAATGAAGATTTAAGTGAAGCATTGGTATTTGACATATATTGACCAGACAGTCGTTAAGACACTCGTTCAACCATAGGGCGGTCTATCTTCCTCAGCAAAGCTAGTTTGACCACCGATTGGTTGGGTCGTATAGACGACACTGATCAAAAATAATCTGACCGACTATGTAAAAATGGTCTGACCACCGATTGGTTGGGTCGTATAGACGACACTGATCGAAAATAATCTGACCGACTATGTAAAAATGGTCTGACCACCGATTGGTCTAATCGAGTATGAAAAGCTAGTTGAAACTCTGGTCCAACTACACTGGTTCAACCGTGTGAAATAGCTTGTCGAAAGTTTGGACCAACCACGTTGGTCCGACCACAGGTAACACCTAGTCAAAAGTCTTGTCCAGCTACGCTGGTTCAACCACAGGAGAGAGCTAGTCAAAAATGCTTCCTTATCCTGTCTTTCTTCTTTTTCTTTGCTTTTTTAAAAAGCGGAATTGAACCAAATGACCATCTTTACCACAATGAGTGCATTGGTACTTTAACTTGATAAGTGGTCATATCAACTGACTTCATAGCACTCAGTTTAGTAGAAAACTCTTTTGCAATACCAGCAGATATAAAGACAATTTGTTTTGGTTTAGACTCTACTTCAAACTTTCCCGGTTCGAGTAACTTGACAACTTTAGGAGAATTATTCTTAGCATGCTCAACAAAATTAAATCCTAGATCATGATTTTTCACACTAGTTTTGACTTATATATAATCATATTAAAAATTTTCTTGACAAAAGAAAATATCCCTAAAGTGTTCTTAAGGTACTCGTTTTCCTTAGCTAGTGAAGAACAAGATACGTACTTAACAATTCATTAGCAAGATTCTTAGAAGCACTAGACTGAGTCAATCTCTCCTTTTTAGTAAAATCATTAAGTTGTCTAGTTAATACTTATATTTAAGTGTTAAGCTTAGGATAGTTAGAGTAAGAAAGAATATTATGATAAAGCATTTGTTAAATTGAGTCATGAGATGAATTAAGTCTAGTTTGAAGCAAATCACACTTAGAACATGATTTAGAAGAGTTAGACTTAGTACTAGATCAGGAAGATTGAACTAGATCAGCCACGGCCAAAAATTTTATCGCTTTTCAGGAATCAGTCTTTGACCACTTAGTACGACCAGTACCGTTAGCTCAACGAGTACTCGAAAACCATAAGTACTAGGAAATTACTATCACTCAACTCCGAACACTCAAAAATCATACGCATCGTAGCACTTCCAGTCTATGACTACCGATCATCAACCAATCACTGTTCCATCAACCATCGAGTACCAAGTACCAACCAGATACTTAAGCATAGACTACCATCAACGAGTACTATAGCACTGACCTGATACTATAGCAACGAGCTTCCGACATTCAACCGGTTTCACTGCTGCTTACGACCGATTCACTGTTGCTTACGACTGATTGACTGCTGCTTACGACCGGTTCACTATTCGATGTCGAAACCTACGATTATCTGCCGTGGTCATTTTGCCGTTATCGAAATACCGTGGTTGACGTCTACCGACCAGTCCTGCTATCCTGAAAACTCCGGTAACAAATAGTGCATCGACAAGAACTTTTACAAACGCAAATTGCAATGAATCACAAATGTCAATTATTCATTATCTCGAACTGCCACCACATGGTCTAACAAACCTTCTTATTGGCACTAATTCAAGTCTTGCACGCTGTTGCATATATGCTTGAAATTCATCCATTGATTCGTTTTGATGTAATAGTCAAAATCTAGTTGAGTTGCTCCCAAACCGCCTCTCCTAAGAGACTCAAATTCTAGCTAAGTAGTACAAGATAGCATGGGTTCTTATGCTACTAAAATACTAGTCCGGTGAATTTACATACACCGGCTTCGTATACTGCTCCCAAGATTTGCATGGTTACAAAAAAGAGAAGCACGGCAAGTAGATGTGGGCAGGGGCAGAGTGAGATAGCAGTAGCAAATGAGACAAACAACTCCTGTAAGGTAGTTAGGATGTAGTGGTCTACCGTTGTTCGCAGGCAACCTGTGGGGGCTCAGCCTCACCAACTACAACATCAACTTGCGGCCTTTCGCTTGAGACACGGTACCAAAACCGGTGTCGCGGGCGGGAGTGATTTCTTTTACTTGAAAACCAAACTTACACTATACATTGGTGGTGCTCGATTGGACTAAATTTTTATGGCTTATGTCTAAATTTTCACTGTAACTAGTTAAAATTACACTATAATTGATGGTGTCTTATTTGGTATAATGCAAACGAATACGGGAAAAAAAACCAATAAAAACTTTTTAAAAATCTAAAAAGTCAGAAAAAATAAAATTTATAAATAATAAAAATAAACCAGAAGTCTAAATTCAAACGAGCGGGACCATTATCAACTACATGCTGTCCTGTCGGTGCATACGCGTAATTGCGTACGACTGCGTCTACTGCCGATGGGAAATCCTCCATCAGCTCCAACCCGAACCTGAAAGCGAAAGGCACCACCATAAACGGCGCGCGGTTCGCATTTGGATGAGGCCACGGGTGCTCGTACGTGCGCCGGGGGGGGGGGGGGGGGGGGGGCGAGCACGCGGCGTGCGGCGCTGCGCAGCACCGAGTCCGAGGAAAGCAAAAGCAGAGGCGCCGCCGCCGCGCATGCCGAAAAGGGGGCTCCTCACCCGTCTACTGTCTTCTCCGGGCGTAGCGCCCGCAACGGCGACGAGGTTGGGTGTGTGTAGCCAACGCTCGGACGTTTTGTTCGTCCAAATTTTGAACCGTTATACTAGAGGAGCCATCCAATTAAATCCACGATCCTATCTCCCGTTCTCATGTGCCTCGTCCGTTTTGTGTTTGGTTGGAATAAACAAATACTACAGAACAAGATCCAACGACCCTGCAACGAAACTACCACCGTTTTGTGTTTGGTTGGAATAAATGGGCCCGCAAACACAATGGACCAAGATCTAACAACCCAACAACAAAACAGATAAGAAAAATGAAAATGGTCCAAAAAAAGAAATGCACGCTGTTTCATTGTGCCTTCCCTGTGTTAATTATTTGCAATAACTTTGCTCATTTGATACTTCCAAACTAGAGCTAATCCGTCTCAAAAAGAAAAGCAACTAGAGTTGATCAAAGCAATTCAGATCTGGGGCGAGAGAGAGAGAGAAAGAGAGTAGGCAAAAGAAATAAATTAGTCTAATAACAGACTGCTATCAAACCTGTGGCATCAGTTCTATAGACTACTCTTAGGCCCCGTTTGGCACGGCTCCACTTCACAAGTGAAGCTGTTTTATTTTGACTTCACAAGTGGAGCCGGGTGAAGCTACTTTTTTCAGCTCCTTGGGTGAAGCTACTTTTGTCTCAGCAGGTTTTAAGGAACTCCTTGGGTGGAGCTATTTTGTTTTACCCCGTTTGGCACAAAACAACTCCAAACAGCTCCAAGGAGCTGGTGGTGGAGCTGTGCCAAACGAGGCCTTAGAAACGTATAGATTGAACACTCTTGTGCTGCTTTTCAAAATAACAAAAACAAACATGTAACAACACAAATTCAGAGCGTCATACACTTGCAAGCAAGATTTAAGAAAACACACAAATCATGACAGCCGTTTAGAACATAGAAAATAAAAAAAAAGACTATGCTTCCTATAAAATACATAACATAAACTTGGAGTAGTACCGGATGAAGTTGGGCGGCCTTATGAAAAATTGTGAATACACGAATTCATGATAGGTGTTGATGTAATTTATTCTAGGAACTAAAATTTCCTAACAATGGAGAAGGTGAAAAGGGCGTAAATGATTAGTTAACACTTCATCGATTACACTCACTCTTGTCCAGCATTGCTTCACAGTAACTACACAACAATCATCGATCAACATTCATGATTTCCATGATTCAAAAAAAAAATTCTCCAGTCACAGCTTTATTCCACAAACATGAACACGAAAAAGCTGACTCGTTCATCATTAGCTGGACCAGCAGTTCAATTCATCATTGATAACTATGCTTGAGGACCTCATCATAGGATTTTGCATTGGTTATATTTGTGTCTTGACTCCAAATTGGCTTAAGTCTATTCAAGTATGACTGTGTGAATGTACCATAAGCTTGTAGACAGGACAACAAAAAAAAAACAAAAATCATGGCCGCCATTTCGAACTTAGGATTAAGTAGGTAGTCATGCAAAGTATTCTTCCTCACAAATCACAACCATGTTCTTGTTTGCCACAGAATAGGAGTAATTAGTTGTAGTACCACACTGCTCCCAAACAGTGCATTCAAGTTTGAACCAGTAAAAGTATGAGCACCATTCTTATTATCAACTAGACCAAAGCATCTTCCACATGCTCTATAGCCATAGTCAGACATGTAAAAAATGGTTGTTATCGAGATTAGACATTAAATAGATATGAGTTGAAGGCATCAATCATTTTGACATGATACATGGCAAAAACACTATGCTTCCCAATAATGTTGGGAAATAGAGAAGCTACTAATAATAAACAAAAATACTAATATGTCGAATTTTCTCGATGCTTATTGCTACTTGCGTGTAAGTAATACCAAGAGCCAAATTTACTCATAGATTAATCCCAAATATTATCTCTTTACATAAGAGGTAGGAAACTCTACAAAACACACCAAGCATTGACCTCTCCACTTTCCAGACAATGAAATCGAGAATGCGTTTAATACCTGAAACTTGAAATGCTTGTGCTTAAAAAAAGCCTGACAAATAAGCCTACTTGCTAAAGGTACAAATGACAAACAATCCACACTTGGGCATCAAAAAGTATCTTTTTGAACTGAGAGATTTCTCACCTTGTGATCCAAAACGGAGCGGCAATTCATTCGATTAATCCTTCAAGTAGACCAAAATTTTAAGTGAATATACTTACAATAAGTAATCATAGGGAAACAAAAAGACAAGGAAATCAGGAGCGAGCTTAGGTTAAACTGAACAAATAATATATTCCTACACACAATGAAATATTCATGTACACAGTGCTTAATATGATTTAAACAATGAACTATAAGGAAACAAAGACAAAAAAGATCGAGATCTAGCTTGGATTAAACTGAATATTAATATATTACTTCATTATACAAAACAAATTTCTAAATAAACAGAACCTATAGAAGGCATTAAGCACTACAAAACTAAAAAAAGCCTTCTAAGAATTCCGAAATATTATTTCATCACACAAACCTAATTTTTTTTAAGTAAACACAAAACCCGTAAATGGTAGGAGACAATGCAGAACTAACAAGCTTCTAAGAATTCAGATATGCTACTTCATCACACAAACCAAATTTGTTAAGTATATTCGATTAAACCAAAATTTTAGTATGAGGTAGGAAACCCTACAAAACTATAATCGTAAGATAACAAAATTTTAGCTGACAAAACATTAGAATTAGTGAACAAATAAAACTATAACAGTAAGATAACAAAACATTTTTGGAAGCTAACGAAAATAAGAAGGGATAATTGATACTTTGCCCCTCAGTTTGGCTGCCTTCGATCATTTGCCCTTTTTTACTTTGCTATTCATATTTTGCCCTGAAGTTCTTTTGCCAATTGCTATTTTGCCCTATAACCCATTTTAATTCGTTTTTATTCTATGTGGCTGGTACCCTCATACGAAATGATGAGATTGCCCTCATGTCTAATTCAGCCACCACCTTCATCTCCCTATCTCTGACTCTCCACATCCAAGCAAGCCAGATGTCGGGCTCACCGTCGGCGACTGCAACCGTAGCAACTGCCGCCCAAAATTCTCCTAACCACCGCGCCTCACCCTTGCTCTCCTGAAACTCTGTTTGGTGTCCCTCCGCTCGTCTTCCCCAGCTTCGGTCGTGCGCCGCCGCCACCCAATTTCACTACACAGGGTTGTTGCGCTAATTGGGACCATAGCAGCAGCAGTAGGGAGGCAGACATGGGGGAGAAAGAAGACAATCCTGACTAGCTGCTTGAGTTCCACGTACCCATCTCATCTCACACTACTCAACCTCTACCTAAATTGGGGAAGTGCCGGAAAATAAGTTTTTCTTCCCCGTATTCTGGGTGCAAATGAGACCTTTTTCCCGGGACAAACATGTGCGTAGATTTCTTGCAAAATAGATCTTGGGCAGGTAGGTGCAGATGCGGTTTGCATCACTGACTCCCAATGGATGGCAACATTTCCCTCTTCTAGGTGCTAGGTTCTTGGTTAATTCTATTATGTATGCATCCATTTCTATTCTGCAGATTTAAATTAGGAATTGAACCCTACAGTAAGTGCTTAAACTGGTTACGCACTAGCAATTGATCGACATCGCATTGCAATGGCACCATTTCTAGCATATATTACTCTCAAATGATTCGTGGTGTTCTTAATAACCTCTTGCTCTTTATAGCCTTCATAAGTCTGAAATAGAATTTGTGCATTGGTATCAGAACTTATTTATACTCTTGTCTTTTGTTAAACAGTGGTTGAATACCTGTGCTATCATCTATTCATGTCCTCAATGATAGCTTCTTATTTGGTGCCAATGGGCTAGGGCATAAGCTGGCACATTGTTCTTGCCCTACTTATGCACTGCACATCACTACTATAGAAAGGGTCATCACAGACGGTTCAAAACCGTCATTGTTGTAGGGGTGGCCCCCACCTAAGCCCAGTAGGCCTGTTAGAAGGATGTAAGGTCCAAAATGGGACATGTGTAATGACATGAGTACCCCTGAGGGGAATACTCACGTGTAAGGGTATAATTATAAAAGCACTCACCATTTGGATATATATATATATATATATGACATAGGCCATGGGGAGGAATCCCAAGCCATTCACTGACCTAACTCTCCACTACCACACTCTCTCTCTGTTTGGTCTGTAACCACAACAGTTGGCGTCGTACGTGGGGAGGACAAGAACAAGCCTCCAGATCTGAAGGAGGATGGCACCAAGGAAAGCTTCAACATCGGTGGCGAAGAAGAAGGCGGAGGCGGCGAAATCTCACGTCAACACCAAGGCTTCGGCTGAAGCAGCTGCAGATGCGGGCATGGCGACCGTGAGCACCGGCGTTCGCGACGCGATGCCCGACCCCACCACCACCCCGACCACCAACCCCGGCGACGACGCGGGCCTTGTCACCAGCTCCAGGGTCCTCCGCGCCAGCGCTGCGGGTGGATTGGGCGCACAGGCCGTGGTCGCCACCGTCCCACAGTGGAGACCGCCCTGCTGGCGGCCCTCAGCGCGTGCCAGCGGGAGCTATCAGATCTCTGCGGGGCCGTGCGAGACGTACAAGAGGCTCGGAGCCAGCGCGCCACACCGGTGGCTGCGTCTCAGCCCACCTCGGAGAGGGCGAACAGCCGCGACGCTCTTACGTCCAGTCGCGCCCCACTACGGCGCATAGACCCGGAGTCCCCGCTCTCCGTGGGCCTACAGCAAGCGGCGTGGCCCGAGGACTTCAAGTTCCCGAGCGTCATCGAGGCGCACAAGGGTGACTCCGACCCGCGAGAGTTTGTGCGCGTATATGAGACCGCTATCGAAGCCGTTGGCGGAGACGACATCACGAAGGCAAAGGGACTCCCCCTCGCGTTACAAGGGGTGACGCTGTCCTGGTTCTTCACCATCGAACCACGATCCATCTACGCGTGGGAACAGATCCGCGATCGGCTCTGCAACAACTTCCAGGGAAGCTACGTCGAGCGTGTCGATGCGAACCAGCTCTTCGCAGTCAAACAGAAACCCGAGGAGGGGCTCCGGACCTACTTCAAACGCTTCGCCAAGGTACGCTGCCAAGTCAGGGACGCCAGCGAGGCAACCATTATCAACGCAGTGATACAAGGTCTCCGCCCGGGACCATTCGTTGAGTATAACGCGCGGAAGCCGCTCAAATTGGAGGCAGAGCTCTTTGACAAAATGGAAGCGTACGCCCGAGCCGAGGAGGACACGCGGAAGCGCAGCGGCGACAGCTCTGATGCCGGGCAAGCGGAGGAGTTGTCGCAAAGGGGAAACACAAGAGACAACCTGAGAACGAAACACAAGCAAGTGTCCATAGGCGACACTCGTGAGCCCGTCGACGACGGGGTGCACCAAAACTCGCCAGGCGAAGGCCCCGGCGTAACCGGCGAAGACCCCAAAAGGCCCGCCACGTCTTCGCTGCGCAAGGCGTTCCCCGGGAGGCCGCGTTGACCTTGCGCGCCGGAGAGGAGCGCGAAGGAGGCCGTGATGAGAAGCCGCGTGCGGAGCAGGAAATCTTAGAATACGGCAGGTGGTGCGAAGTGCACGACTACGGGGGCCATTTCACGCGGACATGCACCAAAATTGCGACATTACGTCAAGCGATGGCCCACGTACGGGCCTCGGAGGCATTGACCCCCGCAATAGCCCACGTACAGAGTACGCAAGGCAGTCCCTCGCGTGCTGGGTCCCCTGGAGAGACCCAGTGTCATGGTATTAACGTCATCACTGGAGGCTCTTCATCGAGCACTTCCCCAGCACAGCTACCTCTGCGGGCGTCTCATTGCAGCATCGCCTTCACGTCAGCCAACGCCCAGGGCGTGGAATTCCCCCACCAAGATCCCTTGGTCATCCAGGCCGACATCGCAGGTTGCGACGTCAGGCGTATCCTCATTGACGGAGGGAGCTCCGCAAACATCTTGTTCGCGGAGGCCCTCAATCGTATGGGAATACCTTAGAGCCTACTAAGAGCTTTGGAAGCCCCCCTTCAGGGCCTCGGAGGGCAGCCCCTGAAGGCTTTGGGTCAAGTACGCCTCCAAGTCTCCTTGTGCCAGGCCGACAACACCAGGACTGAAGATGTCGTCTTCGACGTCGTGGACGTCTCGTATCCGTACAATGTCATACTGGGCCGGCCTGCCATCAACTCCTTTGAAGCGGTCCCACACTACGTATTCCTATGCATGAAGCTCCCATGCCGGCGGGGCATCATCACCATTTTCGGCGATCAGGATATGGCCAGGAGCATCGAAACCGGAGCTAGAAGCTTGCACCGTAAGGTGCACCACTACTACAAAACAAGGATATTGTAACACTTTCTTGTAACATATTCATCAATGTGTTCCAATGAAATTTCATAGTAACACAAAATAATGTGTTACAGACTTCGGTTGTAACACAAAACACTTTTTTTTATAAAAATGTGTTACTGACAATAATTATAGTAACACAAAATTAACGTTACAAGCAAAATGTTACAAAAGTGTACTATGTTGTAACACATAAATGGAACATATAAAATGTGTAACAAATATATGCCCTGTAGTAACACAAGATAATGTTACAGCCCAAGTGTTACGAAGAAACATATACATATGGACGTTCCTATTCATAGGCGACATGGACATCGCACATGGGTGTCGTAAAGGCTGTTAGGCAATCACATCGTGGTCATCACATGAGAACCAAGTAGCAATGAGTAGGCAATTAAAATGGTTAGTTCGATGCCAGAGCCTTTTGTCAATTTATTAGGCCAAGCTCAAGACACTCTAGATGGAGTTAGATCAAAAGAGGAACAAGTACAACGGGGAAGGAAAAAACTGAAAAACAAAAAACAAAAAAAATGTGAAATTAAATGGGAGTAATATAGATATTTTGACGTTGTTGCGTGAACCCACTAATTATCTCGACCCTACCACTATATAGGTTGATATAGGTTGATCTAGAATTTCATCTTTTTGATCCACATGAATACCAGTCAAATTTACAACACATTTTTATGTAAATATTGTTTTCTATGCTCAAAACCTGAGTGCAAACGTTTTTTTGTGGTTTTGAGTCTAACAAAAAGGCTATGCAAAAACAATCATGTATGGCAGCCAAAACAAGTTAAATCAAATAAGTAATCACCCAAGAAAAAATTGTCTCAATGTTATAAAACGCATAGAAAGGCCACAAAATAAGGCATTTCAGTATGACCTTTAAATGATATTTGTGGCAATATGAAACAAGTGCCATCACAAATGAAATAGGAAATTTGAAAACAGCCTCCAACGTGTTTTGTGGTAATATTCAGAATATCATGAACCATCATCTAGAACATTTACATATAGAATGTGAATTCTCAAAGGATTCAACAATAAAAAAATGTATGCTATCCAACTTAATGACCACGCATCCATCATACTTTAGGCTTGAACAAGGTGACTAGGGATGCCACATAACATTAGTAACCTGCAATTCCAGAAAAAGGAAATAGTCTAAGAATGTTTCTATACTTTAATTGGAATAATAATAATAAAGCTTCTAAAACTAAGACAAATTCAATATATGTCATGCCTGACTGACCTCATGAACTATGATTGGTCATTCAATCCATTGTCACTAGCATCCACAATATCACTAGCATCCACTGTGGTTCCCTCAATGTCTCTTCTAGCCCATTGATGTCTTACATTTGCATTATTGAACATATCTCCAAGGTGTGTGACATGGAATGGCTCATTTTCTACATCATCTTCCCATTCATCACAACCTGTGTCATATATATCTCTTGGTTTCATCTTCATGACTACAGACCACCCAGGGTTTTGTTCGTCTTTGTCTTCAGCATAAAACACCTGGTCAGCTTGGTTAGGAAAAATGTACGGTTCATGACCAATCTTTTCTCCTGTATGTCGCGGGAGGAAAATGAACCACACCTACCTCCAGTACCCTCTACCGCGGCACTTCGCCGGGCCTCCACCTAGGTCATGATCACCTCGCTGGCCTGAGAAGCGACAACCTTCCCGGTTTCAGGAGCATCCCCGCTCGGTGTCAGGACCTCAGTCACTGGGCCTGCCACGCTGAACCGGCCCCTCGAAGATGGCGGCGACTGCACCTGAGGCCGTTTCGCCTTCGGAGTTGCAGGTGAAGCCTCTGTGGCTACCTTGGCAGCCACGGAAGCCATCATCAGCGGCAACGCTGCGGTTGCCGCTGGAGGTGACGAGGCGTCATCTTCAAGAACAACGAGGCTTGGGCCCGTCGCCTCGCCACCATATAGGGCCTCGTCGGGAGTTGCGTGCCTCCCCAAACCGGTCGATCCGAGCTCAGCGCCCGTCTCGCCCCCCCATCCCCATGTCCTCGACCGGCGGCACGTCCGGCGAGTTGAAGGCAATGGTCTCCGATTGGACCTCGCATCGAGAGGATGGCGCCACCGCCGTCGTGCCGCTCGGCGATTCCGCAGGCACCGGGCGCTCCGGAACGGGAATTCCCAAACCTCGCATACCCGGTTAATCCGCCTTAGCTTTGCCAAGGCAGTTGCGGATTCACGGGCCTTGTGTTCCTTCGCCGTGTACGGCCAAAGAACCGCAACCACTGCGCGCTCCGCATCTTCTAACCGGCGTACTGCACGCACAAGCGGAATATCATACCAAAGGGTTTGCAACCACCCAGGTGGTACTTGGCCTATGGCAGGGATACTTACAGGGCGTGGAGGGCCTATGGAGCGAAGACACCCCCGGATGGATGTCGTCCTTCCGGTCGGGCCCCCGCCGCTCGTACTTCCAGTTACAAGAAAGCGGAGATATCGTGTACATGGCGAACGCCTCGGCGAGGTCACGCATGTTGAACCGGAGTGCGATGCCAGCAAGTCTCCGCGCCTGTTGTTCGTCGCCGGGCCGAGGCGTCACATCCGGACAGCGGTTGAATGATATCGGCTCTCCCCGGCTTCGGAGGCCGCTCGTGCTCGTCACGAGGTAGTAGAACCACCGCCGTGTCCAACCGGACTCCCACTTTTCTCGCGTAGCCAACGCGAGAAACAAGTGCGAGCAATCCGTCCTCAGCACGAAGTCCACGCTGCTGAAGTTCGAGTACGCCCCCCTTCCACTTTTTTCGGTTGGCACCGTGCGTCATGCAGGATGGAGAACAACTCGGCACTGGGATGGGCACCTTCCGTCCGCATCGCCCAAGTAAAGATGACGAACCGAACGATCGCGGCCGGAGTCAGCTGCGCCAGCTCCAACCCATACGCTCGCAGCACTTCGCGAACAAAGTATGTCACTGGGATTCAGAGCCCGGCATCGAAGAATGCCACGAAGACGATCGCCTCCGACTCTCCCGGGTTCGGCTCTGTTTCGTCAGGCCCGGGCAAACGAGCCCCGACACGATCCTCCAGCTTCTTCTCCCGAAGAAGGGTTTGGAGGGTCACCTCCGTGACGCGACTCCGCCCTAGCACACGGGAGCAGCGACCCTTTGACTTCTTCATGGCATCCCAGCGATGGTTGGTTTGCTTTTTGTCGCACGGAACCAGGCGGTACTCCGCCGGTGGTGGCGTCAGGCAGCGCTGGCTCGACGAGGCGCTCTCGCTAAGGCGGCGTGCAGGATCGTCAAGGGCGACACCCCTGTTAGCTGGGAGGTCGTCGCGCGCAGCCATTCCTCTCTCCCCACTACGTCAACAGGCAGGCACGGATGCGAGAGTAGCAGCAGGATGCGCAAGAAAAACGGGAAGGAACGCACAAGCAAGCAAGCAAAGGGGAGCGCTTGCATGCCCACAGTGACAACTTATAAAGCCCCCGTCTCCCCCGCAGGCAGAAGATCGAACAACAGAATTACAGCGGTTCGGCTACCCACGATCGGGCAGTGCAACCGCTGGCACCCGCGGCAGGCGGCGGTAGGTGGGCGATCAGCGCGTAATGCAGCGATACACTCCTGCTGCGTGGCCACTTTCCCTGGGGAAGAGGCGAACGGCCGTGGTCGTAGGACCACTGGCATTCCACGACGCTCCAATTATAGCCGGCCACGTACCCCCACCCAGTGCAGGGCAGATGGAGCAGCCGCGACAGCCTGCCCCTGACAAAGGCCGGCGCGATTCCAGGCGTCATTAAAACGCACTCCTAGGCCACGCAACCACCTCTCCGCGCTAACGCTACATCATGCGGAGCATTTCCTGAGACTCAGCTGCCCGGGGCAGCCAACCAAGTTTGCTTCGCGCCCACAAATATCCGAAGCGCGAACCTCGGCCCCGTCAAGGCCTTCGGCCTGCCCGGTGCCTTCGGCCTCGAGGCCGTGCGAGCTCCAGGAGCGGAAGACAGCCCTCGCACAAGCACGAGTGGAGGTATATCTAGGTCATCGAGGATCACAGGCCGATGGGACGGAGGGGGCCAAAGGGCTCAGCGGCATGTCTTCGCCCCGTGAAGCCCTTCACCATGAGAGGCTCCTGTTGTAGGGGTGGCCCCCACCTAAGCCCAGTAGGCCTGTTAGAAGGATGTAAGGTCCAAAATGGGACATGTGTAATGACATGAGTACCCCTGAGGGGAATACTCACGTGTAAGGGTATAATTGTAAAAGCACTCACCATTTAGATATATATATGACATAGGCCACGGGGAGGAATCCCAAGCCATTCACTGACCTAACTCTCCACTACCACACACTCTCTCTGTTTGGTCTGTAACCACAACAGTCATCATAGACGGTTTCTGAATCAACTGAATTTATGTGTCAGTGATAAATAGGTGGTTATCACAGACGGCCCCCAAACCGTCTGTGATAAGTTAAAACGTAGACGGTTTTTTATATTAATCATCTGTGATATCTTACATATCACAAATAGTTGTATTTAAAAATCCAATATCACAGATGGTTTTTTAAAAAACTGTATGTGATGTCTGTATATCACATACGATTGTTTTCAAAAACCGTCTTTGATATCTGTATATCACAAATGGTTGTTTTCAAAAACTGTCTATGATATGTAGATATCATAGATGGTTTAGAACACCAAACCATCTATTATAGCTATTTTAAAAGTTATATTATTTTCTATTTTTCAACTAGCCTCAGGTAATGCTGGCCATACCCTCTAAAACACAAGCAAGAAGATCACATATATATGCACGGGACAATCATTACACTAATCTCACAAATGAGTTAAACAACGCAAGTAGATTACATATATATAGCACATGACAATTGTTACATAGATCTCATAAATGAATTAAACAACTGAATGAAGTACAATTGAATGAATTGTTTGATTAAGCATAATGTGTTGTAAAACCGTGAAATGGGCTTGAGCATATGTATCTAGATCTGGAGTTATTGCTTTCCTTCTGATGGCCCCGATACCCTCTAGCCTCCTCTCGTGACGAGATAGAGGTACACCTATCGGTTCAATCTGAGCCATGTAATCGATGCATAACTTAATGACCTCTTCAGTTGCATAACCTTCGATGATGCTACCCTCCGACCGAGATCGATTACGTACATAGGACTTGAGAATTCTCATATACCTCTTGAACGGGTACATATGACATAGAAATACAGGACCACATATCTTTATCTCTTTCACAAGGTAGACAATGAGATGGACCATGATATCGAAAAATGATAGAGGAAAATACATCTCAAAATGGCATAGAGTCGTCACCACCTCGGTTTGCAGAGTATCTAGTCCGTCGGGATTGATGATCTTGTGAGCAATTGCATTAAAGAGATAACACAGCCTCATGTTTGTCACTTGAACCTTATTTGGCAAAATACTTCTAATTGCAATAGAAGCATTTGTATCATTAGCACGTGACAGTCATGAGACTTCATGCTAATTAATTTCAAATCTTTCATAGAAATAAGTTTTTTCATGCTGGCGGAGTGACCGGATGGAACTTTCACACCATGCAAGTAATGGCACAATTTGGTTCTCTCGGACTTAGATAAAGCGTAGCAAGCTAGGGTAAGGTACGCCTAACCTTTATCGGTCTCTATCGGTGCTAACTCGGTCCTGATGTTCATAGCGACCAAATCACACCGTGCGTTAACACCATCCTTTGTTTTGTCACGAATGTTCAATAAGAGATTAGTCAAGCTATCACATACATTCTTCTTTATGTGTAAGATATCGATACAATTGCGAACTTCTAAGTACTCCCAATAAGGTAAGTCCTAAAATATTGACCTCCTCTTCCACATGTTGTTCTAGCGGGTCATCAACTTACATCCCTTTCTAAATACAATATCGATATCCTTTACCATATCGAAGACCTTTTTCCCGTTAAAATGCTTTGGTGCTGAGTCATCCACTTTTTTTCCATCAAATTATTTTTTTCATCTTGCGGCGTGGGTGATACCTTAGAAGCAACCTATAGTGACACATGTACATAGTTTTGCACAAGTTGTTCAACCACACACTCTCGGTATAATCTAAGCAGTGTGAACGAGCTTTGGCTCCTTTTGTACACAACCCTGATAGGTTACCAAGGGTAGGAAAATCATTGATGGTACAGAACACGGCATGCAGATTGAAGTTCTCTTGTTTATCCGCATCCTATACCAAGACCTTTCACCAATAGTGCTAGGTACACATCAATATCGTTCCCAAGTTACCTCAACCCTTGGATAAGTAATGACATCAAAATGTACTTTCGCTTCATACATAGTCAAGGAGAAAGGTTGTACATGCATACAGTCACGGGCCAGGTGCTATGTCGGCTGCTCATGTTATTGAAAAGATTCATTCCAACTGTACTCAATGCAAACCTTATATTCCTCAGTTCCGCACCAAAGTCTACAAACATCGCATCAATGTTCCTCCACTAGTCAAAATCAACAACGTGTCTTATCATTCCATCTTTCTTACGCTACTCTGAGTGCCAACGCAACAATCTTGTATCCTTTTGGTTTGCAAATAAACGCTTCAAACAGGGAATTATAGACATATACCACAACATCTTAGAAGAAGATCCTTCACCTCGATGCCCTTCCCGTCATTGGAGTCATTTTTACGCTTGTATCGAGATGCTTTGCACACCGGACAAACATGTAAGCTTGCATACCCTTTACGGTAGAGGATGTAATCATTCGGATATGCATGTATTCTTTCTACTTTTATTTCCAATGGACAAAGAACCTTCTTAACTTGATAAATGGTTCTTAGCAACACATTTCCCTTTGGAATGATGTTCGCTAGGAAACCTAACAATACTATGAAACTCTTATCGGGCCAACCATTGCTTGCCTTCAATTTCAACAGTTCAAAAATCGATGACAACCTTATGTATTACGACTTACAGCCCGGGAACAAAGGTTTCTCCGAGTCTTCCATCAAGCCCTTGAATTTACCAAACTCTCTCTTACTATAGTTCCCGTCTGCATCACATAGCATCTGATCCAGATTGTCATCATGCGATCTATTCTCATCAAAAGCACAGTCCACAACCGGCATATCGTTGTCTTCCTCGACGATGTTACCATAACTGGTCCAACATGT
This sequence comes from Dendrocalamus latiflorus, assembly GCA_017311315.1. NCBI lineage: Eukaryota > Viridiplantae > Streptophyta > Magnoliopsida > Poales > Poaceae > Dendrocalamus > Dendrocalamus latiflorus. The sequence goes on from CM029631.1 coordinate 23,556,675, forward strand.
ATACCCCTTTTTGAAACCTCTTCGAATTAAGTGGGCTTCGATTTGTGCTAAGTTGGTAAACATCTTCAGATCATCGCAATCAATGCATGGATAGTACATGTATTCCATCTCCTTCTTCAACAAATCCAACTTGATCGCTCTTCTAAAAGCAAACATGTCATTAATGTACTGTTCACTCACATGGTTCTCAACGTACATCTAACTTCGGTCCATCTACGCTTCACCTGTAATAAATTAGTGTCAAATTATATTATTAATGCTACTATGGCTAACCAGCCTAGCTACTTACACACATAATTGTCATTCACCTTATAATAATTTGTCTATATGTAAATTAAGTAGATAGCTACGTATTCATGATGCAATATATATCAAGTAAGAATATATTGAAGTACACTAGGAGTACTGACCCATTCTTAAATTGGAGCAAACTACCATATCTCTCTAAACCTAGTTAGCTACATCTAAAAATCTAGCTATCATATCTCTCTCTTAAAAGACATATAAGTTATTAGAAGCAAATACTAACCTCTAATCACCAAGAACAAATCGATCTATAAGCAGTGTGTTTTCACTAACAAATCGATCTATAAACTAAATCTACAAGCGGTATGTTTTCACTAAACTCCTCAAAGCCTGCCATCTCCTTCAATGCAGCACAATGAAGATAGATTGTCGTGACGACGCTGGCTATGTAATAACACGGCGTATCCCAGATGGTTCCAACCACAAACCGTTTGTGATATGGAGCTATCACAGACAGTTTTTGTTAATAACCATTTGTGAACTATTACAGATAGTTATTTATACAAACCGTCTGTGATGTCTTGCATTATCACAGACGATTCGTTTAAATAAACGTTTGTGAAAATATTATAGATGGTTATTTGTATGAACCATCTATGATAGTTGTGTATCACAAACGGTACATGGTTACGCTTGTAAAATCGTCTGTGATAATTACAGCGCAGACGGTTCTCTATGAACTGTCTGTGATATGGCCGTCCAGTATAATCTCTTTTGTAGCAGTGCATTCATTTCTCTTTACAAAAAACTTTGGCTTTCCATAATAGTGACGCGTTCTCTCCAAGATCACTATAGTCAACAAGTCCGTGACTGAAACATGCTATGTAGTGCCTTCACCATTGCATACAGGATGTCATGGGATATGTATATGGGATCGGCCCATGTCAAGGGTGTTCAAATCGGTTTTGCCTTCTGATTTCTGCTTAAAGATACTACAAACTGATTTAAGTACCTCGGTTTTTAAAAACAATCGTCGGCCGGTCTTCGTAGTCTCCTTTGCACCTGCATTTTTCAAAAGTCATTTTTTAAATTTTGTTTCAAAGATTACTTCTTTGTTTTATTTCAACAACAGGCCACAAACTAAGGCAAAAGAAAAAACACTCCCTAATTCCTTGGGCTACAGTTGCTGTCTGGACTTGTGTTCTGGGTTTTGGCACGCGCGGCAGCGAGCTTCAGGAGGGAAGCGTGCAGGCCCTGCAGCAGGTGCAGAATTGCACATGCGCGCGTTCGGCCGCCACGGATCAACAGAACAGCCCAGGCGGCGTTCGCACGGGCCCGAAAGTTTTTGTTGACCTCGGCCTTGCGGAGGTTCATCAAACTATACACTTGCCGACTTGCATGGTCTCTTAGCGTGTGTTTGGTTTGGAGACGTAGTGGGATAGGATGGACCTATTCCTGATTTCTAGGATGGAACCAATCCAGTTCTTGTTTGGTTGCTGGGATGGGATCGACCCTGTTTTCTGTTTGGTTGAGGGGATAAAAGGGGATGGAATGATCCCAGTCACCAGTTTGGATAGAGGGATGGGGATAGGACAGAAGGTATGGTGACCTTTTGGTAAGGTTACCTCTGTGCTACTCATCTTTTGTCACATGAATCAAATATTTGCTAGAATGAATGAAACTCATCTCAGATGTCTTTCTCTTCCTTCTTTCTCTTTTTCTTTCTTTTTCTTTTCTTCCACCTGATCCCCCTTCTCCTGACTTCGGCCGACGCCTCCTCATTTCTTTCCCCTCACCACCGCCGACGCCTACTTCATCTCCTCCCCTTCCCCATTTCACTCGGCCCTCTCTCTCTCTTTCCTCCGGTCTCCACCCACACCGACGCCGCACCGCCGCTCCTCCACCCCAGAGTCTCGGCGCCCCCTCGAGCGTCTCCTTCACCCTCTCACGCCACCCCTTCGACGCCTCCTCCCCATGCGCCGCCGACCCCAGCGACACCGCGCCATGCTGGCCTGCCGCCCCCGCCTGGCCGCTCGGCACCGCCTCTCCGATCCCCTCGTGCCTCCGCCGCGAGGGGGTGACCGCACGGGGATTTTTTCCCACGCGCGAGGCACGTGAGGCGTCGGGGGATGAGGGACGGCCCCCGTCCCACCGATTCCTGGGGCTGGCGCGGTCCCCCCGATTCTACTGTTTTGGAACCATCCCATTTCATCCCAGTGACTCAGATGAGTAGTGAATCCACCCCCCTCAACCAACCCCACAGTCATGTCTAATCTAAGTCCACCCAGATTTGTGTACCAAAGTAATCCAACTTCATACAAATGAATGGCCTGGATCTCTCCTCAAACCTTCTTCTCTTACTCATTAAAGATCCTAAAGCCAAAATCATCCTGATCATGTACATCATTGAACCCAGAACCCCACCCCGCGCCCACAAAAAAAGGAAGGAAAAACTTTCCCCAAAACCGTTTCTCTCTCCCATGAATATCTCACCCGTATCTCTCTCTATCTCTCTCTCCTTCACGTTTTGCCGTAGCATGGAAACTTCTCCATCTCACCCGTATAGCATGCAAACTTCTCAATCTCTTCTCTCTCTCCTCTCTACCTCTCTCTCTCTCTCCTTTTGCCGTACGTGAGCAACAAGTGCCGGCGGCGGCCGGTGGCACGGTGGGTCATGGGCGAGCGACGAGTCCAGGCATCTATATCCCGGGGGGAAGATCCAGTCGCCAGCAGCGGCCGCGAAGGCGTCTGCCAACAAGATCAAGTGCCCTTCGCTTCACTTCATTGGTACTTTTCCGTACTTTGATCTCTACTCCTGTAGCCTATAGATGAACCCATCGATCACCATCGTTGTAGTATATTTCAGCTGGTTATTGGCTCTTATCAATTAAGGTATGTGCAAAGACATATTTCGATTATATCAAATTCCACGGTACATCTAAATCTGAACTCTGAAGTAGTTCCAATGCAGATGGAGATTAAGGCAAACATATTCCATAGGCAAGAGATCTATGCAAGAGCATCATGTAAGCAAATTAAACAACAATATGTAGCATTTCTATGGTTCCTACATGTATAAATGGACCAACAAAACCTAAGTTACTTTTAAGTTCACAGAATATCCTATTAAGACTATTTCTCTGCATTATTTTCCTTAACAAAATTGTGGAGTCATAAACAACTAATTCTAAATACAATCCAAGGTTTTTTTTTTGAGGGAATCTCAAGTTTCAAATGGGCACAAAGCAGACTTTGGAGCCAGATAATATACCGTCAAATGAGAAGAAGAAAGCAACCAAATCATCTTCTGTCAGTTGTATCCTGCTCTTGCCCTAAAAGCAACAATGAGAAGTGAAAGTGTAAAACACAAATAAGATAGGATAGAAAATTAATACAGGCTAGACTATGCTGATAGGAATGTACCTGCTTTTTTATATTCCTGTTTTTAGCTGAGTCCTGAATGGGTACAGTGTTATTCTTTTTGCACGGAGTGCCTTCACTTCCTCTCATTCCTGTGCTTGAAGTTTCTGCACCCATTGCAGTCACGGAATTTTCTGAAGGTCCTGCCAGGGAGAGAGCAATTGCCTGCATAATTAACATTGTTAAGGAGTGACCGGGTGTCATGATGAAAACATAGGCAAATAAGTTAGGAGTTCAATTTCCATTCTAGGACCACGTCAGTTTGGCGGCTATGTTTGTGATTATATATTACCTGCTGTAAGGCCGCATCATCATCCACAAAATCAGCCATGGGAGCACTCTCTTTTCTAGGTGTGCTTTTAGAAGTTTTTCCTGAGTTCAACAGCTTCTTTTTCTTTCCCTGAACAAAAAGAGAAAAGACAACTATGCATTAATACTAATATAAAAAAGCATAGTCACATTTACATGTAATGCCATTTTCTGATTACATTTCATTAGTGAATCTCCAACCCATTGTGCAGTAAAAACTACTAATTAATACAGTCATATTTACATGCAATGCCATTTTCTGATATACATTTCATTAGTGAATCTCCAATCCATTGTGTAGTAAAAACTATGAATTATAACTTGTGAGGGTTTAACTTGGTAAACACAATGTGTTACTGGTTGCAGAAGGGAACAATAATTGAAACAATTTAACCTGTAAGGATGCCATGAACTAATATATGCTTATCATTTTGCTCAAGTCCACAAAAAAATTTAAGAATGTCACGAGAGATCAGAGAAGAAAATGTTGGTATAAGCTACAAGATCACACTACAGCTGACACAAAATGAGAGTTTTTATTTTATTAAGCTAGAACCAAGGACCTAAAAAAAAGGTTAAAATACAATCATGGGAAAAGGAGGACCTTTTTACGAGACCTAGAGGAGGACCTGATCTCCTCCTCCTCGTCATAATCTTGGTCGCTGGCCGATGAGCAGTACTAATTAAGACGAAGAACAGTAGCAAAAATTTTTCACAGTACCTGATTCATTTCACAAGCTGCTTCACTACTTCACTCTCTGTTCACTGATATTATATATTGCAGATCAACATGGATGTAGCAGAAGGGCCGATCGAAGACGATGCCAGACAAATAGTTGAACTAGAACAAGACGACTACAGGAAGCGTGTTGACGAGTGAAGTCGATCGTCTTGAACACACAGATGAAGGCATCATCCCGACATAATAAACCTAAGAAGTCAAACAATGCAAAAGTCCTGCCTCAAGGTGAGTGGTCTTCAATTATATCTTCTTTACTTATTTGGGAATTAATTTGGGAATTAATTAATAATAAAAATAATTTCTCTGTAGATTATGAGTGTACAAAAGAAGATGCTGATATAATTGAATACATGAAAGCAACACCAGAAAAAGGGTACTCGTCAACATCGATAATAATTGGGTAAACAGAGATGACATGAATTGTCTTTTCCGTGACGACGAGCAAGTGAATGGCGCTGTAAGTATGTTTAAGACTGTCTTTTGCATTGATTGATGTATACCAAATATCTGGGTTCAATTCTTTACTGTCAAATTAAAAATTTGCAGGTCCTAAGTGCTTATATTCATTGTATCCGGCATGAAGAACACCTACAGCATAGAGAAGGTGGAGATGTTTATTTAGAAAATACATTTATTTCCAGCTTGCTAAAACGTGACGGAGACCCTAAGGTGGCATTGAACTATAAAGATGACGTAGATTATACAAGGGTCGAAAAGTATTTACACGCTGATATGGTAAACTTGTCGATGTCATAATTATTATAAATATAATATCATGCAGATGTTAATTTTGTTAATTTAAAGATAGAAGAAAAATTTGAGATAAAACTCTGTTAGTGCAGGTGTTCCTTCCAATTAATAATGAGAAGTTTCACTAGTACCTAGCGGTTGTGAATGCTAAAAAATGTGAGATACATGTCTTGGATTCTTTCGGACGAGAACTATCGGACCGTCGAGATCTCAAAACTACGGTAGGGCTTAATGATTAATATATAGTTTCATATTGTATTTTAATTCTAATATTCCTTTCTAAATCTTGGTGTTTCGGTCACAACAGTTAAGAGGACTGGAAAGAGTAATAAAACTTGCAGCAGAGCATACACAGCTGTACCGAGATAAATGGGCGGATATTAAAGTGGCATCTTGGCCAATTATAGATAAGATCACTGAGAGAATGCAAACAAATGGGTAAAAGATCATCTGACTTGTTGTGTATTCCATTGCCTGACTTGCAACGGTATCTGTATTACTCACGTTAGTTTTTTTTCACTTTTGCACAGGGTAAGTTGTGGTTTATGGATGATCAACTATATGGAGGATTGGACTAGAATTACTCTATCTGACCATGTGACCCAAGTAATTCATAGGGAGATTTCTAAACATAGTCACTTATTTTTGTCAAATAATCGGTTAATAGATCAGCACTTGCTCATATTTTCAGGATGATATAAGTAAGTTTAGGTTCAAGCTCCCTGCAATCTTGTGGAACTCCACATTAAACACAGCGAGAGGGTACCAGGATGATGTACAAGATAAAGAGGTCAGCGATAATCCAGATGATGTCATAATGATCGATAATCCGGGTGAGGTCACTCAACTGTCAGAAATTGCTGCTGGTCCTCAACCATCTGCCAAAATATTCACTGACAGAAAGGAACTATTGTATTGGTTGAGCACATACATCTGGTCGATAGACGATGAAGAGTGTTTAGAGTAAGTATTTTTTGCTAATTAATTGCATATGGTTTTGCATGCATGTCCAACTGTTTAATGTAACCGAGTGTGTGAAGAACATGAACTTAAAAGCAAAAGGCAAACTTAGACAAGATAGTGTTGCTCATCGTGACAACCAAAAATAAATGTTTGTGACAAGTAATCCTATACATTGTGCAGTGCAAGCTCTAGGCATGTCCAACATGATATATTCCCGAGCATAGTCAACCTAAATAAGTTCAGCATGCAACTCCTATCATATTCCTGTGATTGAAAACAAAGATCTTACAGAAAATATCGTTTATCGTTGATACTACGTACAAGTATCAAGGGAACAGAGTAGACAAATAAGTCTTTACTCAGTAAACAACATCAGAGATATTTAACATTGAAAATAACAGAATCCTAAAGAATGAGCATTCACAAGAACAAATGCATTTGCAATGAACCACCAGCAATGTTTCAATAGAAACTATGTTAATGTGTTTAATGAACACAAGTTCAAATGCGTCAAAAATGTGGTTTTATCAAAAGATGGATCATAGGACAGCTAAAGAACAGAGGTATCACGAATATTCGAGTACCTGCTAGAATCAAATGAATCCCCGACATAGAAATGGATAATTGCTCCAATGGGATCACGTGTATCAATAGGCGTATGGTGCCTAACTGTACCAATAAGCCGTCCACACTCGGACTCAACGTCTTCATTTGAACCAATTGTCCTCCTATTAGATCGACTTGATTGGGCGGCTAAAAAATAGAGAAACAGGTACATAAGCGCAGTTGTCAAAACATTTTCTTTGGAGAGAAAAAATCTGCATGCTTAATATAAATAAAAGAGGAGGAATTCAGTAGGCTACCTGAACCAGGCCGCCGGAACGACAAAATTGCGACTTCACCTTCTTTGAAAGTCCATTTATACTCATGTGTCGGTAGCACAACAACATCATACCATCTTGAATGCATCCACCACAACTCAGTCACGTGATTGTATTAAAAAAATGAAAAGATAACATTTTTATAATTGCTCTACAAAAATGCCGTCAATAAAAAATATGTGATGAACATAGTAACATACCTCTTTCACGCCTATCCACAGTTGTCACACGAACCATTACATGTGCATCCCTTGATACAGCCTCAAGACTCTCCTCAAAGGAACTATATAGCTGAGCCTGGCATTCCTCAAAAAGCAAAGGCTCAAAAACTCTAATGTACTCCTCAGCAGATTCAAAGCTTCCAGGAACACACTGAAGTTCCGCCTCCTCTGTTCAGATAAGAAATATAAAACTTAGCTTGTCAAACTCGGAGCACACACACAAACAGTGGTTTTGCCATTTTAGGATGAAACAATCAAACAGTGAAGATGCAAACATTACGTACAAGGCATGCATTTAAAAAAAAGTATCAGTGCCACAGTATCAAACATGAGAGAAGAAACATGCAGAGCTCTACCTTTAGAAAAATAGAACCTATAGTACAGAACGCAAGTGGTGAACAGTAACATATAGTTTACTGCATTTTTTAAATAAGGTAGGTATGTCAACAGGACTACACAGTCATTACAGTATGTAACAGTTGCCCCTTATGTTGATGGGAGTCACTAAAATAGGATAATAGCATTGTGAGAAAGTAGAAATAGGCAAATTCCACAAACTTTGCAAGCACATAAACCCAATGCATTTCCTCATAGCATAGTATATAGTTTTTCAGAATAAGCAGTGGTGTTAGTTAAACCAAAGAAATCCAAAACAAACATGGATAATGCAGAAGAACTAACCTGGAATTGTGCCAGAACTTGTCACTTGTCACCTCCCGTATAAGTCGTTCAACAGATGTGTCTTCATATTGTGTGTTATTTGCTGAAGCTTGTTTTTTGGAAACAAGAGACCTTTTGTTGGCTGGTTTCTTATCTGCATTATTTTGTTGGCTGGTTTTTTGCTAATTAATTGCATATACTAATATACTAAGATGTGATCAACTAATTCGTTCCTGGTCCTTGTTTGTTTGTAGCAAAGAATGGGTTCGAAGCACCAGACCATATCCAATTTCTTTAAGTCTCAGAACACTTAGAGATATTTTAGATGCAAATAAACCCATTGATTGTGATTGCTTCAACATGGGTGTTCGGACGGTTGCGTGCAACGAAGCCTTGTTGTGGTTAGATGACAAATTCCACTACATGGACCTCCAGTTCTGTGTAAGTTGATATAATTGTTCCCTTGTTGTGTGTGTGTATATATATATACATATACATATAAACAACTAATTCTAAATTTTGCAAAATGAACAGACCATATCTCAGTTTGGACGAGATCCGTGGCGGTGTGACAAGCTAGACTGCAAAAAACTGGCAAAATTGCTTGAATGCTGGCCTGACATGGAGTACGATATTTCACATTGCAGCAGTGTAAGATGTGTTCTGTATACTCCTTTAAAAACTTGTGTTTTATCATTTGTCACTTTATAGACTCGGTGTTTGTTTACAGGTTCTACTGCCATACCGTCAAATGAAGCACTACACATTATACATACTAGACATGGGCACCAGAACTGTGTCCATTATGGATCCTCATCCTAAAAATGGAATGTTTAAGGGTTCTGATCCATGCATGCCATATATACACAAATTACATAACATTGCCAATAATTTTAAACTCGCCATGGACTTGGCACATCCTGCATGGAAAGACAATATTTATTACTGGCATCGTAAATTCCCAACATGGGTTCCAAAAACATTGGACTGGTAATAACTTATAATATGTTTCATCTTTATTATCAATAATCATTTGATTTATCTACAACAATTAAACACGTGCTCTTCTCCAGCAACCTATCAGGCTTCCTTGTATACAATTTCATGCGGTCGTGGGATGGTATAAGATTGCCATTGATCAACACTGTGAGCATATATATTCTCTATGTATATTTTGCAGACTAAATAGCAAATTAATAATTTATCTTATTAATAATTTATTATCTACCACGCACAGGAAACACATTCACTGAGGACGAATTTCTTGGTGGACATTTTGAAGTGCAGTGCAAATGAATGTAAAGACATTATCCCTGCAGAACTCCACGACCTACTTAAGCAAATCAGAAATTAGATGGTTGAGGCGAGACATGACTTATTATTGCCTTGTTATTTATGCATTATAATTGGCCTAGGCTGGTAATTTCATGACCTGAACTTGCTTGTGATATACATGAGTGTTTTCCGGATTTTGAGTACCAGTTTTTGTTCTACTTCTATATATAATATTTCTAGCCAGATTTTCTCTTCCTATCCTGGTCAAAATAAACCTCACTTGGCAAGCATATATGACAGGCAATACACAAGGATTCCAAGTATTATATGATAGTTCAACAATGGTTAAACGATAGTTCAACAATGGTTAAACCATGAAAGGTCCAATAAACAATTTTAAGGCAAGTAAAGTAGCAATCAGGTCACACTCATAGAAACTGCACATCACACTTGCACACAAACATATAAACTTGTTCAGAACGAAAAGGAATAATTGAGTGATATAATCGGCTCAAGAACATACTCCTCATGTTTTTCCTTTCTTGAGAATATCCCAATTTTGTATGTTGAGGACGGCAAGAGTGCTATCATATCTTCTGGCAACCCTTTGCTTTCAGTACCAATAGCTTCCCCCTAATTGTTGCAGTTCCGGAAATACAGAAAGGGCTCAACAAATGAAATGAGAGGTAGCATGTAGCATCCTATTTAACATTGCATTTGCATATATTCCTGAATGGAAATAATCCCCCCGCTGGGCGAGCCCCCCTTCCCCCGGCGAGAGCTGCCGGCTGACGGCGCCGACAATCACAGGATTCACAGCTCAAGCCCCACTGCCCCAGCGATTTTAAGCCCACTAGCAACAAAAAAACTAAAACTTGAAGTGGCAGCCCGGCCCAGCAATCCAACACATCCACTCAACGACAGATCGAGAGCCAGGAGAGAGGAGACATCGGGGCATCGGGCGACTGGCGGCGGCGCGGCGACCCAGCGGCGGGAGGGAGGAGTCGAAGCGGGGTGACCCGGCGCCCGGTGGCGGGAGGGAGGAGTCGGAGCGGGGCGCACTCCGAGCGAGCTAGCGAGGCGAGGCGGCGCCCGGCGGGAGGACCGGAGGAGTCGGCTGGCGGCCTGGCGATGAGGGAGTTGCGGGAGTCGGCGGGCTCTCGGGCCTCAGCGGGTGCCTGGCGCTGAGCAGGGGCGGACCTGCCCTTTGGGCGAGGCCGGGCGGCCGCCCGAGCTCCTCGCCAGCCGGACCCCCCCCCCCCCCCCCCCCGCGGCCGCGGAAGGAGGCGCTAACCCTAGATCCCGAGCGGGCGAGCGGCACAGGAGGAGGACGGCGCGGCGGCGGCGCCCAGACGGAGGTGTAGGAGGACCGAGGAGGGCACGGCGGCGCGGCGCTGCGGTGCCCAGGCGGAGGAGGTGAGGAGTCGTCGGACTCGGACACTCGGAGTCTCAGACGGCGCCGCGTGGCGGCGCCCAGGCCAGGCGGCTAGGGGAGGCCGCGAGGCGGTGGCCGGGGTCCGGGGAGCGCGATAGGCGGGGAGCCCGAGCCGGGAGGTCGGAGGCGGGAGACGTGAAGCGGGGACGCCGGGGAGGCGTAGCAATCGGCTGAGGCCGGGAGATTTGAGGAGCGGGCGTCGGCGGATTTGTGCCGAGGAGGCTACTACGCGAGGCCGCGAGGGAGCAGTCGGCTCATCGGTTGAGGGCCTGAGGCCTGAGTGGCTGAGTGCCTGACCGGCTGACCGCGTGAGTGAGGCTTTGAGGTTTGAGCCTTTGAGGAGCCGCTGAGGGAGTTGCGGCGAGGGAGGGAGAGGCCGAGAGACGGAGAGACCAAGAGAAGGGACTGCCGGACTGAGGCCGTGAGCCGTGAGGCGCGTTGAGGTCTGAGACGGTGAGACCGGACTGAGGAAGTGAGGAGTCACCGAGCCAGTGCTGGGCTGCTGAGTGCCGATTATAAAAGAAATGATGCGGCCTGCGGGTGAATCCAAGAAAAGGAGCCGGGTCCCGGGTAGCCTGCCGACAGCTCATCTCCTCAAGACCTCAACTCATACGTGTATATTGTGATGGAGTAAGTAGTCTTGTACTATGCTACTAGCTTCTGCTATTAGAGTCAATTGACCATCAGTGAACCAAACACTTCTTTAGCAGAACTTGTTCTAATTAACTTTACATTTACCAATTTGACGTTCTGCAGATTTTGCAATGTCCTTTTGCCATACGTGTTTTAAAAAAATTCACGATACCTTGTTTCTTGAGTCCCGGATATGCATGTGCTGTTTCCGATAAGCATGTCTTGTACTTAAAATTGTCTTCCTAAATCCTAACCATTCTTCCCTGCTGTTCGTCAGTTGCATTCTCTATCAAGTTTTTTTTACAATATGTGAATATATAAACCGTTCTTTCAAAATCACATTTTGAATGCATGGTTTCGTGGCACTTAATCATTTATGTTCAAAACTACATCATATTTCACAGTTTCCTTGCAATGTTATGTACTATAAATATTGTCAAACTGCGAATTAGATGTACTTCTTATAGTATATATATCATGATTTATCACACTCATGGATAGTTAGGAGCTTTTTTCTTCTAAAATTTATCTAAAATGGGCACACGTGGTCATATGATTTCAATAATCATTGCTATGCTCCAGTACCAACTCTTGCTTCTCTTTTATTTTTTGCAGACTATGTGAGGGTGGTGAACTATTGGATTGGATTTTGGCAAAGTAAGATAAGATATATCCTCCATTTCTTGTTTCATGTATATTTTTCTCTCCCTATGTCAAAGGTTGCTAGATTTTGTGCTGTCTTTTAGTTTCAATAAATTTTAGCTTGATGTTTTGCTGTCAGTATTGTTTAGTACAAGGACCATTACACTGTCTAGCCTACTTTTGCTTTTTCACTTACCCACAGTATATGTACTGTTTGTGTTACAGACAGAAGAAGAAGAAGAAGAGGAATAAGTGAACATTGCCGATACTACAACTCAATAACTTGTCCTAATGGACCGGACAAAAGGAGGCCGACACGTATTTGGAGATGTATCAAATAACATAATCACAGATGACCACAGAGAAGAGAGGAACAGAAAAGAACGAGAATACCGTGCAAGGAAGAGGGCTAAAGAAACAGACGAGCAAAGAGAAGAAAGAAACAGAAAGCAACGAGAAAACTATGCAAGGCGAAAGGCTGAACAAAAATCAACTACTCATGGTAATCCTTGATTGACTGCACCTGGCTCAAATATCCATCTATAAAAAGTATAGTATTTGCATATTTATGAGTTTACACACGTTAGGTTGCGTCCTATCACCATATGGTACACGGTGCTCGACGATTTTAAATCCTCCAGGAATAATAGGTAGCAACGTACAAGCCTCTGCAGGTAAATAGTAGTCTATATTGCTTTGCTCACATGTTATATATTATATATCAGAGTCTAAATTTCAAAATATCGCAGATGCTTCCCCCACGGTAGGCCAACAACCTACGTATGGATCAGGGTGTTCAACTCTGAACCAAGCATCACCCATAGTTGGCAAAGAAAATATTTTTCCGGATGAAACCATGGATTGGCTACATAGAAATGATAATTATGAGAGACGTGGGAAATCCACTTGTGATACCTATAAGAACAGGCTCCTGACGAATCGAGCACTATACATAAATATGGAAGAATCTAAGAAGGAGAGGTTGTTGCATAGTAGACGAGACTACAAAAAGATAAAATCAAGTTGCAATAAGATGAATGGATCTGCAGATAATTATCCAAGCCCAGGTGAACATGTTTGCAATATTTTTCGAATAATATGTTAACATCTCTTTGTATCCAGTACATGTTTTTTAACTAATTCTAAGAGCTAACCTTCAATACAGGCAGTCTTACGCAAGCTGAGGGTAGTATCCGTATACTGCCCAATGATATAGAATATGACAGGTCCCTTTTCGAGCCTACAGACCCTGGCAGTGATGAAGAAGGTGGGTTATTGGGCGATAATCTGAATGTTTACGAACCAACCATGACTGACTTAATAGTTTTGCTGATTTGTTATATATAATATCATGCAACAGATCATCTTGAGGCACCACAAAACTTGGACATTGTAGATCATAATGATGATGAAACAAGGCAATTCCTTGGAGAAGGTAACTAGAAGTTATAGTTTGAGTCATTATATTATCATGACTAAAAAATTAACATGTAGTGATAACCATCCCTTTTTTACATCACAGATGATGCATTCGACTCATATCGTGTACATCCCAATGGTGTTGACCAGAATGACACCGATGATCCTTATGACTATGTTTACCAGGACTTGCCAGAGAGACACCATGTTTTGAGAAAAGTCCCTGATTGCATGTATTGTGGAGCCATACGATTTGAATATGAGCCTCCTGGGTTCTGTTGCAGGAAAGGAAAGATAAAGGTGCATATTCCAGATGTTCCTGCTGAATTGAAAAGGCTGTTCACAAGTCAGGTTGATAATGATGCAAAATATTTTAGACAACATATACGCTACTTCAACTCTCATTTCTCCTTTACAACCCTTGGAGTCAGCTTGGATCGACGATATGCCACCGCAGCTGGTACTGGTATATATACATTCCGTGTGCATGGTGCCATGTACCATCGTCTGGACCATCTGGTGCCAGGTTGTAAAGGCGCTCGTCACTTGCAGCTCTACTTTTATGATACAGAAGATGATACATTATCCCACAGAGTGCGAAGATCTCCTGACCTTGATATCAACCTTATAAGAAATGTTTTAAGAATACTAGAAGGTAACCCATATGGACAGACATTCAATAGAGTTGGAGCTATTCCCAATCTTGATGACTACGTAATTGAGCTCAATACTAATGTCACGCCTGACCAGCGAAGGTGAGCAATTTATTTTTGTACTGATAACATGCTTATGTATTTACTACTTATATAATTTTGTTATTAATACACCGCATTCTTTAGTATGACGGTGTTAACCAAATGATTATTATTTCTTATTTCTTATAAAAAAATAGGTACAATGCTCCAACGGCCTCCCAGGTTGCAGCAATCTGGTCAGAAGGCAATGATCCACAAAGAAGTTTTGATAGGAGTGTGCTTGTGTATGCCAGAGGGGATCGCCCACGCTATATTAGAGCTTATCATGGATGTTATGATCCATTGGCATATCCATTGTTTTTCCCTAGGGGGAACTGGCTGGAATAAGTTTATGCTGTACAATGATGATTCTACCTTTCATGGTACTCCTTCCTCTTCCTGTAATAATTTGTCCGGCATGGGGGCAGGCACTTGTACGGGATCAACAGGTACCTACCGAAGCTCTATTTTTTCACATTTAATTTAATGTTGGTTTACATACTAAATAGTTTTCCTATGGGGGCAGATCATGGAGAGCAACATGCCGAGGTGCCTGCTAGGGAAACAACCACTACTATGGATCCAACAAGTACCTACATTAACACCATTTGTACGACATCTTATTTGATCTAATGCATGTGTATTATATACTAATACTTTCCCTTTGACACAGATCATGGTGAAAACGATGCTGACATACAACAAGGCGATTTATTAGGTAGCCTGGTAGAAGAGAACCAATCTGGCAGATATGTGACAGCAAGGGAATACTATTGTTTCTTGATGCAAGTTAGAAGGGGGCTTTTTAACATCTTGTTGTTCGGAGGGAGGCTTTTCCAACAATGGGCTGTTGACATGTATATCAAGATTGAGTCTATGAGGCTTGATTGGTATTCTAACCCTGATAACCAAAAACTAATACGTGCTGAGCTATATCAGGTGAATGTATTTTCACAATTTATTACTTGCCAATGTTTCATGCATAATAATTTTGACACTCATGAGCCATCCATCTTATACTATCTACCTGAATATAGGGTTTGGTTGATGTAATTTCTGCTGGTGAGACAAGAGCTTCAGAAGTTGGCAAGAGAATAGTGCTGCCCCGTACCTTCCCTGGTGGTGATCGTGACATGATGCAAAGATTTCTCAATGCAATGGCTATTGTACAGCGTTTTGGTAAACCAGATTACTTCATCACCATGACTTGCAATCCATATTGGGAAGATATTACAGAGCATCTTGAACCTGGGCAAAAACCACAAGATAGGCCGGACCTTGTTTCAAGGGTTTACAGAGCCAAGTTACGTTCGATGAAAGATTTATTGATCAAGAAAAAATATTTTGGAGAGGTTGCAGCATATGTGCATGTTACTGAGTTCCAAAAGAGAGGACTTCCACACGAGCACATCCTCTTGATCATGAAATCAGGTAGTAAGTTAACAAGCCCAGGTGGATATGATAAATTCATATCTGCAGAGATACCAGACAAGGACAAGTACCCTGTGTTTAATGATCTGGTCATCAAGCATATGCTACATGGACCATGTGGAGTCTTGAATCCAAAGTGTGCTTGTATGGCTGATGGAGAGTGTCACTTTCGCTATCCTCGAGAATTTTGTGCAGCAACACAACAAGGTAGTGATTCATATCCTTTGTATAGAAGGAGGGATGATGGACAACGTGTGAAAATAAGAAGGGCTGAATTGGACAATAGGTGGGTTGTTCCTTATAATCCTGGGCTATTGATGAGGTATAACTGTCACATCAACGTTGAAGCCTGCTCCAGCATCAAAGCTATTAAGTACCTGTTCAAATATGTGTACAAAGGCCATGACTGTGCCTCATTCTCAGTCGACCCCTCTGGAGTTATCAATGAAATACGTCAGTACAGGGATGCTCAATACATATCACCACCAGAAGCGGTACATAGGATCTTTGGATTCCATCTTTTTGGTGTGTATCCCGCTGTCTTGCAGCTCCAGTGTCATCTACCTAACATGCAATCTGTTATTGTTGATGAGACTAAAAATCTAGAAGATGTTGTCAATGAGCCATCTGCAACTATGACAACACTCACAGAATACTTCAGTTTGAATCAAGTGGATACTTATGCAAGGAATTTTTTGTACAGAGAACTTCCAGAACACGACAGGTGGATCGGTGGTAGCAAGTTGTGGCAAAGAAGAAAGAAAAAAGGACAGATTGGGCGGATTGTGTATGCTAACCCTGCTGAAGGTGAGAGATATTTCCTGAGGGTGCTTCTAAATCATGTAAGAGGTGCGACCTCTTATGATGATCTAAAAACAGTAGCGGGTATCACTTACTCTACTTTCAGGGAAGCATGCGAGAAGAGAGGACTCATAGAAAGGGACGAGACGCTAGATGACTGCTTGAGTGAGGCAACAAATTTTCAGATGCCTTATGCTCTGCGATGGTTATTTGCGACTATTCTTGTATTTTGTGAGGCCACCAATATTCGTGGTCTGTGGGACAAACACAAGGCATCATTGTCTGAAGATTACAGTAGAGACAATCCTAACACTGCAGTAGTAGAACAAATGGTGCTTAGAGACATTCGAGATTTAATTCAGTCAATGGGGAAGGATATCAGAAATTATGATCTTCTTGAGGTCCATGATACAGGTAATCCCTCCCCCACCCAATAAAACTCAAGCGAATGGACACAGATGCATATCTTATTGCATGAAAACTTACAATTCTTTTTTGATAAACTATATGGTATCAAATATATTATTCTATAATTATTTTCTGTGTATTAAATATTCCCGGTATTGTCTTGCTTTGTATCATGCAGATGAATTTAACAACGACATAATGAGAGAGGTTAGGGAGGAACTTTCTGTGGGTGTCGACCAAGAACATTTGGATATATATAAATCCCTTAACAAGGAGCAGCATGCAGGATTTGATGAAATCATACATCATGTCATGAATAAGAAGAGCCAGGTGTTTTTCGTGGATGGTCCAGGAGGAACAGGAAAGACATTTCTATACAAGGCACTTCTTGCTAGAGTCCGCTCAAAGGGGTTAATAGCAATTGCAACGGCAACTTCCGGTATTGCGGCGTCAATATTGCCTGGAGGACGCACAACACACTCAAGGCTCAAAATCCCAATTAAGCTTGCTGACAATAGCACATGCAACTTCACAAAGCAAAGTGGCACCGCTGAGTTACTGCGTACAGCATCTTTGCTTATTTGGGATGAGGTTGCAATGACAAAACGTCAAGCTGTCGAGTGTCTTGATAGGTCCCTACAGGATATTATGGATTGTTCTTTGCCATTTGGGGGAAAGGTTGTGGTATTTGGTGGAGATTTTAGGCAGGTGCTTCCTGTGGTAACACGTGGGACAAGAGCACAGGTAACAGATGCTACGCTGCAGAGATCATATTTATGGGACAATATAAGGAAGACACGATTGTCACGTAACATGAGAGCTCAATCTGACTCATGGTTTTCAGATTACCTACTCAGAATTGAAAATGGCACCGAAGAGACGATTGGAGATGATTATGTACGCCTACCGGATGATATTGTAATTGGATATACAGACGACGAAGATTTAGTAAACAAACTCATTCAGGATATCTTTCCATCACTTGAGGAAAATGCAAGATCAACAACTTATATTAGCACACGTGCCATTCTTTCTACCAAAAATGCACATGTAGATCAGCTAAATGCAAAGATGATTGACAAGTTTAGAGGTGAGGAAAAGGTTTTTCATAGCTTCGACTCTGTCGATGACGATTCAAGAAATAACTATCCTATTGACTTCCTAAACTACATCACTCCAAATGGTCTGCCTCCACATGAGTTCAAAGTGAAAATCCACTGCCCTGTGATCCTTCTCCGCAATCTAGATCCTAACCACGGATTGTGTAATGGAACAAGACTCATGGTTAGAGCATTCCAAAACAATACAATTGATGCAGAAATAGTTGGTGGCCACCATGCAGGCAAGAGAGTGTTCATTCCTAGAATCCCTATGGCTCCGTCCGACGATATCTCACTTCCTTTCAAGTTCAAGCAGAAACAATTCCCGATCCGCCTGAGTTTTGCAATGACCATAAACAAAGCGCAGGGCCAAACCGTCCCAAATGTTGGTATCTACCTTCCAGAGCCTGTTTTCTCACATGGACAGCTTTATGTCGCGCTATCAAGGGGTGTATCAAGACAAACGACAAGAATTTTGGCCAAACCAAAGAAAGAAGTAGATACCTCAGGGAAGAGCACCAAAAATATTATGTATAAAGACGTCCTAGCATGGTGATGTGGTAAGTAAATAGTCCACAAACACCTATTTCCTTACTGTGTTTCATATTTCTTTATGTGACAAAAATGTTTGTTTTCTTTGTAGCCTCAAGTTTAAACAATGTGGGGATGGAGGAAGTCGTCGGTGGGTGAGTCCAATGATGTTGTCGCCTCCTCAAAGGATCAGTCGTTATGTGTCATTCATTATGTGACAAAAATATTTGGTTATACAATATATGAGACGTGAATCTTAATGAATCTGATTGTTCGTTTTATTTTTTTTACAAATTTTATCTTATTTTATATTTTACCGTAGCGTTAGCACGGGCACACTACTAGTTGACTATAAAGCTCTAGCAACATCAGATCTATCAAGCATGACGATAATATTTGAAGGCCATGTAGCACATGTTTACCTTTGAGATCCCAGGGCCCATGAGACCATGAAGGTCCACCAGGCCACCACATTGCCGCCCAGACGTGAGATGCCAAGTTTTCGGTTTTGCCTGCCTAGCGTGGTGGCACCTGTGGCCTGCCTTCGGTGCTGCGTTGATGCCCTACTGTACGAGAAACTCGGTGATGGAGTACTCCGGTGCAGTGGCGATTCCCCATATCCTCTATGGCTTGCCGGGAGGTGGCTCCGCCATTGCCAGGTGCACTACCGCTATGATCAGTGGCTCCTGCTACTCTACCGTCACATGCGTTGTGGTGCCCTGTTCATGTGGCACCTTGCCTGGACGCATCTCCCCCATGCCTTCCAGCATGTCCGTGCCCTCGCGCGGCTAATGAGTTGCTGTTGCGACAGAGGAGGGCGAGGCTGAGTTGGTGCTGCCATGTTCGGGCCAAAGAAAAGAAGAGGAAGAGACCGAAGTTAGTTTTTAAATAGAGTGCCTTTTTAATATGTTTTCTATAAGTTATTTGTAGGAGTCACTGCAGGAGCAGCTTTAAACGGAGTAGCTTCTCAATATAAGTGCCCCTTACTTCCTCAATCTCTCTCGTAATCAGTCACAAGACAAAAACCATAACACTTTTGAACTAGTTAGAGTAGCAAATCATCTAGGTTCTTTACCACTTATGGCTTATGTACGATGCTACAGTAACTAACTTTTAAACGGTACATTTTTAGAGACGAAACCTACTAGTCAATTATAGTATCACTATACCGATTTTAGTTGTACTGATCAAAATTATATGTGATTATTTTTTTATAATTTTTTTAGTAAATAGACCGAATTCAAAAGTCATATATCTAACGACGGTAAAAAACCCCACCCAGTGTCCCAACGAGTACAAGGTAGATCCGGATGCTTTTAATGTTGACCGCTGAGCGGAAAACGAACGGCCAAGATTGCGCGAGCCCCAGCCCCACGCAGTCACTCACCGCCGCTAGCGCCAACGCCGACTTGTGCTCGAAGCCTCGAACGGTCGAACCCTTTCACGAACCCCAGTTCGTCTCCCGGACGCGCCGCGGCTCATCTCCCCACTTCCTCGTCGTCTCCCTCGCTTCTCTTCCCTTCCCTTCGCTTCTCCCGAGCCCCCTCAAACCAGCCATGAACCCTCCCATGCCTCCGCCTCCGCCTCCGCCCCCGCCCCGAAACCCTAACCCCTCCTCCTCGATGCCGCCTCCCCCGCCCCCAAAACCCTCGCCGCCGCCGGATGCGGCGGAGGCTGAGGGGATCACTAACCCTAGTCCCTCTTCCTCTATGCCGCCGCCTCCGCCCCCAAGACCCTCGCCGCAGCCGGAGGCGAATGCGGCGTCGAAGCCTGACGCGTCGGCGGAGGGGAGCACTGACCCAAGCCCTAGCGCTAGCGACTCGTCGGCGGAGGAGGCGGGGAACCCGGGCGGGGCCTCCGGCGACACCGAGATGGCCGAGGCGGCGCCTCCGGCGCAGCAGCAGCGGCCCCGCGCGCCGTATGCCATCCCCGAGTGGAGCGCCGCGCCGGGTCACCCATTCTTCCTCGAGGTGCTGAAGGACGGCGTCATCTTCGATAAGCTTGACGTGTGAGTCGTCGCCTCGATCCCACCATTAGTTCGATTTCCTGCTCGCGGTTGTGTTTTTTTGGTCATTCCGTGATTTTGTTTTAATGTACACTACGCAATTTGGTCGTAGTGATTTTGTTTTAATAAACTCGTGTGTGTCTCTTAGTTGCGTGAACTGTCTAATTAGTACCCTAAGTCCCTAAGGAACAGACGAAAAGCAGCTAAGTGTTAATTCACGTTTTGTTTCGTTGCACTGAACATG
This sequence comes from Dendrocalamus latiflorus, assembly GCA_017311315.1. NCBI lineage: Eukaryota > Viridiplantae > Streptophyta > Magnoliopsida > Poales > Poaceae > Dendrocalamus > Dendrocalamus latiflorus. Next base: position 23,577,525 of record CM029631.1, read on the forward strand.
GCTTGCTGAGCACCTTTTGCATTGAAGCATACGAAAGCATCTTTTATATAGTTATGGACTGTTTATTTTACCGAGTTGTGGGCTGGTGAAATGACTAGCTTTACATGTTGCAGGTCCAAGAAAGGAGCTTACATGTTTGGTCGAATTGATCTATGTGATTTTGTACTGGAGCATCTGACTATTTCTCGATTTCATGCTGGTATGTATAAGCTATTTTTCTTGTCAATTATGACATAGGTAGAATCAAAGTTCAAAATCCGGGTGTTTAACTTGCCAGTGAACTTACTTGCTGGTCCAGAACGGGTTCTTGAAAACTGCTGGTTTTTGTGGTGTGTTTATTTTGAAACTGAAAGAGAACTTTAAAACCTTAAGGAATCTGGGCCGTAGCTGTCCGCTTCACTGCATTAACTGGATGTCTGGATGGTTCCTGTTTTCAAACAAAAAATGGAAATACTTTTTGAACAGCAAACTCGGTCATCTTTTTACCGATTTCTGAGATAGCTGGATGGAAACCAATAGGTGGTCCATCCCCAATATTTTGAACCTTGGGGAGAACAGTGGGCACAACTTCTATTCATGATGCTAAGATATTCATGATGCTAAGGTAATGATATTGCATCAGGAAGCCATGAAGCTTTTCTTTGAATAAAACTTTTCCTTGAGAGGGTATTGCTTTTAAAAAAACTGTTTATTAATTGAGAAACTTAAATGGATGACTTCTTGAGTGATTGAGTCTTGACAATGAAATAAAGTTGAATCAAGAGACTGAGCATAATGGAATCAAGATCCTAATAACACTTGATTTTATTGAATGGAATCCTTCCATTGGTTTGGTAAGGAGTTCTACCTGGAGTGCATTGTGCACATGTAAAATTACTACCACTGATGACTTGGTGCTAACATGATGTGAAGTACCACATGTATACGTTTCCGCCTTTGTTGATTATACTAATATGCTATGAGCAATGCCATGCCATTATGTCAATGAGCAATCACTCATTTAGCATGCTACAACATATGAATATAGATAGCCCTAACTAGTAGAAAGAATTTACTACAACAAAGTCAAGAATTTGAGGGGCTATATTGAAGTTCTACAGTTGATTTTCTCGCGTAAATAGGTTCTTCTACTTTACTTTTCCTTACAAAAATATGTTACTTAAAGTGGTTTTTTTTAATGAGCAATTGTTCTTTTTTTACAACTGTTATTAATTTTAAAATAACTCCCGAGTCCAAACATGTCTTAATGGATTTAATGTTCATTAACTAGAGAATGCAATAATAGGATTCAGGCAAATCAGTACTACCTAATTATAATATGTAGGGATAAGTCTATTTTACTCTCTGAACTCTTATGATAGCCTAAGTTTCAACCTCGAACTACAAAAAATGGATATTCAACACTTATCAACTATGAAAACAGGGTATTTTACCCCATGAGACCATTTCATCCTGGTTTTGGTCCACGTGGCGCTGATGTTGATAGATAAGTCTTTGTGTTGTCTGCACATGGTGTACATGGTGCTTTTGTTTTTTTTTGCTTTAGCATCTAGGACTTGCTTTTGCTTTAGCATCTAGGACTTGCCTTTTGCTTTAGCAGTTTTTTGCTTTAGCATCTTAGACTAGCTTTAGGACAGCATCTTGGACTAGTCTAGGATAGCATCTTGGCATATGCTTGGCTGACTAGCAGCCTATAAATATGTATCTCCAACCCCTTAGGTTGGTATGGCATTGTGTGAGAAATAAACAAGAAAATTGCCCCATCCCCAAGTGTCATCCTCTCGATGAGAGTAAGGATCTTGCTATCACCAACAGCAAGACTCCAGCGAGTAACAAGTGGTATCAGAGCCATACTATCCTGTAGCCTGAGCATCTCCTGCTCATCTCCTTCTCCGGCCTCGCAGCAGCCCCAGCCGGTAGCAGCAATAGCTCCGGCTGTCCCCGCTCACTCCTCTCCGGAGACGGGCAGCAGCTCGTCAGAAGCAGCCCTCTCTCCACGCAACACCCCCCCAGTAGCGCGCCATGTCTGCAGGGCAGTCTCAGCGCTCGATCGCCTCGAGCACGCGGCGTCAGCAGACGGCCGAGCTCGCCGCGGCAGAGCAGCGCGAGCGAGCGGCGGCGGAGACTGCTGCGGCGGCAGAAAGGGCGTCAAGGCTGGCAGCGGCGGAGCTGGCAGCAGCCAGAGCGGAGGTGGAAGCGGCGGCGGCGGCAGATGCAGCGCGTGCGGCAGCAGCGGAGGTCAAGGTTCTGCGCGGTAGCAACAGCAGCTCCATCTCTGCTGATGACAGCGCCGACGCGGATCTTGAGCCGCTGGAGAGGGAAGCAGCGCGAGGGCGAGCGGCGCAGTGGGCAGCCGCGCACGCCCACGAGCGCGGCAGCAGCCCAGACAGGCGCGGACGCGCCGGTGACGCTCCTGGAGGAGGCGCGCACGGCGGCGGTGTACGGGTCGACGGAGAGCGCGGCTTTCACAGGCGACGCGGCTCTCTCTCCCCGGTTCGGTACCGTGGTCACCACGAGTACCCGGCTGTCGTCAGGGACGTCGGCCCCGGCGGCGGGTGGCCTACCCTCACCAAGACCAACTACGTCGAGTGGGCTGCGGTGATGAGGGTAAAGCTCCAGGTGCGGCATATGTGGGATGCAGTCCGGTACGGCGACGTCGACTACGACCAGGATCGACGGGCGCTGGATGCTCTCATCGCTGCAGTCCCGCCCGAGATGCAGTTCTCGCTTACCAACAAGCGGACTGCCAAAGAGGCTTGAGACGCCATCGCTGCAGCACGCATCGGCAGCGACCGCGCCCGCAAGTCTACACTGCAGGCACTACGCACGGAGTGGGAGAACCTGGCCTTCAAGCCAGGTGAGGACGTTGATGACTTTGCTCTCCGTCTCAACACTCTGTTGCAGAAGTTGGTGCAGTTCGGTGACGACACCTACGGCGAAGAGAGAGCTGTGGAGAAGCTCTTCCGCTGCGTCCCCGAGAAGTACAAGCAGATGGCTCGCTCGATCGAGTCTCTGCTGGACCTCTCCACGATGACGATCGAGGAGGCGTTGGGTCGCCTCAAGGTCGTTGACAGCGATGAGCCACAGCGCCTCTCGGGACCCGTCACCATTGGCGGGAAGCTCCTCCTCACTCGGGAGCAGTGGGCTGCCGGCCAAGGTGACAGGAAGAAGGGGGAGCCTTCTTCCACGACAGGCGGCCACAAGCGTGGCAAGCGCGGCAAGCCGCGCAAAGACGACCAGGCAGGGGCGCGAGGACGTGCCGAGGGTGATGACCGTGGAGGCGCCCAGGGCGGCGCTGCTGGCAAGCAAAAGCCGGCACGAGACGACTCTTGCCACAACTGCGGCAAGCTTGGTCATTGGGCCAGGGATTGTCGACAGCCACGACGCGGCCAGGCCCACGTCGCGCAGGCAGAGGAGGAGGAGCAGCCGGCTCTGTTCATTGCTCATGCGAGCATCGAACTACCTCCAGCGGCACCGGCCGCAGTGGCTCTCCTCCACCTTGACGAGCCAAAAGCACACGCCCTCCTCGGCTACGGCTCCGGCAACGACAAGACTGACGGGTGGTGCCTCGACACCGGCGCCACCCATCACATGACCGGTCGACGGGAGTTCTTCGCCGAGTTTGACTCTAGCGTCCGAGGCTCCGTCAAGTTTGGGGACGCCTCCGGCGTGGAAATCAAGGGCGTCGGCTCCGTCATCTTCACCACCGTGTCTGGTGAGCACAGGCTGCTCACCGACGTCTACTACATCCCCGATCTGCGGAACTCCATCATCAGCTTGGGACAGCTGGATGAGAACGGCTCGCGTGTCGAGATCGAGCACGGGGTGCTGCGGATTTGGGATCTTCGCCGTCGCCTTCTTGCCAAGGTAACCAGAGGCGCAAATCGACTCTACATTCTTCACATGCAGGTGGCACAACCCCTCTGTCTCGCTGCTCGTCGGGACGACGAGGCGTGGCAGTGGCACGAGCGCTTTGGGCACCTTCACTTCGAGGCCCTGAAGCGGCTCAGTGCCACGGAAATGGTGCGAGGCCTGCCGTGCCTTGACCATGTGGAGCAGTTCTGCGACGTCTGCGTGATGACGAAGCAGAGGCGACTCCCATTTCCCCAGCAGGCGAGTTTCCGAGCCAAGGAGAGGCTCGAGCTCGTGCACGGGGACTTGTGTGGCCCGGTGACACCGGCCACACCGGGAGGACGACGCTACTTCCTGCTGCTCGTCGACGACCTCTCCCGCTACATGTGGGTCATGGTCCTCGGCAGCAAGGGAGAGGCTGCGGACGCCATTAGGCGCACGCAGGCTGCTGCGGAGGCGGAGTGCGGCCGCAAGCTGCGCGTGCTGCGCACAGACAACGGCGGCGAATTCACGGCGGCTGAATTCGCGTCGTACTGCGCTGATGAGGGCATTCAGCGCCACTACTCCGCGCCGTACAGCCCGCAGCAGAACGGCGTCGTCGAGCGGCGCAATCAGACGGTTGTGGGGATGGCTCGGGCCCTCCTCAAGCAGAGGGGGATGCCGGCTGTCTTCTGGGGAGAGGCGGTGGTGACGGCCGTCTACATCCTCAACCGCTCGCCTACCAAGGCGCTCGACGGCAGGACGCCGTACGAGGCTTGGCATGGGCGCAAGCCGGCGGTCTCCCACTTGCGGGTCTTCGGCTCCCTCGCGTTCGCCAAGGAGCTTGGCCACATCGGCAAGCTCGACGACAGGAGCACTCCGGGAGTGTTCATCGGCTACGCGGAGGGCTCGAAGGCCTATCGCATCCTCGACCCTGTCACACAGCGCGTCCGCATCTCGCGTGACGCTGTGTTCGACGAAGGGCGAGGCTGGACGTGGGACAAGGCGGTGGACGACGGTTCGACTTCGACTCTCAGGGACTTTGTTGTTGACTACGTCCACTTCGAGAGAGCCGGGGGAGCTAGCAGCTCGTCTTCACCGAGCTCGTCCACCTCGACACCTTGCTCGTCACCAGCTCCGGCGAGTGCTCCACCACCTTCGGCACCGGCTACGCCCCACTCTTCACCACCGGCTCACCACTCTCCTGCACCGGCGGCCACACCACCGGGATCAGCCCCAACAGTTTCGGTCCACGACGAGCAGCGCATGGTGGAGTTTGTTACTCGCTGGAGTCTTGCTGTTGGTGATAGCAAGATCCTTACTCTCATCGAGAGGATGACACTTGGGGATGGGGCAATTTTCTTGCTTATTTCTCACACAATGCCATACCAACCTGAGGGGTTGGAGATACATATTTATAGGCTGCTAGTCAGCCAAGCATATGCCAAGATGCTATCCTAGACTAGTCCAAGATGCTGTCCTAAAGCTAGTCTAAGATGCTAAAGCAAAAAGCTGCTAAAGCAAAAAAACAAGTCCTAGATGCTAAAGCAAAAGCAAGTCCTAGATGCTAAAGCAAAAGCAAGTCCTAGATGCTAAAGCAAAAAAAAAGCACCATGTACACCATGTGCAGATAACACAAAGACAACACAAAGACTTATCTATCATTCTCCCCCTAAGTCTTGTGCGTCGTCTTGTGGGAGAGTTGAACCATCCTGATCTTGGAGCAGAGCTCAAGGAACTTGATCCTTCCAAGAGGCTTGGTGAGCAGATCCGCAAGCTGATCCGTGGTGTTGATGTAGCTTGCCTTGATGCTTCCTTCATCCAAGCAGCCTCGGATGAAATGGTACTTCACCCGGATGTGCTTGCTCCGTTCATGGAAAACGGGGTTCTTTGCCAGGGCTAGAGCGGACTTGCTGTCCACCCTGAGCTCCACTGCTTCAGTGTCCCTGCCGAGGAGATCACCAAGCAGTCGAGCGAGCCAGAGTGCCTGAGTCGAAGCGGTGGAAGCCGCTATGTACTCGGCCTCACAGCTGGACAGGGCCACCACCTGCTGCTTGACTGACTGCCAGTGAACGAGGCACTTGCCGAGGAAGAAGAGAATCCCGCTTGTGCTCTTGCTGGTGTCGATGTCGCCCGCGTGGTCACTGTCGCTGTACCCGACGAAGTGTGCCGCGCCAAGACACCTCGGGTAATGGAGGCCGTGGTCAAGGGTCCCCGCAACGTAGCGGATGATCCTCTTCACAGCCTGCTGATGCTCCGTCGTCGGTCGTTGCATGAACCGACTAACGTAGCCGACGGAGAATGCCAAGTCCGGTCGTGTGTGGGCGAGGTAGCGAAGGCTCCCCACAAGACGCCGGTACTGCGTAGCGTCCACCTCCTCCGTCGTGCTGTCGCGGCTCAGCTTCAGCCTCTCCTCCATCGGAGTGAGAGCTGGGTTGCAGTCGGTGAGCCCAGCTAGCTCAACGACGCGCTTGGCGTAGGCGGTCTGTCGAAGCGTGATCCCGGAATCATCCTGGTGCACCTCGATCCCTAAGTAGAAGGAGAGGGGTCCCAGGTCACTCATCTGGAAGGTGGCCTTCATCTCTTCCTTGAATGCCGCCACCTTCGCATCCTTGGTGCCGGTGATCACCAAGTCGTCGACGTAGACACCCACCAGCAGGGCATTTTCTCCACTGCCCCGCCGGTAGATGGCCGCCTCGTGCGGACTTTGCTCGAAGCCCATCCCTTTCAGCGTGGAGTCCAACTTGGCGTTCCACGCCCTCGGTGCCTGTCGCAAGCCATAGAGGGCCTTGCGCAGGCGGAGCACCTTGCCCTCCTTGCCAGGGATCGCAAATCCCGGCGGCTGATGCACGTAGACCTCCTCCTTCAAGTCGCCGTTAAGAAATGCCGACTTGACATCCATGTGATGAACACGCCAGCCTTCCTGGGCAGCAGCGGAGGTCAAGGTTCTGCGCGGTAGCAACAGCAGCTCCATCTCTGTTGATGACAGCGCCGACGCGGATCTTGAGCCGCTGGAGAGGGAAGCAGCGTGAGGGCGAGCGGCGCAGTGGGCAGCCGCGCACGCCCACGAGCGCGGCAGCAGCCCAGACAGGCGCGGACGCGCCGGTGACGCTCCTGGTCCGTGCGACTCCTCCTTGCGCTAGCTGCCCAGGAAGGCTGGCGTGTTCATCACATGGATGTCAAGTCAGCATTTCTTAACGGCGACTTGAAGGAGGAGGTCTACGTGCATCAGCCGTCGGGATTTGCGATCCCCGGCAAGGAGGGCAAGGTGCTCCGCCTGCGCAAGGCCCTTTATGGCTTGCGACAGGCACCGAGGGCGTGGAGCGCCAAGTTGGACTCCACGCTGAAAGGGATGGGCTTCGAGCAAAGTCCGCACGAGGCGGCCATCTACCGGCGGGGCAGTGGAGAAAATGCCCTGCTGGTGGGTGTCTACGTCGACGACTTGGTGATCACCGGCACCAAGGATGCGGAGGTGGCGGCATTCAAGGAAGAGATGAGGGCCACCTTCCAGATGAGTGACCTGGGGCCCCTCTCCTTCTACTTAGGGATCGAGATGCACCAGGATGATTCCGGGATCACGCTTCGACAGACCGCCAAGCGCGTCGTTGAGCTAGCTGGGCTCATCGACTGCAACCCAGCTCTCACTCCGATGGAGGAGAGGCTGAAGCTGAGCCGCGACAGCACGACGGAGGAGGTGGACGCTACGCAGTACCGGCGTCTTGTGGGGAGCCTTCGCTACCTCGCCCACACACGACCGGACTTGGCATTCTCCGTCGGCTACGTTAGTCGGTTCATGCAACGACCGACGACGGAGCATCAGCAGGCTGTGAAGAGGATCATCCGCTACGTTGCGGGGACCCTTGACCACGGCCTCCATTACCCGAGGTGTCTTGGCGCGGCACACTTCGTCGGGTACAGCGACAGTGACCACGCGGGCGACATCGACACCAGCAAGAGCACAAGCGGGATTCTCTTCTTCCTCGGCAAGTGCCTCGTTCACTGGCAGTCAGTCAAGCAGCAGGTGGTGGCCCTGTCCAGCTGTGAGGCCGAGTACATAGCGGCTTCCACCGCTTCGACTCAGGCACTCTGGCTCGCTCGACTGCTTGGTGATCTCCTCGGCAGGGACACTGAAGCAGTGGAGCTCAGGGTGGACAGCAAGTCCGCTCTAGCCCTGGCAAAGAACCCCGTTTTCCATGAACGGAGCAAGCACATCCGGGTGAAGTACCATTTCATCCGAGGCTGCTTGGATGAAGGAAGCATCAAGGCAAGCTACATCAACACCACGGATCAGCTTGCGGATCTGCTCACCAAGCCTCTTGGAAGGATCAAGTTCCTTGAGCTCTGCTCCAAGATCAGGATGGTTCAACTCTCCCACAAGACGACGCACAAGACTTAGGGGGAGAATGATAGATAAGTCTTTGTGTTGTCTTTGTGTTATCTGCACATGGTGTACATGGTGCTTTTTTTTTGCTTTAGCATCTAGGACTTGCTTTTGCTTTAGCATCTAGGACTTGCTTTTGCTTTAGCATCTAGGACTTGCTTTTGCTTTAGCATTTAGGACTTGTTTTTTGCTTTAGCAGCTTTTTGCTTTAGCATCTTAGACTAGCTTTAGGACAGCATCTTGGACTAGTCTAGGATAGCATCTTGGCATATGCTTGGCTGACTAGCAGCCTATAAATATGTATCTCCAACCCCTCAGGTTGGTATGACATTGTGTGAGAAATAAACAAGAAAATTGCCCATCCCCAAGTGTCATCCTCTCGATGAGAGTAAGGATCTTGCTATCACCAACAGCAAGACTCCAGCGAGTAACAGATGTGGAAGCAATTTTTAACACATGAGCTTGTTTTAGGGTGACGTAGCAGCCCAGTCAACATAATCATCATATAAATAAGAAATATACAGTGGGCCCCACCCATCAGCCTCGTGTCTTCTCATTCTCTCTACCGCAACTGGCCACGCCAGCTGCCAACGACCACCACCACCACCGTGTTTTTTCTTCCTTCCCTTCTCTCACTCTCCCCTTGATCTCATCACAATGGCAGATGATTTAATCGGCGTTGGAAGTAGAGACCATGGATGAAGGCACACCATCAAACGACCTTTGCGCCAGCGTCTTCACTAGAGCAAGTGGCAAGATGCCGCCGTCGGTGACGAGTGGACAAAGGTGGCGGCTTGTCGATTAGGGCACGCAGGATCTGGACCTTGTTGTGGGGGATTGAAGCAGAGTAGCCTCAGCCAAGTGCTGCTGTTGCCCCCAAGTGCCACCGCTGTCGTAGCTGGAGATTGGGGAGGAGAATAAGAGCGACGGCCGAATCTAGGGAAGGAGGCCTGAGCCAGCTCCCCCTCCCCGCTGCCCTTCGCCACGCGCCCAGCTCCTCCGTGACTGCCTCTCCCGTCGTGCCCAACTCCTCCAAGACCCCCTCTCCCGTCTGCGGAGGATGACGAGATAGATTGGAAGGTGAGGTCCCGACGGAAGGAAAAGGCGAGCTCACCAATGACAAATCTCTAGCCTCCTCCCCCAGATCTGGCCAACACTCTTGGCCTTCTCCCCCAATTCTGCCTGCTGGCGCAACTCTCGGTGTGGCTACGCGCGGAGGAGGAAGACTAAGAGGGGAGGAAGATAGAGAGGAAAAAGTGAGGAGGAAGTGGATTGTGAGAGTGACATGTGGGCCCCACCATATTTTTTAAATTTATTTGTTATTTTTTGCTGGCTCGATTGCTTACATGTGAAAACCTAAACCAACAACAAGTTTATGTGTGCAAACCGCTTCCATGTTGGAGCCACCTTAGAGCAAAACCGCCTTCTATCGGCCTCATGGGGTAAAATAAACGGTATTGATACTTGAGGGTTATAAAACATCCGGTTTTGCAGTTCGAGGTTGAAACCTAGACTATCACAAGATTTTTTTTTGGGGGGGGGGGGGGGGTAAAGTAGACTTATTCCTAATATGTAATATTTTCGTGTTTAGTGCTTAAGAGGCACACTCCTGAGCTGCTTTCATGTTATTGTAGTTCTGCAATTTAGAAATGACGGGGAGGTTTTCCTTTATGATCTTGGAAGCACACATGGGTCTTTCATCAACAAAACTCAGGTAATAGTCTCCTGCCATTTGTCTTACTTCCAGAAAGAACAAAACTAGTCCCATTTGTCCAAGCCTTCGAATATATTTGTTTGAAGATCTTTATATCTTGAAACCACATTACCTCTTTTCATGAATGCATTGTGTCATTGGTCAATTTTCATTTTTTTAATTTAAAAAAGCAGTGTGAGTGTTGTTACTTGGTAGTACTCTGTTGCATCTTTGTTTGTTCATTTACCTTAGGCTTACTAAATGACACTGTAAATTGGAGAAAGATATCTACCACATTCATGAACTGAAAAATAGGAAAACAGTTAGTTTTGTATCCCTTGCTCCTTTTATGCTAAGCTGAATGCTGCTTCTTTGAGCTAATTTGTTCTCTAGCTATTCCTGTACCGTTTTTTTTTCTCTACAAAAGGAACCTTTGATTAGTTTGTCATGGGTTGGGTTAGTTTGTTGTACTCTTATTCTTCAGAGTTACACAGGGAGAATACGTTAGGCTGTTGAGCAATGTGTACCGCTTTAATGCAGTTGTTGCTTCAAATTATTCTCGGATTGATTCTTTATTTTGCTGGCTTGTATATCTGTTTCTGTTCCTTATGCCAAATTTGGAACTTCCAAGCAGTCTTTACTATTTATTATTTGTAATTTATTTTCTACTGTCATATACTGAACTACCAGATCAAGAAGAAGATGTACACGAAGATTTATGTTGGAGACGTAATAAAATTTGGGCAGTAAGTTTGTTAACTAACTGTTCACTTGTTACTCGTCCAGTTCTACAGAACTTGTTTCCTCCTTTTCTCTCATGTCTCATCTTCCATTTCTTATCCATAGTTTCCTGCATGGATTGCAGCATATCGCTTTCTGGTGCTCAATTATTTCCAATATGGTCTCTCTAGAGCACCTGGTGTTCTTTATGTCTGATAAAATTTCTAGGTTTCTAGCCTCCGAACCACTTTATTGCATAACCTACTTATTAGTAAAAGCCTTTTCCATCATCAAATTAACATACATGGGGGTCATTGGCATACTAATGTAAAGCAATGGTTAGAATTTAGTGGTTAGGTGTACATGGCTTTAGTAGAAACTAGAAAGCTTAACGTTTGGTTTATATGGTTATAATGCCGGCTTAGGCAAATTCACTGATGGACACTACAAAATTGTGGTCATTTGCTGGAACACACCGTGTCCATTAAAATATCATTGTTTTGAAATTTAGAAGAGCGAGGGAGCATGAAAACTTAAATTTTAAAAGAATTTTTAACAACTTTGAAATTCACTGATGGACACTACAAAATTGTGGTCATTTGCTGGAACACACCGTGTCCATTAAAATATCATTGTTTTGAAATTTAGAAGAGCGAGGGAGCATGAAAACTTAAATTTTAAAAGAATTTTTAACAACTTTGGCTATCTAGACTCGATAATTTGGCATTCAATAATTCAACCATCCAAACTTTGTTTCAAAATTTCTACGGAAAATAGGATTTTTCATGTCCCCTTTCTCCTAAATTTCAAAATAGTATTATTTTAATGGATGCACTATGTTATAGCTAATTACCATAGATTTGTAGTGTCCAACAGTGAATTATCAATTTTCCGTTATCTTTCAGCAAACACAGATATTTGTAGTTTCCTATGGCCAATTTTTTTCCATTGACTTACTATGCATATTAGATTTGATAAAACTATGGCTTCATTGGAAGTTTGACAAATACCATTAAAATGAAACAGAAATATCAAAGAAGCAAATAAAGTTGGCACTAGTTTCCTTTGTGACTTTTGGTCACAACCTTGTTATTCTGCTACGTTAATTTTTTCCTTCGATGTTAATGCTGTTGTATTGATTTGGGGCCCTTATCACTTGGTAAAATCGGACTAAACTCTCCTTTTTTTAACCAGATCATCACGTTTGTACATTTTTCAAGGACCATCTGAGCTGATGCCTCCAGTAAGATTCTGAAACTCATTTAGTTGGCTCATCTACCACTCGATCGTATTATCATTTCTTGGCTTGCTGCTGTGTCCACATCGTAATCAGAGTGATGTTGATGCCCATGAATGATGATGCAACATGCAGCCTACTGTTCTCAATTTCTGTATTAGGTTCTGTTAGAATGAAAAAGATAAACAAGATAAGCATGTTCTATTTCCCAGCAATGATTTTGTAATGCTTTCCAAAGTTGTGTCAGTCAAATGTGAATAAAACAAGCAAGGCGTAGTATATGATATCTATGCTCCTGTTAGATTTCTTTTAAGCAGTGTTTTTTAGAGGTTCTTTTCAACAATGTTAAAAGCTTTAAGCTACAAAGGATTCTACTTCTTTTTAATTTTTTTAAAGCTTTGTATATTTTTTGAGAGGTTGTTTTTAGCAATGTTTAAACTACAAAAGATTCTACTTCTTTTTTTCTTTCCAGAAATACATCTTAGAAAAACAATTTCTTTCAGTGTCAAACAAAGATATTTAGTCATACAAAAAGGAAATATAGTATCTTTCTTGTATATGCCAAACTAGTTAACTAGCTTTCTTGTTTATGGAAATACTTCTTAGCTCAGCTAGTCTTAACTGTTAACTATACAACTCTCTCTCTAAAAAGAACTATACATGACTACTTGTGCAATATTGTCGTAAGGGACAACTTCACATCAGTGAACAAAGTCAACATATCCTGTTTTGCTTATACTTATTTGGTTTGCATGTCAGGAAAAAGATATGCAGAAGCACCGGGATGCTAAGATTCGGCAAGATATGATTGATCGTGAAGCTTCCCTTTTACGTGCGAAAACTCAAGCAGCTTTAGCAGAGGGAATCTCATGGGGTATGGCTGAGGATGCAGTTGATGACTCTGTGGAGGTTAGTTGTTTGTTTCTTTCAGTATGAGGTTGGTGATATTGATAATTTTAAATAAATAGTTGGGAGGTGCATACCTTATTTGACGGGGCCTTTTCCAAGTTCGAGCTGCATCATTTCATAATATGCAGCAATTTTCTGAATTGTCTTGATAACATTCTTCATTTTTTTTGCTGAATATTTTTCATTCATATTTTGCTGAACATTTTCATATCTTAGGATGAAGCAGATGAGGTTACATGGCAAACTTACAAAGGTCAGCTTACTGATAGACAGGAGAAAACACGTAGCAAAATAATAAAGCGAATGGAAAAGGTAAGCATTTGTTGTACTGAAATGCCATAATATTGCTTATCGTTGCATTTTCTCTATGCAATGTGTGTGTTTTGACTTCTGAGCTCAACCTACTTTCTGGAGGATACAAATTCTCAGTTATATCCTGCAAGGGTGAAAAATCTAACGTGGTTGCATGGGAAATCACCATTATTTTAGGCATCCATATGCAGTTCTATCCAGTTCAATGTTCAGATGGATGCTGTTTCTAGTGCCTTGTCCATCCAATTGGAAATCGTGTGATTCGTGATGAAGGCAATAGTTTAGATTTATAATATTCTTGCATTATACTTGGCCACTAATTCCTGGTGTTAGTTTCTAGTCAGACAAATGAAGCACTTTGAGCAGCAATTTCTTTTTGAACCGCACACCAGAGGATATGAATCCTTATTTCATGACTAGAGTACGCTTGCATTCTATACTGCTACACTGTTTAAAAGTGTGAAAGCTGATTCTACATGCTTCTTATTATGGATCGAGGGCATAAATAGTTACCTGGAGTGCAGTATGTTTGTTTGGGTCACAATACATGATATGCCACTTAGAAGAAACATTATAGTGAAGATGACTACTCAAAAAATTCTGGGTGGATCTTCATTGGTTGGGGTCATTGACCTGGAACTTTTGGGACCACATTTGCTTTCCCAAATCATCATTGTGAAGAAAACTACCCCGGTACCATCTTTCTACTAAGTGGCGTACTGTGACCGATTGTCGACATTCTAGGTAACTGTGGGTACATGTCATAGTACTCAACATGTGGATTTTTAGGATTATTATCCCTTGACCTTTGTTGACAATTTCTCGATCAGTAAGTTGTGCCTCCCTGGCATTGATGAATGGGGGCCTACGTGGAATTACATTTTGAACATAGTAGAGTACTCCGGGGGATTGGGCCTGTGAATGTGAGTGCTTGTAGAGGGTTTCAAGGCTTGTGTACCCAGATGCTAATATTTTTTTGTGGGGCTTATAGCCAAATGTTGGGTCCTATGTGGTACTGTAGTGCAGGTACTGTTCACATGGCACCAATTGCTTGACAACAAACTGGCTTGGGCAATAATAAATCATTTATTTCTAGTTGTTACTTGTTTTGTTTTGTTTGTTGGTTTGATAAGCATGCATCAAATACACTTGATCCCTCCTTTATACAGAGGAGAGTCCACTGAACCAATCTAAGACTAATAAATGGAAACCGATCTCTAATAGATAGGAAACCAATTAATATATAGAAATGAATGATATGTTGCCCAAGTAATAGCTGCTGCATGAACAGTAGATACAGTACCGTGCTTAAGGTCCCATGCTGGTCGTAGGCCGTAATGCCGCATGCCATAGCACAGGCTTTGTGGGATTGCTGGTGAGGGACTTTTAACACATATACTTCGTTGAGTTCTACACACTAAGAATCAGAAGCCAATTTTGATTTTGCTAATACTGTGCTAGGTACTATGAATATGAAATCAATTTGGATTTTGCTATCACTTTATGTTTCTTGAAGACTTAATCAAGAAGAGTGTTTTAAGTCATGGTTGATGCCATCATGTTGTTAGTTGTCAATTAGTTATATTAAGAGCTACATATTAGCTAGTAGTGACTAGTGAGTAATGGTTGAGTTGTCAATTGGGTTCTCCACTAGTTGTTTAGGAGTTGTCATATGAGTTGTATGTGAGTTGTGACTTGTGAGGACTTTATGGAAGCTATAAATAGAGGTGATGGCCTCTAGTTTTGTAATGGTCATGTATTCATTATCCTACAATAGAACCTAGCGTCTTATATCTTTGTCTTTGAGCTTGAAGTAAGCTCTTGCTTTCCATGGATTCGGAGTTTCAGACTGCCCATAGAGCATTATCTATCAGCAATAGAACCTAGCGTCTTATATCTTTGTCTTTGAGCTTGAAGTAAGCTCTTGCTTTCCATGGATTCGGAGTTTCAGACTGCCCATAGAGCATTATCTATCAGCAAATTGAAGTTGTACCTTCATTTTCCTGCCCATTAACAAAAATTGGACCCGCAAACCCTTGTCCTTCGTGAAGAGTTCAATAGGAGGTTTGACCAGCTTGCTGAGATGATGAGAAACAATTGTGCTGCTGCTGGAAACAAAGGAAACAGTGAAGAGTAGAAGATTTGGGACCACAAGAAAGAGGTATGGTTGGAAATGTTAATAGGAGATCACTTAAGTTGAAGGAACAACTTCAATGTGTAACGATCAGATAATACCCTATGGGCAGTGCAAATTTGTATGCAGCAAGAGCTTACTCCAAGCTCAAAGACAAGATCTAAGATAGAAATGCCAAGTTCTATTAGTCCTCCACTAAACCCTCACAACTCATAAACAACTAGTGGACAACTTAATTGACAACGCAACCATCACTCACTAATCGCAAATAGACAACTCATGATACAACTAATCGACAACTAGCAACATAATGACATAAGCCGTCACTTCAAGTCTTCAACATTCTTCTTAATTTTCTAGAAATATAAAGTAGTACAAAAATCCAAATTACTTTCATATCAAGTCTTCAACATTCTTCTTAATTTTCCAGAAATATAAAGTAGTACAAAAATCCAAATTGCTTTCATATTCTTAGTACTTAGCATAGTAGTAGCAAAAATCAAAATTTGCTTTTGGAAGTGAGCTAACTGTATGTGTTGAAGTCCCTCATCGTCCTCCCCTACTAGTTTGGAAGTCGGCCTCAAGTTATCTTCATTGAGTGCTTGCTCCATATGAATGTGAAGGGCTTTAAGGGACGTGCTGCCAAAAGTAGTGTAGGACTTGGTGACCAAGCCCTTGGGCCCTTGTGAAAAGCCTTTGGGGCCCATGTCTTTCAGTGGTACTGGTGGGGTCCAAAGGAACAAGTTCGTGGGCTAGCTTGGGCCTCTCATGTCAAGCTTCTGGGTTCTAGCCTCTGAGTGCTTATAGAAAAGGCTTTAGGTGACATAGCCTTAGATTCTGTTTGAGTTGTGGAGGGCTCTGAGGTACTATGCTCCTTGTGTTGGTATTGTGTCCTAGGTGATCGTCCATGTTTCCCCTTAAGGGCTATCCACAATCCTTAGATCCAACTTTTTGAAAATTTGTTTCGAAAAATCTGCCCTATGTTTTTGTACATACATATGGTTTGCATCTCTGCTTGTCTCGAAGCTTTACCTGCCAATCTTTTGTTTCAGGTTGGCAACATGAAGAAAGAAATTGATGCAATAAGAGCTAAGGACATTTCTCAAGGTGGGTTAACCCAAGGTCAACAAACACAGATTGCACGAAATGAACAAAGGACATCTCAGGTTAATGGATCGTATGCTTTACCTACATTTCTTCATATTCTATCAGTGATACAGTTCTCACTGGAAGAATGTAATAAACCTTTTCTTGTCAGATTATGGAGGAGCTAGATAATCTAGAAGAAACATTAAATGACAGTATACGAGAGAGTCTTGGTGCTCGTGCCGGAAAGGGAAATCGTCGTAGCCATAATGCAAGTCTTGAGGAAGAAGATGACATTCTTAGGTATGTACTTCTGATAGATCTGGCCTATGACTACTACATTTGTTTAGTGTATGAAATTGTACATTGATGTTTGAAGCTTCTCCCTTTTCTTTTTTGTCATTGAATGTTTTAAGTTAGCTATGAAATGCACTGCTGAATTGTACTAATTAATTGAGAGTGATTGGCAGCATGGCTACTAAATTTCCTCTAGGTAGTCATTGCAAACTAGCACAATGACAGATGTAACTTACAACTTGTGCTAGATTACTGTATGTTGTTCTTAATATGGCTAAAGGAATAGCTTTATACGCTTTTTCTCATGTGTTGATTGATGGATTGTTAAATAATTCAGTGACGATGATGAATTTTATGATCGGACGATGAAGAAATCATCTAATCATCAATCCAGTGAGCAACAATCAATTGAGACTGCTGATAGTCTTCTTGAGAAAAAGGGTTCCATCACCGATGATATTGAAAGTAAAAAGAAACTACTTGAAGAAGAGAAGAATAAGCTGGCTCAGAGCGGCAATGCGAATCTTGGGGATGACCTTGATGCTTACATGAGTGGATTGTCATCTCAGTTAGGTACGGTACTACACTCAATCAGATGGTTTGTCATTTATGGATCTCAGAATTTTGACATGCTTGAATTTTGCTTGAGTCTCAGGTCTCAACGATACCATTAATGACCCTCATTACTATCTGTTCACTTCTTTTTTCTTTATAGAATTGGTTTTGTATGTTAGTTGTGGTCATGGTCTTATCATTACATGTGGGAGATGGGCAAAAAGAAGGGAAAAGAAAAGGAGTTATGTATGCTCGCTAAAGTTCCAGTGGTCTCTTCTTGAAACTCGACTTTACTAATTAGTAGCAACACTGGCTTCAGAATTTACTTTAACAACTGAAGTGGCTCAACTTCTCTGAAGGATTTGGTAAGGAATCTGTTAAGGGAATCTTTTTAAGAACAAGGGAATATTTGTGAAAAAATTTGCATTTGTTTGTAGCAATACCTCCCGTCATTTTATACTAACAGAGTGAAGAATTTTAGTGCAGGCTTTATTGAGTGCAAAAAAGTGATTCTTGAATCAATTTCTATAAGCTTTTCACGTAGTTGTGAATTGTGATTCCTGTGATTTGGTCTGAAGCATGATTACATGAGTATCCCAGCGATACAAAGCTTGTATGCAATGGTGGAAGACTATGAATATTGTTTCTTTTTTCTTTGTTAGACAGACAAGAAAATGTCAGCAGTTTATTTTTCCTCTTCAGGTTATTCTTGCAGTTTATTTTCCTTGGAAATAAGTTAGTAGAGATCAAGACCTTGACAACAGTTTCCTCCTAAATATATTTTTGTTTCTTCTCTCCAAATGTGCATCTAGTAGCATGAGTGGATGTGCAACGACACTGACATACGGGAGCGAGGCTTAACAATGTCATTTTTTTGCAACTATCTGAGACCTTAGCTGGTAATTAAGAACCAGCCATTTCCCAGTGGTTTTCCAGTTGGCTTGTTTCTCTCTGTTTCCATGTTTTCTTTTGAATTTTGTTTTCCTTCAGTTATGCAAAAAAACTCAATACTATCTATATTCTGTTAAAATTGAAACAAAAAAAACTCTACTGCTTTGCTACAGTACATTCCGGTCCTCTCAGCGAAATCAAGTTGTGGGTGAGAGCTGGCTGGCTTCCATCGGGATTGTAACACTGATGAGAACACGATCCTGTGTTTGGTCTGTGTTACTGCAGAGGGTTTGCTCATGCGGGCACATTGGCATTTAGAAAAAAAGGATATCATTAAGTGACTAAAAGTATGCATTATTGCACTATGTAGTTTTCTTTTCAATTGTATAAGCATAATATATATTACTTTGTTTAATCGGGTTTAGCATACATGGATGAATAGTGTGAAAATGATGCATTCGTGCACACTTGTTTCCTACATTTATGTTCATTTTAATGTAATTCATTGTCTTCATTGTTCTAATTAACTTGAACTCCTCTACAGTACATGATAAGATTGCCCAAATTCAAAAGGAACTTTCTGATCTTCAAGCTGAGCTGGATAGAGTAGTTTACCTACTAAAAATAGCTGATCCTATGGGAGAAGCAGCTCGTAAGAGGGATCTAAAGCCACGAGAAGCAAAGCCCCCAGCATGCAATGATAAACCGAGAACAGAATCCATCAAGCAAAATAAAGCTGCCCAAACCAAAGTCTCAACAGAGGAGGAGATCAAGGATTCTTGTTTTAACAAGACACAAATAGATAAACCTGCTGACGTAGAGAATGAAGTCTACGAAAACAAAGAAAATGGCAGCAAACCTGCATTTGCCATACCAAAACCTCAGTGGCTTGGCGACAAGAGGATCGTAGAACCTGAAGAGAACTGTATAAAAGAAGAGAATGTGGATGCAGAGGAGCCTGATAATTTTGTGGACTACAAAGATCGAAAAGCTATTGTTTCTAATTCAGCCAGTGGGAAGGAACTTGAAGAGGCTGCTCCTGGGCTTATTTTACGGAAGAGAAAGTCTGCTGATAAGTCAGCGACCAGTGAGGCAGAATCATCTTCGGTTGAATCTGAAGCATCAGCTGCTGATGCTGTGGCCCTTTTGCTGAAGCATAAACGCGGTTTACAAACTTCAGAAGACATGGAGAACGAGAACGAACCACAGGCTAGCAAGAGAAAAGGGAAAAAGTCAAAACACAAACGTGTACTGGGTCCTGCAAGACCAGATTTTCTTGATGCGGGTCCAGATTATGAATCCTGGGTGCCACCAGAAGGTAAGAAGAATTTAGTAGTAATGTCGTAAGCAAACCAATTACTAACTGAGTAAATTTATCCCTTACAAATACTATTGCTGAATGTTCTGTAGGTCAAACTGGTGATGGTCGCACTTCATTGAATGATCGTCTGGGTTATTGAAGTTCTCACCCTGGACTTCTTCACTGGTTGTTTTCCAAAGAGAAATGCGGTAGTGACCTCCGGTGTTACTGTAGTTGGTCCATTAGCACGTGTTCAGAAATTTCAGATGGCAACTGAGCCTTTTTTGGTAGTTGCTCGCCATATACTGGGGAGGTTCTGTAGCAGAGGCCAAGAAGCTTGCTAAATTGTGGATAACAAGCATCGAAAGGGCATAGATGATAAATGCCTTTGTTGAGCTTCAGGAGGAATCATACTGCCCGTGATCCTCACCAGATTGCAGAAAAGAATGCATATCATTATCGTTTCACTATGAGAATGTTACAGAATTTTGTACTGTACGTCATGGTAAAGACTATTGCTATTTGGTATTCATCTTTGTTATTCTCCCGTGCAGCAGCTTAGTTTCCGGTTAAGTGGCTTGGGTGTGGATTCATCATTCAAGCTATAACTTGTGTTCACTCCCTCAGTTATTAAAAAGTGACGTCCAAGAATATATATAGTCAAACTGTTTTAACATTGACCAACAATATCTTTACTAATATTTAGATTGTTCACATGAAAATGATGATTAGATTTATCTTGAAAATACTTTCATAATACCAATAATTCTGCAAAACTACATATTTGTCAAAACTGAGACAGAGCTACACATTTAAATTTTCATTTCAGTAAAATTGTAAGGTAGAAAATTTCAATAAACTACATTTCTATCGGGGAAAAACATAGAAACGATCACAAAAAAAAGCTCTAGAACATTGGACATCTGTCAACTAAGCATCCCCATAAAATTGTTACAGCATGTTTGCAGACACATGACAGTCCCCTTGGGTATGCAAAGTGATTCATGACCAAAAAAAAAAAAAACCTTGGGTATGCAAAGTGATTCATGAACAAAACAGAAATTTAGGCCCATTTACATTATCTGGGTGCATGCACTCGGCTATGCATTGGAACCTTTTCAGCACACAAGTGGAGCTTAGAAGGATGACGTTATTTTATTTGGCCCATTTGGTCAGGCAGCCAGTCAGGAAAATACTCCCAATTTTCTGGGGTTTGATTTTTCTGGGGTTTCTGCATGTTTAAATGTTTCCAGCATACGGGCCAATAAACATTAATGCACAAAATAGCATAGCATATGCACTATGTAGTGGTGAACCGGTTGAACCGAAACTTGGTCCGATTTCAGAAAACCAACCGAGTTTCGACCAGTTCCCACCGGGGACCTGAACCTGATCCCTCCTACGTTCGCTCCATTGGACATTAGAGAAAACTTTATGTCGCTTCTTCGTCGTTGTAGACTTGTAGTAATATTTTTGTAATGAAATTCTAGAGCTTACTGACATACTGTAATGTAGCTCCTATATATGTTGATTGGGCGAGATGTTTCCTTTTATACAAGTTAGCTCTGCTAAAAAGATGTAGTGACAAAATCTACTACTTCCCTCGAAAAAAAATAAAAGAAACTAAACCAGTAAACGCAGCAAGATTTCATAATAGAATTTGTCAAAATGGCAGTGCAGATCATAAATCAATGCATTGCGAACCACTTTGTTCTAGCCTTTGCCCGGTCGCCAGATCGTTTTCAGGGTATTGCTCTCCTTTAAGAGCAGCAGGAAAGGAGAGATGCTTCAAGATTTCACAGGAACCAACTTACTTGAATGGACGGCAGATGCATATACCAGTATGCCATAGCATCTGTGCGCAAATCAATCTGAGGTTTCGCTGGTAATTATCTGCAGAGAAAAGGTTCCTTTGGTTATGCCAGTGAAACCAGATGACCAGTATCGACTATCTAGTAGCGCATACTTGCAGAACTAGGACTTGGGAGGCACCAGGGAATGAAGCATGGATGAGACGTACTTCTCCAAAGAAGATTGGACGTTCGCCGGACACGGCATTCTTTTGCCACCAAGATGTCAACTCTAGCAACAAAATTTGAAACACATTCCCTCAGGGGGAAAAATGAAACAGAGATGAGCACATGAATCTGTTCAGGATGCTGAGAGATTCAGAACGCTATTACATTTCAGGATGGTGAAAGCATATGGTTCATACTTAGTGCAATGCTACGTTGTTGTATTTCCTGGTGACTCCTAATCCTAACAATTTGGAGAACGGAGAGGACACCTTGTGTTGTTGCATTTCTTCATGCCTCCTAATCCTATCACACAATGTCCACTATATCACTCTCCAGGTTTCCACAACGTTACCGAAGGGATTCATCTTTTAAAAGAAAAGGACATTACATAAGGCCTAAGGAACTCCAAATTAACCTGCATAGATGTTTGGTACACTGATAAGTATCTCTGGGTGCTTCTCTCCTGGCTACACATTGGTTCGTAGTTTTCTAGTTTTCTTGGAAATCCTGCGGCGTCTGTCCTCGTATTCTTAAATAGGAAGTGATGTGTTGGATAAGTATCTGGTGCAACAACCATGCAGAGCTGCAACTACACCGTTCAGTGCTGTCTTGAGGAGTACATGCTTGTGCACTATTTTACTGGGGTGAGCAGTGGCAGTGCTCACTGAAATAAGTTTGTGAGATAGTTCGGACGAAAAATAATTCAGGGACAACTTACCCAGTTATGTATGTCTCTATTCTTTTATAAGGCAGTGTTTGGTTCGAGGGACAGGGACGTCCCAGGTAGGATATCCCACCTTGGGGTGGTGTTTGCTTCTGGGACAAGCAGAGTCAAGGACATCCCACTAGGAATATTCCTTGTAGATCCGGGACCAGGCAATCCTCTTTTTTTCATGGGACAGAGTCATCCCACGTGGGATAGAGTCATCCCACCTCTTTGTTTTTTTAAGTACTATTTTGTTTAATTTTTTTTAAAAAAAAACTCAAAGGCTTATGTGTACAAACATATCAACAATAGCCTTCAATTTTTTTTTAAAAAAACTCAAAGGCCACACATGTCCCACCTTCATCCTTCCATCCAAACAAAGGATGGGACCATTCCATCCCACTTTATCCTTCCAACTAAACAAAAAAACAGGGATGACTCTATCCCCCTAACCAAACAAAAAATGGGATCATCCCATCCCAAAACCAGGGACAGGACTATCCCATCCCACCTTGTCTCTAAACCAAACACAACCTAAGCGACTCATCAAGTAATTAACTGCAATCACCACAACTGTATAGATTGTCAAACAATTAAGCAGACATCTAAGCAACAAAGCACTCCCTTCTCACTACTCTTGTTCTTTTTAGTTACTGGGATTACTTACCGTTGATGCCGAAAGTTCAACACAGTTTATATTTTTGTTTTTTTACAAATTTCCTGCAGCTATATGACATATTGGTCAAATAATTTGCTAAAAATCATAGCTTTCCCAAATCCACGTATTAATACTTGAGCTTGCCTTCAACGCACTAAGAAATATTCACTTTGGAACATTGAATAGAACAGTCAAGGTCTGCAGATTGGATTCCCTCAACCATGATCGTTCATTTTTCATGTGTTTCTTTGGTTAGTAATCTATCTATTTCATGTGTAAAGACATTGAATCAATTGCATCACTGAAACATAAAACTTTCAGACGAAACTCCATAAGTTCTTTGGCGTCCGTCTCCGAGATTGATCCGAACTGCTTTCGTTTGTCGTCTTCAAGTCGGAGGCAGACAACAACACAATAAAAGCTGGCCCGAGAAGAGCAAAGCAATTCAACAGAGAGCGCAAAGACAAGAAGCAAGAAGTCACCAAGGAAAAAAGAGAAAAACAATGTAGTTTTTTCCTCTCCGTTTCCTCGGTCCAAGAGCCATTTCAAAGTAGCATGAGTTTTTGATCCGTGCTCAAGATCATGTCGCGTTCTCCGGGAAGTGGTGTCACCGGTGACAAGGCATCATCCAGTATGATGGTGAAGGAGAGTTCCGCTGTCTCGTTGCATTATCCGATGCTCACGATGAGCAATTGTGCAGCATGAGCAATCAAGATGAAGGTGTATATGAAGGCTCAAAGAGTGTAGGACGCGATCGAGAATGGCAACATCAATGTGCGCAAGTATCAGATGGCATTGACGGCCATCTATTAGGGCATCCCAGAGGAGACGCTCTTCCTACTGGCCGAAAAGGAAATGGCCAAAGCTACGTGGGAGGCGTTGAAAGCGATGCATCTTGGCGCCGATCGTGTGAAGGAAGCAAAGATACAAACTCTCAAGATCGAGTTCGAGGTGCTGCGTATGAAGAAAACAAAGTCGATCAATGATTTCACCGTCCAGTTGACGGTCATCGTCAACAAGATTCGGGCTCTTGGCGAGAAGGTAGAAGAGTTGTATGCAGTAAAGAAATTGCTTCGTGCTGTTCCCTCATAGTTTCTCCCGATTGCTTCGGTCATAGAGCAATTTGGAGACCTAAAGACAATGACCATGGAGGACGTCATCGGTCGTCTTAAGGCGTATGAGGAACGCATCCATGACAATAGTAACAAGGGCGACGGACAGCTCTTGTTGACCCATATTGAGTGGGAGATCCGATCATCGAAGCGTGAAGGCAAGAAACTTCTAGGGGTGGTGGCCAAGGCCGTCAGAATCGAAAATTTGATAAGGCAAAAGTGGGGTGTTATAATTGTAACGATTATGAACACTTTGCTTCAAAATACCCCAAATCGAAGATGAAGAAAGCGTTTGTTGCTGAAGTGCTCAGCGATGATGAATCAACAGTTCTCTGATGATGAGTTGAGTCAGGGACGTCGAGAAGATGTGTCGACGTCCAAATTCAAGTAAGGTGAAAAGAAGTTGGAACGTTGAGGAGATGTGCCATCGTTCTGTGTCAAGTATGAGTTTAGCAAGTCGTAGTTGAGACTGACTGCCTTAATGTTTTAGAATTTTTGCATCCGGATGAATCCATACCAGTTGAGTTGAGTTCCTACATGTAGCATGCATGTAGAACGCTTCATATGGAGGCGTGGCTGATAGTTCATAATGCATTGAGACCAAAACTAGAATATATCAAGTCAAGATTAAGAGGGAGATTGTTAGAAATAATCTTAACTTAGAGTTCAAGTCGTAGTAGAGTTCGTCTCCGTGTGTAACTCAAGTTGAAGTTGTGTCCAACTTGAAGTCCGAATATATATACTAGTAGGAGATTATTAGCCTATATATTGAGGAAGCTTGTAACTAGTTTTGCAAGAGTAAGAGAAGCAAGAAAAAGGGGAGCAAATAAGAGAATAGAGAAATTCAGAAATTCTTTTGAGTTCTTTTCGTTTATTTACGATATGTGCATTTTCTCCTGGATCAAAGTTTTATCATCAAAGATTGTGAGGATTTCTCTTGCCGCTACTAGGATTACAGCTGCTTGTAAGCTAAAAAAGTTCATATCATGCCCCTCGTAGAAAAATTTGGAGCAAGACTGCCAAGATGGAAAGAAAAACTACTATCTCGAGTGGGCAGGCTGACCATCATGAACCTGTTTCCCCCCTAGCAAAGTGGGTTAATCAAGAGCTAGAAAAAAAAAACTCAGACGGTCATTCCTTTGGAAAGGCTGTGACCAAGCTAGTTCCAAATGGCTACGGCTTTGATTGTTGGCTTTTGACTGAAATTGTACTGTAGTCGATATTAATTTTTTCTCAAGTAATTCAATTAAAGAAAGATAAAGAAAAATAAGAAAAATAAGAAAAAAATACCATTATATCTTAATGGACAATGCAAAGGAAAAAAACACAAAAGCCAAAAAAGCCAAAAATAGCAGAAATTAAGAAACCGATGCGTTCATTTTGACTTTCGAAAGTTAGAAGCCAAGCCACTTGGAACGGGGCAAGTGAGCCAGGGTATGCCTCCTAAAAAAACTCAGTGGACTAAGGATCTCTTATCTCAAAACTTTTGGCTGAGTGCTCCGATTAAGGGGCTACTCCAAATGGTTTTAAGCCGTGGCTTCCGGCTGTGGCTGTTGACTTTTAGATGAAATTATACTGTAGCGGCTGTTAGTTTTTTTATTCATTCAATTAAAAAATTTAGAAAATAAGAAAAAATATCGTTATATCTTCATAGATAATATAGAGGAATAAGGGAAAAAAAGAAAAACAAAAAATCGGAAAAAAGGAAAACAAAAAACCAAAACACAAAAAAAGCAAAAATTAAGAAGTCGATATGTTCTAAGTAACTTTTGACTTAAGCCAAAAGCCAAAAGCTGAAATTTGTTGGAGCAAAGCCTAAGATGAATGTGGCTCCACTGGAAGGATGTTTAAGGCAATTGAGTTCTTAAAAAATTTCGCCGAGCACCCTCACTTGAACGCTCCCTCACTTGAAGGCTCCCCCGTATTGTTGCGTTTCCCCATGCCTCGTAGGCTACTCTAGCAAACATGTGTCTGCCTAAAGTTAACGTGCATCTCCCTTCACTTGTTTACTCTGGCACCAATGCTGCCAAATTACTAAGCAGCCTAAGCTACGATTCTGAGACACTCACGGCTTTTTTTTTTATTTTCAGTGTTTTTGGTTTTTAATTTTTTTAGTAATCATTATTCATTAGACTGATACATCACAACCAAAAATCAAAAGTCACCGTCCAAAAGAACAAGTGCTGTCAAATGTCAAATGTAAGAGGGAATCTGGCATGTATATAGGGGGAGATTCTCGCCCGGGTCAATTAAGGACTGAACGCTATTGCTGCATATCTAAGTCACACCGTACGCAACATATGCTATATGGGTTCTAGCATTTAGCTGATTAAGTTGTCTAGGTCTAGCCTTACATTATGGTAGGCACAAATGTAGTAATGGTACTCCGGTTAGGTTTGCTCGTTGGGGCTCCTTTCACCAAGGTGACGAGCCAAAGCTTTAAAGCAATGATGAATACTCACTTGGGGGATGGACCTAAGTGAGGGTCTTCGCTTAGGGGTGTACCTAAGTGAGGATTCAAATGATCTCTTAGGGGTGTACCTAAGGGAGGTTCGACGTTCATTCGGGCTGGTGCAAGTAGGGGTGGACAAAAAGCTCGTGGCTCGCAGCTCGGCTTAGCTCAGCTCATGGAATTTTCGAGCCGAGCCGAGCCAGGAGTTGAGCTCGGTTTCTTTAATGAGCCGAGCCGAGCTGGCTCACAAACCGCTCGACTGGCTCGGTCAGACTCGGCGCGCGGGCGTGGCCCATGTCCAATTCTCAAGAATCTCAACGCTCGGCCCATCTCAACGCCAGTCGCTCGGTCTTCAACTCTTCATTCTTCGCACTGACACAATCGCCTCGCCTCCGTCCGTCCCGAGAAATCCCCTTCTCGCCTCCTCCACCATGGCTGGCATCCCGAGGCTCAAATCCAGCGACGGCGCGGCTGCAGGTGCCGCGGCGGTCGGCGGAGCCGCTGCGGGAGAGTCCTGGGAGGTGTTGCTGCTCGGGCTCACGTCGGCGGCCGGGATCTCGAGCTCGCCGCGGAGGTCTATGCAACGACGAGGCCGGCCTCCTCCACGTTCGCGCTCGAGATCGAGCGGCAGCGCGGGATCAGGGTCGTCCTCCGGCTTCGGCTCCGGTGGGCGCAGAGGGTGGCGGGATGGGGTGGGGGAGGCGGTGGTGGGGGCTGCAGCGCGGTGGAGGAAGCGAAGGAGGAGTTCGACATGGTGGACTCCTCGGAGAAGAACGCGGAGGGATCGAAGCCCGTGCGGCGTGCCGACGACCTTAGCTCCCGCGGGTTGTGGTCGTGGTTGTTCCCCATGAACGGCGGCACCCCGGCGCCTCCGCCGCCCCCGTCCCCTCCTCTAGCCGCAACGGCCGCCACGCCTCCGTCGCCGACACTGCCGGTGGTTCGCCGGGAGCTGGGCATCACCGCCGGAACGCGCAAACCAGCGGAATAGTGTGGAAGCGAAGCGAAGTGGTTAGTGCTACACTGCTGATGTGCCATATGATTGGATCTAGATCTCTAATGGATAAAAATTGTGAATTATGCTTAACGAACCTAACGAGCCGAGCTCGAGCTTTCTACCGAGCCGAGCCTTTCTTTTAGCTTGTTACTCTAACGAGCCGAGCCGCTTCTTTAACGAGCCTTACCGAGCCGAGCCGGCTCGATATCCACCCCTAGGTGCAAGGTTAGGGCTAGATGATCTAAAGGCTATAAGATAATCAACTTTTGTTACATGCCAAAGGAAGCGTATAGTTCCTGATAGTAAATATTGATTATCTTATGTGGGTAAAACTGCATAATCTCTGCGGAGTGTTAAACATTATTTAAATAGCCATACTCACGATCATGAGCAAGCTTGGATGTAGCCACAAAGGGTTTATTTTCCTTTTTAAAACTGTTTCACTAAACATATGGATGGCTTGTACGCAACCGTGTGCCATGCCCAAGGTTGGGAATGATGCGATGTTCATAGGCGAGGAGGGCTATGAATGGTTTTGATCTATTGTTACGGAAATTATGCAAATGTTATTTCATTACATGTCAAATGCTTTTTACAACTCCGCTTGCAAATTATTACTTAATGTTATTGCAAAATGAAACATGCCTCATGCTGAAAATAACATAGTATAGAGTCCCATCCTTTGACAGCCTTGCATATATGTAAAATTTTGTGATACACTATAAGTCTTGCTGAGTATACATTGTACTAAACCTTGCTTAAATTATTGTTGATCAGAGAATGAAGATTTCATGCCCGACAATACGTATTTTGGCCCTGGCAATGGGGAATTTGATGAGGGATCCTTCTAAGGTTTGACTTCAGTCAGTTGCCTGCGGGTTATGATGGCAAATCACTAGATACTTTTGTTATTAGACTTCCACTGTTTTTGTTCGAGACTCTATTGGTCATTTGGCCAGTCGACCTTATGTGTACGTACTCTTTTATGCCTCACATATATAATATCATCCCTTTATGTAAGCTTATGGATGTGATCATAATGATATGAATGTGTGTACTAGCTACTGATCATGGGACTAGTACAGAACACATGTGGTGACTACGGGCTCTCCTGCGCCCAGGGTCCCTACAGCGATAATTTTAGAAAATTCAAAATATTTTTGCCAAAAATAAAAAATTTCAAAATATGACTACAGTCAAGAAAAGAGGCAATAATGCTAATTTTCATAGATTTTTATTGTTCTTATTTTTGTTTGTTATGATGTAAAATAGATTAATGTAATTTTCTATTTGCAGTTTTCTTTTTTTCTTCATGAAAATTTTTGATAATTTTCCTATGAGTGATTTCGGAATTGCATCGGAGGATCTTGCATCCTTCGGGAATGAATAGCTCTACCCCCATCTCAAACGGGAGTGAAAACAATACCATCGTCAGGATCTACAAGTGTTTCTGTGTTTACAAGCACCGAAGCAAAGAGATCCAGACTCAATACATCGGAGGTGTGGGTAGATTTTGATAAGATAATGAAGTAAGACAAAAACAGAGCTATTTGTAAAATTTATCACCATGAATTGTCTTCAAAGTCTATAGGTGGGATGGGGCACTTGATTAGACATGCCTAAAGATGTAAAGAAAAACAAGGGATAACCATGAGGCAGATGTAGCTACAGTACAACCCCGGTGGTACGATACGTAGTTGGGATTATTGTCCCGAGGTAGCTCGAGAATCTCTTTGTTGTTTAATTGTCTCATAGAATCTACTTTTAAACTTTGGTGAGTCTAAAGCATTTGAATACTATATTAGGACTACGCATAATCCTATATTTTCTACAGTTTCTAGATAGACAATAACTCAAGAGTTATTTAAATACCAACATAATGGTCGTGTTGAACTAAAAGAACTCTTTGAGACTTGTACATTTTCGGTGGCTTTGACATCCGACATATGGAGTGATCAGGCTAGTAAGAGTTATCTTTGTGTAATTGCTCATCATGTTACTGATGACTGGGTAATAGAAAAAGGAATTATAGACTTTAAAGTAATTGATGTAGTACATATGAGTGAGAATATTGTAGAATATATTATCAAAGTTCTAGAAGATTTTGGTCCTACAAATAAAATTTTTGCAATTACTTTGAAGGATGCTGTAACAAACTCTAGGGCAATGGATATTCTCACTCTGTTATTTAGTATATACGCTGAATCCTTCTTACTACATCAAAGATGCGCTTGTAATATTATTAATCTTATAGTTAAATATGGTTTAAAGAGGTCAGATCTATATATTAAAGCTTTTCATGATGCAATATCTTTTCTAAGTCATTCTAACCATCGAATAGCAACATATAAGAATTTTTGCATTGTGATGAATGTATGTCCAAGAAAGTTTAGTTTGGACATACCGGTAAGGTGGAACTCTACTTATATGATGCCACATAACCTTTTACCCTACAAGAGCATATTTTCTATTTTTATTCACACGCACTATCACAACCATGATAGCAGCACGCTATTGACTGAGCAGCATTGGTATGCCGCTGAAAAGTTACTGTCATTTTTGGAACTCTTATATGATTCTACTGTTGCTTTATCCAGAGTGTATTATTCAACATCTCCTTTAATTGTACATCATATTCTTGCATTTATGTGTCACTTGAAGGTTAATGAAAATGAGATAGTATTATGAGAGGCCGTCTGTGTTATGAACTAAATATTTGAAATTAGAAAGAGATTCTATATTTATAAGCATTGCATCTATTTTAGATCCTAGAGCTAAACTTCAAGGATTCACTAATGTTCTTTCACTTCTGAGTGACGCTACAAGGATAGATTATTCTAGCTATTTTTTAGATGTTCGTGCTAAATTGTTCGATGTTTATCAAAAGTATGAACTAAAGTTTCAGGATGTTCACTTGTAATGACCTCCAACAACACTCACCATAGGTAAGAATAAAATTATGTGGGGCAAAATCTTGGTGCATCAGGTTCCTCCGAAAAATCAAGTTCTACAACGTCAAGTACTGGAGCAATACACAACTATCGTAGCAATGAGGAACTATCCACCTTTTTGGACAGTAATCCTATGGATCACCAAGAAGAGGACTTCAATATTCTGGAACGATGGCATGAGTATAAGATAACATATTCAGACTTGCTGGTCTTTCTGGAAGAATATTGGAGGAGAGGAGAACAAGTCTCACGAGTGAGATAGTGGAAGTACTACTAATAGTGAAAGACTGGGAACAAACTGATTCATGAGCTCAACATTTTGTAGAGAACACAAAATTAGCAGACACATTCAATAATCTTTATGTAAACGACGACACTTAGAGCATCGATGTACATTATACCTTTTCTTATTTTTTACATGTACCGCAGAGCTGTAAGCTGTAGTCTTTTTTCTTTACCAAGATTTTCTCAAGTTGAGTTTTTATTTGGCAAAATTTTTAACAAGGTAGCTATTTAAATATTAATAAAGCTCATTATTATATTTCTACAATTTATTTTGTATTTTTGAATTCTACACATTTTTTAGAATTATTGCAATTTTTAAAATCTTCGGGCTGAATGGGCTAGATGGGTCTTCTTGTCCTGTCAGGATAAATGTGCTCAAGCTGTCACGGCATAACCCATGAGCTCAGTGGGCTAAGCCTAGGTCTGTGACTCAGCCCACGGTTGGCACGGCCGGGCTAAGTGGGCATTCCTAAATGGGCGGGCGTACCATCCATTTGGCCAGCACTAGGTCTAGTAATCAACCGCCCTTCTTCTATTGTCAACTTCTTCTTTGAGTGGGAAGAAAACCTTCTCAGCGGTGCGATATTGATGATCAAATACTCTCCTGTTACTTTGCACTAGTTAGAGACCCGTGTGTTGCAACGAAGTCATAAAAATGGTAAGACGAAACTTACTGCCTGGCCAACTTCACACATCAAACATTGGAGAACAAGCGATAAAGATAGAAGGGTGGCCAGAATGCACAAGGAGATGGGGAAAGTGGAGGGGTTGAGCAGTTGTATCCTGAGAGAGAGAGAGAGAGAGGAGAGAGACGAATGGTCCAGATCAAATCGGCTGGCTAAGAAGAGAGGAGGGAGAATGGACTAACCACCAACTCACACTTTTATAATAGTAAAGATATATTCCAAGAAGCATAGATAATCAAAGTATCAAAATATCTTCTTTGCTCTTTTGGTAGTCCTTTCCTCCCTTGTTGTCATTTCATAGCAAGATCATCAGCCGCTGAGATATGTTGAACTGAGATTAGTGGCCATGCTTGATGACGCCACCTTTATTTTAAATTCATACTATAGTTTATTTCGATTACTGCATTTGCGGTTAAGGAAACATCTTAGCCAATCAACTTGCATAGTGTTTTTAACCAGCATTACCTTAACCCCAAACACTTCGTCAAATACATGCAACTGTCCAAAGAACGCAACAACAAGCTAGCTACACGTATACGTGTACACGAAGGCTTCCCTTTCCTCCTATGGAGAAAACGCAGGAGAGATTAGTAACCTGTAATGTTGTCAGTTCAAACAGCTACATTATTTCTTTTTTGCATGTAAGTGCTTTTGTACTTCCATAAACAAAACATAATATCCTTGGAAACAAATTCTGATTTGCACATGATGATCTGACGTCATTTCATAACATCTGCGATGCATCCAAAAGGCAACAGTGAATGGAAAAATGTAAATTTCGATGTTCAACAATATGACGTTGTCATCAAGGCTCTTCTACCAATACCGGCCGACACGCAACACTGCTGGCCAACACGCAAAACTAAATAATCATCAGTTAATTTCCATCATCTTGTTACAGAAAAAATAGAGGAACAAAAAAGAAATAAAGCTGTTTCTGGTTAAGCAGTACTGCATAATCGAGTCTGGACTTTCATGATGAACACCAGAAGAAGAATCCATCTCCAGCCGACCATCAGGGTGATGTTACACCGCAGGGATTACTTTGATGTCGCAGTTGCAATTCCTGATGCTTCCTAGTCCTAGGACGTCTACGTGGGTTTCAACGGCATAACAAAAAAAAAAAAAAACCCTCCAACTTACTGCAAAATCTGTGTACAACGCGTGGTACACGCTGATATTTACGTAGGACTGAGCTCTTCACCTTGCTCTCCCATCAGGTAGGCCGGCTGGCTTCTTTTTCAATTGCGATCCTGCTCCATCTCTCCTCTAACTCTTAAATAGGAAGAGTAATGTGTGATTCGATGCGGTGCAACAACCATGGATGCCTGCAATCACGCCGTGCAGGAGCACATGGGCATTACTGTACTGGAGTGAGCATCCCCTCATCAATGAACTATCTTCCAGATGGAGTTTTCGATCGAAAGAGTTCCTGCTGCAACATTTATATGGTTGGGTTGCGTATCTCCATCACATCAATCCAAGTTCGTAGTTCATTCTTTTCGATGACTGCATCTTGAGCAGAGGTAGGCTCAAAAGAAATGTCTCGTCAAACTAGACCTGTTGTGAACTAGTGATCTAGCATTAATTTAACCATAAGCACTTCATCAGGTACCTGCAACAAGCACAACTTTATATATCCTCAAACATTTAATTGAGAATACTTGTAATCTGTAAAGCATTCCGTCCTCCTCCCTCATTTTTATATTGGATAGGTGTCACAAGTTCAGAACAATGCCCTATAGTTGTGTAGTTATGAATAATTTCCAGCAGTTATATGACATGTTGGTCAAATATTTTGCTAAAAACACAGCTTTTATCTAATCCGTGTATTCACACTTGATGCTTGTCATCTATGATGCACGGACACGGATACGTCGACACGATACGACACGACACCGACACGGGAATTCGCTGTTTTTCCAAAAATACCGATACGGCGACACGGCTATATATATTTAAATAATAAATAAATTATATATACATATTATTTTCTATGTTTCCATATGCTTATTAAACTGAAATAATATAAATTGTAAACTTGTAATTTGTAAAGTGTATGCTTCGACTTATTGTTGCTTGTGTTTTCCTCCTCTCTAGCACTAGAATTAGCGGCTTCCATTTTTCTAGCATGATGAAACAAGCAATCAAGCACAAGTTTGCTAAATGTCTAAATATATATTGCTAGCTTACTGCAGTCTACATCTCAACCCTAAATGCTAAAACAGAGAAGCAGGGAGATGATACCTCGGTGGAGCGGGGACGCCGGCGGCGCGTGGGGAGGAAGCCGGCGGCGCGTGGGAGAAAGTCGGCGGCGCACGGGAGAAAGCCAACGGGGTGGCGGCGAGATGCGGGAGCCGGCGAGAGCGGGCGGCAGCGAGGTGCGGGAGTGGGCGGTGGCGCAAGCAGCCGATGCAGAGAAGGGGAGAAGCGTGAGCGTGCGAGCGCGATGGGAATGAGGCGCTCGGTATCCGGGGCAGGAGGTTAGGGTTAAGGCAACACCCATGCGTGTGTTATGGGCCGGCCGTGTCCTGAGCCACTCCTGGGCTAGCTGTGTCCGACTCGTATATTTAGTGTGTCCGACACGTGTCGAGAATTTTAATAATTAAAATTAATTCTGAAATCAGCTGATACGTTGCCGACACGTGTTCAAGACGTGTCCGTGTCGTATCCGTGTCCGAAACTGTGTCGGACACAGATACGACGGTTTTGACGCGTGTCCGTGCTACATAGCTTGTCATTATCAGTCCAACAGATATTCACCAGGCACACGGTGTACAATAGTTGGTGTCTACAGAAAGTCAGAAATGACTTGACTAAAACACAGAACCAAATTTAGCAGTTCGGCAATAAGAGAGAGCACTTTCTTTTTAATGAGAACAGTAGGGAAGGACCCTACTGAATAAATAAATAAATATTAATAATAGAAGGTACAAATAAAGTAAAATACTATACAAAAGAGTCATTAGGACTCCAGACAGGCCTAACAAGGCTAAAACGGCAACCAAGCAGTCAAAAAGCTTGCCAAATATTCTTTAGCTAAAATAAGATGAGCACAGCTTCTTACTAAAGAACTATCCCATCCATGTAAAAGGAGCATTGAGTAGGATCCCATCCGGTGCAACCACACCGTTCAGTGCTGTCTTGAGGAGCACATGGGCATTATTGTACTGTGAGCAGTTCTTAATGAAATAAATTCCTGAGGTAGTTCGGATGAAAAAGAGTTCATGCAAAACTAATCCAGTTGTGTATTCTCTGTTACTTCCATGAGCGACTCATCAAGACCGCAACTTTGTCAAACAATAAGTTGACTTATAAGCAACAAAGCACTCCCCACTCTTTTTTTAGTTACAAGTGTCACTTATCATTAATGCCAAAAGTTTAGAACATTTTATGTTTTTGTTGTTTCACAAATTTCACGCAGTTATATGACATGTTGGTCAAATAATTTGCTATAAATCATAGCTTTGTCAAATCCACGTATTAATTAAGCTTACCTTCAACACTCCAAGAAATATACACTTTGGAACATGGAATAGAACAGTCAGGGTCTGCAGGTAGGATCAACTCAACCATGATCGTCTATTTTTCATGTGTTTCTTTTGTTAAGTAATCTATGTATTTCATATGTAAAGACATTGAACCAATTGCATCACCAAAACATAATACTTTCAGAAGAAACTCCATAAGACAGCTATTCTGCATTGCAATGATTTCCCTTGCCGTTACCTGGGATTACAGCTGCACCAGCGTAAGTGAAGAAAAGTTGACATCATGCTCCTCATAGAAAAAATTGGAGCAGGATTGCCAAGATGGAAAGGGAAATTACTATCTCCGGTGGGCAGGCTGACCCTCGTGAACTCGGTTCTCTCTTCGTTGCCAGCCTATCGCTGAACTGTTTTTGCTCTAGCAGAGTGAGACTTGACAAAACTAGGTGGTCATTCCTTCGGAAAGGCTGTGACCAAGCAATTGGAGGGTATTGTTTAGTTAAGTAGGCCAGGGTGTGCCGCTCAAAAAATCTTGGTGGACTTGGGATCTCTAATCTTGAAAATTTTGGCCGAGCACTTTGACCAAGATGAATGTGATTCAAGTGGAAGAATGGTTCAAAGGCAATTGAATTCTTGAAAAATTTGACCAAGTGCTACAGCACGAGGAGTCATATCTACACCCCGTAATGCTGCATTTCCGAATGCCTCCTAGTCCTACTCTAGCAAACGTTTGCTACCATGTAGTGGCTGCCAAAATTCACTAGCATTACCAAAGCAATTTAAAGTCAACTTGGCACAGATGGTGAGGAATACTGATAGGTATTTATCTCCCTTCACTTCTTTCTCCTCTCAAGTGCGTTGAATGCTGTGGTATCTTGAAAATACACTCTTGTCTCCTCCCACTTTTAAGGAGGGTAGCCATGACTTGCACTGAGCATTCCCAATCCAACTTACCCCGATGTCAATGCTGCCAAATTGATGAGCAGCCTGAGCTAGTGTCTTGAGTCACTGCTATGTGGGTCTGATGTCCACTATTATCATTATTTTAGGAACATGCATGGTTGATGTTGGCATGCTTACTTGGGTCAATTTTCCTTGAATTTTGAGAGTTCACAACAGTTTCAATTTTGCAAAGCTCATTCAGTTCTCTATATCGCTGCACCCAAAAAAAAACATGCTTTGTATAGATAGGTCAATCCATGCTGTAGTCTGAGTGTCAGACCACCCTACTCTCCTTGATGTGCCACAGTATCTTACCATAGTAAATTGGCGACGTATTTGGTGAAAATGGTTACATGGTAAAAATTTGAAAATTTCCAACGACAAGGGTCCGATCGATTCTGGACGGCCCCAGATTGAGGCGGGATGTCCCTCCACTGCTTAAACGCTATTTTGCAAAAATCCCCCCGTGCGCTGCCGATCCAATTAGCGAACCCGCCAGCGCGCGACCCTCCGTCCTGCTCATATCCCCTCGCTCCATTCGCGCTGTGTCGGATCCTAAAAACTAATCCCGAATTCTAATATATTTACTACACTTGTCTCATGATCAATAGCTACTACACATATTCAACATTCTTAGTATCACAACCACACACACATGAATAATCAGAGTAACATATATTAATAAACATGTGAATATAGACTTATACAACTAAGCTTTTAATAAAAGGGGCTGACTGGCCAAATAATTCACTTCACAAGTAAATGCAGCGAAATAAAGATAAATGAGACAAAATTTCCAACAAGCATGCTATGGCCAACCACAGACAACTGACTGGAGCTAAACCTCCAAATAGGTCTTTGCCGATACTCGCGACGCGGAAGTAACTGATTTGGAGATCTTCTTCTTCTTGCTCTAAATAATGTTCAACAAGTAACGCTAAGTACGAAAAATCATACTCCACAATACTTTATAGCAAAGTTATATATTATGCAAACTGAGTCAAAGATGGCTATCTATTCTAGTTTCTTTTTTTTTGCAAAAATATGCTATTATTTGAGATAACAAATAATAGATTACAAGCGAAAGTTATAAAAGCAACTGAAATTTGATATAAAGTAATAAGTATCATAAATATAATTCATCACTGACTCTCTATAGTCACGAGCAATGACTTTCATATACTCATGTCCAAGATTAACGAGGGGTCATCTCCCTTTCCCAACAAAGTTTTGAAAACACAAAACTAGTTGTAGTGACATCACTAAGCTTTGCCTATAACCAGAGGTACGGTTATTCAAATAGATTTTATACTTTGCAGAGGTTGTACATTTTACCCACAAGACACAATCAACTCCCCATGTTAGCCATGTCTTTGATACCCAAAGTACCTGATAAGAGTGATCGTGACAAGGCTTTTACATTGCTCGACTCCAACCTTATCCCGCTCAATGAATTTTAGTCCTCAGGGGTCAATTCACGTTAAACCCAGAGAAATTCACATTGTGTCAATGGTTTTAGCCCCATACATTTACTATGATAGGAGCCATCTTGAGCCCGTTAAGGGCAGTCACACTACTCTGATCTATCACGAGTGCAAATTAGACCCAAACAAAACACTAGAGTCTTCCCATAAAAGATGCTTGTGGTTGTACAAAAATCTTAGTTTAGCAACACATGAAATCATGATACTTAATCGACTTGAGCAAGAGTCTCCAACCATCAATCACCACTTACAAGTTTTTTTTATTACAAGTCACATCCACATAAATTTCCACTATCCAACCAACGTGCGATTTCCTATTGCATCACAAGTCATACACATATCTCGCCCAAGTCAAAATCATAGTTTTTAGTTTTGTTGTTTAAGAAAAATACCAAGGGTGACCACTCTGGTCTAGCAACATACCCATCCCAGTTTTGAAAGTGTAACAATTCGATCATCTAGTATACTGACATCTATGTAGGACTAAGCAACTCTATCATATACCTATTCTAAAATTTCTAAAATTCCACATTTAATCATACTAGCTGTGGGTATCATTACTAGGGCGACAACAGTGAGTATGGAAACTTTTCAAGGAATAATCAATGCAATAATTTGGCATAACTATTCACCTTACTAATATAGCGATATTACCAAAAATACGCGCATACATAATAGTTTGAGCAAACAAGTTACTTAACATTGAAAATAATCAACATGCTCAAAGGGGTGCTTGCCTTACTTGTTGAACACTTGCGTCTTGCTCTAGATTGATTTCTGAAGTATTGTCAGTACGTCGATATCTAGCGAATAAAGCCAAATAATACAAATAAACACCAAATAGATTCAAACAGAGGCAAAACTCAAATATTTTTGCATATTATGAAAGAGCATGATTTGAGAAAAAATAAGAGACAAAATCACTAAATTGGAGTTCGTATGCAAAAGTTATAAGCATTTGAATTTGGCTTGATTTGAAAAATCCTAAAAAAGAAAATATTGTTTACTATGGGGCCCATTGTCAGATTTTTTTTCCTATTTTTCTAAAATTCTAGAATCTTTTGCTTACATGTGGATCCTACATATCATAAACACATATTGAATGAGTCATAACTTAAATCTCACAAGTGGGATCAAATGTCATACACAACTTCATCTTCTTCCTTTGTTCTGTTGGCGAGAGAGAGAGAGAGAGAGAGAGAGAGAGAGAAACAATGCAGTTATCGTTAAAGCTCTCTGGTGAGCTTTGCCGATGGCAAGGGAAGGCCAGGGAGGCATCAAGAACTAGCAAAATAGGTTGCTCAGGTGACAACTATTCCAATAGTGGTGGCAGCCCACTCTATGGCGACTTGTGGCATGCTCACGACGGCAGGAAGGTAATGGCCAAATAGGGCAATGGTGATGAGGCTTGTTAGAGAGGAAAGGGAGGAAAGAGAGGGCTATGTGAGTATCCATGGACCAAGGGGAACTCACCAGACCAATCCACAGCGGTGGAGGATCAGGGTAGGCTGCCCATGAAGCACAGGCGGTGACAATGGTGGTGCATGTGGAGGGAGCTCCTCGGTGGATGCAGCTTCAAGCTGGTCCTTGCCGGAGGTAGAGGGGTCCAAGGGAAGCTCTAGCAGTGAGGAATCAAAGGGATGGTGCTTAGTAAGGAGCTGTAGTGACAACAATGATGTTGGCCGGTTTTGGCTGGAGTTGGGGAAGAGGTCGTGTTCCCAGGATCTTGCTGCATGAATGTCAAAATAAACAAAGGGCTTTTGATCCTTAAGGAGAAGAATGCATTGTGACATGAACATGTTGGACAAATTAATTGCGTAAAAATGTAGGCACATAAATATTGGGGGGGGGGGGGGGGGAATGGAATTTTCTTGATATTTTACAGATACAAAATTACTGCCTCATTAAAAATCTTACACATAGAGTAGAGTTCCCCAAGTAGGAAAAAGAGTACAATAACAACATGCGTACATACAACTACTCAATGTCCAGATAGTTCATCCGTTCGAGGTCAGGATACGCCTGCACAATCTTAGGATACTTCAGTTGATGTTGTTGTCACTCTTTAGCCAATTCTCAATCATTGGCGCATGTGATTGCTTCCACTATCCTAGCCATGAGGGATGATCTTTTTTCTTCAATTATTCTATCTACCATACTGACTGTCACTTCTAAAGAGACAGTAAACACCGACACCAGTAGAACATCCCGTGTGAAATATGACAGTATAGGAAATATCTGTTTGTAGTTCTTCTACCATTTGAGCAAGTCTATCTTGCTTTTGCCAGCAAGACCAGGATCAGTGTTTGCAAAATCATCTTCAGGTAGTGGTTCAGCTCTGAGCAGAATTCAACTTAGGGGCCACTTGAGGCTGAGAGAACAAAGAACTAGACTTGCCTTTTAGCTTCTTCCACAAGCAGGCTGTCAAACTTGTCTTTCCTTATTGTGCCTATTGTGAAGTCTCTGATCTTGCACTGCTACAAAGCTTGTCATGACACAATCAAAAAACATGAAAAACCTTCTTTTTCACATGTTCAAATTTTTTGAAGAAATCAAGACTGAGGCATTTACCTATTCCCTCATACCGATCTACAAACTAGCTAACTTTTTTGTAGCATAAAAAATGATAGCAAAGCAATATAGTTACGAAATAGAACCAAAATATTTAACAAATTTTCCTCTATTGTTACAACAGCATGGTCTAAAAGGGGACCCCCCAGATTTCGCATTCTTATCTACAATTAGCAAAATAAATTCTATAACTAAGCAATAGTTAGGGTAGTAAACACCAGATAGAACCTTTATTGCCTTGTAAACATATCTTAAAAAATCTCAAAAATGGCTAGCCAATCTGAATTAGTAACTATCAATTCTTTTCAGAGTTAGCATTGACAAAGACAGATATGATATGTTCATATTGTTGTACCTTCTTTCGCATGATGTATATCTACCTCACCTTCATATTAAGACTGAATTTTCTTGGCTCCTTCCCATTGGCTGCGTATTACTTTATGAATCTATCTACTACTTGTGAGGAATTTATGAGGTAATGAATGACATCACAGATACTATTCAAATATCCATCAATCGCTTGCATATCGTCTTGAACAACAAGATTCAAGATATGGCATATGCATCTTTGATACACATAACTACAAATATATGTTTGCATCTTTGGGGTGAAAAATGTTCATAGTCGTCATATTCATGGGTGCATTATCAAGTGTTATAGAAACAATATTATTATCTACTTAAAATTATCAAATATGTCTAGTATACGCTTGGCAATGGCCTCTCCCGTGTGTGATTCGTTAATTAGCTTAAACCCTATGACTCTCTTATTTAGCTTGAAATTATCATCTATTTAGTGGGTTACAACACTAAGTAAGTACTTCTTTCGTGTGATGAAGTCCAAATATATGAAGTTATAACAAAAGAGAAGGAATAACTCTTTTAGTTCTGCTAGTTCTTTATGATAGATCTATAAAATATCTGATATGGTAGTTCTCCTACTAATATGTTGGCACTGTGGGCAAAATCTATGTTGGATCATTTTTTGAATGTGTGACTTTCACCCATCCTAATCGGTTGATCTTTGAAAATAATATATTTAGTAATATTCTCATGGTAGAAAGTGGGTTGTATACCTAAGAACTTACAAAGTCATTAGCCTCGAAGTTCAGCTGCGTTTGTACTCCTCCTCGGCTGTGTGCCCCCATCTTGCTCAAGCATGCTTTGTAGTGTTGGTTCAAGTGCCCCGTCCCTCCATTTGTATGAGCAGTTAATTGAGATTTGCATTAATTACAAGTTACAATCTTTGCTATTTGGCCATCTTAGAATTTTTGGCTCCAGTTTAT